>JAOPTO010002212.1:244760-869345 GCA_033822845.1 Tetrapedia diversipes | reverse complement strand
GTAGTAATGTGATCGAGCGGATGCGAGGCTGGAAAGGTCAGAGTACTTGAGTTGGGCGATTGTCGCGTGAACGCAGAATGTTTAGGCTCGAATGTTTCTAAGGCGTGAAAGATGAGAACTTGATAAAACAGTGCGACTGAGAAATTCTGGGTAGTCGTGATCGAATGCGTAGAGTGAGAAAGGTTGACAATTAGAATGAAAGGACACGAGTGTTTGGAAGAATATATGACGGGGAAAATGCGAGCGCGAGGCAGAACGTATTAGACGGTGAAGTCAGAAAGAATTGAACGTAGAAAGAGTGTTGAATAAGCGAAGTAGTCAGCGTAGAGCGAAGGACTGTGTAGTTTGCGAAGCATAGGCGTAGTTTGCGAAGTATCAGCGTAGTTTGCGAAGTATCAGCGTAGTTTGTTATTTTGTGTTCGTTTGTGTCGTTTTAGTTTATTAAATACACGTATATTTATTATATTATTCACTCTTCTTTCTTTTCTTTTTTAATTTATAACCTTTCCTATAAATTTTGGGGGCTCGTCCGGGATTGATTAGCCTATGAATTTTGGGGCTCGTCCGGGATAGTCCTTTCCTATACTACAAATAAGAAATAGTTTAAAGCCGATTAATCGGCTACCGGTCGGTAATGTGTTAAATGACAGATCCTGAAGAGTTTGGAGCACGCGTGCAGAAGCACAAAGGCTGTCCTTAACGTCTTACAATTAGCTGATTTCTTTTTGATTGGTAGAAGATTCGGGAGACAGAAGAAAAAGAAGAAGATGAGGATCCTGTTCGTGTTGGCCGTCGTCTTAGCGATGTTTTGTGCAATGTGCACGGCGCAAGGTGACGAGTACATTCATTTGCCGGGGAAAACGTGCAAGGATGCTCCAGCTTGCCCGGACGGCAGACCCTGCGTGATGGCACCACCTAGGTGCAATACAGGCACTTGTGGCACTACCCCGGTTCCAACCTGCGGCTCAAAGTCGTGAATGTCATCGGAGTATCGTAAGAATTACAAGTGGTCCACATCGAAGCCGCTGATCATACTACTTACGCGTATGCTGGTAGAAACGTGATGTAACAATGTGTGATCGTTAATAAATTACAGTTTCACGTTTGTTTATTTATTTATATTAACGAGTGACACCTTTTGGTACAGGCAAAAACAATATTTACAGAGTCGAGTAGAAATAAAGTAAAAATAAGACTAAAATATGAAAGGAGCTACGCATAACATTCTTGGCATGGTTTTTGAATAAAAGCAGTAAATGTCAAAAGAAATCGACTTGCTAAGGAACAGAGGTGGCGTATTTGCAAATTTTGTTAACACAGTTACAGGAAGCATAGTTAGTTTTGTGAAAAAATGTATGAAACGGAGGAAAGTGTCAGAGGGTTCTGGGTGAAGCGTTGAGTTTTATAAGCTCGACGATTTTTGGAAGTTAAAGTCTGTTATTGATAATTTTGAAAAGATGTGTGATATCTGCAAGGATATCTATATTATTCAAGAGTAAAAATGTATAAAAAGGTTAGAAATAGTACATATACGTGAAAATCGAATGGTATTGGTTTACCAGTTCTATAGAAAACGAGTCGCAGGATGTTACTATAGTTACTTTCATTTTTTCAACTTCGATGCGGCAGTGTTTGATTAAAGACGTGGTCCGTGAACACCAAAAAATGTACTACATCTAATTTCTTTTTATCGTTGATCTGACAAAAAAGTAAGCATTTTTAACACTAGATTTACGGACATTTCTTCTACATCTATTTTTAATATACGTATGTATACTAAAAGATCATACATCGTATAGAATTTGAAATTGCAGAGCTGAAAGAGAAATAGATTTGGGTATACTTATATCAATCTATCAATAAATATCAACAAAAATCGTTTAAAATAATAGTACTTGTTTTTGCAAAATTTGCTCATGAAGTCTGAAACCCGTCAAATTGACGGGTCCCGTAAATCTAGCGTTAACACAATTATTTAAACAAACACAAAATTGCATTATCACAACTTCATTTCAAAAATTATCAGAAAAATCGTGTAACTGTGAACAGAATCCAGTTTTAAAAGAATTGCGTGTCAAAGTTGTGCGAAAATATTGTGCAACAGGAGGCTCAGGTGTACGTATCTCTCATAAATAACCGATGCGTGGCGTTATCGTGTCGTTTTACAAAAATTCCGATCAAGTACACGTTGTGCAACTACCATATCCGAATCGTGTCTGGTTGGCAAAACAAGTTTCACCGTCGCGCGAATTCTTAGCGATTACTCACGAGGTGATTACCGAGGAAGAAAAAGTCAGGTTATGCACGGGGCTTCCCTGATCCCTTTTCTCTCGAGTCCCACGCATGCGTCTTCGTCTTCGTCAAATTTCTCTTCTATGAGACGTCCGTAGAACATTACACACAGCGGTGTGGCTCGTAAAGTGATACCGGAAATTGCGGTAAAGTGGTGTAAAGCCGGCGACAGGGGTGACCGAGAAGGGCATCGGCTTTCTCGACAGTCGAATATCCGATATCCCGTCCCGGATAGACGGAACTCGTCGCAGCTCAGCCTCGTTCTCGTCTTTGATACACGAAATTACTTGGAAACTGGCGGCGGACCGATGGATTCATCGGCGAGGCTCGTGTACCAGAGGATCTGGCCAAAGGGAAAGTTTACTATCTCGTTGCCGTACTAAGTTCTCGACGGCGATTATGGACGACAGGGATATATACAAAGATAATCAGAATAGGGGCGGTTGTATTTGCGAAGAACATCAGTCGTTTTAGACTTGGTAGATTGGATTGTTTCTGGTAGTTGTGCAGGACGCGTACACGTTTGAATTTCTACGGGGGTGGATGATGCACTTTAAAAGGTAAAAATAACTTGTTTTCTTTGAATATCTATTTACAATAAAAATTAAACACGAAGGTAATACAGTGAGCGTATTTAACACGTTGAGTGCCACGCGGTTTTATAGTGACTTCTCCGTCAGGCTGCGCGCACAGGTATCTTGGTACAGCAATGCGAAGGCAATACTGGCAAATTAGAATTTACTCGATGGAAATTTTAAAACGTATTAGGACCATCATTTTTTATTATAGTGGATGGTATTTCTGTTCGAAATGGAAAGTTTATATAGGCATTCATTCAACACGTTAGGCCCTTTACTATCATATTTTATACTGTCAGTCACCGGTGGCACTGACGTGGCACTCAACGTGTTAACCCTTTGAGTGTTGAATACTGTAGGAATGCGATCGAGCGGATGCGAGTTTGGGAAAGTCTGAAGAGTGCTTGAGTTGGGCGATTGTCGTGCGAATGCAGAATGTTTGGGCTCGAATGTTTCTAAGGCGTGAAAGATGAGAACTTTGGAAAACAGCGTGACTGAGAAATTCTGGGTGGTCGTGACCGAATGCGTAGAGTGAGAAAGGTTGACAATTAGAATGAGAGGAAACGAGTATTTGAAAAAATATGTGACGGAGAAAATGCGAGCTCGTAGCAGAAGGAGTTTGACTGTGAAGCAGAAAGTGTTTGACTGTTTGAAAGAAAGGTTTTGATTGTGAAGTTGCTAAGTTGTTTTTGTTAAATTGTTTTAAATATACTTTTATTAATACTTTAATCGTTTCATTTTTATTTTTCACACCTGAATTCCATCTTCCGTTCTACAAAAATCATTTTATAGAATTTTCCTATAATACTGACAGCCGAAGTGCTCCGCGTGGACGGCGCACTCTTAACACTTGGACTGTGGGCAACGTACTTTTACGTTTTTCACAGTCTGTCACTGGAGCGCGGGTTACGTAAAAATATGTATTTAGTAGATTTGTGGTGGATAGCGGGTATAATTACAATGCAATTACATACAATGTCACACACACATGTCATGTATGTGTGACATTATATGTGTGTTGTTGCGTTGCTAGACAACGATTCGCAATCTCTTTTCCCACAAATTTACTGAATGACCAAAATCCCATGCGGTTCACGAGAAAACGCCCGCTGCACGCGTAAGTTGGCGGCGAAATATACCCGCAGTCCAAGTGTTAACGATTGCGATCCCTGTAAACGAAGTACTCTTACTCATACACTGGCAATTGTGTTGCTGTAAGTGGAAGATCGAAGAAATTAACAAACGCATATATACACCCATAATTCACACGAATAATTTTCGTCAGACGCATGTATGCGTTCATGGCCTCCCGAGTAGTTTTCGCCAGGCGCTATTGTAAGCCTGGCTATCATACTCGTATTTACGCAAACAAGCCTGCTTGTTACAATAGTCATCCTCTGAACAGTCATTTCTTTCCAAATATTTTGTCGCTTATTAATAATTCATCCGTGTCCTTTGATCCCTAAGTCGCTTGTACTCCTTGAACTCCTAAATTTCCTCACCTTATCTCATCCCTCCTATTCCGTTTTACCGATCTTTAAAAAGACTAGAATGAAACCCAAAAAGCAGGCTTGTCCTAGAACAGCCGTATGGTTGTATTAAATCTTATTAACCTCGCTATACAAAACTCTTCTCTTAAAAATCCCTCGTGTGTTGCACTCATTCCCGCTACCGGAAATACAGCAGCGCATATATGTGTCCATAGCACTTAAAGGATAAGAGAAAAAAAATAAATAAATGGTACTGAAGGCAATTTGAGAACGGTCCGGGTATTAGACAGCTGGTCGTCCGGATAAGGACCAGGTTTATGAGGCTTATGGATCGCTAGGTCATTTGTAAAAATAAAGGGTTGCATTGTAAACCTAGTCACCGAAGAAAATGTGGGCACCCGATGTCCTAGGTGCAAAAGCGTCACCGAGGTTTGCATGGAATGGGGACGTCGGAGGCGTGCAGTTTTTTGAAGGGCCTGATTGGCAAAGGCAGGAACCGCCAATCAGACCGGAAACAAATAAATAGGAAGCCTCGCGAGAGGTATTAGTCGTTGTCTTAGAAAGAATTCCGAGAGTAGATTGTGTAACCCTCGGTAATTTCTTACAGTACCAACTTTATAAGTAACGAGTAATCAAATGAAACTGTAAATCAATATATGTCGACGATCTTTTGTTTTCGTGAACTGTTTGGTATTGCCATGAGAATACACTAGATAAATCCTCGTGGGTTAAATTTAATTATCACTATTTCTACCAAGAGGTGTCAAAAGACACCTTTCGAATTTTAACTTAACATTATTCTCGAAATTTAATCATCTCTTCACAACTAATTTTTTGACTTTTCGTACAACAGTTGTTGAATTAATTCAGCGATATCATTTTCCTCCAGCTTATCCTGCATCTAAAAATGTGCTATATAGTATACCTATTTCTACCATGAGGTGTCTTTTGACACCTTAAGGATTTCATAACAGTGTCTACTTTTAAACCGTTTTACATATAAATATCAACACTATTTTGCAGCATCATATCAATTGTAATCTGATTAGAGAATTCCCATCTCAGTTGTAACGGAAAATATTTTGATATTTGCTTGTTTTTCGCCATGTTGCATTTTGCCAACCATATCCTTTCCAAGTAGACAAAAAAGGTGCCAAATAAAGTATTGCTCAGGTAATAGAGCAACAGAAACTTGTTTGCGGTGCGAAAAGTATACGTGTGGGAATTGCTTAGTAGAGCAACCATTGATTTGTAAAAACTGTGATACTGAATAACGAAAAAATTGTATTACAATGCTATTTTTATGATTATTGTTTTTTTTTTGCCACAAAGATTGAATTTTTATATATGAGACTGAAAGCTCGTTAAGTTAATGATATTACAATGTTTAATTATCTTTCTAATAGAAATAAAAAAATGGAGAAGGTAATATTTTTTAACTTTTGTTCCCGTTATATTGCTCAAATTATCTATATTTAACTGATAATTTGAAATCTCGACAGTTTTTGCCATTATTTGCATTCAAACGCAAAGGTGTCAAAAGACACCTTTTGGTCAAAATAGGTATATAGAAAATCGTGGTAGAAATAGTGTTATAAATCTATTCGCGAGCAACATCGAATGGGGCGTCTAAATATTTCTGGCACGCAGACGGAATCCGTGCTTACTTGCTTTACATTCTACGCATCTAAGAGAGCTTGGATCTTGCCCTTTTTTCGTTGGAAATCTTCAGAGTTTCGCTTGAAACATTCCGTCACCTTTCTCCCGTCGTGTTTGCCTTGAAATTTACCGACTGTTTGCTTTCCATACCCGGATCCTCCCCTTTGGATAGAAAAGCGGAAGGAAGGCACCTGTTGGCCGAAATACTCGTTCTATTTTTTTTTCTTTGAGGAGTTGCGCGATGGAACGCAACCGTTTTCAACGAACCAGACTTCTCAAAGGAGAACGAACGAAAAGGCCTCTAGGCGACTAATTTTGGCGGTGTTGTTGCTGCTTTCAACCGTCCACGAATTCAAGAAAATGTTCCAGAGTTGCCACCAGAGATGTTACGGGAATTCGTAAACGTTGACATCCGATGGTCAGGAAAACATATAAAATGTTAAGATACAGATAATGAGCGTCGATGAAAAAAATTGTCGGCGATTTGAACGTTTCAGTAAAAATATAGAATCGAGGAAAATTAATATCGGTTAAATCCTATCGACGAAATCAATGTCAGCGAAATGAAATGTCCGCGATCTGAAGGTAATCAAGTGCAAACGCCTAACAGCAACTGTATTTCCACTTCCTTCGACGTTTTCACCTATTGAACAGGTTTTGCTAAAAAGATTTCATTCACACGTATAGCATGAAAGTCAATCGCGCGGCAACCGGACAACCACTGCGTTTTCCGTGCAAAAAGCCGGTTTTCCGCGGAAAAAGTACTCGAAAGAACTCGTCGTTGATCGTCGCAGAAACGAGTAATCGAATTTTCTGCGAGCAAAGCTGTTCGCGACACCGGATGGACGTACACGTTATACCATCACGTTACCTCGGCCAACGATGCAATAACTTCGTTATCGAGGCACCATGCAGCTTTGTGGCTACAACAAAATTGTGTCCCATTCAAGCATGGTCCAGACTAGCTCGTAATAAGATCAATGGGAACCGACACACAGTTCGTAACGAGATTTTTCCAATGAAAATGGAACCAACCGGTAATCCGTTAAAGGGGTCAAGTAGGCGTTCCTTTTAGGGATCGTAAATTCCTTGACCATGCCTCCGTGACCCTTTTTCGTCTCTTTGTCCGGACGTCAAAAGGGACGAGCAGCAACCTTACTCGTTTTGATCCAGAGGGGAAGATCGTTGAACGAAGACGAACCAGCCAAGGGGTGAAGATACCGTTTCAAACCGTCCTTTTGTGGCCGCAGGGACAAAAGAGGTAACCCACAGACACGTCTATTCCGCTTCGATGCGAGGATGTTGCCTGCAAAATGGCACCCCCTTCCACCAACGACTCGATGAGAGGACCCTTTCAATGATACCCTCTCTTGGCGTAACTAATCCGCTCGCCACAACGAAATTTTCGACGAAAGGCTGCAGGAAAAGCGGTCGAGGACGGTATCCTTGACTTCCTTAATTCTCAGTTTGTATAGGTTAGTTACCGATCTCTTAATCGATGTCAATAGTATCGTTTATGATGGATTTGGTAGAGATAGCGGTAAATGTTTCTTTGTTCTCATTCAAACTGTTGGATATTCCGCTATTTACGTCTCTTTTAAGTAAATCATCCAGATTTAATACCACGTTGCTCTATTAACTTAAAATACCCCATCTCGCTTCTTTTCATTTTTCAAAATATATTCAAAGTTCCACGCGTCTTTTTACCTTTTAAAAGTTAAGAAATTTTTGAGATTTTACAAATAAACTATCATCATCATCATCATCAACATTATTGTTATTACTATTAAGATTAGATACTATATGGGTCTAAATGCATAGAGTGCTTGGGTCGAGTGAACAATAAGTTGTTCAAAGCAAGTGATACGTGAATGACGAATACTTGAGATGACGAGAGACTAAGGAATGTTAAGTGAACGTGACTGACAATGAGTGTACCGAGTGAAACAGAGATTAAGGTTTAAAATGAAAGGAAATGAATTCATAACGGGAAGAAAGTCTTGCGAGAGTAGAATTAGAGTTAATTGCAACGCTAAAGTTTACAATAAACGTCTATTTTATTATTTCCAAACCTTCATTACTGTACATTTCTACAATATGAAAGGATTCACGAAGCATTTAGACGAGGAACAATCGATCCGTTTTGGCCAGCGAACGTTCGTCCAAACGTCGCGAAATCAGCAATGATAGACAAGCTGAGCGAAGTCTGGTAGGCGGAGGGACGTGCCGTGTGATGATCTGACAGAAAATATGGAATAATCGGGAGCGATGGGGCTGCACGGGAGGTGTCGGAACGGGGTAAACGAAATTACGGGGACGAAAGTTTATTTGAAATTCCACCGCGAGATCGATTCGTCCGGTTGGTTGGTCGTGCCTCGCCCGTCGCTCTGTTCCTGCCGGATTAAAGTTTAAAGGGTAGCAGTGGTGGTGGTGGTGGTAGTCGATTCTGCATAAGCTTAACGGAGAGAGGCAGACGAGGGGACGAGGACAGAGGCGACTGCAGACGAACGGATCGGGCTTGACGAGGCTCTGGCTCGCTGGTGACGGAGAGCAACAGAGGGCAGGAATTAAGAGAAAAGCCGGGGAGGGAAAGCTGCTGCACGAGAAAAACAAGAAGAATCGAGAAACAGTGAAGGCAGAGGGGCGGGAGGGGGAAAGGGCAGAGGGAAAGACAATCTAAATGTGACGCGTGCAGAACGAGAGAAAACGAGAGGAATAAAAAGCGAACGAGGCGTTTCGAGATGAATATGGAGGAGAGAGGAGAGGAAGGGAGAGAATAGAGAAGCATCGTCCTGCTCCTGGGAGACGGGCCGATCGACGGGACTACGTCCCCGACTTTTGAATCGAATGCGACACCGGCAAAAATTACGGAACTCCATTACCGGCTGTCGGAACGCTCTTCGCCTTTTGACAAGGAAGGAAGTCTCGTTCCTCGTTTTGTTAACGCGCTCGATGATACTGCCATCGCCAATCTTCTCCTTTTCTCTCTTTCGAAGGTATCCTTCCATTTCCAACGCCTTTTAACCTCGTTTTTAATCGATGAATGGGAACATCACACCATGAACACGATTAACAATCGAAGCTTTGGAATTTTTAATTTTTCTAAGATTTCGTAAAGAACATTTTAACTGTATGTACAAGATGGACCACTAAACTCGGTCGACTCAGTTATTATGGTAATTAGTAGACGAATAAAAAATTGTTTTCATTGTGGATAATATGATTTCGATAGGTTTTCGAGATGATGGTCTTCTTTTAACTAGATTTTCAAGGTCACCTGCAACCCCTTTCTCAATATATAAATTCATAAGTTTTTTTACCCATCAGTTTATCTATAAATTCAATAAAATGATAGGGTTATACGCAAAACTGTTGAAGATGATTTTAAGGATTTACTTGAAACAAAACGTACACAAAATCAAATGTTATCCTTGAAGACCTTCCACTAGTTGTTCAAGATAGGTGGCCCACCCTGAGTAATTTTCTTTATCTTATGCCACTTTTTTACAAATATCACCGTCAATCTTTAGAATTATTTTGGTCTGAAAGTCACAATAATGGCTTCAGGTAATCTTCTGGCTTAACTGTTTTTTAATGATTAATAATTAAAATTTAACTAAACCCGTTCGCACATGAGGTAAAATTGTACATATTAAAAAGAATTGAAAGTTTGATAAATGAAAAGAAATTCGATTACGATTGCAACGACTTACTGCCTCTTGCTGCTTATCCCTGTGATTAGCCTCGACCTGTATAGGGACGGTTCTGTCGGAGCTGCGATCACCGGGGCAGCAGAGCCACGACCTGGACCTCGTTAATCCCTTCGACTCCTCTTCCTCTTCCTCGCCGTCCTCGTCCTCCGTGGTGGCGCAGTGAACGTACACCAGGTCGTCCCTCCTCGGTGACTCGAGGATCTCCTTGCCTGGAGCAGAAGCGTAACTCGGCTGCACCGTGTATCTGGTCGTTTGTTGACAGTGCTGTTGCTGCTGCTGCTGCTGCTGTTGCTGCATCTGCATTCTCTGTTGGTGCAACCGGTCCACGTAGTAACCCGGCTCCGCGGAGCCATTGTTCACGGCCACGGTGAAGCCCGCCACGTTGTCTTCGTGCTTAATTCTTCCTCACTGCGGCATCTTCCATCATCCTACGAACTCTTAACGAAGCTTCCTCGCGATTCTTGCTGTAGCGAGTATGCAGGCACAATAACTCGACGTTAGGCACAATAGGTCGACGTAAAAATCGTGTTATTCGCCGATGTTTCACTGTTTTCCTCCCTACACTTCGCTCTTGTTTCGGATTCGCGTCGAAGACACTGCGCGAACACTGCTCGCGCGAAAGACTAGACTCTTCGTCACGCTCGGTTACGCGAAGCAATGCGACGATGGAGTGACTGGTGGAGAGACATTGCGACACTGTAGCGATCGGCAGCGGAATCGAGCTGAATTCTTTTCGTGTTATAATCAGGTCACCGCTATCGGAGGCCTCCTTCGAATAGAGCAACTGCCTCGTTTTCTAGCTTGTCTGTGATTAATGCCGCTTGTCCGGAGACAAAGGAGCTGAACGGACATTAGTATCCTATTAGTATAGCTATTGCTTCGATCAGAGCGAATAAAGGGTGAAATGCGGATTTGAATGAAAGGTACGGTGTAAAAAATCGCGGGGTCATTGCGTGATCCGTGATTGCGAATTCTTAACCTATTCAACGGTTTCGCGGTCTTTCCGCGGATTTGGAAAGTCTTTTGTTAAGGAGAAACAAAGATCTCGATAGATTATAGTATTGGAATCTTTTCGTGGATATATGTTCGGCGTTCATCCCCCAATTGGAGATGTGGGATCTTCGATTCATCTTCGTGCTTTATCGATAGTTCTTTTCTATGAGCATATATTGTTAGTAAAAATCAAATGGGGCTAAAATTTCGTGCCCCTAGCAGCAATTACAAGTTGCGACCATTTAACCCTTTATAATTCTATGTGACTTGAAGGTTACCATATTTACATTTTTTCAATTTTATTTATTTGCTTCTTATTGCTATAATTTACTAATATATCATTGCTACTGATGTGTTTTTATAGTTATTACTATATTTGTTAATATCTTTCCTGCAGTCCATAGTAAGAAATTATGATCAACTATAATTTTTTCTTTCTCATTAAGAGGGTGCAATTCAGGTTATAAAGAGCTAACGAGAAAATACCGTGTATCTAACAAGTCCGTCTAAAAAGTGTGTGTACGCAATATTTTTCAAATCGTTTAATATAATTTAATAACATCCGGTGGGATTACTTTATTTATTCATTCTTTATCAACGTGTCATGCAGCCATCGTTACTATTTACTATAGTTTGTCATCTTCTATTTACAGTATCTAAATTCCATATAGTTATTTATACAGAGCTTTGAAGAAATAAATAAATTATACTTGGAAACAAAAACACTATCCCTGAAATAAAGGATGAACAGAGACCGCACCTATACCATATAATTCCTAATTTTATTCAGCTAGTCATTGTATCAACAGAACATACAATAAGGCCTAATGCAAACGGAAGACATTCTGCCGCACGATCGTACTTCCGTCTTTATTATTTTTCATTGGAAAAACATACGATCGCGTGTCAAAAAATTGCTCATCTTTGCATCCAATATTCTAAAATAGAATACTGATGGATTCTATGAGTTATTGTAGCTCGCGAGGCGGAGTAAGTAACCGACTACATGATTGCATTTCAGTAACGGTGAAACGCGTTAAGCAAAGAAACCTTTGTTCGGATCAAAAAGCATCTTCCTGTTCTTTCACCGCCTCGGAAGCTAGGCTCTCTCGGCCTCTCCACGGTTCGACACGTACCGTAGCTTCAGCAGAGCATTGGACGAGAGGTGAAATAAAAAGGAAAGAAGGAAGGAGAAAGGACTGTCTGAACGCGATTCCAATTCGGAACGTGAAAATTGCAGCCACTAATTATAATTCGTAGCAGGAATTTTCTGCTTTGACGCGTGCCGCTGTCCCGACGCGCACTGATTTCACCGTCGGAATCGTGGAAAAGCTCGAGCACAGCCGCTGAACGCTTAATGGCGCGAGATTTGCCGGCTGAAGTTTTCGCATTTTCAACGTGTTTAACGAGCGCGCCGTTCCGGTTGCTCGTTAACTTGTCATTAGTGGCCCGGTCAACTCGTTCGATCCACTCCCGCGTGGCCGGGGCTGTTCGTTAGCTTTTCAACGATGCGTTTTCGCGTGGCACAGCGGTTGGTTGGATTCGACGTTTCGCGAATAGAACGGGAAACTGCACCGCGATTTGGTGTGCCGTCGTCTAGCTACGGGTTACAGCGAAATTCTTGTCTTTTGCGAGGCGGAACGATGCACGTTTTCAAGGAATCCGAGTATATGCACCGATCGGGACTTACAATTACAGAATTGAATATTTATTATCAAATTTTTTTAACGCTAGATTTACGGTGATTTCTTGTATATCTATTTCCAATACATTAGGTGTGAAGAATCATTAACCCTAGAGGTCCTGAGTCTCGATCTGTTACGCGAACTCCTAAGGGGGGGTTCCTCGAACCCATATTTCTTTTTATACATTTATCCTGAAAAAAGTTGTTTTTTGGAAAATCTTTTGCAATGTCAGGATATGCTATAGTTTATAAACAAGACATCATATGTTTTTGCGTTCAATCTGTGTTGATTTATGTGTATTTATAAAATTAAATACTATTATAAAACGGTATAGTAACGTGCAGCTAGTTTGAACTTGATTCTTCTGATTCTCCTGATAAACATGAATGGCAGAGTATAGTATGAAATGAATGTTTTCTGCAAACATGGTTTTTGCATTTGTAACAACTGTGCATTGATTTTAAAAAACTATCGTATTTCATGCGTTTGCTTTTAACCTCCAGTATACACTCATAACATCTTCTCTTTTTTGTCGGTTTTGTATCTTTTGGTATTTTAGTTCGTAGTGTATTTCCAGTTGAAGTTCTCAATTAGTTACATAGTTTCATTCTTCGTTCTGTAATTTTTATTCTTTGGAAAAAAGGAGGTCATCACGGCCGCGTAATCAGTTATATTTCTTTTATGCTTACTAATTTTTTACACATAGCAACGGGAACCTCTTAATATCAAACTTAAATGTGTATACAGCAATAAATAATTTTAAGAGAATTTTTTATGAAAGGGAAATAATTCAAATTTAAGGCTTTTCAATTTGTGGGTTCGAGGAACCTCCCCTCTCCCCTTAGGAGTTCTAGGGTTAATGAACGATGGCCCTAAGTATTTAACTCTTTGTACCCGAGAGGTTATTCTTAGTTGTCCAGAATACTAACTTTGAAGGTTTTCAAGTTCGAAATATTTACTAAGATTATAGTGATTAATTAGGTGTGCAAATTAATTGGTGCCTTTTTCCTAATTCCCACCTTTCTAACTTTTGAATTTTTGCTAGCTGAAGTAAACGTTGCGATCAGCATTGGTGGGTAACACCTGGTTGCAACGCGATCTCTTGTTTAATTTTTTCAAACGTTTCTCAAAAGTTTTCTTAAATCTTCTTGCCTGTACTGGACATGCTTGTTCGATCTTTAAAATCACTCTTTGCACGTTTTATACGTCACAGCATCATTACCAAAAGCGGAACAAACAATTTCTTTAGATTCAGAAGCATTTTTCCTCGGTTCGAAAGCAAAAAACGATGCAGTGCCTCAAATGATCCTTGTCGAACGCCATATTGTTTACTGTGATTAGGTGAAATTATGCCGAGTTGTCGTTGATTGTTTTAATGTTCCTTAGAGTACAATGTTGCTACATTCAAATCACCACAGGGCAAGAAAGGTATTTTAATTTGAGTGGAAGTTACAAAGTGTTAAATGTAAAGGCACTGAATTAGTTTGCATACTAAATACATATACTAAGGAATAAGGTATACATCAAACAGAATTTGAAATTGCAGAACTGAGAGCGAAATAGATTTGGGTATATTTGTATCGTTTCAGCAATAAAAGTTAGCAATAATTGTTAGAAATAATAGTGATTGTTTTTGCAAATTTTGCTCATAAAGTTGGAAACCCGTCAAATTGACTGGTCCCGTAAACCTATTGTTAACATTTAGGCGACCGAATGGAGAAGATCTCCCACTTCGTCTTCAACAGAGCGTTGCAATTGATTCTATTTGCATTTGTTATTAGTTAGTCTTGAACTGGTACTGTTCATAAATTTTTCAAAATACAATTTTTAATAAATTCAACATCAGCTTAGGACCAACTAATAACAAAAGTAAATAAAATCAATGGCACTGCTTTGTCAAAGAAAAAATGGGAAATTTTCCCATTCGGTCGGCTAAGTGATAAGGAATAACAGATGTGTTACTTTTCCGAACTCCCCCAATTGATCTCTGTCTTTAGCGGCAAAGTAAAGTATCTCGAGCGAATGCCAAAACAAAATGCTTAACACTATTCCTACCACAACCGGTCGAAAGACCGTTTTTAAAATTTCGATTAGAATTTCATACATGCAATGTGTAATTGAATCGCCTTTAAACTTTAGACTTTTCCTCAGATATACGTACAATACATTTTTCAATATTCACTTCTTCTTTCATTGTTTATTTTTTGAAAAAAATTTGTAATCTATCTTACACGGAAATGCCGCGGTAGAAATAGGTATACGTGAAGTGTCGGTAGGAATAGTGTTAAATCCGACAAAAACCGCTAAATTACACAATTATGTATAACACACACGATACTATGAAAGAATCGAATGAAATTTATCGTCTAACACGTTCAAAGTTCACTGTAAGATTTCCATGAAATATAATGATGCAACGGATGCTAAAGCTGACAAAAATGCTAAAGTGTATATCGCACGAGTTGCTCGAAGATTTCACTTCACCTAAGATCTCGAGCCTTGATCCCATTATTCCTGCAAATGGTTCGAGATAAGAGGATTGGGAGCCGTCGCGGCGGATGCCCGCTTTGTTTAGCGGAAGTTGAGTGCACTCGTGTCTTTTTCACACCAGCCAGGAATCACGCTTATTCCCGTTCCATCTTCACCGGGGAATCATTTCGACGGAAGCAAGCTGGCCAGACAACTGCCGTGGAAAATCCAGCAACTCGTTTTTTAACATACGAGAACAATAGACTGTCACGATAGACGCCTAATTTTGGCGAAACTGCATCTCGCCCGCGTAAATCCTTCCCGTGCAAACATATTTGCGTGTTGCGCCTCGTGGCTGCCGTAAATCTGTCCGGCGAGGCTCAACCCCCGTAAAAAAGAAGAAACATAGGGATGGGTGAGTATAAAGAGCAAGCTGCGAACAATAGATCAGAATAAAGGAAGAAGTAAATTTGACCGAAGCTGTAACGTGTAACCTGGAGTTGCTGGTTTCATCTATTCTTTGACTATAAATTCTGTAACTGTAATGTGTGCGTTGCAGCGTCGGCAGTATTAGCGATGATTAAACAACGCGTATAACTAGAGTGATAGAGTGGACTGTATCTAAATGAATGATTGCGACTTCGGATGTACTAGGCTTTATTTAGGATGTAAACCGTTTCAAAGTTGTGACGGGAGTGTCTCTTCGAAGACACTTCATATTTTACAAAAACTCGGAGTGGGCGTACAATATTTGGCTATAGGTGAGGGAAAACGATCTACTAATTTCTTATTGGCTAGCTATGTTCGAGTGGAAGTGGTAAGATCTGTGACGTTGAAGGGTTTTTCCCAAAAGACCATAGCGAGTAATAAACCTAAGGAGTACCTTGACCTGAATGAAAACTGCAAACAAAAACTCTAACGGCTAAAGTTAAGGATTCTGACACCAAATGTGACTGACCATAAACCAAGGAAAAAACGGGCTGTAATGTAATGACTCCTTGGGTCCTATTTCTGCTACGACTAGCGAACTATGGGTTGTAAAACGGCAAAGGTTTTCTAAAGAAACTAAAAAATACGTTAAGCTATTGTAATATTAGAAACTAGACTTATTCTCTTATTTTATGTGCTTTTCAAGACCTAACAGTAACTAAAAACTTAACCCTCTGAACTCGAGAGGTGACTGTCAGTTACCAAATGATAATTTCGTAAATCTTCAAACGCAAAGGGTGTTAAACAGCGATGTAGGTAAATTTTAGTTTAAATTATCTAACTGAACTTAACTTACAAATATTTTTTTTTATTAGGTGTGCAAGTTAAGTCGGTGCCTTTGCATTTAACGCTTTATAACTTCCGTTCAAATTAAAATACCTTTTCTGTCCTATGATGATTTGAAAGTAGCAGCATTATACTGTAAGGAACATTAAAACAATCATGACAACTCAGCTTAATTTCATCTAATAACAGTAAACAATTTGGCGTTCGACATGGAGTATTTGAGGTACTGTATTCTTTTTTGCTTTTGAACCGAAGAAAAATGCTTCTGAAGCTAAAGAAATGATTTGTTTCGCTTTTGGTAATTATGCTGTAACGTATAAAACATGCAAAGAGTGATTTTAAAGATCGGACAAGCAAGAAATTTTAAGAAAATTTTTGAAAAACATTTGAGAAAGCTAAACAAAGGCTTGCGTTGCAACCAGGTGTCAGCCACCAATGATTATCGCAACGTTTACTTCAGCTAGCAAAAATTCAAAAGTTAAGAAGGTGGATTCCACCCGAAAAAGGCACCAAATTAATTTGCACACCTAATAAATTACTATAATCTTAGTAAATATTTCGAACTTGAAAATCTTCGAAGTTAGTTTTATTGTACAACTAAGAATCACCTCTCGGGTGCAAAGAGTTGAATACTTAGGCCCATCGCTCATTAATCAACACAATCCCAACACGACGTCAGAGCAATATCGATCGTTTTATATTAATCACTCGTTTATCAGCAGAATGTGGAAACGACACCGTTCTGTTCTCCACTCGACAGTGATACTGTTCTGGTATTTGAACGATATCGAAAGTACATACACGACATATCAGAAAATATTGAATCGTTATTCTAAATATACCAAAATTTATAATGAAGCAAATGGCTGAAATAGCTTTGTTATTTGATGAAGAGGAAGATGATAGAAAAATAAAAAAGTGAGATATTAGATATACAAAAGTTTAAAATTTACGAAGACCGCAAGTGAATTTCACGCATTGTACTGACAATTAATTATGGATAACGAAGAATTCTATCAATATTTTTTAATGTCTCGATTAATTTTTTATTATTCATCGTTACCGATGTATCGTAACGAACGCGTTATCAATAAGTAAGAAACTTGTTCTCAACATGCTATCGTCATTTAAACGGTATGCGATCCTCGCTTAATCAGCGAAATATTCATATCATTAACGATGCGAACGAAAGGAGTGTTGATGTTCTGCTGATACCGTTAAGTGGACGTATTGGTATTGAAATACATATAATATTGTGAATTCATCGATGACGGTCTGATATTGTTTCAGTGTTGTGCAGATAAGTGAGCGATTACCCTAATAAAGGGTTACCGATAAATTCATAACATTACATGCATTTTAACCATTTGCACTCGGCGACATCTCGAACGTATTGGATGGACGTATTCTCGGTTCCTCAAAATCACTATTTTTTTTATATATCTTGGTAACTGTACCATATTTTGATTTGGTATTTTCTGCCATTTTAGTAGAAAACTTCACAGAAATAGGCATTTCTGAAAAGGTTGCGCTGGGATAAGTTGATTCCCCGGAATCACTAATAAATTCTAATGTCTCCTGAGAGGGGACAACGGAGTGCAAAGGGTTAATAGAAATGCGTCCACTTCATAACGTCAGCACATCGGCACTTCTTTCATTCGCCTCGATAACAGCATGAATAAATATCTCAGACGGGTAACTTTTTATTGCATGATTGTACATTTCTTTTCGTTGTTTTTAATTGGAAAAACAAGGAAAGATATATGATTATTTGTCGCATGGACAACTTAACACTTAGCCGACCGAATGGGGAGATCTCCCATTTTGTCCTCAACAGAGCGCTGCAATTGATTCTATTAGGTGTACAAGTTAATTTTAGTCTTTCTTTTGGCAGGTTCAGAGTTTACTTAAATTTTGATGTCCAAAAGTTAGTGGATGAAGCAATTTCCCTCACTTTCTATAACCTTTGTCCGTCTTTCGGAAAACGGATGCCTGATTTGAAAAAACTAGGCTGTTTTATTTCGATGAACTTATCTGAAAGTGATTGCGATTCCTCATCCTTGAATCGTTGCGGTTGTCCAGGTCGTTTTTTATTCTACAGTTCGAAATTTCCTTCCCGGAACCTTCGGTATCAGTATTTGTGGGTAGAATGAGATACAAAATTCTTACCAAAAGCGTTGCAGATCATTTCTGCAGCTTCAGAGGTGTTTTTTTTTAAACTGAAGTGCGAAGAGCACACAATGACAAATGTGTTCTTTGCTGCACTCCATCGTTTAAACTGTTGTTTACCCAGGTCACGTTGACCGAATCAAGCAGTTTTCTAATGTTTTGTAAACCTAGATGTCTGCACTTTAAAACTCCACAAATACCGTTACGATATTCAAATTGTATTGGGTTGGAGGGAAAGTTCTGTCGTATTTTCCGTTTTCGTTAATTCGTGTGGAACCCAAATGCTTTGCTTTCACACACACCCAAGAGATTTAATGTGATCTCCAACAGTTGTATGATGAATACCAAACTCTTCTGCAATTTCTCGACTTGTAAAATATGGATTATTTTCCAACATGTATCGCAAACCATCATTATCGATCTTGGATGGGGTCGTCCAGATCGATCACTTTCTTGGAGGCTCAGATCCCCGGAACGAAATTTGCTAAACCATCTTTGACAAGTACGAACATTTACAATATCTTTTCCAAATACCGCACATAAATTTTTACATGCAACCGATGCGTTGCTTCCTTTTTGGAATTCATACAAAATGCAGTGTCGTAAATACACTTTATCTACTGACATGTTTTTCACTTTAAATATCACAAGTAAATGATGAACGGTAAAAAAGAACTCCTTTTATATTATACAGCAGGTAAAAAAACAAAAAAAATTCCCAATGACTCACTAGCCAGATGTTTTTTTAATTTACAAGAAAAATTACCTGCCTATTTAAAATACGACAGAACTTTCCCTCCAACCTAATAAATAGCCTTTATATTCATCGAAAGATGAAAGATTAAAATTAATTTGTACACCTAATATTTGCTTTTGTTATTAGTTAGTCTTGAGTTAGTACTGTTCATAAATTTTCTAAAATACAATTTTTAATAAATTCAACATCAGCTTAGGACCAACTAATAACAAAAGTAAATAGAATCAATCGCACTGGTTTTTCAAGTAAAAAATGAGAGATCTCCCCATTCAGTCGGCTAAGTGTTAACGAGATTGAATCAGTATTACAAATACCGATAAAATACTGGTAATTTTAAGTAGTCATTTTATTAACGTTAAGAAAACCGATTATTTCAAATACCGGTATGATTGCATCGAAAAGGCATTATATCGGTATAGACGTATTTCGAAATAATACCGGTATAGTACCGGTAAACGCTCCAAGAAAGAAGGGGGAATCATGAATTAAAACTGAAAGATTCAAAGAGCATCATTTTAGAAATATGTACAGTGGCGTATGTCCGGTGTGGTATTCGTTAGGAGGATCATCATTATTTTAATTTCTTACCGATTCACTCTCAGGATTCATATTCACCGTAATATGTAATTTCTATTTTTTACCAGTATGAACCGTCTTACACTGATATTAACACTATTCCTACCACGACCGGTCAAATCACCGTTCTTAAAATTTTTATGAGAATTTCATATCTACAATGTAATTGAATCGCTTTTAAACTTCAGGGTTTTTCTCAAATATATGTAGGAGCCAGAAATTACCCATAGATTTATTAAGTTTTATTTATACTAATTAGGATTTAAGATTATGAAGGTTTAATGGCGAAATTATTTCGTGGGACGGCACTGCCTGCGCGGAGGGCAGAAGATCGTGAGCGAGCGAAACGGAGTTGTTGTAAAAACGATTTTGTCACGAAATGCTTTATTTTTGATAGAAGACGTCCATCCTTTGTTCATTCCGTGCGCAATGTTCATGTAATTGTAACCTAACTCTCTTTTGTACTATTTTAAAATATATAATCTTTTATTAATTGTTTCCTACATATATGAATAATACATTTTTCAATATTTACTTCTTTTTTCATTGTTTATTTTCTGAGAAAAATTTGTAGTCTCTCTTACGTGGGAATGTCGCAGTAGGAATAGGTATACGTGAAGTGTCGGTAGGAATACTGTTAACCGATTTGTCCATTAGCGGTTACGCTGCAATAACATGGAAACAAATACCGGTATGATACCGATAACTCAAAATATATCGGTATTCGTTCTGTGAACTGAACGATGTCGCTTCCGTGTTCTGACTGATTTTAACGATGCTGATCTGATGTCGTGTTGGGGCTATGCTAATAAATGAACGATCACCCCCTTAAGCGCATCCCTAGTCTCACACGATATTACAGCGTCAAGGGGTTAACGAAGGGTACATGTGTAACACGTGTTATTTCAGTATAATAGCGATCAACGACCACCGAGCGCCGGGTATAATTGAGTCTGTATGGGGTTGCAATTATTGTGGACTGGTCGATTTGGAAAGCTGCTTAATCGCTCCGCTGGTGTCTATCGATTCTGGAGTCACGGCCAGGCAAGGGTGGTTCGCGAAATGGGTGAAATAAGTTAATTGCTCGGCCCATGATTATGAGACGCGAGGCAAGGGCGGGAATATCTCTGCTACGGATCTGACGAGACCCTCGTTGCTGACATCAATTAGGTTTTGTGCGGGACAAATGAGATCAAAGTGACCGACATTACTGAATTCCGTTCTGATTCACGATCTACTCAAATCTGTGTTCATGGCAGGCGAAAATCATTTCAATTTAAACGAAGAAAACGCGTGCCTGGAAACTACCGAAGTGACCGTAAAATGGTCAAGCTTTTAATCGAGAAAGTGCAGTTCTTTGTACATATGTATGTATTTTCTGAATATATTACTTGTTGGTTAGCTGGTGAAATCACTCGTTCATAATTTTATCAGCGTTCAGCGACCGGAAGAATGTATTTGCATACCGTAGACACTGACTTTCTAAAGATAATATCTATGCTTTTTATGCAATGTCAAATGAAAATCTTGAATACATTTCTATCGGGAGCCAGATTTTTATCGATTATAAACAAGTTTCGATTTGTTAACTGAATAGTTTGTCTGCTAAGATATTTACGTATGTGCGTGGTCATTGAAAATATCGTAAGACAAAAGGGTTAAGCTGTATTCTCTTTTTATGATCCTACTGACAGCCTAATGTGATAAATATTTTGTGCGATATTTTCAAGCGTTCGTTGACTTATGGACAGCAGTATATAATGCATACAAAAATTTCCAAGATATATTTGGTGACGTCCGTTCGAAACTTTGCATGGTCACGCATTCTTCGTTGGAGGCTCAATTCCAACCATCCAGTCAAAACAATTTTTCTTTCAGGCCTCTAATAACTAGATACGCAGTCTCTCACAACAAACGAATTTATTATTTGTTATTTTTATTGATTTATTATATTATCACAAAAATAACCACCTCATTTTAGTATCTCTAATACACGTTTTAACCTTTTGCATTCGAAAGGTGACCCTCCGTCTTCGAAAATTTCGATATCCTAAGCATGGAAATTAAATGAATCGGAACTGACTTCTGTTCAGATTTATTTAATTTAAATAAACATCATTCTAGTTTTTTAACATGACTATTTGCATATGGAAATTTGTGAAACTGGTATCATTTCATTACTGAAAGCTGTCTTTCGAGTGCAGAGGTAAAATTCTTTAGTACAGAGTGATTTTCTCGCCAGTGGACATGAAAGACATGCCATCGCCTAAACAACGCACCAATAAAGCTGTGCCTGTATACCATCTGTGCCGTTGAAGAGGCCATCAAACACATACAGCCGTCTCTACTGCATTAGTCGTCTTCGTCGACCATCCAGTGATGCAACAGAGCTAAGAGCCTCTTCATCGGCAGAGACTGTATACAGACACGGGTTTATTGGTGCCAACCAATATTTTTAGGTGACAACATTTCTTTCGAGTCCACTGGCAACAGAGTATAAAAGAGACGAGGATTAGACTACGGATATTTATGTAAATCTCTGCAAGGGTAAATTAAGAAATAGAATTTAGATAGAGACTCATTTCACGCTGTAAACCTTATAACTTGCATCTAATCTTAGATATTTTGTACACTTCTACGTATTGTGGGCATTAAGACCCATAAATATGTAAAAATCGGTAAATGCGGAAATGAAATTTAGATGGAGATCCATCTCATCCTCTAAATCTTATAATTTGCAATTAATCTTAG
Organism: Tetrapedia diversipes; assembly: GCA_033822845.1. NCBI lineage: Eukaryota > Metazoa > Arthropoda > Insecta > Hymenoptera > Apidae > Tetrapedia > Tetrapedia diversipes. The sequence continues at coordinate 846,938 of JAOPTO010002212.1, read as the reverse complement.
ATATTTTGTACACTTCTACGCACTGTGGGCATTAAGATCCATAAATATGTAAAAATCGGTAAATGCGGAAATGAAATTTAGATGGAGATCCATCTCATCCTCTAAATCTTATAATTTGCAATTAATCTTAGATATTTTGTACACTTCTACGCACTGTGGGCATTAAGATCCATAAATATGTAAAAATCGGTAAATGCGGAAATGAAATTTAGATGGAGATCCATCTCATCCTCTAAATCTTATAATTTGCAATTAATCTTAGACATTTTGTACACTTTTACGCATTGTGGGTATTAAGATTTTCCATATAATGCGTAAAAATCGGTAAATGTGAAAATGGAATTTAGATGGAAATACATTTCATCCTTTAAATCTTATAACCTGTAATTAATATTAGACATTTTGTACACTTTTACGCATTGTGGGTATTAAGATTTTCTATAAATTCATAAAAATCGGTAAGTACCGAAATGAAATATAGATGAAGATTCATTTTACCCTCTAAATCTTATAACCTGTGACTGATATTAGATATTTTGTACAATTTTACACACTGTGGGTATTAAGATTTTCTATAAATTCATAAAAATCGGTAAGTACGGAAATGTAATATAGATGAAGATTCATTTTACCCTCTAAATCTTATAACCTGTAGCTAATATTAGATATTTTGTACACTTTTACTCATTGTGGGTATTAAGATTTCCTATAAATTCATAAAAATCGGTAAGTACGGAAATGGAATATAGATGAAGATTTATTTTACCGTCTAAAGCTTATAACTTGAAACTAATCTTAGATATTTTGTATACTTCTACGCAATGCGTGCATTAAGATTTCCTATAAATGCGTAAAAATCCGCAGTGTATCGACGACGAATCCGCAATACACGTTCTAATTCATTAATATAAAACAGAGGATGGCAGGAGTCGTTGAATCCACAGAAATCGTCAAAATTCCGTATTGCAGGGGACAGGATTAACTGGCACGCAGGCGGGTACGTTAATTAAACGAGTTAATTAGTCAAGGCGACGGAACTGTGCGGCATGCCGGGAAAACCGCGTTGCGAATTAGACGGAGATGGTCAGGGAGCAGCGTCAATGGATACCAATTACGGAAGCCGCTCGCCCGCCATGATTTTTCGCGAAAAAACCTCGATTCTGCGCGATCGCAAGTCAGTCGGGTGAAAAATTAATGGCAAGTGAAACCGAGCGGAGGTCGTGTCCGTAATTCAGATTCGATTAAATCGCAGCCATGTTTAATTCTGCTTGGTGCGAGTTGAGCACAGGAAATGCTGTCGCGGGAAAATAATTATCGATCGTTTACCGTTTGCAACAAGATCCGTATTTATTACAGATCTCGATTTCACGCGAAGTTAACATATCTGTGTTAAAGTTCGTGCACTATTTATTGTACAGATGCATGGATTCTAAAAAATACGTGCATAACACACATATATCATACATCATGATTTAAATCAGGACAGCGCGTGCAACGCCATTTTTTATTTCTTCCTTTTGAACTTATTTTCATGAAACCATTTCTCCAGCAGTTGAAATTGTAAAAATGGGCATTTATAAAAATTAATTTTTACTCAAGAAGTGACTTTTAGTCGTTACTGCTAACTTCAAAAATGATCAAGTATAAAATGTTTACCAAAATCTGCTCATATTAAACCGTATTTAGTTTAGTTAATAATACATTTAAATTTATTTACACGACTATTTAACCCTTTGCGTTTGAGAATTCGCGTGACTGACTAACGGTCATCATTCGAGTGCAAATGGTTAAAACAGGAACGAGACTCATACTTTTTACGATTGAAAATATATCACGAATCCATTTCGCATTCCTTACGTTTTACCAGCGAAACGTATCACGAGCCATATGGAATGTTATAGTGCAAGGGGTTAAGGAGTACACGAATTAAAATGCGGATGCCTTAATTATTTTCAATACACGATCGAAACCGTGATCTTTAATACTCGCTATAATCGTGCTGCGATTTCCTCGCGATCTCGATGTTCTTTTTATTTCATATCTGCTTTACACGGTCCAGTGATTCTTATTAATTGCATCGCGGAGAAAGTTAAAGTCGGCCTGTTACCTGTTCGCGAATATCGGCGAGGAAGCTTCGATGATGATATCCTGCGTATCGATGAAAGTTACCGGCTGTAACGGGTGGGAATTTCTTGGGTAACTGAATACGAAGCTAAGATTCAACGAAACGATCGTGTAAGACAGCGATCTCGGATTGAAACCACTAGACAGACTACTTTCTAGTTTTAACGAAACTTCAGGAACTATGCAAATATTATTACAAGCATATTCTTGGAGGATTAACCACTTCGCAACTATGGATGAGATATTCCACGAGACTGTTTTCTTGTATTTACAGCGAAAGGTCGTTCATCGATTGGTTTGTGTGAATGAGGTAATCACAGCTTTTGGGTAACGCTTCGTGAGTATAAGCTCCTAAATAAAACGATAAGACGGGGTTACAGGTGTATAGAGGTAAGTAGACCTCGATTAATGCGATATTCAATTCAGTGCGAATTTTAAAATTTACCAGTAGGACAATATCATTTCCACCTTTCCGTTTATCAATATTATATCAATAATAATAGTATGTAACATCAATTGTTATGAAAAAGTATCAACTTTGCAAAACTACACCGATGTACTTAGGTGTTTTGATACTAATAAGATATTTTAATTCATTGGTGAATAATTATTGTACATCATATGATGCTTAAAAATTCAAATTATTGAAAAATAATTGTGCCAAGGACAATGAAAGTTAAAAATTAAAAAAAGTTATTTTATCAATAAAATCATATGGAAATAAGTCAATTTATAAAAAATAGGAATATACATTTCAGGCAAAACGTTTGACTAAGATCACCTTTATAACCACTGGCACAATTATATATCACAGTATTGTAGGGTAAGAAATTTTCCCCAATTTGGGAAAGTCTGAAGAGTACTTGAGTTGGGCGATTGTCGTGTGAACGCAGAATGTTTGGACTCGAATGTTTCTAAGGCATGAAAGATGAGCACTTGAGAAAACGTTGCAACTGGGATATTCTGGGTGGTCGTGACCGAATGAGTAGAATGAGAAAGATTGACAATTAGAATGAAAGGAAACAAGTGTTTGGAAAAATATATGACGGAGAAAATGCGAGCACGTGGTAGAAAGTAAAAAATCCCAATACTCCTCTCAAACACCAGCGTAGCACAGCCTGCCAATACCCCAAATGCAATGCAATAAACAAAAGTACTTCCCACACAGATCCTGCAAATACCTATCCAGTCCAGGAGGTTTTTTGAAAATTTTCCTTCCCCCACCTCATGCAATTAAAAACACTAACTTTACCAATTTACTAGGTAACACCAACCACCTCTCTCAGCCGATAAGTCTGGACCACAGACAGGAGCGGCGCCAAAATCACCAATTCATCAAAAAAAAAAGAGCGCGTGGCAGAAAGTATTTGACTAACGTGGAAGAAAGGTTTTGACTGTGAACGTAGAAAGAGTGTGATTCTGAACGTTGAAGTTAAGTTCTAAAGTCGTTTAAGTTATTACTGTTAAATTGTATTAAATATACATTTATTAATATTCTAATCACTTCACTTTTATTTATTCACACCTGAGTCCCATCTTTCATTCTACTAAACTCATTAAAGTAGAATTTTCCTATGGTATACTTCAAAAAAAATGTTAACCTATTTTTATTTTGTAATCGTTCACGAGGACCGTGGAAGCAGCGGGAGGTCGTCGGTCCGAAACCGCTGATACGAAATATTACAAACAGCGCGCCATCTTTGAGATACCATCTTCTCGCGACACATCAGCCAGATCAAACACAATAAACCCTGGCGGCCCGATCCCTTGATCCATTAGCGCGGAACGTTGTTCAAACAGCGTGGAAAAAAGCCGGTTAAACGAGTGAAAAGCGAGAGCGGAGAGCCAGGGCTGACGCGAAGGGCGAAGCGTTTTAAGGGCCAGCGAGTAAGTTTCATAGCAGCTGCGCGTTACCTTGAATGGATTAGCTTATCATCTATCGCCGCAACGTATCCAGGGGACATTTACATTATGCTGACGCCGAACGGAGAACCCGTCCCCTTTCAGCGTCGCCTACCCCTTTCTCATCCACCACGGCGCCACAATCGCAAATTTGTCGCGTTGACTCACGCGTCCTTCCATACGGGCGCGATCAGATTCTTATCTTGATTATTAATTAGCAGGCGCGTCAGGCTCCTAAAAGGGAAGAAACTGTCTTGCCAGCTGGCACGAGGTGAGCGCTGCCCGGCACCAGCCACCAAAACAAATCGTGGTCGCGGTCTCTGCGTTGACGAGCAGACGGTAAGCGAAATTGCACTCCTCGTTCAACGAGACGAGACGGCACAAAATAAACAAAAAGTTTAGGTAAACGGTACTGCGGTAATTAAACTTGTACTGGCACACTATTTTATTTTGAAATTATCGAATGTTACACCGGAGTCTGTCACTATCACTACTACTATTATGTTAAGGTTGTTATTATTGTTATTTTATTATTGGTAATGTTACAAGGTTATTAACCCCTTGAGATACAAAAGCAAATAGAATTTGATGCGTCCAAAAAATACTGTTTAATTTGGTTCAATTGAAAAGTTATGTGCAAACTTAGAAACAGAACATTTAGTTTAAAAATTTGCATAAATAATTGGGCTTAATTAAGTAACACTATAAAATAATAAATTAATAGTTTCGTAAAGTATGAAACATTTTAAAACATCTAGACGTCTCCCAGACGTCAAAGTCTACAATGGTACATGAAATGAATGACGTCTCTCAGACGTCATTGTATGCTAAAGGGTTAATATAAGGTAAGGGGGTAGCGAAGGAGGAAGCATAGGTAGATAGGGGGATTGAGTGGGATAGCGTGGTGGATGGTGTAAATGTGTTAAGTTTAAGTTTAAGTTTAAGTTAAAGAACTGTAAAGAAACGGAAGCTTTGTATTCCTATATGGAAAGAAAATGAAGAAATACAATACAATATAATTGTAGGAATGCGATCAAATGGATGCGAGTTTGGAAAAGTCTGAAGGGTGTTTGAGTTGGGCGATTGTCGTGCGAACACAGAATGTTTGGACTCGAATGTTTCTAAGGTGTGAAAGATGAGCACTTGAGAAAACGTTGTGACTGAAAAATTCTGGGTGGTCGTGACCGAATGCATCGAGTGAGAAAAGTTGACAATTAGAATGAAAGGAAACGAGTGTTTGGAAGAATATATGACGGGGAAAATGCGAGCGCGTGGCAGAAAGTGTTTGACTAATGTAGAAGAAGGGTTTTGACTGTGAATGTAGAAAGAGTCTGATTCTGAACATTGAAGTTGCTAAGTTGTAAAGTCGTTTAAGTTGTTATTGTTAAATTGTTTAAATATATATATACTATTAATATTCTAATCACTTCACTTTTATTTATTCACACCTGAATCCTATCATACGCTCTACTAAAGTCATTAAAGTAGAATTTTCCTATACAATACACCGGGATCTGTCAACTTTGACGTGATTTTTTATACGTTTGGAAGGTACAAAAAATTGTTGAAGTAATTTAGCGAAATACTCTCAGGCGCGTAGAATATTTGAATATTCGGAAGAAGTTAAAGAAGCTTCATATTTACAATTGTTTTGAGATACAGCGATAGAAACTAGAAAATTCATCACGGCTCATGAAAAAACTCGCTGTAGGATTAGCCGGCTAGTTTACAGGAGCGAATTTGTACACAGTCCTTTGCCAATGATTCTAGCAAGCAAGCCTAGGTAAAATTTTAACCCCTGTCGTGCTATTTGAAAACGAATACATAGCTGGATTCCTTTGTTCTTAACCCTTTCACTACCAGGGCCAAAGGAGACAAATCGCCACCACAGCCCAGACGTTTTATTATTTAACACTATTCCTACCGACACTTCACGTATACTTATTCCCACTGCGACATTCCCACGTAAGACAGACTACAAATTTTTCTCAGAAAGTAAGCAATGAAAAAAGAAGTGAATATTGAAAAATGTATTATACGTATATTTGAGGAAAAGTCTAAAGTTTAAACGCGATTCAATTATGTTGTGTATATGAAATTCTAATCAAAATTTTAAAAACGGTCATTTGACCGGTCGTGGTGGGAATAGTGTTAAATATCATATCAATTGTCATTAATTTTTGTGGAATGTATTTATAATGTTATAACTAAGTGAAATTAGCTGGTACGAACTATTGTCAAAAACTGGTAATGAACGTCCGTCACATATTTCTGACACCAGGCTGAGGTAAGAAAATCGGGTTGTCACATATATGTGACGCTGGTAGCGAAAGGGTTAAGCGTGGGCTCTTATTCAGAGCGGATTCATAGAAGTACCTATTTATTTCCTTGTATTTTTGGCTATTTAACACTTTACTGATCGGAAGCCTATTAATCGGCTTTTTACGTGCTTAGTTTGTAAATTTTGTAATGTTCCCTTGCACGAAGGTGACTATTTCAAGGAATAGCGTGTATACATACACTGTAAAGAAATATTAAATTATCAATTACTCGAAGAAAACCATTCAATTTATTAGCGTGACGTCCGCGCCAAAATGAACCGATTGGAAGTGCCTAATAAATTCACTCACGAGCGGTCGGTAAAGTGTTAAAGTTGTATACTGGCCCTGTCTTATTGACGTGTCGATCATATTTATTGTCTTGTCTCGTTGGACAGATTATGGTCGATGTAGGGGCAAGAAGCAAGGAAGTTTAATCGCGGGGTGGGCGATTGGAGCACTCGCTTACTCTCTAGTTGGTTATGTGCATACATTGTTTGTATATATTATTTGTTATTTTGTATTTAGTGTATATAACACTAGGATTACCAGACAGATCAAAATGACCAATTGATGATTTTTCATAGAAACCTGGTAAATTTACTGTAGTATCTACTGCATTTCTGAAAAATTATTATAACTTTTATTATGATTGGTACGATTTACTACTTCTCTCGTACTGTAACTTTCAATTTCATTTCGTTGTCGCAAATATGCACATCTTAGTGATAAAGAGTTGATCCTGGACAACAAAGAGAAACTTGAGTCAGAGGTTTCGGAACAATTTTTTGTATAGATAATGGAATGATTGATAGATTAAAGTAATGCAAGTGAAATGGGTTATAATATTTAAAGTAAAATATAATTTTTTACCTTTTGTATCGGAGTTAATTAATTAATACATATAGATTTTATATTCCTCGAAATAAATATTATTAATAGATTTCTAGAGGTTAGATGCTAGTCAATTTTACTAATATCTAGCTATTTTTGAATCCTAAAAAGTTGCTTTTAATTATATATAATATAAAAAGAGCGTTATAATATTGTTTGAGTGTTATAAAAAAAAATGTTCCGTTTTGTATATTATACAAAAGGTAGATAAGCAACATGAAATTGAAATCTATTTCCCTACCAACTGGATATTGCACCTAAATATTCTGTTATCCGACCAGAGTGTCATTTAACCGTAATTCTTTATTATTAGGGGCTGTTTTATTCAACCAGCACTGACAATACGTGCGTTCTAGCTCCAAGATCGTGCCAGAGAAGCAGGATATATGGAATTTTAACTAGTAAGACCTACAACATTGTGCAGCAGTTCCAGCTGAAGATAAAAATAGAAACGGATCGTGAATCGTGGCGTAATCGTGGCGTGATTCAACAAGGGACACGTAGGTCATGGTGCCGGTGGGCTGAGGGTGAAATAAACTTTACACGTGGGCGGATATTATACGAATAATTAGCACGTTCATGCTGGAGCACGTGCCGAGGTTGAATTCACTGACGCCAGTTGCTGCACGGTGATCTACCAATATTCTCGGAAACGTAGATGTGGTTTGAACGTAACGTATTTCAAAAGCTACACGTTTAACTCTCTTAATGGTTATCGATCAGTGCGAAGCTTTGTACTTGCTACCGGCACTTACGTGGGACACAGATTATCCGTTAATCATGATAGGACCAAATTAAAGCTTCCAACGTTCTCTAAAATTATTAGTAGTTCAGATAACCTTTGCGTAATCTTCTGATGACCTTCAAACTGTTAAAGATCTTAACACTGGAATTATCGAGGAGGTGAAACTGATAGATTCGTAATTTTTCATAGAAATTTGGTAAACTTACTGTAGTGCCTATGCTTTTCGAAATTTACTATGATTTTTCCTATGATTATTAAGATTAGTTCGTTCTCATACCAGACATTTTTTTATACAATTTTCAATTTGATTTCTTTGCCGCAAATAAGTATATTAGTGTCAAGTTTTTCTAGTATTAGGTTTACATTGTCTTTGGAAATAGATATCTTTGGAACACTTACTAACTTCTAGAAGGCCGAAAAATGGATTGTAAATCGGTAGATTTATTCTAAAAATTAGTACAATTGATTAATAATTAATCAGTGACTATAGAAATAACCTCTATCATGTATACACTGATTCCACTATCATGCACCGTTTTTCAATTTAAATTTTCACTAATAATTACCTAATATTTATAAGGATTCTGCCTTTCTCCCATACACACATTCGAGTTTTAAATATACAAATAGGAAGGAATAGAAAAAGTTATATTTATATTACTTTTTCTTTCATTGCAGTAATATTAACAGACATTGTATATTTGAATCTTGATAAATTCTGTCTTTAAATTTTGTAACCTGCGTTCAGTGAAAATTTTAAGGATTGTTTACATCTCATTTAAAAGATTTTGTCGATAAAAAATTGTTCGTTGTAATACAGGGTGTTCCCGGTTTAAATCGCCAAACTTTAGATATGAATTTAGGACCTTTAAGTAAACAAATTTTTCCTTTAGAAATATGCTCGCAAATACTTCCTTCAAGAAATATTTACTACTACAGTTGTAGAGCTTAATAATATATGCCATTGAAGTGATTCGAATTTATTACGTATGTTACTAAAGAAAATTGTTGTATTTATTACTAAAAATAATTGTAATTATTACACATGTTGCTCAAATGATTACCTACAGCTTGGAAACAAGCATTACACCTATCAATAATAAAAGACATTGCGCGCCTACTATTTCGTTACGCGTTTGCATTATTCTCAATTTTAATGTTTCAACGTTATTAACAGGTTGCTTGTATACTTTCTCTTTCACTGCTTCAATTGACAGCTCTAGCACGACTGATCCATCTTTCGGGAAAATGAGTATTAAGCCATTCACGGGGTTCCCAATTTCCAATTGAAACAGTTACTCAGAATGAATGAAAGGAGCTGTGCTTGCAGTGCAAACAGCAACAAATTAGTGACTTTCGTTTTGGAAAACACAAATATTTCAATGTTATCCATTCCTAACTCTTATTAATTTTAATAGTTATATGTCTCTTGAACGAAGCATTTGCGAGCATACTTCCAGAGGAAAAATTTGTTTATTTGAGGGTCCTGAATTCATATCTAAAGCTTGACGATTTACCCTGGGAACACCCTGTATAACGTGTTTCAGCTGTGGCGTGCTTTTTTGGAGTCTCGCTGTTAAATTAATGGATCAAACAATCGGCATTATTTCATAAAACGAACAATTTTCTTACTAATATTTATATTTATTTTATATTTACGTAACATAAACATATACTATATACATAACAAAGGGGAAACTCAGAACAAATTAACCCTTTCGCTACGGCGGGCCTTGCCGCGGAGTGTCGTGCCGAAAGTGCGAACATTAAACGCAGATAATCTTCAGCATTCAAGACCAAGACTTTTGTCTCAGAAACGACTTTTTAACTTTTAGAAGCAAAATGATTCATGTTCATAATTTTTCTATGAACAGATTTTTAATTCAATAATACGATTAATATTTTTATATTATACAACAAAATAGTAACTATAATTATAACATAATGTTGACCAATAACCTTTTGATAATCATATTTTGTATGAAACTCCATTTTTATGGTAGATGATAGGGTGACTATAGTCACCCGTCGTGTATAGGTGGCATCTTGTGGCCGGTGACTATAATCACCCGTAGTAGCGAAAGGGTTAAATGTTTATAAAAGTCAAGAATTCAGACTGCTTCTCTCGAATGTGATTCACGAAAACAAGGAACGTCACAGAGTGGCACTTTGCACGTTGCACACCAATACCGCGATTCTTTCCTAATTTTTCTTTTATAGCAAAGTGCATACCTTCGTGATGGATTATTTGTTGTTACAGAATTCGACGGTATATAATCCGGGAAATGTTTCCCACTGAAGCGCAAAATATTAGATCTTGGTTAACATTGACCTCTAAAGGTTCTAAACAAATTGAAATTTATGAATATATTTTAGTTCTTGCTAAAATTACAATTTATTAGATTTTGGTTAACATTGACCTCTAAAGGTTCTAAACAAATTGAAATTTACGAATATATTTTAGTTCTTGCTAAAATTACAATTTAAATAGCAAATGGTAACTAAGTTCTACGCATGACGGATATAGACGTCATGTCGCAAAAATATTACAATTCTGCATGACGGATATAGACGTCAAACACAGCTGCCTGGTTAATAATTTTTGGAGCCACCGCACAAGTATCCGGAATACGAAACGCGGCAGATGAAAACGATAGTGTTGTTAGAAACGAGTACATTTACAAAAACATCAACGACTACGCGTTGTAACGACTGTTCTTGGAAGCGTAAAATTTTATTCGGTATTATGCTGCCCGATAACTCTGTTGCAACCGAGTAATTCAGGCTACGATCCCGGGGCAATAAAGTTCGGGCAGAATACAGAAACGCGTTGCTCGTGCCTCGTGTCGATACGATCCCCGTTCCCCCTCCGCTTTACAGGCTACGCTTTTACGGCTGCGTTTTTACCGCGCACGCCCTTATAAACGCCCGCTGCATACCGCTTGACGCTTTGTAATACCATTAAAACGTCTGTTCGGGATCATTACCAAGGCGTGAGCCAGCACCGGCTGAACCTGGCCAATCCCGACCGTTAATTTACGAGTTAATCGTCGCTCAGCGATTTACGAAATGTCGTTAAAAACGTGAACGTCGCTCGACATTAGCGCTCCGTGCTTGGCACAAGTCGACGAAGAACGTTTCAACCGGGGGCCTAAACCCGCCTGTCCGCGACAAAAACGCGTACAAACAACTTCTTGCTCGTGTGGTTCACTATATCGGGTTGTTTTCTGGTCAATCTGATGCAGAGAGCGAAGTTTTTCTCAGCGATCGAACGAAAGAATCCTATAATTTTCACTGTTAATTCTACCGAACCGTTTTTTGAAGACTTTCCGTTTAGGCCGTGTGGGGCGTATATGATCTACAGTGGTTTCAAAAAGTATTCGTACACTATGTCACAAGTAAATTCGATTAACCCTGAAATTCTGAGTCTAATAGACGTATTTAATAAAATTTTGTGGATATGTAGATCGTAATAGTATACGTATGAATTAATCTCTTCTTTTTATCTAAATGCCATTTTAACGGGGTGAAACCAGCATTGAAGTTTCTGAGTTTTCTCTCATTTTTTAAAGATAACTTTGTAATGGTACTTGATGAAGCAAAACCTTTCAAATAGAAAATGTTTAATTTTTAATACTCTACCGCCCTGTTATAATAAAGAATATAGTAAAGCTTATATTCAAAGAATAAAAAATCGCTGAAACTTTGAAATTTGTTATCAGTCCCCTTAAAAGATATTTTGCCGCCAAAAAAATTGCTCCATGCAAGGCACACCATGCATCTGTACACACATAAAGTTTCATTGAAATCAGAATTTCAGAAGTAAATGAATTTCCTTATAATACAGAGTACGAATACTTTTTGGAGCCACTGTATACTTTTACGATTAAATAATGTTAAATTTTATTGTAAGTTTTATTTTAACCCTTTGACTGCTATGGGCGCATATATGCGCCTAGCGAAAGCTATCGTGGCCTATGAGCGCACATGTGAGCTCAGCGATGGTTTCGATCATTTGCTGCTGTCCTTACTGTATTTGTCCCGAAATTATTTTATCGTATCCGTGCAACACTCTCAGAAACAACATACCTTGTTGCTTATCAACACGAAAAAACTTTACCCTTGACGAATAAACAATATACATTGCAGATGAAAAATATTAAAAAAATTAAAAAATATTAATTTTGGAGTGGATAAAGTAACAGTAATTGGATTCTGTATTATATTACAATTTAACCCTTTGGCCTACACGATATCTGCCAATTGCGCGAGCTATAGTAAACAAGAAAGTCGGTCGCGCGTCGTGCCATTCGTCGTGTTTAGCCGTGTATCCGAACTGGCCCAAAATGTATACTTTTCATGACATATATTTCAGTGTAACGAAAGGAATTGTGAAATAATAAACAATGTTTAGGTACACATAGTAATTTTAAGACGTCTAGGATGTAATCATAATCAAAGGAATGATATTCGATGTGGAATAACTACAATCGCTTGTTCTAATAATAATACGCGGCATCTTATGCACAAATTCCACACCACGAGACAGATTCGTGGCTTTTGTTTGTGACAAAAATTCCATACCACGAGACTGACTCGTGGCTTTTGTTTGTGACAAAAATTCTTTACCACGAGTCAGACTCGTGGTTATAGGCCAAAGGGTTAATACACCGCTGAACAGATTCAGATTGCGTGAAAAAGTATTCAGTCCCCAGCCGATAGCTATTGTTGGCTGCGCGCCGTTAACGCGAAGCGTTTCGGTTCAGAGTATTCAGCAGTCAAAGGGTTAACTGAAATCTTATTTTACTTATAACTTGTGTTATGCTGTATTAGGCACGTTCGTCTATTATTGTGTATACTTACAGACTAAAGGACATAATCACACCTCAGGTTCGCGCGTCGCTCATCCTCACTCACACACATTCATACTTCCATGCAAGACACACGTCAATACATTAGAGTATGAAGTTACCAACTTACAATTGATGAATATAAGCTTGTATTACTTCACAAATACTGTTTTTGATCTACATACGCCTTTCAATTTTTCAATAGTACAAAACCATAATTCAATTTTTTTTTAAATTCAACATTTTATAATAAGAATATCCAATGGCTTGAACGAAATGTTCAGCCTAGGGCGTATTTGCAAATATTTGAACAGAAATTTCAAATTCCGAAAGTCGATCTAAATTGTGTTAAGCACTGCAAATGAAATTGATTAGCTCTTAGCGATTCTTTCGAGAATTTATATCGGATGAAAATATCCTATAATTTTCACGCTTAATTCCACTGAATTATTAAAGACACTCGATACGCTACCTGAACAGAAAGTTCAAATTCTGAAAGCCAGTCTGAACTGTGTCAAGCACTGAGAATTGAATTGATCAGCCCTCGAAACAAGTTTATTCAAATGATCGTTTTTATGTGAATTATTTTTCAACGAGATAATAGTCGAACAAAGAAAAATAAAAGCAAAGTCAATGACCAAGCTGAAAAGATTGACAAACAATGAATTAAGTGTAAAAAACAAATTCAAAGATGCGTAAACACTATTACTATCGACGGTTAAGGCACACTTATTAGTGATGAAGAAAATAAAATGAAAATTATATTTAAAAAAAATTTAATATGAGGGAAACGAACTGTAATGATTACAGTAAAAGTCATAGTAAACTTTCAAAGGTGTAGGTACCACAATCAATTTACCAAGTTTCCATGAAGAATTACGAATTGGTCATTTCGATCGGTCTTAGTAGTTATAGTATTAACCGTTTGGCTGCTGACGTATTTTTTCAGACATATGCCAAAACTGCGGCACTAATTGCTCGTGTATGGGAAAAAACGTAAAACACTTTTCGTACGATAAAGTCACTTGTATTACTTTGCAACAACAAAAATTAAAAAATACCAATTGTTTACATAAATTTGCTTTAATTAATTTTGTGAATAAAATTGGTAATGGGCACTTATAATTCAGTCAAATTAACACAAATAAATCGTATGCTCCGCAAACGCAAAGTGCTTCACTGGACACACAAATGCTAGTGTTCTGGATCAGCATTATTACGCTCTCCGCAGTCTAGGCATCGAAAATAAAGAGGAGCGCTATCGCGCTCTTCGCATTTTTGGCGTAACATAAGAAGAGCGCGATAGCGCTCGTCAGCAGTCAAACGGTTAAAAAGAAAGGAATCCCTAAAAAAAAACAAGTTATTGCGCCCGAGATATCTGTGATTATTGCAACCAATTAGCCCGTTTCCGCCGGTTAACACGTTGAACGCCACGTCACCCATATCTGGGTGACGGCTATGTTTCTTGTAAACGGTTGACACTCTTCTAATTAAAACAAAATTTTGGAGGAAATTTATACTAATTTTATTTGTAACACAATTATGATAAGTATATACGATATAAAGTAACAATAAATTATAAAGTAAATATAACATTGCGCTGTTTACACTCCGAGTCTCGGGTTTAGGTCTTGGGAGAAACTCCACCGATTTACGCTGGGCGTTCAACGTGTTAATAGGATAAATTCAATTTCAGTTTTCGATCGCAATCAGCAACGCGAAGTTCATTTCTCGTCTCGAGGAACGACATAAAGCTCCCTCGTTAGCGGCGTAAAAAGGTGTCGTTTCAACGAATCGCTCAATTCTCCCGGCAAAAAGTATCCACGGGACGAACTGGTGTTTTTCTTGACGAACCAGCCGGCGAGGGTAGCATACGATCGCGACGCTAGAGAATCGCTGGTAGCTGGAACCAGCAGGAACGCGGAAGGGATGCCTCGCGAGGAAGCCAGTTCGTTAAACTCGTTACCGATCCCTGAAATCGTTACCCCGGAATGCAACGGGCGATTTTTCTCGTCTCTCCTCCCTCCCGTCTCGTGTTGCTCCTCTTTTTTCCCCCCTCTGTCAAGGACAGACGGGAGGAACAAAAGCGTGCACACGCGTGAAACGACGAAACGAAGAACGGAAGCGTGGAACGCATCCTTGCGCGACGTCCGTGTAAAAATTGAAGGACGGGGGTAGGGGATGGTGAACGGGAGCAACCTGGTGATTACGCTAATACCGTGAATGAATATGGAAAACAGAGAAACAAAGAACAGAACGAGTACGGTTACGCCTCGCGACGATGATCTGAATATTCAAACGTCGCTAAAAAGCCGCAAAGGAGCTGCAGCATCTTCGTGATAAATGTGAGAAATTTGATTTTTATTACCAGGAGGATATGTATGAGTGTTGGTTTTCATGGATGAGAGAGAGTGAATTTGATGAGTACGAGTCCCTTGTTTAGTGTATCGTGAAATAATTTATGATATATATGTTCTAAAGTGAGTGTCCTATCTTGTATATATGTATTGTTATGTACAGTGGCTCCAAAAAGTATTCGTACACTAAGTAACAAATAAATTCGTTTAACCCTGAAATTTTGAGTCTGATAAAAGTATTTGATAAAACTTTGTGGGTATGTAGATCGTAATAGTATACGTATCAATTAATCTCTTCTTTTCATCTAAATGCCATTTTAAAGGGGTGAAACCAGCGTTGAAGTTTCTGAATTTTCTCTCATTTTTTAAAGATAACTTTGTAATGGTACTTGATGAAGCAAAACCTTTCAAATAGAAAATGTTTAATTTTTAATACCCTATCGCCTTGCCATAAAAAAAGGAACACAGAAAAGCTTGTATTCAAAGCGTGAAAAATTGCTGAAACTTTGAGATTCGTTATCAGCCCCCTTAAAAGATATTTTGCCGCCAAAAAAATTGCTCCACGCAGGACACACCATGCTCTGTATACACATAAAATTTCATTGAAATCAGAATTTCAGAAGCAGATGAATTTCCTTATGATACAGTGTACGAATACTTTTTGGAGCCACTGTACGTGAGTCCGAAATAGAGTTGAGTTCGAAGTGGCAGTATTAAAAGAGAAGTGAGAGTGTAAGGTTTAGAGCGTGAGTTGAGAGCGAGAATATCGAGAGAGGAAGAGAGAGAGAGTCAAAATTAATAAAAAGGCGAATTGCGTATAAATAACTAGTTCAATCATTCAATTCCACCCACAAAGTGTTCTTCCGTAGAATCGTCACGATGCTCGACAGTTGACTTAAATATGACATCAGTCAATGAGACTAGGTTTTCATGTACCTATGTAAGTGAAACAATATGTAACAATGCGACCATAACATTTTTTTATTATTGGTGCTTCAATAATGAGAATATTATTATATCACAGTAGCAATGCGATAGAGTGGATACGAGTTTGGAAAAGTCTGAAGAGTGCTTGAGTTGGACGATAGTCGTGTGAACGTAGAATGTTTGGACTCGAGTGTTTCTAAGGCGTGAAAGATGAGAACTTGAGAAAACTGAGCGACTGAGGAATTTTGGGTGAACGTGACCGAATGCATCGAGTGAGGAAGGTTTAGAATTAGAAAAAAATGAAATGAGTGTTTGAAAGAATATTTGACGGGGAAAATGCGAGCGCGTGGCAAAAAGAGTGTGATTAGGAGAAGAACAAGCGTGTGAACGTAGAATGTTTGGACTCGAGTGTTTCTAAGGCGTGAAAGATGAGCACTTGAGAAAACGTCACGACTGAGGAATTTTGGGTGGTCGTGACCGAATGCACCGAGTAAGAAAGGTTGACAATTAGAAAGAAAGGAAATGAGTGTTTGGAAGAATATAGGACGGGGAAAATGCGAGCGCGTGGCAAAAAGAGTGTGATCGTGAAAGAAGTAAGAACGTCGAAGTTGCTAAGTTGTAAAGTCGTTTAAGTTGTTAGTGTTAAGTTGTTTTAAATATACATTTATTAATATTCTAATCACTTCACATTTATTTTATTCACACCTGAGTCCCATCTCTCGTTCTACTAAAGTTGTTAAAGTAGAATTTTCCTATGTCATTTGTCAGTCTTTTGATCAAAATGAGACGAAACACGATATAATTTGTATTATATTTAGTTATTTAGTAGATGATAATGCGTTGTTACATATCACTTACTAAATCAATAAACATTATATAAATTATTCCATACTTTCCCATTTTGAGCAGAAATACCTTACAGTATTTCGTAGTTGACGAAAGTTTCACAGAAAAAAACTAAAAGTTAAAAACAGAAAATGTAATTGTATCAGTATTGTAAAGAATAAAGATAGGCTTTAAACTTCGGCAACTGTCCCCCTTTTTTCTCAACGGAAGTATAGAATTTTATGGTTCCCCCATCATAAATGTAAAGTCCGGTTCCCAGATTTTCACAGTTATCGCAGGTATGGTATACCCGGAGGGGCGCGTGCATACAGCGGCCGTGGTAATGATACCGTGAAACACGCCGTTAAGTGTGTGTAACACGGCAATAACCGGAGCGAACGTCCCGACACAGCGCAATAATTTAACCTGCATTACGTGGCCAAACGGAGGGTGAACGATCATCACGAAGGACGGACGGAAAGGAGTGGAGTTCCGAAAACGGTCCGCGATACCATTATGAGGAATAAAAAGGATTCTGGCGAGAAAAAAGTGGTCCGAACGAGAACTGCTCGAACGTCACCGCGTGGAAGTGACCCAATTATATCGAACGATACTCTCTCGATCTCCAAAAAATTTATTCCACAATGGAAGCAGATAACGCGAAATCGATGAAAATGGAACTGTTAAAAATTGAATACAGAAATACTACGTAGCAAAAATTAACCGAAAACCAGCTTTTTTTTAAACACGTTCCGTGCCAAATGTACCATTTGTGGTACACGTTACATTTGATCTGCAGGCCACGTGTACCATAACAGGTACACGCAGATGTATTAATTTAATGCGCTGAAAACATATGTTTTATAAGAAATTTAATTCTGTAAAATATATCTCCACTAAAAGAATGAGGCATTATACAAAATACAGTATAGAACAAAGCACATAAATTTGTTTGATTGTTATATATATGATAATTATTAATTACATGTGATGGTTAACTTGAAGAACAATGTTATCTCTGTATATTCATCTACTGCCACTTTTGTTAAATATTCTATTTCCATCGTTTTTTAATTAACAAATTCGAATACAATAGGTTCTATTTACTAATCGAAAATTTTCAAACCAACTGACTTTTACAGTCGAACTGATCGCAGCGCCACGTGTACCATAAATGGTACACGGTGTGATGAATGCTCTAAAGAAGTTAATTACGTATGGATTGATGACGTAATGACGTATTGTGTGATAATATATAAATTTTTAGTCAAAACAACAAATGGTCCGGAGATCAAGTCAAGCAAACACGGCTTGGCACGGAACGTGTTAATGTACTTTCTGAAGGGCTTTTTCCAAGAAGCCAACCCGCATCTGACATTTTAGAAAGTTTTAAGACGTTAAGAAACAGTACAAAGGGGCTGAAGGACCCGGACGGGGTTGTAGGAATTTCAACCACTGCCTTTTGCTAGTCTCATGACAAAGCTCGCAAGGTTCAATCGGAATATTAATGCTTCATTTGCCAAATCGAAAAATTGTAGCAATAATAACGATATATTCCATCTTGTACTTTCAATATGTCGTTGAATGAAAGATACATTTGCAGTAATACGGTCTGCATCGTTTATTTGAACTTATAATTTAACAGGAATTTAAAAAAAACAATATATACTACTTTCTCATTTTTCTTAACTTTTTTACTTAGTAATATATGTAGGAATGCGATCGAGTGGATGCGAGTTTGGAAAAGTCGGAAGAGTACTTGAGTTGGGCGATTGTCGTGCGAACGCAGAATGTTTGGGCTCGAATGTTTCTAAGGCGTGAAAGATGAAAACTTGAGAAAACGTCACGACTGAGGAATTCTGGGTGGTCGTGACCGAATGCGTAGAGTGAGAAAGGTTGACAATTAGAATGAAAGGAAACGAGTGTTTGGAAGAATATATGACGGGGAAAATGCGAGCGCGGGGCAGAAAGTATTGGACGAAAGGTTTTGATTGTGAACGTAGAAAGAGTGTTGAAGTTGCTAAGTTGTAAAGTCGTTTAAGTTGTTTTCGTTAAATTGTTTCAAATATACTGTTATTAATATTTTAATCGCTTCACTTTTATTTTTCACACCTGAATTCCATCTTCCGTTCTATAAAAATCATTTTACAGAACTTTCCTATATATAAAACCCCATTTTCAATAGAGATCTTCGATGACTGCTTGATTTATGTGTCTCGGCCTCGCATCGGCACGCAGACGATTAGATAAACGCGCGCGTTGCCGGTCATTCGGGCCGTATGCTAATGCATCGCGGCGGCAAACACGTGGCGAACATTAAGGTCGTGAATACACGGGCGTTTTATACACTGCTGGTTGCACGTCGCGTTTTCTCCGCTGTAATAAAAATCGTATGTTTTAATACGATTGGCTACACGAGCGTGGCAGACGTTCTGACTCGCTCGCGAAACGCTGCGTTTCTTATGTTACACGCAGTGTGCGATTCACGCTGGAAAGATTTTTCTGGATAATTTTGATGTTCACAGGAGTTTAAATTAAACACATTTAAAGTCTCGTGCTAATAAATGTATCCATCAATGATGGTTTTGATTTTTCTTTTTTTTAATATTGTGCATAGAGCAACAAAGCTTCGAAGTTGTATGGTATCCATTTTTGTACCGAACTGATTCTTCCTGAACGTAACGTGCAATAAGCAGCGTGTAAAATGCCTGTAAAACGCTCATTCAGTTTTTTTATTACTTTGGCGGAGAAAATGCGACGTGTGACAAGCGACATATAAAATGCTCGTGTATTCACGGCCTAAGCGATGCTGTAGGTTGGCACCTATCTAGGGACGAGCGAAGCAACCAATGTTGGTATTGCGGAGTGTGTGTGTGTATTAAGATGTGTGAATGACGGTAGGAAGGAACGGTAATCGGCAATGTGTGCGAAAGAGATATAAATGAGCGCATGTATCAAGCGAGAAAAATAATTGTATCGCCTATTTCAAATATCTATACACATAAAAAGATATGTCCTGATTGATTGATTGATTCGTCATCGCAGAGCCTAAACTACTGAAGCTAGAACCATGAAATTTGGACAATGGGATCCTTTTATGACGTAGGCACCCACTAAGGAAGGATTTTTTAATATTCCAACCCTAAGGGAGTTAAATAAGGGATAAAAGTTCGTTTGCAAATACGCCGATTTTGAAGCAACCATTAACTGGTATTTAGCTTTTTGGTTAAAAATAAAGAAATACGTGTTCCAACGTTCTTGGAAAATCAATCTCCAAGGGGGTAAAATAAGGGATGAAAGTTTGTTCGAAAATCTGCTGATTTTGAAGCAAGTATTATGAAACTGGTATTTAGCTTTTTGGTTAGAAATAAAGAAATACGTGTTCCAACGTTTTTGGAAAATTAATCCCCAACAGGGTAAAATAAGGGATAAAAGTTTGTTCGCAAATCCGCTGATTTTGAAGCAAGTACTATGAAAACTGGAATTTAGCTTTTTGGTTAGAAATAAGGAAATACATGTTCCAACGTTTTTGGAAAATCAACCCTCAACGGGGTAAAATTAGGGATGAAAGTTTGTTCGCAAATTCGCTGATTTTGAAGCAAGCATTATGAAAACTGGTATTTAGCTTTTTGGTTAGAAATAAAGAAATACATGTTTCAACGTTTTTGGAAAATTAACCCCCAACAGGGTAATACTAAGGATAAAATTTTGTTCGAAAATCCGCCGATTTTGAAGCAAGTATTATGAAAACTAGTATTTAGCTTTTTGGTTAGAAATAAAGAAATACATGTTCCAACATTTTTGGAAAATTAATCCCCAACAGGGTAAAATAAGGGATAAAAGTGTGTTCGAAAATCCGCCGATTTTGAAGCAAGCACTATAAAAATTAGTAAGTATTTAACTTTCTAATTAAAATTGAAATCGAAGTACTTCCACGCGAGCAACAGCTAGTATATATATAAGTGTGAAATATATAAATTTCGGTATTATCATATACAACAGAGCGTATCGGCTGTCTGGTAAATAACGAGAAACTTGGATGCGATCTACGAAGCGAACGGGACATCGAGGTAGGGGGACAGGCGCCAACCGTTTTTGTGCGTAGCGCAGTGAGCCGTTCGACGATTATTACGACTTCATCCTGCATGATACAGGGGAAACAAGAGAACGATAAGTAAGCAGACGGGATAATAAGAGCACACGCGAGGGAAAATTGGAATCACTCTAGGCCGTAATCGACACACGTTGATTATAGGGGAACCGAGTGAATATTTAAGCGATAACAGCTTGTATCGGTAACTACATATCGTCTCCGGTGAGGTGGTATTAAGGGAAAGAAGAGTCGTCTAGATATCTCTCAAGATATCTTAATTTGTAAATTAAAACGTCTATCGAAGAGAGGAAAGTTAAACCGTTCATCGAGGATGAAACACATGAAATACATTATCGATTTTATTCGTGCAATTGCAAATTATATCTGACACAGACGTTCTTACAGCGCTTTTATAACGAGGATAAGAATTTTTAAATGTAGTTACGATACTTAGACTCTGAGTGGGACGATATCTAGAGTTGAGGGAAAAAATTAGTAAATGGATGACGACTTTGTTTGGTTACACAGAAACGATTTTCTTAGAAACTCGTGTAATTGATAAATATTAAACTTACAACTGAATTATTTATCTAAATTTCTTTTTCGATAACTTCTACAAAAAAAGTAGATATAATAAAGAAAAATTGGCAATTACTTACAAAAACTCGTTGATCTATATTTGGATAATCAATTGTTTGCAATAAAAAAGTTCGGGTAATTTCCATAATAATAAACGTTCTACTTTAAGTGTTACAATTTCATGATGAACTAATCCGTTATATCCAGTTAACAAATTAATTAATCCATTAACCCTTAACTTTGGACATGGAGTTCGATAGACTCCGCGGTAAACATTAGTGTTTATCAGTTTTATAACAAACAAGTTTGAAAGTTACTATCGTGATTACTAATTCATAAGTAACTCTCAAATATTTTGTAACAAAAATATATTTCTATATTCTATATCTACATAAAAGTTAAAGTTACATTTACTTTATAAGCAATATATTCAGATCGGAGTCTAACAGGCTTCGTGATCCGTATTATTTTATCTTAAAATGTCTTCAATCAAGATAGTTCCTATAATTATCCCTACTTATTAATGTTTGAAAATCTGACCGATAAATATTACAAGTTTTTATATGAATAATTGCCAAATTATTCGTTTCGAGCCCCTTAAACCTATTACGGGACCCTTTGGGTTTCCACGATTGTCGTTGCCAAACATGAACTGACGATTGGTTACGAAAGGTTACGTGCCTAAACGGATAATATAAATACAAGAAGCATTTGCCCGAACCGAGCCGTTCCATAAACGTCCATATCGTAAACAGATGGTATAAATCAACTAAATCAACCGGCTCATTTTGGTGTGGACGCATTGCTAATGATTTTACTATTAAACGATATTTTCTTCGTGTAATTAATAGTTTAACCTTTTAGGATCGACGCGCCACCATAGTGGCTTTCGCGGATATCATCTCTTTATATAACATATCCAATTGTATTATTAATTATTAAATAGCGAATTGTAAAAGTTAAAGTATTGTAGGAGCCAGAAATTACCCATAGATTTATTAAGTTTTATTTATACTAATTAGGATTTAAGATTATGAAGGTTTAGTGGCGAAATTATTTCGTGGGGCGGCACTGCCTGCGCGGAGGGCAGAAGATCGTGAGCGAGCGAAACGGAGTTGTAAAAACGATTACGAAATGTTTCTTTTTTTTTTGACAGAAGACGTCCATCCTTTGTTCATTCCGTGCGCAATGTTCATGTAATTGTAACCTAACTCTCTTTTGTACTATTTTAAAATATATAATCTTTTATTAATTGTTTCCTACAGTATGCGTAATATATTTTGAAGAAAACTATAATATAATAAAATCAAATATTTCATTCCAATGTACTCGCGTAGAGAACGGCGTTATCCGACACATATTGCAGTGTTACCGCTTATGCGTAATTCGCGTCAAACTCCGACGTCCAGGGAATAGGCCTCGCGCACAATTCAGCTGTACCTAAAAGGTTAATATCGCTCTGAAACGTGTTACCTTCGTATAAAGGAACGTTATAAAATTTACAAAAGAAGCACGCAAAAAGCCGATTAATAGGCTCCCGGTCGGTAAAGTGTTAACCCTAGATTGCCGGAGTGAGTCAATTTGATTCACTTGTGATTTTGTTAGGTTCAAGTATCAAGTAAAAGGAATAGAAGTAAGGCCATTTGTGCTAAATTTAATAAAAAAAATCTGCGGGAAATGTATTTTAATAACAGCATATATAATTGTTTTGAACAAACTTTCTTAAAAACAAAGTTTTATTTTTTTTTAAAACTTCAATTTTCATGTTTGAGTCAAATTGACTTATTTTATGCAAAATAGGTATATACCCAACATCCAGCAATCTAGTGTTAACACGTTCCCTGCCGGACATTTTTTTTAAGACTTTCCGTTCAGGCCAGCGTGGGGCGTATACGCCCCACATTTTTTTTATGGTTGACACAAGCATGTTTTTTGTGGTATAATACACAATATTTCAGTAATTTAAAACCATAAATTTAAAAAAAAGGCGTATCTCTTTATAAATTTAAACCAGAAAAGTAATCATTTTTAGTTTGTTTGACAAAATATTGTTAAAAATATACCTTTTTTTAAAGGCTTTTTTCCGGCGTGGGTGGAAATTTTAGCATGGGGCGTATACGCCCTACGCGGCAGGGAACGTGTTAAGGGTTAACAAACTGGTCCAACGCAGCCAAGTCGGAGGCTATTTTTCAGGCTTTCCGACCAACGCCGTTTCTAGTGGTATAGGCACGGCTCTAGCCAGACAGGAGAGAGCGTGGCAGGCGGCGCCACGAAGCCAACAAAACGCGAGACGCGGCCTTAATAGAAATTAAATGAATCGTATTGTTTTCCGAAGTGCGGTCCGCTATATATGGCGGGTAGGTTTTTGGAGCACCGCCAACAAACTTTGCACCGCACAGCACGAACCCGGGGACAGGTGGGATGAAGAACGTAGCGACACGCATGTGTGGGATGCAACGGTGTCCAAGTTATTGCTCCTCGAATAGGAACACGTTGTACACGCGTTCCTCGCGTGGTTAGGCCACGCTCTCGAGCCCGGCTAACAAATTGCACTTGATCCGAGAACACGACCGCGAGCTCTTGGACTCGCGGTGCTGGACGCGTTAGAGATACTTATCTGTCAGAAGTTTTTGATACGCGAAACCTAAACTGGGCAAGTTTCTAAGAGAACGTGTCGAAGTTTGTTGAGTATCACTCTAACTACAAGACGTCTTCGGTGTCAATTTTAACCAAAGAAACTTTGTACAGTAGACTCCCGATTATCCAGCTCCTACAGGACCAGACGTTGGCTGGATAAACAAATGGCTGGTTAATCCAACAGCATGTTTCATAGGTTGTTATGTATATACCGAAACAAATTAATATTAAATGAGAGAAAGAGTGAATCCTTGTACTGAGAGATTTAGTACGAATGGAAACGAAATTAGTAAGATGAAGATTATTTAAACAATGACCAATAAATATGACAAAAATATCGCAAGAAAGTGAATACTTACGGAGTATGTTAATAATTTTTCCTGTGGTCAATAGTTTTCATGTCAACAAAAATGTGGCTGGTGAAAGCGGGGCTGGATAATCGGGAATTTACTGTATCGTTGGGAATAAGATCAAGAACTGGGGAAAATCTCGGATAATCACAGGGATTATACCGAAACGCCATTACTTTGAATTACGAGTCGGTCGATCGATCGCGTTGAGACGACATGACAGTCAGCAGTGACTAGCTACCATCCTTTCCTCGATCACACCGAAGGACATAACATTTTTCGCCGCTAGTGGATCTCGTTAGCGCATGATTTATCGTCCCAGCCTGTGTTCATTCCCGATCAATCGATATGAAACCATGATGCATTCTGAAAATTTACACGATTCGCTCGGATTTTGCACGCGGACCATGAAACGTCATGGGAACGTTCGCAAATTGTTCTATTAATTAATGAAAATCGTCACCCGTTGAGATTGAATGGCGATCAGTGAAGGATGACCCGGTTTTCATTAGTCGACGCTTTACCGTATCGCCTGATGAAATCGATGAACTTGCCACAGCAAGTTAAAGTGACAAATGTACCGTAGTACGGATGCACGGTAAAAGAGTGAATCTGAATATCACGGCGATCGTAAATAACCCCTTCATACGGACTGACGAAACCCAGTGAAGAACGACTATGTTCTCGTTAACGGGGGTCGCGAGCAAAAAGGGACCGCAGAACTCTGTTAGGCTAGAGAAACGCAGGCCGCTCGTTACGATAAACCCGAGTCCCCGAGACGTGACGTTATTATTTTCAATTTCCATACTGACCGTTTGCACATAATTAAAATTCAGGACTGGCAGCAGATCGGCCAACGCACGACCGTCCAACCCATTTTTCACGCTCACTGGCGTGACTGTTCTAATGGCCTACAACACCGAGCAGTAAACCAGCAATAATCGAGCGCCGATCGCTCGTTGTTCGAACACGATAATATCAAATTGCGACGAGACTCGCGAGCCTGCTATCAGCGATATCAATAAATTGCGTCTGGCCTTAGGAAAAAGGAAAACGAACGTAACGGAGAGGGGAGGAAATCCTGTCTCCTGCTATCGATAAGGAGTAATCAGTAAGGAAAGGATCCGTTCCTATTACGCGGTGTATCGGAGAAAGAATTTCGCGCAAATATGCTTACACCGATTGCATGGGAACGAGGACTTGGGAAGGGTGCAGGGGGCAGGACAACCGAAGACGGAATATACGGCGCACGGAAGATAACGCCAAGTATACCGCAGTGCAATTCACGTTACTAGCGTAATTGCTTTTGCATCGATTGTCCACACGAGGTCGGCTGTCTTCCCTGCGCCCTACATAAAGCGGGGACCCAGTCTGCGGCAATCTACGGATCACGCCTACGATCGTCACCGATCGATGCGAAAAATGGTACCGCGAGGCACGCGACGCGACTAGCTGCGCGATATCGATCGCTTCCCGACCACAATGTCGCTACATGATTCATGATCTAGGCGAAATCGATTAAATGCCGGGTCTACTTACAACCTATTAATTTCTTTTACACGTTACTATTTTATCGTCGAGGAGGCAGACGAGCTAGTTTTCTCGATCGATTGTAACTTTCTTTTACCCTACCGATCGCTACCACTAATGTTCTCCAATGGGCCTGCGACAGAAACAGAAGAAGCGAAGGAACCACTTCACCCCGATATCACACGAGAACGAACGACATGGTCCACGAACAGTAGAGAATGCACGCGCGAACAAGGCTGATCGGTGGTGGTGGTGGTGCACGCGAGATCGGTTGCTCGGAGCGGAGACCGACTGCTAACGCTGGGCGAAACGCTCGGTGACGGACTGAGCCACCGATTCTCCCACACCCCTGGCGCATTTCACCAGGCGGCTTGCCGAGGGCGACCGAGTGGCCCCGAGCGGCGCCGATCTTACGGCCCGTTGCACCGAAAGCTTCGATTCCGGCGTCTCTCTTGCTCCACTTGTCGTGTTACAGCCCGATACTCTATACGGTTATTGCAGCTGATAAAAGGTGTAACGCGCTTGTGCCTCGTGCCACTACTCCGTGTGCTGTTGGCGCAATTGACGCAGAGCGCGCGAAAATACCGGATATCGGCCGCCCTCGATCGGTTTCATCTTCTCTCCACGCCAAAGAAGACCTACATGGCTCGTGACTGACAAGAAGTCATGCGGAAGGAATGCGAGTTTGATTGCAGTCTCTATAGGCCTATCTTTTTTTAACACATAGATAAATGTGAAATGTGAACAGTTAAGTGAATTTGATTATTAACCCTTTGACTGCGGAAGACTCTGAGCCGAAACGCTTCGCGTGGACGGCGTGCAGCCGGCACTAACTGTCGCTGGGGACTGAATACTTTTTCACGCAATCTGAATCTGTTCGGCGGTGTATTCAATTGTAATATTGTACAGAATCAAATTACTGTTACTTTATCCACTCCAAAATTAATATTTTTCAATTTTTTAAATATATTTTATCTTCAATATATATTATTTATTCGTCAAGGGTAAAGTTTTAAAACGCCATAATTTGATAATTATAATGTATTATAAAATATATAAAATGAAATGTACAAAACGAACTCCAAACCATACATAACTTTTGTCAAATGGCAGATGAACAGATGAAACGAATTTAAGATATAGGGAAAACTGATGAAATAAACGAGATTTTTCTTGTTGATAAGCAACAAGGTATGTTGTTTCTGAGTGTTACACGGATATGATAAAATAATTTCTTGACATTCAGTAAGCCAGCAGTAAATGATCAAAGCCGTCGCCGAGCGCACATGTGCGCCCATAGTCTATATCGACGGCTTGCGCTGGGCGCATATATGCGCCCGTAGCAGTCAAAGGGTTAATTACTTAATATACTTGATTTTATCATCTTGTTTTTCTTCTGAGATATTTCTAATCATTAATTACAATTAGGACACTAATAAGTATAAATGTATTCAGTGTTGATAGAATATCACTTCTAATTACCAATAAGTAATTACAATTGATTCAAGTATGGGTACACTTAGCCCTAGTGCAAATATATCAAGAACTACAATCGATATTAGTGAGATATTATTTTCGATTGTTGGTACAGTATACTGTGCTCAGGAGTTGGCCCCTGGAACAAGCGAGGTTCTATGTGGCTAAGGGGTCAACTCCTGATCACCGCAAAGTATTTAGATATTCTTATTCTGCGATGGTTCCTGTAAACCGTAAAACACTTGTCGCATCGGTCAGCAAGTTTGAGACCGCTGTTCCAGAAGATACGATAGAGAGTTGGCGAGGAAACGGAAGGCTGATACAGAGTTTCCTCGATCCAAACAGCAAAAGGTAGAAGACTCGTTCGAATTCCTGCTCATACGTCTAAGGACCGAGTAGTCAGGGCTGAGCAAACCTCTGCTCTTTCGAAAGCGATCCCCCCAGCGAATTGGACCTTACGTATTGACCGGACCTTTCTCCTTCCATGGACATACCTACATACGGTTTCTGCTGCAACGACGAAAGAAGTAGAGGCTTTCTCTACGCATAATTTCTCCCAGTGTGTAGAGACCGCGTGGGTCAACATTCCAACGGTTCGCTCTAGAGTGGTCACAACGCAAACGCTTCGCTGAAATATCTTTCAGTTGGCACCGCGAAACGAAGTCGCTCTGTATGGGTTATTGCGACCCACGTGAGACAGCACCTTTCCTTTAGTCTTATCGGCATTCCGGATGGCGAAGTCGATTGTCAGGGTACCGAGAAACAGTTGCGGTTCGTCGACGTAATGGGCAGGTGTCTTAACCCTTTCGCCGTGGCGGAGCTGATTAATGGAGCCGCGAATTTGATCTGTTTCATTGTGTGACTGATTTTTATGTTTACTAAGAAAGTAAGTAGGCTGGTAGAAATAAAAAAAATGTTAATGCATAGGATTGCTATGCTTTTATTTGTTTCCTTTCAGATAACCTCTGAAAGATTCGACGCAACGTTCATACCGATCGTATAATCGTTTAGAAAAGTTTGGAAATTGTTCCGGATTAACGACATACGATTTCCTTGTAGTGTTTTTTTGATCAAACACGCGTTGCAGTCGGCAACCATTCAATTTCAGTTTTAATTGTAAAAGTAGAAAAAGGTTCGCTTTTTAGCTTAAAACGTTATGGTTATGGATGTGGATACAGAAATATTTTTGTAAATTATAAAAGGGAAATATCGCACGTTGTTTACTAGCAAATGTTTTGACATATTGCATTTCCACTTTGCAAGTGACATAATTCGAAAACATTATTCCTCAAAATACAAAAAATACAGAAAATACAAAAGAAAATTGTTTTTGAATATAATAACCCGTAAAATAGAGATTCAGTCTCATTACTTTGTTGCCACTTACACTTTGGTCAATTAGAATAATTAACTCTCGGTTGTTATGCCTATTTTAAACTTATTTTGATTTATAGTTGATAAATTTTGAAACATAATTTAGATATTGTAGAATATATTTTAGCGACAAAAAATATTAGCAAATGAGATAGCGTTACAGTTTCAAGATACTTCTGTCCAGTCGACTTTTGGGTCGTTTCGATCCAAAATGACAACCAAGGATTGAATGAAATGTTTAATTTTTCATGCTGAATTATTCGACTTCGTTCGTACTATTAATTTCATTATGAAATACGTGTGAGATTTAAGCAATACTGTTACGAGATTCGATTTTTCTAAGTATCCCAATTTTCATCAAATACATTTTCGAATTCGATTACGAAACTTTTATGGACGTTTATGGTCACGCATAGAATGTAAGGAATATCCATCTGTAGGTGGCCACAGTCACCTCTGGTAACGGAAGGGTTAATCGAACGACACATCGTAACACCATCAAGGAATAAGCGATTCACGTGTCCACGTAATGGGAACACCACATAATTCATACCCGTTATATGACTTTACGATTCATGGGCGGTACAATTTATGGCAGCTCGAAGACCTTCACCGGACCTTCTTATTGATAGCGAACTCGAGATCGTTCACTCCGCGTCATTGGGAGCGGACTATTTACTGCCAGGAAGTGTGAAAATCGCCGGCGTGCCTGCCGGCTAATGACTCTGTTCGATTACAGAAACAGGGACGGAGATTGCGTCGGAACGATTCCATTACGAGAGCCCGTCGCGAGCAGTGGATCGCCGTTTAAAGGTAAACGACGTCGAGCTTGTACCTGACATAATTACGAAGGAACGCGATGCGATTACGGCGACTCACAGAGAGAGAAAAGACCGCGAGAATTTCACTTTCGGGACTCTCTAATTGCGAAGGACGCGAGATCCCCGTGATAAATGATCCTTGTGTTTTGCTTGCTTTTCCTTATTGGTTGGCTGTTCAGGTTTACTCTACGTTAGACGAACCGCAGAAGAATAGTTTATGAGCAATCGTCGGTGTGATGGAATTTTAAAACGATCTTATGAATAATTTCATAACGTGGCTCTTATTATTGTTATGTCCTTAGTAAAATTAAAACTCCCTTTACGTAAGCTCGTTAAGGGGTAACACCACTGTAGAATTTTCAAAAAATCAATTTTTTTTTTATTGTCTTAAGAAATACATTGAACCTTCTAAAATATGAGGCAAAAAGTCTAATTCCTAAAACAAAATTTTTTGTATGGAATTCCGAGCTCCCCTAGCGTCTCGAATGATCGGCAAAGGCCTACCTACGCCAACTTGATGCCCGCAGCGAAATCTCCACTTTTTGAATTCGTAATCTCTTCAATATCTCCATAGATATCGATGGTGTATTGTTTAAGTGTAATTAGAAGCATTTCAAAACAAAAAAAGTTTCGGTGGCAAAAGCAAATTAACTGGCAAATTAATTGATCAGTTGACAATTTATTACGGTTTAGCCATACGTTGTAATCCGAATAATATCGAAAAATTGAAAAATGAAATCTGGGCGACCTTATTTCATAAATTATCAACCGATAAGAATCATCTGCACGAGAAGTGCTCAGATTCTTGGTGCAATTGGAAGAAAGCGCAAGCGGCGGATTCATTAGATACCTTCCATCATAAACCGCCACTTCCTCAGCAAATTTTTGAAACAATTAAACCGATTTATGAGGAACTGAGCCGCGAAGAACTATTAAACCGTTGTTTAGGAGGTTAAATGCAAAATAGCAACGAAAGTTTCAATGCTACAGTTTGGAATTTGGCTCCGAAATCGTATTCCAGCGGTAAAACAGTTCTGAATATAGCAATAGATATTGCTATGTGTGTTTTCAATGATCGTCTCACCGATATCCTGCAGATTATGAGTGTTTTGGAGATAGATATTGGTAACCAATCATATAATTTTTGCATGGAATCCGATGCTAATCGCCTAAAACACGCTGAGCAGTCCCTATCAGATGCAACAAAAGAGGCACGTTCCAACTTAAAATCGGCCAGGAAACAAAATGAGAAGGAGAATTTGAACTTGAAAGGGCAACTTTATGGTTCTGGGATGGTAGATTAATGGTAAAAATTTTCTAAGAGTAGAATTTTTCATTCGTTCATGTCTATAACATGTTTCAAAACTTTAAACCCGTTTTTCTCGAAACATGATTCTTCAAAACGGCACGCAGCAGAACTCAAACAATTTTCAATATTTCGATTTGAAAATTTAATCACAACTTTAAAATAACATTTCGCAGTGCATCACGTAGGGGATTTTTGATAAGTTAATTTAAACAATAGTTATTAACAAATAACTGTCCTTTTTTTGGGTAAAAATTGAACAATTTCAGTAAAATGCTCGCCAATTGCACAAAAATCAATATTTCTAAAATCCCCTACGTGATTCACTAGCTACACTCATGTAGATTAAGTGGATTTTTTTTCTTCTTTCCAAGTTCAAATTGGCACCAGTTATGCTGCGTGCCGCAGAGCTCCTCAGCTTCAACATGCCCCGGGAGAATTGCTGCAGTGTCGCCATTTTGTAATATTTTCCTATGAAAATTTTTTGTAATATACTCAAATATATGCTCAACAGTTACCCCAAGTATTATTTCTCTGTCACCTTTTCTTCTGCCCAAAAAAAATTGTCAAAAAAACGCTTTACTTCAGGTCGTTACAGTGGTGTTACCCCTTAAACGAACTGATTAAAGTACAGTAATGTTAATTGCTGCACCATCCTTTGAGAACACAGAAATCAGTGGTGGTGCTCAGAAACACAAAGTTCAAAGCTCTCGAGGTGGTGATGCTATTGTAGTAAGTGTCCTATTATTATTAGTCTTTTTTTTCTCCACACTCTTGTGGTTTTCTTTAGTTGTATGACGGGCTCTGTACCAAGTTACAAGCCTGTTTCTTATTCCTGTTGGAGGACCTTTTTGATTATTATTGTGGTTTTTAATATTACTGCTTTTTGTATTTCTATGTGTAGTTGTGGATATAGCAATGGGTGCTATTGTGATTGAATCTTAGTTGCATAATTCCTTTATTTCGGTTGCCAGTGGCGCGTATTTCACGATTTTTCCTTGTTCTTTTTGTGTTAGGTTCATATCATTTGGTATTGTAAAGTCTATTAAGCAGGTTTTCTTTTTAGTTTTGTCGATTAAGGTTATGTCTGGTCTATTGCATGTGATTGTTTTATCTGTGTGTAGCATAACATCCCAAATATTATTATTATTATTATTAATGTGATCGATAACAAAAATATACAAAACACAATAATTCCTAACTTATAAATACAAATAATGCAACCACTACTAATCCAACTCTGCCACTCGATTCTATGTTTAGTTCTCAGGTCTTTATACAATTCTACAACTCGTTTTTTATTCCATACTGGTCTTTTCCTCCTTTGAGAAAATCTTTATAGGCCTTCTCTTTTCCCACCCCGCGCTCGCTAAACATTGCCGATCCATCGATGAATCGTTTGCCGTCAACGATTTTTTCCGATGGGCCTGGCTTTCGTCTAGTCGTCCCACACTTTCACTTTTTGGATGGCGGTCCTTAAACCACGATACCACACTATTTGCAAACAATGCTAGCTGGTTTAAGCTTTTAAATAGCTGCGAAATTTTCCACGTGTATTATCGCGTTGCATATTTGCTCGCCAGAATTGTCCTTTAACGGCGTGTGCCACACCTGTTTGCCACTTAGTAATATTTACCCTGCTCAACCTGCCTGCTCAGCTATCCGGCTAACGGTTCGTCGTTCCATTGGGGAACGACCAGGTTCTTGCCCGGTGGAAGATAGAAAGAGCCTAGGCTTTTAGAAATTTCGGCCACCCGATAAGATAGACCGAGGATTAACCGGCGAGCAGACGTCGCGTCGATCCAGATTTTCAAAGCGGAGAACTTTCTAAAGATATGCAAACGCGGAACGGGAGAGGGGGTGAAATTTACCCAAGAATTCGTGGCGGAGAATCGTTGAAATCAGGGGAAAAAAGGCAGAGGCGGCTGGGCTAGCATAGTATTAGTGCAATTAAGAGGACGGGCTGGGTGTGGTTTCTTAATTAACTTCGCTAATTTCTCAATTAACACGGCGCCATCTTCCGCGAGCAAGAGGGAGACATTCGGAAGGGACTTAAAGTTCTAGCGTGACCCAAAGCGTTGCTCGTGGGAGTAATATATCTAAATTCCACTCTCTGGAACGACTCGATACTAATTGCTGCTTAATTTGCAGTTTAAATCCTTGTATCATTTATATTCACGATTAAAAATCAAGTAGCAGCAGAGAAACGCAGACGTTCTTGATGAACTAGAGCAGTGATAGGCAATCCGTGACCCTCTGATTACTTACTTGCGACCTGCGCTATATTTTAATAGGAATTTTAGCGAAAAGCGATCATTGATGATTACTACAAACTGCTAAAAAAACTGCGTTAGAGTTGCAGTTTTAAACATACATACAAATATTAAAAAACTCGTTGATAAGAAAGAGAGCCAAATATGTAATTAATAGAGGGCGGATTTTTATGCATTTATGGGAAATCGAAGTGTGTCAAAAGGTGCAGATTAAACGCCATGTGCAAGTCTATTAAATTAACTGTATATAAATTTTTACATAAGTCCCGCTGTTTTAGTTGTGCTCGTATAAATTTGAATTTGATAAATTAATTTAATTTAATTTTTAGTGTATCTAAAGTGTAACTAATGAAACGTAAATTAAATTTAAAAGAAGCTTCGTTATTAAATTAAAAACAGTAAATTCCACCCTCTATGAATTAAATTCTTTTGTTTAAATATATTCAGGTACATAATATTGATTATCATAATATGTTTAAATTTATACCTTGTAGCCACCCATACAGAATATTATTATTATTATTATTATTATTTTATTTATGAACGAGCTGGAAGCCCTTTATATACATGATGATAAAAACATACAGTAGCGGAAAAAAGTTTAAGACGAGAGAACAGTGTAAAACATAGTTTTCTGGTATGCAAATACTGTTGATATATTTATTTTTATCGTCATTATGGTAGAACATTATATATTTATTACTACAGAATGCAAATTTTGTTTATCATGCTATTCCTTATATATTTATTTATTTATTTTCTTTGACCCTTTGGTCTTAAACTTTTGTCCGCTACTGTAAATTGTACGTGATACAAACAAAAAAAAAAGTAGAGAAGACAAGCAAAAACAAAGGTTTTGTAACTTGTAAAATGCCTACGCTTTTATAAAGTTATTGTGTAATTGTGATGTTTCGTAATTGACGTTTTAGAATTTGTACGGAACCGGTAAAAAGATCAATGTTTTTATCTAATGTACGCGAAACAGCTACGATGCGATTCATTGGATTCCGTTGACCGTATATAATTTTCACATTGTTTACATAAAAACACAATTTAGTTCTTAGCTTATTTGTCGGCTGCGTAGAAGTTGACCTGTCCAAGCAGAATACACGTAGCCCTCGTACAACACGGCATCCTATAACCACGATTTCGCTATAACGCGATAAGAAAGCCGCAAAAATCTTTGTATTGGGTTGTCCGGAAAGCTTGTGCCGATTTTTGATAGGTGGCATAAAGACAAGCCTAAATATATTAGAATGACTGAGAACAAATAATATGTGTACACATCGTAAAAGACAATACTTCAGGCATATTTGAAACAAAATTTGGGTATGACACGTTAATTTTTGTCAGTTTTATACGCCTTTGAATATGGAAGAAAACAAAGTGCATTTTAGACATTTAATACTTTTGTTTCACCGAAAAGGCAAAAATGTCACAAAAGCGGCAAAAATCTTTGTATTGGGTTGTCCGGAAAGCTTGTGCCGATTTTTGATAGGTGGCATAAAGACAAGCCTAAATATATTAGAATGACTGAGAACAAATAATATGTGTACACATCGTAAAAGACAATACTTCAGGCATATTTGAAACAAAATTTGGGTATGACACGTTAATTTTTGTCAGTTTTATACGCCTTTGAATATGGAAGAAAACAAAGTGCATTTTAGACATTTAATACTTTTGTTTCACCGAAAAGGCAAAAATGTCACAAAAGCGGCAAACAAGATACGTTTACTGTTTATGTAGAATTAAACAAAAAAATTGTATTTAATAAGTTTTCAGAATGTAACCCCCATTTTTGTACTGGCTCTGGGTCTCATAAAACATGGTTTCACACAACACGGCATTTTCTAGGAACCTATCTACCGTGTTATAGGAGGGTTACCTGTATTAAATTCTTAATTTTGGCACACTAAGGACCAGGGTTTGCTCTCACTGCTGAATTACGGGATCGATGAAGAAGTGAATTTACAAAATTACGGTTTCCGGTATGCGTAGAGACGCGCTTGTAGAAGAGAAGCGCCCAATAAACAGTGGAGTATACGAGGCGTTAATAAAGAAGTGGGATTCCTGTTAATTGCGAGGACGTCCGTAGTGTTCCGCGCGTGCGTCGATATATCGTCGTCTGCGTGGTAAGATGCCTTCCAGGCTTTATTGCGTCGCGATGCCCGCCCGAAGAATTTGTCCCGGGCCTTTAACAGGCGATGGCTGAGCCGGTTGGGATGAAATTCTCTAGACAGAAGGCAGACCGGAAGTAGATATCGAGGGAGGAAAGCGAGCTGTTTCGACGCGATGGAAAGTAACGATCGCTCTGTCTTGGAAAAACATCGGCCACCTAATAGGACCAGATACCGACGAACGATTTCTTGACGCACGATCGCGTATGCTTGTGAGGTGTAAGTGCGTTAGAATAACGAAATATAGCAACAATAACAATAACAATTTATTCAACGAAACAACAAAATAATGAATAACAATACTGTTAAAAAAAGAAGAAGAAGACGGAGAGGGATTCAAGAGTATATTATTTATTATACAGAATAACATGCGTGGACTACACCATGTCAAGAACTCCTGTCAATTACAGTCAACCCTCCTATAACGCGGTACTCTCAGAACGCGGTTTCCATATAACGCGGAGCTGAAATTGCGACAGCCCTCCTATAACGCGGTTTCCGTTCAACAACATCCTATCAGTTCTTTCCGTGCACCCAATGAATGATTTTAACTGCATATATTTATATAAACATTCAAGCTTATCTCTTAGCCGTTTACGACATCGGTTTCAGTCGTCTCAGACCTCTTTCACAGTACGTTTCGTTGGTGACCAATTCTGATGATTCTACAATTTCACTCCCAGTTACAGAAATAGTAAACATTGCTTCTCGTTTAAGCAATGAAGAATTTGTAGTAAGCCATCAGGATGTAACAAAACTAGTACTCGGGGAAGAAACTTTAGATGAGGAAGAACTGATGGAATTAATTGATACGTCTACCTCAAATGCATTGGTAAACGAAAATATGGAAAAAGAATGGGTGCCAAATCTTGATTTACAAGACGTGAAAAAAGGGCTAAAAGAAAGACGAGTTAGGCGACTCATATTTGACAGCGAGAATGAGTGTTAAAAGATTACATAATTTTACAAAAGTCTTTCTTTTTTTTGTTGGAAAACAGTTTTTTAGTTTAGTTTTTCTTTCGTTTTTTTTAATCATTTCCTTATATGAACTCTTCAATTCAATAAAATTAATTTATAATTTATCTTGTCTTTTGTATTTATTGGTCTCCATATAACGCGGCACGAATGATGTGATTTGTACTAATTCTGAGTTTCTTATAGCGCGGTTTCCATACAACGCGGTAGACGGTTTCCATACAACGCGCTACGAATTAGCCTGGTTTGTACGGTTAAATCTGAGTTTCTTATAGCGCGGTTTCCATATAACGCGGTACGCACTCACCGCGTTATAGGAGGGTTGACTGTATACAGGGTGTTCGGACAGTCCTGGGCTTAAATTGAAAGAGTAACTCTCTGAGACATTCTAAGACGAAAATCAAGAGTAACGATTTTGCATTTGAGGCTTTGTTTACGAGTTATAACTAGTTAAAGATATCGTTTAATCCGGACCGTTCGACTCTTGAGCCTCACTGTGGACTCAGCGACGTTACCGACCGAGTTGCCTCGGTTACCCGCTCTCAAGCGTCGAACGGCCCGCATTAAACGATATCTTTAACTAGTTATAACTCGTAAACAAAGCCTCAAATGCAAAATCGTTACTCTTGATTTTCGTCTTAGAATGTCTCAGGGAGTTACTCTTTCAATTTAAGCCCAGGGCTGTCCGAACACCCTGTATATTGTTGGCGCTTGGCAAGAGGACATTCATTTCTATTCTACCATTTCATCACTACCGTTCGTTTAGTATTGTAACAGCCGCGAGCCAACGCACAACCCATTTCAATTTCAAATTACTTTCGAATATACCGAAGAATGAAGAAGATTAAGTTTGTCTTTAGTCACTACATCGGCATCACCACTATACAGTCCTCTTTTACTTTCAATCTAAACTAGTCCCACGAAGTTAATTCGGTGTGCGACAGCACGAATTTGACTACCCACGACATCGTCGGTGGAAAACGCGTACACGATAGTATTCAAAACAACGGGTGTCGTGTACGCGTTTTCCACCGTCTGTATTAGTGTAGTTAAACTCGTACGTCGCACGCCGAATTAACTTTGTGCGACTAATTATGTATAAGTGGACTGTATAATAATAATAATGCCGGTGTAGTGACTAGAAACACTTGATACTTTATTCTCGATACATTGCAAGTAACTTTATATTAAATGTTTGTATGGTATATGGTGGCTATTGCAACTCGAAAAAATGGTACGTTTTAAATGAATGACCGACTAAAAAAGGCTTTTTTCGCCTGCCAAGCGCTAATATATACATGCCCTTGGCTAGGCGGGCACCACTCCAAGGACAAGATGATTCGTCGGTCGGATTTGAACTTGAGTCCACGGCATACAAATCCTTGTATATTCTCGGTAAACCATTTTATTACTTGATAAATGATTTAAATAGAATTGTACTTACTGTAATAATAAAACTTTAATCATAATTATCTTGAAAAATATTGAGTGTTTGCCCCTATAGTGGTATATTTTCGTGAACAAAATGACTAGATCTACAAGTGTGCAAGGTTTCAACTAAATCGGTGACCCGAAGGGCTTGCACTCTCCTTGTAAGCCACATCTGGCTATTTAGAAAGCACGAAAACGTTAAGATACAGAACAAAATACCTAAAGGACTCAGACACGGTTGTAGGAATTTTGACTACTGCGTTTGCCAGTCTCATGACAAAGCTGGTGAAGTTTGGTTAGAGTTGCACCTTCCTCGTGTTATATAATAAAGTGTTAACGCTTTGAACTCCGTGTCATGTCAGACGTATTTTCGGTTCCTCAAAATTACTATTTTTTTTATATATCTTGGTAACTGTACCATATTTTGATTTAATATCTTGTGCCATTTTAACAGAAAACTTTACAGAAACATGCATTTCTGAAAAGATTGCGCTGGGATAAATTGATTCCCCGGGATCACTAATAAATTGTAATGTCCCCTAAGAGGGGACAATGGAGTGCGAAGGGTTAAAGTATTTTAAAAAAGAGCTTATTTTATTTAATAATTTTAAATTCCAGTTCGAATAAAGCGAGTCAAAACGTTCAAGAATTTCTCAGGTTCGAAACAGATTCGAAGCGACTGGAAATACCTCGACCCCGCCATCGCTACTCGTGGCTGATATTAGGTATCCTCTGCCCGATGGAACGGGGTGGATTTTTATTGCCGATCGCTAGTTGCGTACCAATGGTGGCGGTCTGCGTCGCAGACAAGGGAGCGGGCCTCGTCCTTCTGCGTGTCGGCACCTCCGCTTGACCGATCGATACCGTTTAGGTCGTGTGTAAACGGTGCAAATTGATTTGCTCGTGATGTGGAAAGCTGTCCGTGGCTGAATTAGAAAACTTGCCGGGACAAACGTGGAATTTTGTCTATTCCGAGACCAGGCTACTTTGCATTGGAGTTTAGGTATATACGTGGAATTAATCCTTTTGGGGCGAAGCATTTTAATAAAAAGTCATCTGCATCGCGCGTGCAACGCATTTACCCATGAGTTATTTCATGATGTTGCTGCACGATTAGTTTAACTCCAGATTCATAAACGTTCGTCTCACAGATCGCGTAAAATACATAAACACTCGTAACTTTTAAAGTGTAAGAGATAGAAAGATGAACTTCAATTGCTCAGGATAACTATTGTGTTCATTTTCATTTCAGAAAATTAATGATTAACAAACAACTTCTCAGATTTAAAGTATGTTTTATTGCTCCTTGTATTTTTTCTATTCCGAGACCAGGCTACTTTGCATTGGAGTTTAGGTATATACGTGGAATTAATCCTTTTGGGGCGAAGCATTTTAATAAAAAGTCATCTGCATCGTGCGTGCAACGCATTTGCCCATGAGTTATTTCATGATGTTGTTGCACGATTAGTTTAACCCCAGATTCATAAACGTTCGTCTCACAGATCGCGCAAAATACATAAACACTTGTAACTTTTAAAGTGAAAGAAATATAAAGATGAACTTCAATTGCTCAGGATAACTATTGTGTTCATTTTCATTTCAGAAAATTAATGATTAACAAACAACTTCTCAGATTTAAAGTATGTTTTATTGCTCCTTGTATTTTTTCTATTCCGAGACCAGGCTACTTTGCATTGGAGTTTAGGTATATACGTGGAATTAATCCTTTTGGGGCGAAGCATTTTAATAAAAAGTCATCTGCATCGCGCGTGCAACGCATTTACCCATGAGTTATTTCGTGATGTTGTTGCACGATTAGTTTAATCCTAGATTCATAAACATTCGTCTCACAGATCGCGCAAAATACATAAACACTCGTAACTTTTAAAGTGTAAGAGATAGAAAGACGAACTTCGATTGTTCAGAATAACTATTGTGTTCATTTTCATTTCAGAAAATTAATGATTAATAAACAACTTCTCACATTCAAAGTGTGTTTTATTGCTCCTTATATTCTATAAAACAAAAATCATCAGTATATGTTCGTCTGAGAGACGAATGTTTATGAATAGCTTATCTCCCATGGATGTTCATAAATCTAGGGTTAATAGAATAGTAAATTTATTATGTAAAATGAAATTTTTTAAGCATAGTTATTTATATATAGCGTTTTTTTCGTTAGAAAGCGCTTAGCTGTTAGGAACACGAAATTCTAGATCCATTTGATGTTTACTAGCAATCGACGATCGTAGAGAAAGACATGAAGGAAGAATAATAATTGGGGATTTTACCCACTGGTGGTGATGAACACCAAGCAATCATCTGCAGTAAGGCTGCAGCACTTTTAACCCTGACTTATGATTTTATTCAATAACCACATGTGTTTGCGTTAACACTATTCCTACCATGACCGGTTAAATGACCGTTTTTAAATTTTCGATTAGAATTTCACATGTACAACGTAATCGAACCGCCTTTAAATTTTAGACTTTTCCTCAAATAAACCTATAATACACTTTTCAATATTCACTTCTTCTTTCATTGTTTAGCTTCTCAGAAAAATTTGTAGTCTGTCGTACGCGGGAATGTTGTGATAGGAATAGGTATACGTGAAGTGTCGGTAGGAATAGTGTTAATTAACCACTACCTTAACAGTGTACCAAGTGCAGAGTATTAAAATGTTGCGTGTAATTTACATTTTGGTAATTCTCGATCTTATACATTACGACTACAATTAAAATTAATCCTCGGTTGCCACACCTATTTCAGACTTCCTTCAATTTTCAGTTGCTATTTAAAAAATAGCAGTGATATTATATTGAAAAAATTTTGGAATGTATTAGGTATGCAAATTAATTCGGTGCCTTTGCATTTAACGCTTTATAACTTCCATTCAAAACAAAATACCTTTCCTGTCCTATGGTGATTTGAAAGTAGCAGCATTATACTGTAAGGAACATCAAAACAATCATGACAACTCGGTATAATTTCACCTAATAACAATAAACAATTTGGTGTTCGACAAGGAACATTTGAGGTACTGAATCTTTTTTTGCTTTTGAACCGAGGAAAAATACTTCTGAAGCTGAAGAAATGGTTTGTTCCGCTTTTAGTAATGACGCTGTGACGTATAAAACGTGCAAACAGTGGTTTCAAAGATAGGACAGGCACGTCCAGGACGGGCAAGAAATTTGAAGAAAACTTTTGCAAAACGTTTGAAAAAGCTAAACAAGTGCTTGCGTTGCTACCAGATGTTACCCGCCAATGATTATCGCAACGTTTACTTCAGTTAGGAAAAATTCAAAAGTTAGGAAGGTGGGTTCCGCACGAAAAAGGCACCGAATTAATTTGCACACCTAATAGTTCGGATATTATAGGATATATTCTGGTGACAAAAAATTAACAAATGAAATAATGTTCCAGCTTAACCCTTTGACTACGGCAGACTTTGAGACGCACCGGTCGTACCATACGGTAAGAATTCTGTTACGACGTACGCCGAGAACTTTGGGCGAAATTTTGGATAGGAATGCATTTTTGTGGAAACATATTTCAGTAATAAAAAAACTGAATTTCACTACATTAAAACAATATTATTTATTTCCTTGTATTCTGAACCGAATTGCTACTGTAAATATCAGGGCGACTATAGAAGCCTTCCGTGTCGGAAAGCCAAATTGCGTCGAGCGCCTTTAGGCGCCCTCAGACTCAGGAGATTGCAATGGGATAAGCGCCCATAGGCGCTTTCAGTGTCACGAACGCAAAATTTATAAGCACCTACAGGCGCCCACAGTAGCCCAGCAGTAGCCTAAAGATATCTTTTACCAAATTCAATCTTGATCTTTTATCTTTAGTTTCGTCACTTCATCATTTTACTATTAGTTTCATTATATTTAACCCATAATCTGTTTTGCGAGTATAACTCGTCGTTATAAGGCAACGGGTTGAAGTGTTAGTTTCAATTGGCACTTTAAACTCTTATTTTCGATTGGTACCTCCGATCAATATCTTTTTTGCCAGTTAAAGGTTCTCCTCGATAGATCTAACGAAAGTCGCATTGAATGCGTTAATACTAGAACTACCAGAGCAGTCAAAATGACCAATTGGTAATTATTCACAGCAATCTTATAAATTCGCGATGGTAAAGCTTCCAAAATTTAATATGATTTTCTGTAGAAGGTATAAATAAAGATTTGTATTCTATGCATTCGATACTTTTCCATGCAATTTTCAATTTAATCTCTTCCATGGAAATAAGTACACTTTAATCCTTTTAGTGCCGAACGACGATATATCGTCGTTTGGTACACTTGCGAAAAGTGCCGACGACGATATATCGTCGTTCATGCATTGGCGTCTTATTATGCGCATCAGGAGAAACATGTACCTCAAAATAACTGTATAAAACACTAAAATAGTTCAAATTCGATGCAATACAATTGAAAATAATTTTTTTCGATTCAACTTTTTGTTATATCTTATTGTATACTCTTACGTATACTCTTATGATGATCAGTGCCGAGGGTCTGTATATGTTGGAGCGATAAAGTAGAAACGAGACACGAGATTACGGTTCCAACCAAGTTTCTTACAATTGGGACCGTAATCGCAATCTTTGTGTTTATAATAGTTATCAAACAGCTTAAATTGCACGTCATCGTGCATCGACACGGCGAGTCTAAGATCTTTCTTGCAGTCTTTCTCGATCCGTCTAAAGAGCAGTCCGTATTTGAACACTGTAAACGTTTTGAGTAGTATCAATATTAGAATTAGTAGCAGAAAATTTTGTGAATTTTGTTACTACGTTTTTACAAAAACCACACCCTGTTACGGACATGGATGCTTCAGAATTAGTCCGAATTGTTGGCGCGTTGGAAATAAATGAAGAAGATGTCGACAGTGATGCCGAACTATTTCCACCAAGCCGTCGGTGTCTGCGCAGAATTTATAGTGACAGGATCGATATCAATTATTTTCTTCGAAATGATCGAAAATGAAGTACCTGCCTTTCATGCTACGAAATCTCCATAAAATTGATCAATCGCTAATTAGTGAACATACCATTCATAAAAGAGAAACTAATTTCTATATTTTTCATAATAGTTTGTATTGCTGTTATTTATATGATTTTCAATAAGCATTGCAAAACAATTGGCATCGCACTATTCTCCCTTTCTTCCCAAATATGCTGCATTTTGAATTTTTCAAATATCATTCTTAGTTTGGTTTTTATGAACTTTTTCCGAAGCTATAGTAAATTTGTCAAATTCGTGCGGTTATCTTCGCATATGCATCGATTTTCGCTCGGCACTAAAAGGGTTAATTGTCGGTAGTTCTAGTGTTAAGGAGGAGCTGGACCATAAGCGACCAACCAACAGAACAATCGTGCGCAATAAGAGGTAGACACGACGACGAGATTCTCTCTGCGGTAGACAACGGGGGACACTTTCATGGGAAGAATTGTCGATCGATGACCCCAATAGCGTTTCACGAAAGTTATCAGCCCGGCCGGGACGATACCCGCACGATACGAGATTACACGTTGGATAAGCTATTGTTCCTGGTCAAATCTTTGCCCCGACCCGTGTATCACGGGGGGAGAAAAAGAGAGAGAGTGAGAGGGACGGGGCAGCGATAACGGACACAAAGCATACCATAATCGTGCTGTTTAATTCAATCCGTCGTATATCTGTAATAAGCCATATTCGGTTTATCTCGGATCACAGGGGGGGCGCGCAGTTCATCCCGTGTAACTGCACCGGCAGTCACGCTAAACGTTAAAGCCAAAAAAATGTCTCGAAGCTCCTTCCTAGAGACCCACCAGCATCCTGCAGCAGCGTAACTGTTGAAAATACCGCCAACATATTGTCTCTTGAACGACCGGTTTTATATTAACCCGTTGCGTATGGTGCTGTGCTCGCCAA
Source organism: Tetrapedia diversipes (assembly GCA_033822845.1). Lineage (NCBI taxonomy): Eukaryota > Metazoa > Arthropoda > Insecta > Hymenoptera > Apidae > Tetrapedia > Tetrapedia diversipes. The sequence continues at coordinate 803,047 of JAOPTO010002212.1, read as the reverse complement.
AAGACTAACAAGGGAAGGACCCCAACTGTACCACACCGATTTCAACGATCTTTCGTAGGATGATGAGTACATATTGTTAAGTATGTTTGTTGAATATTAGCCGTAGTTACTTGATAGTTTTAAAGATATAATTGATTAAAGGTACATACTCCGTGAAGTGTTATGATTGTATATCCTTGGTTGCAAAGCCACGACGGCAAAGTGAAGTGTTGTGCGACTTATAAGCGGAAAGTTCCGCGATTGAATCCTAGTTGACTAAAGTTTTTTTAATTTCTTTTCCGTTGTCTTTTTTTCTTTTCTGTCCCACTACTATTTCACTGTGATGAAACTGTATAGCTAGACACATAGATAACATACAAATTAAAAATTATTCTGCAATAAACAAGCTTTTGTTCTGTAATCCTGATTCGGAATAACTTTCGATTTGTATTTTTTTTACATCTACGATAACTATCATTTTGATAGTCAACTCATCATGCACAGTGTCACCACAGTGAAGTAATAGTGACTAAAGAGAGAAAGAAAAATAAATATAAAAAAAATTTACATGACAGGGAGGAGGATTCGATCGTCGAATTTCCGATTCACAATACATACAACCTGTCGCTTCGCCACTGTTACTTTACAATTATAAATTTATAATCATGGTACATCAATACGTATATGTCTTTAATTGTTTATATCTTTAAAACTACCAGGTAACTACGGCTAATATTTGGCAGACATACTTAACAATATGTATAAAAGTGTTACCATAATCATTTAATAATATTATATCTTCATTTTATAACTTACAAATTTACTTTTCTTTACCACTTATTTCGAATACATTATTTACACCAAATATTCTTGTGTTCGTCATTCTCCCTCTAATAATTTTCTCTGTTCTTTCAATTTATTATCTACTAAGGAATATACATCCCCTTTATAGCTTCAAGAATAATGTTATATTCATCTTTCTACTATCGAAATATAAGCGACAACTTTCGGTTTCTACTAGAGTTAATTTGTATTGTAACGTGCCATACTATTACAAATAGTAAGTTCCGTCATATGTTTAAGCCTTAGTTCTTAAGTCCCTTGTAAATTCTATGTTTGTAGCAATAAGTGCAATTTGAAATCCACGACAGAAGAAAGATTACGAGTGCTCAATGACAGAGCCATTAATCTAGCTTTTAAAAAAAAAACACCTGTTGTTTTACCATGTTAAATCTATTTGTTCATTTTTATAGTTTATTATACTGTAGAAGTATTTATTGTGTGTTATTACAGGTTTGTGTGTAATGAATGAATGAGTGAATGATTGATTCACTGTGATAGATTGACTGCGATAACTGTGTTGTAGCGCCCAGGAAAATCCTGTATTTATATTCCCTGGACGCGTTGAGAGGGGGAAAATGTGGAGACATGGAAACGACTCTGCGAGCGTTTTTTGGATTCTAATGAAGCTGCAATCAAACGCCCGTGGTAATGAAGGTCGCCTGGCCATTTGGGCCGAAGGGCGGGCCGACGTTCAGGCCCTGTTGTAAAGCGATTGATGCAGCCCCATAGAACATCCGCAGGGGTTCTATGTCACCATAAGTGCAATCGAAATAACGAAGTTTCTGAATGGAATTAATACAATTTATCTGGTAAACCCAAATGACATTCGCTTGGTGTACCATGCAAAAAGACCTTCATGGAGATCAGATCTGCATAAGCGAAGAAAGAGGCTTGCTACAGTGAGGGTGTTAAGTTCTGCCTCTTTAGCAGCGTTCACTAAAACACGAATTCGCATAAGAATCCACAGTCCACTTGTAATTATTAGACAGGTCGGTCGAAATTTTATAATCGTGGAATCATGCTACTGCCACAAAGATGGCAAAAGGTATTGGACCAAAATGGGCAACACAGTACCTTCATTGTAAATACCTTATTGTTCTTATTATCTTTTTTTTGACACAATAAACGCTCGTTACAAGAAAAGAAAAACAACTTTTGGTTTAACACAAAAAGCGAATTTACTTTGTAACCTCAACTAATGGTAACCCTTCCTTAATGAAATTTCATTGTTGAACTTGCGACGACACCCATGCTGCAACGCGCACGATCGCGGAACAAAGGATGACAAGCTCTCCTCGAGGAGGAGGAAAGTAGTTGCAGTACAATAGAAGTGGGTCAGTCGTAAGGGCCTCCGATACATCAAAGAGAATCCCCGAGGATCTACCGGAAGGTACGTAACACACGCTGCCGGTCGTGACAAAGTGTCCTCAGGGATAAGGTATCGCGGGGTTCTGGGGATCGATTCACCGAGGTGGCTTCCGGCGTGGACTCCCGCGCACGCAGAACACGCCGGAAGTAAAAGAAGAGCGTTAGCCTTCACACGGCGATTCGTGAATGGCGATTCACGTATGCAAAACGCGTTTGACCATTCTTTCACACAACAATTCGTGGTTTCCGATTCACACGCGACACAATGAGATGCGGCTAATTTTGCAGATAATCTCTCTGTCGAGCCGTTTTACGTTTACATCTGTAGGAGTCTTTATTTGTGGGTTATTACACGTTTGCGAGTTATGACTGAATGATTGAATGATAAATTGACTGTATAACTGTGTTTGCGTGTGTGTGTATACGTGTGACTGTGTTGAGTGATTGGTTATTACTGTGTGTCGCGCCCAGGGAAGTTTGCCTTTTATATTCCTTGGACACGTCGAGAGGGGGAAAATGTGAAGACATGGAAAGGACTCTGCAAGTGTAAGCAGAACTCTAATGAGGCTGCAATCAAACATCCGTGGTAATGAGGGTCGGTTGGCCATTTGGGCCGAAGGACGGGCCGACTGTTGAGGCCCCGTTGTAAAGTGTTTGATGCAGCCCCATAGAACATCCGCAGAGGTTCCATATCACCACACATCGCTACTGCGAATTGGCGATCCCGTAGCTGCCTTGTAAATGCCATCATTTGTTATACGAGGGTAAGTCAATCATTATCCGCAATGTGGTTTAAAGTTTAATTGTAATACAAATAGGAAACGTATATGTACATTATCTTTCAACATAGTTCCCTTGCTTTTCAATGCACTTTGTCCATCGTTGAACAAGCTTCCTGAAACCATAATAAAAGAAGGTTTTTGTTTGAGCTGCGAGTCAAGAATGCACCGCTTCTTTCATTGCTTTATCCGAGGCAAATCTACGGCTCCTTAATACCTCTTTGAGTGGACCAAACAAGCGGAAGTCCGATGGGGCAAGGTCAGAACTATACGGAGGATGAGCCTTCCGACCACAAAAAACGGATCACTGAACGTTGCTCTTCTTTGGTGCAAACAGAGAGCGGATCAGCCATGGTTAATGACACGATAGCGACAATGAAATTAACCTAGCAGGATCTAGCTTGTGCAGAGTATGGGTATACTAGCCTAAGAAGTCAAGTTGGCCTAAATTTGTTTGTTTATGATTTTGTTAGATTTTATGAAAAACTTATTTAAATACAGTGTAGAGTATGTTTATTTGCTTGTATGTGATAATTACACTGTGATTGATTGACTGATAGATCGAATGTATGACTGTGATAGATTGAATGTAACTGATAGATTGAGTGATAGATCGAATGTATAACTGTGACTGTGACTGTTAGATTGAATGTAACTGAATGTCGCGCCTAGGGAAGTTTTGAGTTTTATATTCCCTGAACGCGTCGAGGAGGGGAAAATGTGGTGACATGGAAGGGACTCTCTGGGAGTGTTTTCCGGATTCTAATAAGGCTGCAATCAAACACCCGTGGTAATGACGATCGGCTGGCCGTTTGGGCCTAATGACGGGCCGATGCTAAGGCCCTGTTGTAAAGTGTTTGATGCAGCCCCTTAGAACACCCGCAGAGTTTCCGTGTCCCCACAACAGTTTTAGTTTTTATAACACAAACGCGGGACGTTACTATTTTCTTTACTGCTCCGTCCGCAAAGGGTTAATCGTAAAAGTATGGGTAGTACACGCCCCACACGTCCTGAACGGAAAGTCTTCAAAAAACAGTGTGGCACAGAACGTGTTAAGGGTTAAGTGTTCCAACAGAATCAATAGCAGCGCTGTGTCGAGGGAAAAATGGGATCTCCCCATTCGGTCGGTTAAGTGTTAAGTCTCGGTGGAAACTGCGGTCTTTCAGGTCGTTCGTTGGCGCCGCGACGGTGAAGTGCATTCTGTTGTTTACCGCAAGTTTCGGCTGCGAGCGAATATTTCGGGCAGAGCAGCCGTGGCATTGCCATCGCGAACGAGGCCTGCGACGAACAGGCGGTCGAGAGGGCGACCGGCAGAGCGGGATTATCGGGTCACGTTTTCGACACCTTTCAACGGGAAAGCAATCGCACGGTACTCCATTGCGGAAACCAATCCACGTTGTGCCTTCGATTTACGTAAAATCGATACGCCCGGAAGTGTTTAACGCTGCATCCCGAAATGTGCTATTGGCAGATCTGGAATGAACGCTGGCGAATCTCGATTGAACGGCCTCCTGGCAAATCTATATATCGGGCACCTTCTGCAAGTCCTGTCACTGTTTTTAAATCGCGCTTTTCGAGTACAGTTTGGCTACCACGATTCCGAGTCTTGACATTGGACGAATTTTTATTAAATACAGTCGCTCCAAAAAGTATTCTGAGTCTGATAGAAGAATTTGATAAAATTTTGTGGGTACGTAGATCATAATAGTATACGTATGAATTAATCTCTTTTTTTCATCTAAATGCCACTTTAAAGGGGTGAAACGAGCGTTAAAGTTTCTGAGTTTTCCCTCATTTTTTAAAGATAACTTTCTAATGGTACTTGATGAAGCAAATTCTTTCAAATAGAAAATGTTTAATTTTTAATATTCCATCGCTCTGTCATAAAAAAGACCACAGAAAAGCTTATACTCAAAGCGTGAAAAATCGCTGAAACTTTGAGATTCGTTGTCAGTCCCCTGAACACTATTCCTACCACAACCGGTTAAATGACCGTTTTTAAAAGTTCGATTAGAATTTCATAGATACAATATAATTGAATTGCCTTTAAACTTTAGACTTTTTCTCAAATATAGGTATAATACATTTTTTAATATTCGCTTCTTTTTTCATTGTTTATTTTTTGAGAAAAATTTGTAGTCTGTCGTACGTGGGAATGTCGTGGTAGGAATAGGTATACGTGAAGTGTCGGTAGGAATAGTGTTAAAGTAAGTTTTAATTCAATTTGTAAAGGTTTTCACAGATTTTCGAGTTATCCAAGTTCGACTGTGCTACGATTATAGACTGAAATCACTCTGTATACTGGTATTTCGGGCAACCCACGAATTCATTCGTCGATCGAAACGATTCACACGAAAACACTCATCACCACGTACCATCTGTTACGTTCCTTTATCTCCATTCGAACAGTCCGGATTAGCATTTCGTGTTGAAATCGCCGGAGGACGCGGACGTGAATTAATTTCCGCCAGGACTTCGATCGCGTTGTTACGCGTTTCCGTACAATCTCCAACAAATAGGGAGAGCCGAATTAGCGACAACGTTGCGTTCGCCCGGCTTCGTCGACACCTCTGGCCAATGTTCCATTTCCATGGAAATTCCGGTAGCAGGTTAACGCCCGTGAGATCATCGGCGACTACATGCTAGACGGCCACTGTGTTCGTGAACAAGCGGGCGCGCGGAAAGTCTGCGGAAATTCACGTTCGCCCCGATAAAAGGAGACGGACGGTTATCCGTGGCTAGAAGGAGCTCGACTCTTGCTCGCGTAATCATGCAAATGCGTGGCGAGAGAAGATAACGGCCAACCGAAAAGGTAATCCGAACTAGCCGCTTGAGGGCATACTTTTCAAGGGCCCTATCCCACTTCCGCTTCCCTGCAGCTTCGCTGGGATCGCTACCGCTCCCTGTGGCAATTTCGAACGATCCAAGAATGAACGATTCGGGATTCGCTTATCAAGTGATTCCACTAGTTAAATTGTTCACACTGTGAAAGAAAGAAAGAGGGAAAGAGAGAGAGAGAGAGAAGAATCGAGATAGATAGATGGATACATGGAGGGGGAGGGGGGAGAAGATGGGAGGAAAGAGAGAGAGAGAGAGAGAGAGAGGTAAAGATAGATAGATAAATAACTAATTAAATAGACAGATAGTTAGAGGGAGGCTGAAGAGGAGTGATGGGGAAAGAGGTGGAAGAGGGAGACAGTATGTGATATATGTATGTAATATAGGGAGGCTTATGGAAGTAATAACATAATTCGATTCGTCTAAAAAAATAGAGAATCGGTAGTTTACTGTTCCATCGGAACGTTAATATAAGTTTTAATATAAGTTATCATTGTAAGCTAAATTAAGAGCCTAAAAAAGAATCGGTAGACCTGACCGAATCCCGTTACAATAACGTTACCCCGTTTAGGTAACCAACCAGCCCCCTCCCTTATGTAGTGCAAGTTGGGCTAGTGGAAGGTGCCGAAATGGACACTCTCACTTGAAACATAAAGTAATACGGACGGAGAACACCGAGGACTTTTTTCTACCTCACCCTTTTGAACTTGCTGTACGAACGTACAATAGTACAGCGTGTACGCGTCGCATTCGTGAACACCGAAATTAAGCGAACGCGATTAAGCACAGTTTTTCCATTTACACTTTATCGACTGGAAGCCTATTAATCTGCTTTTACATGCTTAGCTTGTAAATTTTGTAATATTTCCTTACACGAAGGTGACTGTTTCATATCTATATATATATATTGTAAAGAAATATTAAACTATTAATTACTCGAAGAAAATCATTGCGATCAATTCATTAGCGATGCATTCGCGCTAAAATGAGCCGATCAGGAGTGCGTATGGAATAAGTTGAACCACGAGCGGTCGATAAAGTGTTAAAAGTCTATGCTTCTCACTTTTAACAAGTCTATAACGCTATCCTATACTAATCTAATTAATACTATTTTCGCTATCACTATTTCACCCTGAACGATTCTTCCTATCTATTCAGAAAACTGAAAATTTTATTAGCCTCTCAATCTCTCTTTCTCTCTATCTCTTCTGCCGCCGCTTGTCTTGTACTGTTCCCTTGTTGGCGGGACACCACTCACGCACAAAGTTTATATATACATAAAATAATAAATAATATTTGTTAGATAATATTAACACGTTGAGCCCGGCGCTGACTTTGCTGTCCTTTCCGTTCAGCCGACAGCCGGCGAACGATACAAAGTTGTAGGGTATCGCTGAGAGATAAGGAATTATTCTTTGTTGCGCTAATTTCGACGCCTTTTAGGTGTACGTGTGATTCTGTTCACTATACTTTCATATGATGTATAAAAAAGTCACGTACGTACCTTCGAGAGGCGATCAATTGGAAAAGACCTGCCGAAGTGTACAGATTGTTCGTAAAAAGAAAGTTGAGTTTAGTTTTGAAAATAGTTATTGCCCATAACATTGAATATGTCGGAAAGAGAAGAAGATAGTGACACGTCAAGTGAAATATTGTTATCTTCCAAACGTCCCAGAGTAGTACGGTTGTCAACATCAGAAGATGATAATTCATTAGACGGACCGACGTCAGCCAAACGAAAATTCTAGTGCCGGTCCCCAGGGACCGGCGCTGGGCTCAACGTGTTAAAGGAGATCACGGACACCCGTATTATCTTACACTATATTGCAAAGTTGAGATTGTCACGGTGTGAATCGCGGAAAGATTACAAATTCTCAAACGCGTCCTTGCGGATTCCGCTTCGAGGGAGCTTCACAGCCCGAGCAAATCGTTAGAACGTGCGTCCCGTGGCCCCCGGTCGATGCAGTCTTATTTCATCGACTCGTCAAGTCGAGAGGGACCCCTTTCTTTGCCAACGCACTTCAGGTTGCTTCGCTTCGGGTCTCCTCGCTGGTTGTGCTCCGCGAGCGCAGCTGGCTAAACGTTTGCCTTTACTTTCTCGCTTTTTCGGTGCGGTAATGCACTACGTAATAACGGTTATTTATAGGCAGTAAATGCCGTGTGCCATTCTCTGCACCCTCCCCCTGTCCCCCCTACTCACCAACTCATCGTTTCCTTCCTGCGATCGCGACGGCCCGCGATAATTTTCCTCACCGCCTTGGAATTCGACCGCCTTTTATTTCCCTTTTCTTCGACTCGATCTCTGTCCGGGAATCCTAACCTCTTTCGTTCGAACGAACCTCACGAAGAACTGTGCCGAACCAGTTTGTAAGAGCTTTGATATATGTAGGTAAGTTTGATTCGACGGCGATGGAAGCAATTGGTGTGGCATTAACCCTTTCGCCGGGAAAGGAGGAATAAAACGTTGTTTGGATAAGAATAACGAATAAATACTGGTTGTTGCTCGAGTTATTCGTTATAGTAATTATTGGGTATTCGTTTCGTTCGCCTGTATTCGTTACTGATTATTAATCACTCCTTATTCAACTTCATATCTCGACAAATTGAGTAAATTGTTTTCTATACTATGTTAATATGTTATGTAAAAACTTTAATGTTAAAATAGGGAACTTGCAATTGTTCGCATACCAAAGATACCATGTAAATACCAAAGCTAATTGATTTAGGTATACTTTAGTACTTAACATCAGATATAACACTATAATACATTTAAATTAAAAATTAGCTAGTGTAACAATGTTAAATGTAAAATATGTAACACCACGTGTGCTAAACTATACCAAAGATTGTAATAGGCATACTGCCTCGCAACAATAAACGAAATAAAAAAGAAAAGTTACAGATTACCGCGTATTTCAAGGAATACAAATAATCCCGAAAAAGATAGAAGTTAAAATTTGATTACCTTAAAAGTTTCTGTAACCAAACATCCGTGGAAGTATAGAATACTGTTATTAGTAGATCGTGAATATTTATAGGAAATTTATATCTACAAAAGGATAGGTATGTCATAAAGCAAATAGAAATTAAATAATTTTCAACTCTGGATGGTTTGTTACGCGAAAGGATAAATACCTACTTAATAAAGAAAATACAGCATAAAATTAAATTAAACGTTCTTAGATATCAATGTTTAAATACATATAATATTTGACGTTCTTTTGTCACATTTAAATTTCCTATAAATGTCTAAAAATCCACGATCTACCTAAAGGTCTTACATTCTGCTCGTGAGATACTATCAAACCTCAAGTAATACCTAGTAATTGAAATCACAAATACACATCTACTACATAATCTCTTTAAAGATATATTTATGGATTCAGAACGAACCCAACAATTCTCAGAAGCATGGAACCCTGTTTAACTTCGTGAACGAGTTAAATAAGCGATTGACGTCGAAGTTATTGATCCTTTCGAAACTGGGACGATTTTAAGGAGTCCTAGATACCGGGCTTATCCTCGAAAGAAAGGCGAAATAGCCAGCAGAAATCGATCATTACGTAATAGCAGGTATTGTTCAAATGGCGGGTTAATTGTACCTGGCGAAGAAATCGTCTAAGCACGCGAAATCGTGGAAGTAAAGAGGTATCAACCGGTCAGTTAACACTATTCCCACCACGACCGGTCAAATGACCGTTTTTAAAATTTCGATTAGAATTTCATATATATAATGCAATTGAATCGCCTTTAAATTTTAGACTTTTCCTCAAATATACGTATAATACATTTTCCAATATTCACTTCTTTTTTCATTGTTTATTTTCTGAGAAGATTTTGTAGTCTGTCTTACGTGGGAATGTCGCGGTAGGAATAAGTATACGTGAAGTGTCGGTAGGAATAGTGTTAACCGATTTATCCATTAGCGGTTACGCAAAAAATACATAAGAATGTAATAAAATAAAATATCTTGATCAATTTTGTACGGGTTTACAGATATCACTTGAATATCTTATAGCACTCAATTTTCTTTACTGATTTATTATAGTATTCTACAAATATCATACTACTATTTCACAATAAAAATCATACGAAGGGACCAAATTCAAGACTGTTACGCATAAATTAACATAAGTTCTACTTAAAAAGTTGGTTCTTTCGCTATAGCATCACTAGCTGCATTATTACAGTATTAATACGTTATTTATCTGAATTAGTATTATATTCAAACACTTACAGAACGACAGCAGCATACATACGTGAAGAGGTCAAAAACAGTTCGCGAACAATGGCCAGTGTCGTTCGTCAATTCTGCAAATTCGATTTTATGCGCGGACATTCGGTGACCGCGACAGATCAAGTGTAAAATAAAAAAAGAAAAAAAAATTGATACAGAACCGTATTGCTCGTCAGGGAATAACAATATCCGTTCAGCAAACGATGATAAAGCGACGTTCCTTAACACTATTCCTACCACAACCGGTCAAATGACCGTTTTTGAAATTTCGAGTAGAATTTCACAGATACAACGTAATTGAAACGCCTTTAAACTTTGCACTTTTTCTCAAATATACGTATAATACATCTTTCCTTATTCACTTCTCATTTCATTGTTTATTTTTTGAGAAAAATTTGTAGTCTCTTTTCCGTGGGAATGTCGCGGTAGAAATAAGTATACGTTAAGTGTCGGTAGGAATAGTGTTAACAGACACGTAAAGAGGCAAAAGAAGAAACTGAAAGCAGCAGCATTCTTTTGTCCAAAGAAGTTAGTTACTGATCTATGAGGAGTAATTTGCATTTGGTGGTTTCACACCACTATACCATGATTCTACATATACAGAGTGAGTCATTTAAAGTGTAACAAGCCTTTCCTGCAAAAACTACTACAAACATCGACATACATATGAACTAATAGGAGGACAAAAGTATTCAGATAAAAGAATTATCGAATAACAGAACAATTATTTTTTCTTGTACTAAACTTTATTTGAATGGATATTAAGAAGGTTAAGAATGTTTAATTAAATATTTATGTGTTCCTTATCTCTTTCGTTGTTAAATTCTACAACTTTTTAAGTTAAACAATTATTATTATTAGATGATACACTGTTCGGATAATAGAATATTTAGGTACGAGATTCAAATAATGGGTATTGGTATAAGAAGGGTTCTATTGTACATATATTTTTACTTAAATAATACAAAGCGTGTACTTATCTCAGGTACAGAAAACTTGACGGTTGTGTCTTTAAAATGTTAACGGGATGTAATCCGTATTTTTTTTAAATGAAATGCTATATTAATTTTTTGTTATTTATATAACTCTTATAGAACCTAATAATATTTGCTCAAAATATTTTATTCTATTCTGTATAGTCAAAGAATTGTAATGAAATATACTCTGCATCAGGGGTTGACGATCTTGTAAGAAGAACACCAAGAATAACCGGGCTTATGAATAAGAAAATCTTGTTTATTTTCTTCACGATTCAAGTATAAAGTACAAAACATAGAATTCTATACTTGAATCGTCGAGCGTTGTTGTTTCCGGTTCGTTCGAAAAATTTCGAATTCCCGTATGTAATTTTGAAGGTGAATTAACGCAGACACTTAAAAAATTCTGTACGTGCCTACGATCCCTCTACTGATGTACCAAAGATACTAAGAGAAACGTATCTGCGTTAAAAATTCCTTAATTAAAAGTGCCAACTGTTGTCCACTTAATTAGTTTTAATAAATCTTCAGTAATTAAAACACAAATAACAATGATAATTTCTTTAATTCAGTTACAGCCTCTTTTAAAAATATAATCCTCAATTATAAATTATATTAGTTAATTACAAAGAGAAATATTTAACAAGAATATAATTATGTAAATATTAAGTATTAAAATAGTAAATGATAAACTGGCAATAAAAAGTTATGGCTAAATTATTTCATCAATTTCTTGGATCACGGTAACTGTTCGGATACTTTTGAACTGCACTATACACGAATTCTTTATAGTCCAAAATTACAAACTATTAGGTCGAGTCATAAGTAACTTCCGTTTTTTTTATCAGACATTTATTTTGCTCTCATTAAATAACAAAATTATATTAATTTATTATGTATTCACCACTATTATATATAACCTTCTCCCATCTTCCTGGCAGTTTATCAATTCCTTCCTTGTAAAATGTGATTGGTTTGGACTGGAAGAAATTTTTGACAGCCTGCCTGACTTGCTCTTCAGAATTGAAGATTTTTCCATTCAAAAAGTTTTATAAAGAACAGAAAATGTAGTAGTCTGTTGGGGCAAGATCCGGGGAGTAAGGTGGATGTGGTAAAATAGACCATCCAAGCTGAAGAATTATTTCTTGAGTCACCCTTGCTGTATGTGATCGCGCATTATCGTGTAAAAGAATGACGTTTTTGCGATTGACGAGTGCAGGACGCTTTTCATGGAGTTTCCCTTGCACTCTTTGCAACTGCTTAACGTATCTATCTGCAGTAATCGTTAAATTTGACTTCAACAACTCGTGGTGAATTATTCCTTGACAATCCCACCATACACATAAAATCTTTTGCCATGGATATTTGCTTTCGGATCTGATAGGGGTGGTTGATCCTTATCAAGCCACTGTCTTTTGTGGACTATATCCTCATAGGTAACCCATTTTTCATCGCCTGTTACAATCCTGTTTAAAAAAGGCTTAATTTTTACCCGTGAGAGCAGACTTGTGGCGATTGATATGCGATCTTCTTTATTCTGTTCACTGAGATTGTGAGCTACCCATACTCCTAACTTGCTGACTTTCCCTAATTTCTCCAGGTGACGGTTAACAGTTGATTGTGATGTATCCAACCTTTCTGCTATACCTCTTATTGATTGACGTGGATTTTGCTCCAATATTACTTTTAAAAGGTTGTCGTCAAAGTCGGAAGGACGTCCCGCCCTCGGTTCGTCTTTTAAGGTCGTATCTCCAGAACGGAATTTTATAAACCAATTTCTAACCGCCCGATCAGTTATTAGTCTTCACCATATACACTGCATATTTTTTCAGCTGTCGCCCTAGCACTGTTGCCTTGTTTAAATTCCCATTACATTACATGACGAATATGTATTTTTTAACTCTCCATTTCAGAGATTAAAAAAAACAGTTTAACGTAACGTGTATCACCCAAAACAGTTCATAAAAGACTAACTAAAGCCTCGTCTATATAGTGAAAACAAAAACTTCTTGTTATGTTAACTCATAGCGGGTAGATACGAACAATAGATTCTACTTAGCTGCATCGGAAGTTACTTATGACTCGACCTAACAGATGATAACCCTAAGAGATTTTAACAATTTTTTAATAACCTTTATGGTTTATTTAATTTCTCGTAATTGTGCTAATACTTCTAAACGATGGTGCACATAAGTGGATATGTACATCGAGAAAAATGATTTCGAACATGTACGCTTGGTAAACCGACAAAATAAGGGCGTGTTTCAGTCGTACTAGCTCACCTTGTTTGCCAAGTCTAGCATGTTTCCAGTTCCCCCTGCGGCAGCTTCCACTAGTTTCTGCAAAGCGTGGGGCTCCGGCGAGAGATCGCGAGCTCCGCTGTCGAATTCCCAGCGTTCATGCCGGCCGGACACGGTACCTGGAGCATACACGGATGTCGCATCATACAGGATGTCTCACTATTGATGGTACCACCGAAAACGGGGGTGATCCTACACCAGGGATGGCGAACTGGTGGCCGTATTTAGCCCTTGTTTCTACTTACTCGGCCTTGGTGAGCCATAAGAAAGTTGCTTTCCACCCACAATCGTTTGATCCCTACAATGCCCCCACAGTTTTTGACAAAAGTAATGATAATCTGATGGCTCGTAGGTTGAACGTAGTATAGTATATAAAGGTACTTCTCAGTCCCGGAAGTTTCAACATTTTTGCATTTTTTTAACACATTGAATGTTACGGAGGCCACCGGTGACCGGCGCGCTCAGATTGGTAGAAAAACGTAATTTGAACAAATGTCAATAATTATCAATTTTTCATTATTAACATCGTTAATACAATAGTATGAAGAAATTAACGCAGTATAAAACATCTAAAAATAGTTATACACTGTAACTTATTTGTTGTAGATAATGTTTCAACAGTATAATAAATCATCGCATAATAAAAAATTCATCGTGACGCCACGGGCAAACTCTGTAAAACTAGCGTGGCATTCAACGTGTTAAATACAACATTGCTTGAAACATTTTTTGCAATACAGTGATACAGCACTAAGGGCTGAACAAGATATGTTTAAAAAACTGAGGGAACATGGAACTATAAGGGTTGATTTAAACTAATTTCATACGATTAGAGGACTTGCAACAAATTTTATTTATTAAAATATAATACATATTCTCTGTAACTTCGTAACAGTCGGAGCCCAATTTCATCTCCTTAAAGAGATTTCCTACATAGGGTATGAATGCTTTTAACTTTCATTGTATGCTTAACCCTTTTAGTACCTAGCAAATTTAGCGAATTTGCTAAGTTTTGAGAAGAAGCTCATAAAAACGGAAGTAAGAATGATATTTACAAAATTCAACAAGAAGCATATTACGGAATAAAAGAAAAAATTGAAACATTTATAACGTTTTAAAAATTTATTTTGAGATAGAGCTCTCTCGCGATGCAAAAATAGTTAGGTGCCATGGCATACGCAACGATATATCGTCGTTTGGTACTAAAAGGATTAATATGCATATTATCACTTAATTATGCATGGACATTACTTTTCTATTTATTACTAAGTTCAAATCCAGCCGAGATTCAATTTAAATCATTACGAACTGAACAAATAGTGTTAAAAATATATTTTTTAAGTATATATAATCGAAAATTTAGAAGAACCAAGAATTTTGAAATTGGAGGGTAAGACTTCTATATAATTATCTCCTATTGTATCATTAATATTGGAACATCTTTCATTTAGTTAAACCTTAAACCCCTAGTTAAACAATCCGAGGATTAAAAGTGCCAATTTTTCCCTGCCCCCCAAGTTCAATATACATACAGGATACTTCACTTGAACAAGATCACCTAAATAAGCATGTATTCCATTTGTGGTGATACAAAAAATATTTTGCATGTAATTTGAATGATATTAAGAGAATTATAACGTTGCAACAAGATTTTTCCTACGCTTACTTTTTTGAAAGTTAGAGACATCCAAATTTTTTTTACAGATAGTTATATTTTTTTATTGCACCGTGTTGCCGATTTAAAAATACATTCAAATAGGTATAATAGATTCTCCTATGTATGAACTAACAGGGAGACAAAAGTGTTCAGATAATAATAGAAAATTTTCGAATAATAAAATAGTTATCTTTTCTCCTACTAAACGTCATTTATTTAAATGGACATTAAGAAGGTTAATAGTTTGTTTAAGTATTCTAAATGCATCCTGTATCTTTTCCATTGGTGAGTTTACGTAATTCTTCAAAATTTAGAATTAATAGTAGACAACATTCTATTTAGATACTAGAATATCTAGATACAATATTCAGATAATGGGTGATCAGGTAAAGAAGATTCCACTGTACACGATATAACATCGAAATGATCTTTGACTGGAATATTAGAATGAAACAAAAAATATTTCTCTTTCGAGATCGCAGACTTTAGAAACGAAGATTCAGACATTTGAACAGTGGAATGAGAATCTCAAAGTGTAAACGTTGCTATATACGCAGTTTAACCCTTTCACTACGAGCGGTGACTATAATCACTCAACGACTGATGGTCGCTACGTACGAGCGGTGACTATAGTCACTTCGTGAAATTTCGCGAACAGAGTACGATTGCGTTCTGTGATAATTTTTTAACCCTTTCCTTTCTACGACCGTTTATAGTTACGCTCTGCGTAAGATTCCGCGGTGTTGAATCTACGACGGACAATTACAATTGTTCCGTAAGTGCACACTTTTGGCGTAGCGGCTTGTTCAGCGGGAGTTGCACGTCAAAGAATCCTCCGGTAGCGAAAGGGTTAACACTAGATTTACGGACATTTCTGGTGTATCTATTTCCAATACACATATACTAAGGAACAAGGTATACATCGAACCAAATTTGTAATTGTAAAATTAAGAGGGAAATAGATTTGTATCGCTCCATCAATAAAAGTTAACAAAAATTGCTAGGAATAATAGTAACTTTTTTTTGCAAATTTTGCTCATGAAATCCGAACCCCATCAAACTCTCGGGTCCCGTAAACCTAGTGTTAAATAATAAATTCGAATATTCGACGTTTCACCGCAGATCCAATCGAACCCATCTGCCAGACGGTGGATTTTTCCTCCCCCAGGTCTAATACTCGAAAGTGGAGGCTACTTACGAAAGGGGTAGTAGGAAAAGAGCTTACCGAGGCTGTTGTCGCTGCTGGTGGGCAGGTATTCCGGCGTATGCGTGTGGTGTGGACTAGTTCTGTGCTTGCCGGACCTGAGCGCCTCTATTTCCGGTCGAAGAGCCAAGCGGCACCTGAGGAACTCTTGATAGGAAATGCGACCGTGCTCGTCCGCCCCCAATTCTCTCATTAACTCCTCCACCGAGTTCTCGAGGTTCAGCTCCCTGCATACCGTTAGTAGATCCTGGCTAAAATTCAGAAGAGAAGAGCGGCATTATTCGAGCTGTTTCGAAAGAACGCTGAATCGTGTGATCGAAGAATAAATAGGAGGGGTTATCCTAAAACTGGAAGGCACCTAGTACCGAATAGTAGCGATATTTTTAAAGTTCGAAATGCTATGTAATCATTATCAACTACTAGAATAATATTATTTGTTTTGCTGCTTCATATTCATTTCTAATATTGTTAAGTTATAGAGAAAACAGTATACAAGGTATAAAATATCATATTTTTTTATTCATTTAAGAAAAACGTACTAGGGGAACCTCCCTCAATAAAAAAATTCTTTCTTTTTGTACTAGACCAGGTGTCGGCAACCTGCGGCTCTTTGAATGTGAAGCTGCGAAGCTTTAGTTCCATACGCAAATATTACTTATTTTATCAAAAAAAAAAAGATTTCAAAATCGTTCTGAATCGATTAACGAGGATTAGGCACCGATTCTATCTCTCAGCCACTTGTACTCGCTTTTTACTACACCCCTTCCCAGTGGCACGCGTCGTCACTGTCGTCAGTAAATGTTTAATTGTCTTAATTTTTTACTCAAATAATAAGTAATTATCTAATAATGCCATATATATATTGTCTAATTTGTTGTGAAAAACACTACTTATATATGAATAAATAGATTAGTTTTTTTTATCAAAAAATTTTATTTATGCGAGTATTATTTATTGTTGGCAAGAAAAAATTTGGTGGCTCTTTAAAAACTTTGAAATTTTGTAAATTGTAATGTTTGACTCTTCCGATTCAAAAGGTTGCCGACCCCTGTACTAGACCATTTCACTCTCTTCTAGCTATGTGGTCGATGATCGGTTAAAGCATATCATTGAAAGTTGCTATTTAAATTGTATTCCATTTGTGGGGACACGGAATCTCTGCGGGTGTTCTAAGGGGCTGCATCAAGCACTTTACAACAGGGCCTGAACATCGGCCCGTCATTAGGCCCAAACGGCCAGCCAATTGTCATACCACGGGTGTTTGATTGCAGCCTCATTAGAATCCGGAAAACACTCACAGAGAGTCCCTTCCATGTCACCACATTTTCCCCTTCTCGACGCGTTCAGAGAATATAAAACTCAAAACTTCCCTGGGCGCGACATCAGTTACATTCAATCTAACAGTTATACATTCAATCTATCACAGTCATACATTCGATCTATCAGTCAATCTATCACAGTGTAATCAATCGCAGTACAAGCAAATAAACATACTCTACACATTTATCTCTTTATACGTACTTAGGTATAATCCAATCATTTGGCACCATCGCGGTCTCCTGTATGCCGGATAATCGAAATTCTACCGTATAACTAGTCAAAGCCATGTTTTCTTACGCTTGAACCGCAAAATGTATCACGAATCCATTTCGTGTTCCTTATGCATCATCCGTAAAGCGTTATCACGCAAGTTTCACACGACGTTATAGCGCAAAGGGTTCATTTTCCGTGACAGCGCGACGGAACATCGATAGGGGCTCGATTAAAACGTTACCGCAACTGGGAGGCTTGAAAATCGTGCGAAAAACGGAAACACCGGGGGTATCGCTCGATAGCGGGGAATTAAAGATTCACCGGCTGCACGGAGCCGACACGGACATTCGGAGAAAATCGTTAAAAGGGACTCTCTGTCTCTTTCTCTCCTCCCTTTCTGCGAATGCTGACGTCTTTTGTTGCGATGCGAGAGAAAAGGCGTGGTCTGGACACGAGCTCGGCGCGGCAATCCAATGTGGAAGTGTTACCTATAGCGATTTCTAGAGCGGAAACAACGACGGAGATTCTTATTTCTCCATTTTGCCTTTCTGATTAAAACGTAGTTCTGGCTGAACACGGTTACATGGATGCACAATACAGGGATGAGGCTATGCTGAATAAAAATGACATCCATTCTTGTTTTCTGTTTGAAAAATATAAAATTATCCCTTTGGATGCTTGTAATATACACTAGGTTATAATGTAAAATGTAAAAAAAATTGTACTAAACGAAACAATATTTGTAACGCTATGTAACGAGAGTCAACTCTCTGTTTTCACACTTATCCTAGACTTAGTTCAATTTTTAGCGACTGTTTAAAAAATTAATCGCGATATTAAATTGAACAAATTTTGGAATACAGTTTGAATATCCTAGAACATGTTCTGACGTTAAAATATTAAACACCGAAATGATATCACAACTTGATGATACTTTTCTGCAGTCAATCTTTGGATCGTTTTGATCCACAGTGACAACCGAAGGTAAATACCTAAGTATTCGTATCTCATAAATCCTAATTCTACAATCTATCGATTTTCTACAAAGGTGTACCAATGTTCTACTGTTACCTAGTGACAGATATAAATTACTATTCTATCCAAATAAAAAATATTTATATCTATATAAGGTAATTAATATCGTTGAGAATTTTCAACAAGAGAATAAAGTACAATGTGTTGCTCTGTAAAAAGAGATTAATTTTATTTTCTTAATCGTCACATTATTTACAATATATACATTTACCTGTAAAAAGAGAAACGACAATTAAAGTCTATTCTCTATTTTGTTATCCTACAACGTTTATAAGTCTCTGTCTCCTTTGTGTTATAAATTATAATTATATTTCCGTAACCTAATCTTATTCAGCACGTATGTCATCTAACTATAGCTCCCTCTGTATCTATATCTATATCGATATCTATAAGTGAAGACAGCGTACTTCTCTTACATCTATATCTTTCTTTTCCATAGGTGAAGAAAAACGATATTTCTTCCTTTTTATTTATTTATTTACTAGCAATAAATGGGCCGATGTAAGCCCACTTAACACATAGAAGGTATTATTATTGGGTTGGAGGGGAAGTTCTGTCGTATTTTCCGTTTCCGTTAATTCATGTGGAACCCAAACACTTTGCTTTAACACAAACCCAAGAGATTCAATGTGATCTCCAACAGTTGTATGATGAATGCCAAACTCTTCTGCAATTTCCCGACTTGTTAAATGTGGATTATTTTCCAACATGGATCGCAAAACATCATTACCGATCTTGGATGGTCGTCCAGATCGATCACTTTCTTGGAGGCTCAGATCCCCGGAACGAAATTTGCTAAACCATCTTTGACAAGTACGAACATTTACAATATCTTTTCCAAATACCGCACATAAATTTTTACACGCAACCGATGCGTTGCTTCCTTTTTGGAATTCATACAAAATGCAGTGTCGTAAATGCACTTTATCTACTGACACGTTTTTCACTTTAAATATCACAAGTAAATGATGAACGGTAAAAAAGGACTCCTTTTATATTATACAGCAGGCAAAAAAACAAAAAAAATTCTCAATGACTCACTAACCAGATGTTTTTTTTTATTTACAAGAAAAATTACCTGCCTATTTAACCCTTTGACTGCTAAATACGCCTGGTCGAAGAGGTCCGCGTGGACGGTGATCCATTTGTGAAAGAACTAAGAACTAAGAACTAAGAACAACTAAGTTGAAAAGTTGTTTATACTATTAAATTACATATTATTGAGTTGTTACTATTAAACTATTTTAAATATTCATATATTAATAATATCCAAGAATTTCATTTTATTTTGCTCACACTTGAGTTCTACTATCTCAATCTACTAAATAAAAGTAAGAACTTTTCTATAAAATTGACAAACGCATATATGCGTTCACAATTAACGTGAGCAACTTTCGCCAAAGACGCATATACGCGTCCATAGTTGACAGGAATAGCTTTCGTCAGACGCATATACGCGCCCATAGCAGTCAAAGGGTTAAAATACGACAGAACTTTCCCTCCAACCTAATACATAAGTACTTAAAGCTTATCATAAAATAAGAAAATAATGCTGTAAAATAATAAATATTTGATTCAGCTGTTCCACCGGTAAAACCACGATTTCTATCGACATCTTGCAAACTGTTTCTGGGCTCTACATCCACTTTAAGAATACCGTACATTCCACGACAGACAGAAAGAAGGGAATCGGAGGTGGTCGAAAGGAGCCGACAAGGGGTGTGGGCAGCTGGAACTTTCTCGGGGAAACTTTCTTACTCGCCGTGAAACTTTTCACTATTTTCTCGAACGCAGGGGGACGGGGACCGTGGAGCGTGAAGAAGGGCGACGTCGATCAGATAACGCGAGTTCATCTAATTCTGCGTGTCTCTATGTTTGCTCAGGCACGTGTGAAACGTGAACACGCGAGCACAGTGCAACGTGAAACGAAGGAATTGCATCGCTCAACAAAATGCAGAAGCGTTATTATTAGCGATTCTTGTTTCACGTGTATTTTATATACAGGTACTTCAATACGTGTCGTATAACTGTGAATTATTTCACGTATGTTAAAATACACGAGTATTAACACTATTCCTACCAGGACATTCCCACGTAAGAGAGACTACAAATTTTTCTCAGAAAGCAAACAATGAAAAAAGAAGTGAATATTGAAAACTGTATGATACGTATATTTAAGGAAAAGTCAAAAATTTGAAGGCGTTTCAATTACGTTGCATCTATGAAATTGTAATCGAAATTTTAGAAACGGTCATTTGACCGGTCGTGGAAGGAATAGTGTTAATAAATTACAATGGATACATCTTTATTAAAATATTTCCAGCAATATAAACTGCACCCTTTTTCTTCTTGAAATATTAAACGCGACTTACTTTATTCTATCATTTTACAGTTCGAGTAATATGTCCAAATTTCTCGAGTGTAAACAATTTTGTTTCCGTTTCTCGATGTTGCTATTGCATTCACCTCGTATAAATTGAATTTTCGTTCACGTTAAACGAGACGTGGTATCATTTTACAATTCGCATTAACGGAGACCTACAGTAGCGGACAAAAGTTTGAGACCAAAGGGTCTTCAAAAATAAAGTGATTCATATGTAAGAAATAATACAATAAACAAATTTCATATTTTGTACTAATACTCAATATATACTATCCTATTTTATTAATAATATAAACAGGTATATACATATTATTTATAAACCACAATACTCTATTTTATAGTATCTTCTCGTCCTAAACTTACAGTGGCTCCAAAAAGTATTCGTACACTATGTCACAAATAAACTCGTTTAACCCTGAAATCTTGAGTCTGATAAAAGTATTTGATAAAACTTTGTAGGTATGTAAATCGTAATAGCATACGTATGAATGAATCTCTTCTTTTCATCTGAGTGCCATTTTAAAGAGGTGAAACCAGCGTTGAAGTTTCTGAGTTTTCTCTCATTTTTTAAAGATAACTTTGTAATGGTACTTGATGGAGCAAAACCTTTCAAATAGAAAATGTTTAATTTTCAATACTCTATCGCCTTGTCATAAAAAAAGAACAGAGACAAGCTTGTATTCAAAGCGTGAAAAATCGCTGAAACTTTGAGATTCATTATCAGCCCCCTTAAAAGATATTTTGCCGATGAAAAAATTGTTTCACGCAGGATACATCATGCTTTGTACACACATAAAGTTTCATTGAAATCAGAATTTCAGAAGTAGATAAATTTCCTTATAATATAGTGTATGAATACTTTCTGGAGCCACTGTATATCGACAATTGTTACACGCTTAAATACGATACATTATAAGTAGAGTATAGATTTTCAAACAAATTTGTGATATTACAATTATTAATAGTAAAATAAACCTCAAATAGACGACCATTCTACCCTTTATGTATGTTACAATACGAAATTTCCTTTGTACACTTTATAAATACACACATCCTCGCATATTATCTGCATCCCACGCTGATTTATACCTACACTATTGTAGGAATGCGATCGAGCGGATGCGAGTTTGGGAAAGTCTGAAGAGTACTTGAGTTGGGCGATTGTCGCGCGAACGCAGAATGTTTGGGCTCGAATGTTTCTAAGGCGTGAAAGATGAGAACTTCGGAAAACAGTGTGACTGAGAAATTCTAGGTGGTCGTGACCGAATGCGTAGAGTGAAAAAGGTTGACAATTAGAATGAAAGGAAACGAGTGTTTGGAAGAATATATGACGGGGAAAATGCGAGCGCGGGGCAGAAAGTATTGGACGGTGAAGACAGAAAGGTTTGGTTGTGAACGTAGAAAGAGTGTTAAAATTGCTAAGTTGTAAAGTCGTTTAAGTTGTTTTGTTAAATTGTTTTAAATATACTGTTATTAAGTTTTAATCGCTTCACTTTTATTTTTCACACCTGACTTCCATCTTCCGTTCTACATTTTATAGAACATTTCCTATACTATGGCTACTTTTTGAAGCCACTGTATGTCCGCTACTGTACCTATATTTATAAGCAAATAGGCCGCAATAAGAGTTTCGTTATAGCAATCGTGTAAGTAAAAAAAACTTGCAATTAATTGATTTCGATAAACAGCCATGAGTTATTATTCTTATCAAGTGGCATCTGCGTTACCCTATCTTGCTCTTTGACAAAAAGAGAAAAAAAAAACAGGGAGGCTGAAGAAACCTTCTTGAGTTTCACACTTCATCGCATTCATCGTAGAATGGTTGTCGAAGCCACATGCGAATGAAATTGCAATCAAAAGGACGACGAAACAAAAAGGCAGGGACTGATGACGCGGAGATCCGGTCGTGATTAACGGGACGCGATCAATGCGTGTGCATTATGTAACTCGCACGCGGAGCAGAGTAAGGATTTGAGTGCCATTCACAATCAGTACCTTTCCGTCTCTCGTGACCATTGAACCGATTTCCTCGGGGTCTTCGCCGAGGCTGTTTAAAAAATCAGGGGGACACACAGCGTGGAGGAGGAGCAAAAGAGCGCGTGAACCCAAATAGCACACTTGAGATCTTCCGAGCCAACGGGAATCCGCTGTAACACCGAGTGGGATCTTTGCTTTAAGATGCTCCTACCTTGGATTTCGTGAAAGAGGATTTGGGTTAACCAGCGAGTACCTGTTACGTTCGGTTTCACGACTTAATTTAGTTTCCTAGCATCGAATGAATACACAGGGTGTAACAAACATGTCGAGGGAAGTTGGATTCTAACAAAGGGGTTGCATACGTAGGCGTTTGCTGACTGTTTGCGTTTAGGTTATGTAGATATTGTGAAAATTTGGTTATATTAATATTTATTATGAACATATAACACATACAAGTATATCGTGTATTAAGAAAGGATCTCGCGTATTTGGTAATATAGTAATATAGAAAATAAAAAAACAAATAATAAATTATACGAAAAAGTATGCGAATATAACGACAGTGCCAAGGGGTAATTCCGGTTATATAAAAAAGAAATACTATAAAATGAACAAATAATAAACTATGCGAAAAATTATGCGAATATAACGTCAGTGTCAAGGGATAATTCTAATAATAATAAAAATAAAAAAAGAGAAACAAAAGTTCATACAGGATATCGGACGAGTTCTGTAATGAGGAAATACATATACGATGCATAGGTAATCATAAGTGAACGGAAAGGTGTTCTAGGTGGTCTTGAACACTTTAATTAAGTTTATTTTAAACGAATCCGTGTTGCCGGAGAAAAAGTCAACCTTCATGGAATAATTATTTGCTGAGTTACAAATTCTATTTATTGGGTCTAATGAAATGTGTCTATACATTGGAATTCTGAAGACGGGTGGATGTCTGGAGTGCCTAGATGGAATGTTAAAATTTATAAGGGCTGTAATTTTAGAGCAGAAAATTTCGTGCAGAAAGCTAAAGTCAGATATAGTTCGCCTATCCTCGAGGGTGAGCAAGTTGAATCTACTCAATTGTAGTCGTGGTCAGTATGAGCTAATGGTTTCCCCGTTTTAAAAGCTAAATGATGCAGAAGAACATGTTAGATTTTTTCAATCAGATATTTGCATTTGGTCGTTTGGGAAGACCAAGTTATAGATCCATATTCAAGGATAGGACGATCAAGCTTGTTAAAGATTGTATTGGGTTACTTAAATTGTTCGCTGTTTCTGAAGATGAAATCAAGAATTTTATGTACCCTGTTGAGTATAGATTGAATATGCTCATTAACATTTTGCCGTCCGCAATGTTTGTAAATATTTCTTCGCTTGACGCCGGCAGAACTAATTGTGTTACTTCGCTTGTCGCCGGCTGTTTTTCAGGTTATAGAGAGATGATAAATTTCAAGTTTTACTAATCTCAACGACGGTTCTCATGAGTTTTCAATCAGCATTCAATTAAAAAAATGTACATACAGTGGCTCCAAAAAGTATTCGTACATTAAGTCACAAATAAATTCGTTTAACGCTTAAATTCTGAGTCTGATAGAGGTATTTGATAAAACTTTGTGGGTATGTAGATCGTAATATTATACGTATGAATTAATCTCTTCTTTTCATCTAAATGCCATTTTAAAGGGGTGAAAACAACATTGAAGTTTTTGAGTTTTCTCTCATTTTTTAAAGATAACTTTGTAATGGTACTTGCTGAAGGAAAACCTTTCAAACAGAAAATGTTTAATTTTTAATACTCTATCGCCCAGTAATAAAAAAAGAACACAAAATCTTGTATTCAATTCTTGGAAAATATTGAGTGTTTGCCCCTATAGTGCTATATTTTCGTGAACAGAATGACTGGATCTACAAGTGTACAAGGTTTCAACTAAATCGGTGACCCGAAGGGCTTGCACTCTCCTTGTATTGGGAATGGGGTTTTATATTGCTGAATGAAATAAACTCTTATTTGTGAAATAATACTTAGATATTTATTTATACTTTTATATAGCACGAGGAAGGGCAATTATGACCGCACCTAGCGAGTTTTGTCACAAGACTAGCAGAACGCAGTGGTCGAAATTCTTACAACCCCGTCCGGGTCCTTCAGCCCCATTGTTCTGTTTCTCGATGTTTTCGAACTTTCTAAAATGCCAGATGTGGCTTAGCTTCTTAGAAGAAGCCCTTGAGAAAGTACGTTAAGAGAAAGCTGGTTTATGCTTAATTTTTGCTTCGTAGTATTTCTGTATTCAATTTCCAACACCTTGTGAGACAAACGTATTCAAATAATAAAGTTTCACCGACTTACCTATTTTTGCAATGAATACAACAAAATCTATTAAATATTGTGCTTTGGACGCATCAAACCTCCCGGGCGCCATAACAGCGCCTCTCGAGTGCAAAGGGTTAAAAGAGAGGTTAGACGATAAGAGTACTCCAAGATCAAGAACGGAGAATATTCAGAGACCTGCAATACTTTTACTAACCACTTTCTCAATTCCTTTGACTATTTCAAGTGTCGTTTCTCAACGTTCGATTCACGAACCGACGCAACGGTGTCATCCAACCCCAGTTAATCGAACGTCTCATCGGCCAAATTAGCCGTAACCAGTTTCCTGGTTCAACGTTCACCGTGTAGCAGCCGCCTACGACGTGGTTTCGGAAAAGAGAATCGATCGCTGGTTAATTTCAGAAACCCGTCCCCGACAGACGTTGTCCGGTAATTCCGTGGATGTTATTGATCGCGGCGTTAATTGGAATGATGCGGCTCGTGGATCACGGCTCCTCGAAGAGACGTGCCCGATAATCGACAACGTCAGCCTCCATTACTAGCCCGCGATTCTCTCCGTCCTGTCTGTTGTTCTTGTTTCGCAAACACGAGATGATCTCCCAACCTCGCGCGGTCGAGGCCAGCCTTTTATCGCAAAAGGAAAGCGACCAGCGATGATACCGCGAAACTAGTATGCTGCATGTAAATGTGATTGCAAGTGCAAGAAACATCTTGAAATAATAGTGTTTGAATTACGGTTCTCTTAACTCTTTAACGCTGTTTAACTCTTGTATAATGAACGGTTTCGAGACGGTCATGACGATCGAATGTAAAAAGTAACTATGCATGAATTTTTCGTAGTTTCAACTATGTACAGTCAACCCTTGAACGACACGGTAATTATATATTTTGAAAAAGTGTCGAGTTATATAAGGTTACTAATTTTGTAAGGACATTGTTTCTAAGACAAGGACATTGTTTGTTTCTAAGACAAGAAACAAAAGTGTATTTTGAAATTTAGTAGCGTTACTACGTACAGTGGCTCCAAAAAGTATTCGTACACTACATTTCAAGGAAATTCACCTAATCCTGAAATACTGATTTCAATGAAAGTTTGCATGTGTATAGAGCATAATGGGTTATACATGGAGCAATATTTTTTCTCGACAGGAATTCTTTTTGAGTGGTTAAAAGTTATCCTCAAAGTTTTAGCGATTCTTCATGCTATGAATACAAGCTTCTCTGGAATCTTTTTTTATGACTGAGTGATAGAGGATTAAAAATTGAACATCTTTTATTCGAAAAGTTTTGCTTTATCACGCATCATTACAAAATTATATTTAAAATACGAGAAAAACTATTGAAATCATTAACGTTGTTTTCACCTCCTTAAAGTGGTATTTTAATAAAAGAAAAAATTAATCCATAAACATACTATTACGTTCCACATATTTACAAAATTTTATTAAAAGCTTTCATTGAAATCAGAACTTTAAGGTTAAATGAATTTATTTGTATCACAGTGTACGAATACTTTTTGGAGCCGCTGTATACAAAATTCATTATGTTTGTGTAACTGCTGAGAGAAATATTTTTATAATTCATTCCTTCGTTACTGATTTTCATAGCCAAACATCGGTGACCGTTCGATTATTTAATCGTGTTATCCAGGTGTTTACTGTACATGTGATTTACATATATTCAATCATAAATGAATTAACGTTAAATCCATTAGGCGAGAAATTATACGTTGGTATTTATGGCTGGGTAAAAATTGACCGTAGCCTGATATTAACACTAGAACTACCAGACCAGTCAAAATGACCAATTGGTGATTACTCATAGCAGCCTTATAAATTCACAGTTGTGAAGCTTCTAAAATTCACTATGATTTTCTACAAAAGATATGAATAAAGATTTGTTTTCTAAGCATTCAGTATTATTTCATGTAATCGTCAATTTGAGTTTTTCCATGCAAATAAGTACACTTTAACTGCCGGTAGTTCTAGTGTTAAAGGGTTAACCAGCATACCAGTCGTAATGATTACTTTTTGGGTAACGAGTATACCTGTCGTGTTAAAAAACTAAGTTACCTTCTGCCGTTAGAACTGGAAAATATATTTCTTTTGTTAAAATAAAGGGATCAAATGGATAATGTGTTCGTAAGAATTTTAATGATGATGCTTCGGATAACTATACGTAATAAGTTACAAACAATATGCGAATAGGTGATTTGCAGGAAGAATATGCAGTTAATTTATTGTTCATAAAGTGTTTTCGAACACCGATGGAGGTGACACGTCTTAATAAATAGACGAACAGCTTTCGAACACCTACGTAAATATTCTACCGAAGCAGTTTACACGGGACAAATGAAAATAATTATTGACGGTGTACAATAAAGGAAGAAGAAAGCAAACGGTTGTTCACAAATAAGTAAAAGACAAAAATTTTAGCAGAGACGGTTTAATCCTTTGCACTTAAAAGGTGACTGTTAGTAATCAAATAACATCAGTTTCACAAATTTCCGAATGCAAATAATCATGTTTAAACATTTTAATCGTATTTATTTGAATCGAAATTCAATAAATTCTGATCTATTTAATTTCGGTACTCTGCACTTTGGAATTTTTGAAGATAGAGAGCCGTCTTTCGAGCGAAAAGGGTTAAATAACTATACATTAAGAACAATTTATGAACATATACATTACCGTTCAAAAGTTTGGAACCATTTTCTAGTTGGTACATAAATTGAATCTCCTATACTTTGATGGACATTTGATTAAAGTTATCTTTAAGGTTTTCCAAGTTTCTGAATTCCTCTCTTTTCCGAAACTGCTGGATTTCACGGAATAAGTAATGATCTAAAACTTTTGACTAATGATGTATCGCGAACCGCAGTGAAGAAGCATCCTAAGAAGTCATCGATCAAAGACAGTTCCTATAGGTGTAGTTATAAATTAATTTAAATTTAACGAACTCTTCCTGGTGATTCATTTCTAATGCAGATGTTCTTATAGCAGATCCACGACGAGAACAGCAAACGGATAATACATCGTTTTTTAGGTTATGAATGTAATCCTTACAATTTCATGACGAGTTAACTCGCCTTTCCAACCGTGGAGACATTTGCTCGTAACGAGTTTACTTGTCATCCTTGATTAATCTCTCGAGAAATACCGACACCTACATACGGGTTCATACATTCTTTTTTTTTTAATCCAAGTATGGTTACAGAAGGTACATCGAAAGTCTTTACGAATAAATATTCTCAGACGTCTCAAAATATTTTTTAACATCTGTCCTGGCTTTAATATTGCGCCATTGTAAATCGTTTTTACAAATTTTGTAAAACATTCATAATATTTGTTAGTCAGTATGAAGTATGATAGAGAAATGCGGGCGAGTATTTTCTCTAATCGTATTAAAGTTAGTAAAAATATATAAATTGTAAGATGTATAATGTATTTGTGTCTCTTCTGATCAAGTTTTCATAATTCATTTTAGAAATCTTATATCATTAAATCAATGTATATAAATTTAATCATTTCTTTCTGCTCAAAACAGAATTCGATAACATAGATTAACTGTGATTGGACCTTGATGGGCTAAAAAATTCGCCTTTTTATAGGTTCAAAATGTATTCTCAAAATATTTCGACATGTAAAACATATTTTCGTTTTATAAACTCTAAGTTAACTTAGAGTTCCAATCTTGACATATTAGGCGCATTTAGAGTACAAAGCAAGCAAGAATTTTTAATATTTTATACACATTAATTTATTTATGAATTAAAATTAGACAAATTCTGTAAAAATAGCGGTGTTTCTTACATTTGTTTACCAGAAACTAGAAATAAACGGGTAATACAGAACCACGAAGTCTACTACGAATTTATCACGAATGTATTAAAGCCCACAAAATTTGTATTATCATAAACACAAATTTTATTGATTCGAACATACCTATGGTAATTATGTATATTCAAATTTTCATATAATTATACTTTCAGTTCATTTATCTTTCTTATAAACAGCGTGAGAAATCTATCGTCACTTTTTCCAAATATGTCTAACTCCGTTTAAAACATTTTAATTTTCGCTAAAATTTTTATTCAACAGCAAACGGTAATTACCTGTTCTTTCGCATTATCTACAAGTATACTTGTCATAACACAAAAAATTGCCACTTTTTCTCGACGAGTATATTTGTCATATACAGCTGATTGATTAATGTCCGTTAAATTTCTGAAACTCCTCTCCTTTCTTTGTCTGAAACGTGTCAAAATTTGGCAACTTCACGAAAACCTTTCTAACCGAGGCTCTATACATAAACCTTCGATCCTTTAATCAAATATTTCCCGATTGGGTATTCGAGAAGGAAACGTAGAGGTACACTCCCGTTCATAAGTATCCGGACACCTATCAAATTCATGTAAATACTATATTTATTTATTTCTCAATGACAGCACTTTTTATTGAACATTTAGTTATAGTAGAAAATATAGAGAACATAGCATAAACAATTCTTCCCACCAAATGACATAAAATTGTTTAAATCTCTTTTTCATCGATATGTCCTCCCCGTTGCGAAATAACCGCTTGCATTAATCGAGGTAGTCTTGCGACAAGTTTTTGCAGTGTTTCTGTATTAATTTCTTCCCAAATTATTTTCAACATTGTCCACAATTGTTTTTCACTTTTTGGACACTTGTCTCTCACTTGTCTATCCAATTTGTCCCACAACTTCTCAATTGGATTAAGGTCCGGCGACTGTGGGAGCCACTGCATAATTTTCACTTCCTTTCTTTCTTCTAGTTCCTTTAAATAGTTTTTACATATTTTTGCACAGTGTTTTGAATCATTATCCGGCATAAACACAAAATTATTTCCGATAAGTCTTTTTCCTGAGGGAATCGCATTGTCTTTTAGAATATTCAAATATTGTTCTTTTCGCATTATTCCTTCCACTTTCACTATATCACCCACATTATTAGTCCCAAAACAACACCAAATCATAACTACACCACCATCATGCTTGATTATAGGCACAACACAGTCTGGAAGAAATTTTTTGTTGACTCTTCGACGAACGAAAGTGCGCCGCTTGTTACCAAATACTTCAAATTTGGATTCGTCTGTCCAAAGAACTTTTTCCCATTGGGAAATGATCCAGTTGCATGTGTTGTTCCACAGCAACATCAAGATTAAACGACAAAATAATAAATTCACAAAAGAAACTAAATTTAACCCTTTGCACTCGAAGTTGCTTTTCATTCATATTACCAGCAACTCAAAGCAATTTCAGTGGAAAGATCGTATTCACGTATAAGTAAATGATGTGCGCATTAACACTATTCCTACCGCAACCGTTCAAATGACCGTTTTTAAAATTTCGATTAAAATTTCATAGGCACAAAGTAATCGAATCGCCTTTAAACTTTAGACTTTTTCTCAAATATACGAATGATACATTTTTCAATACTCACTTCCTTCTTCATTGTTTATTTTTTGAGAAAAAATTTGTAGTCTGTCTTACGTGGGAATGTCGCGGTAGGAATAGGTATACGTGAAGTGCCGGTAAGAATAGTGTTAAAAGAAAAGTCATTGTTGATTATGGATACAAATGTTATAATATACAAAAGAATCAAGAGAGGAATATCCCACACACAATAGTTTTTACGATTTGTCTTTCTCCTTCTGTTATGAACTGAAAGTTATTTGGATTGTTTCCATAACAGAGCCCTCGAGTTTGAAGACAAATTTTAAATGGCTCCGTTCTGGAGCCCTCCAGTGCAAAGGGTTAAGAAATATTTATGCGAATTCCGCAAATTACGTAAGTGTCCGGATACTTATGGACGGGAGTGTACATTTACGTACCACCTGGATATCCTTCTTCGGAGCTTCCTAAGGGACAGCCTCTCCATGGTCCTCGATTCCCAGGTCTTCAGCGACTCCATCATCATCCCCGTGACCGGGCGTAGGCCGATGACACGCGCGATCGGACGCGGTTCGAGGGTCCGGTCGAAGCGATACGACGAGTGCCACTGCACGAGGGCCGCGGCCGCATCGCGGTTCCTCCGGCGAGGCGGAGAGACGAAGAAAAAAAGATGGTCGGAGGAAGAAGACCGCGATTGCTCGCGGGCGTGAAACGAACGCGGCTTAATCCACCGCGATGCGTGTCACTCGACGTCCCGTGCGCGCGGTTTTACGGCTGACACACGGCTTTATTTTAAATACGCTCGGGCACGTCCTACCTGGCCGGCCGCCGCTCTCCGTCCTGTCTTTCGCGGTTTGGTTCGCGAAACTGCGACCAGCGTCGATCGGGAGATCGTCTCGGGCGAGATAAACGAGAATCATCTCGGGCGGCTCCGTTCAGTTTCTATTTATAAATTTAACGACGATAATTGACGGCTGATAACATTTGATTGGCTTGCGGGGGAGTGTGGATGTGGAGGGAAGTTGGCTGAAAATTGTGAGCGTGAACTTAACCCTTTATGGGCCAATGTAACTTTCAGGTCACATGCTAATTTATTGACATTGTAACAAATATTTTTAGTTTTTTTTTTTCATGAGTTGGCGTATACATATTAATTCTATAATGTTCTATAATGTAAAATTTCTTTTCATCTCCATATATAGGGTTATAATTATTGATTTTCCGTTCCATCAATCTTTTTATATTTAAAATAAAAATTCCGTCCATAGAGGGTTAATAAAGAGAGTGATTTTTGATAAACGCAACATATTTATAATAAATATATATATAAGGAAACAGTAAATGGTAATCTACCTCTTTAAGCACAGACCACACAGGTGTTTTCTTCGTTGTAGTACGGATTGCAGTATAAAAATGGATTACTATACAGTTAATATGTATTGCTGCTCTATGCATATTATTAAAGGAAAGAAGATAAAGTCGGAATCGTCAGATTATGCTTATCAGTCTTGGTGAACTGTGTAGTATCAGCTTTACAGTGTGCTTTCTCTGTTCTATACTGCCCCAGGAGTCCGAAGGCTTTCTCATTAGTCGCTAGGTGCCTTTTGTTTAATTACAGGCACGCGGCTAATCATTACACGATCATATCTTCAAAAATCGTGAGATTTGAATACGATTGAGTGCGAGAAAAAGGAGATGGAAGCAAAGAAAGTGGCCCGGGGAAAGGAAATTAAAAAATCTGCTTGAAAACCATACGCTTTTACATTAAGATGGAAAACATCCGTGCTCTTATAAAGGCTTGAAAGGAAAATCTTGGGACGTGAATACGCACAAAGCCGAGAAATCGGAAACGGATAGAGAAATTCAGGAAGAGAAAGTTAGGAGGACAAATAGAAAAAAAGAGATCTAATAGAGCATGCTGGTCCGGAAGTAACGACAATGGCGTATAATTGCCATAGTCGGTGATATTGTAACAAAGCGGAGAATCTTCGATGACTTGTTCTGATATCTAACTCGTAAATAGTGTTAAAAGAGCTTCGTTAACTTAATTATACTTCGACGAATTGCAAAATTGCACACACTAGGTTCCAATTCTATGATGTAAAACGAAATTTATGAAATGTATTCTTAGAACGAAGAGGATCGTTACACGGAAGTTAGAGCAGTGTCTTCTGGTTTCAATTAAGGTCTAAAGGGTAGCGGTTCGGGCCTTAATCCATTCAAGACTGGATAATACACACTAAGTTAGCTGTCAACAGTGAGGCCTGTTAGAAGATATAATCCCATTATAAAGGACTAGTGGGTTTCTGTACCCTAATCTAGAAACTGTAATAATCTTTTTCAAGCTTCCAAGTGTACCATATTCCACTTAAACATGCAATTAACAGTAGACATACAAAAAGATAATAATTTTGTGCTCTGTTGAAGAAATCCATGTTGAGAGGTCCACGTAAGGGATAAAGTTTACTACAATTTAATCTAATTAGATACTTAACATCAAATCTAGGAACGTTCTTAGTAACCAAAAATCAAGACTGAAGTAAGTAACTTTTATCATTGGACTCGTTTACAATTCAATCTTTACACATTAAAGGCGGGAAATCTTGACGAAAGTATGTTAGGTAACGCGGCGACCGCCCCGCCTCGTTTTTGGTCTTAGAGCGGGCGATATTTTGTGCATTCGTAAAAAAATTTAGACTTAAAGAAGTTTATCCCGCCTTTAAGCTACAGTCGAGATAAATCGTATTACTAGGACTCCCGCCTTTAACACTATTCCTACCGACACTTCACGTATCCCTATTCCTACCGCGACATTCCCACGTAAGACAGACTACAAATTTTCCTCAGAAAGTAAACAATGAAAAAAGAAGTGAATATTGAAAAATGTATTATACGAATATTTGAGGAAAAGTCTAAAGTTTAAAGGCAATTCAATTATGTTGTATACAGGGTGTTCGGACAGCCCTGGGCTTAAATTGAAAGAGTAACTCCCTGAGACATTCTAAGACGAAAATCAAGAGTAACGATTTTGCGTTTGAGGCTTTGTTTACGAGTTATAACTAGTTAAAGATATCGTTTAATCCGGACCGTGCGACGCTTGAGCATCTCTGTGGACTCAGCGACGTTACCGACCGAGTTGCCTCGGTTACCCGCTCTCAAGAGTCGAACGGTCCGGATTAAACGATATCTTTAACTAGTTGTACTCGTAAACAAAGCCTCAAACGCAAAATCGTTACTCTTGATTTTCGTCTTAGAATGTCTCAGGGAGTTACTCTTTCAATTTAAGCCCAGGGCTGTCCGAACACTCTGTATATGAAATTCTAATCACAATTTTAAAAACGGTCATTTGACCGGTCGTGGTAGGAATAGTGTTAAGTTACAGTCGAGATAAATCGTAGTACAACGACTCCCGCCTTTAATGTGTTAACAATGATTGATTATTATCTAAGATTTGATTAATTCGTGAACAGGAGTTCGAAACTAACAGCAGTTACCTATTGTTGTCAGTACTTTCATCAAAGATTGCAACGAAAAAAGTGGAATGAAGTAACCGTACAAACAAGACAAAGAGGCAGGCTAGAAAAGCAAATAGTGTTCGATGCGTGGCAGAGTGCAACGAACGAGGTTACACGAGAGGAGCGTCATGAGTCATTGACACCGGTGCGTTTTCTCTGGCTGCATTGTCCTCGAAAGTGGAAACGGATCCACAGAAACGATCCGCGTAATTTTCACTTCGCACTATTGTACAGTTCGTAGAGCTGTCGCTGGAAGAAGAAAGTGGCCACGTAATCAGGAAACGCGGTTATTGCGAAACAATCGAACGTGCGTATGCACTTACAATTAGTTAGATCTTTGTTCGGAAGTGGTGAATGCAAAAATGTTGTAAGTTTCTATATGTTGCAGGCAGACAGCTCCTCGTTGCACTAAATTAATTCTACAGTGGCACACTGTTTTTTTGGCTTAATCACTTGACAGTTTTTCCTGAACTACGCTTGGGGGTGACATTTTCCCGTACACTGACGATCCCGAGTCTCGTTCGGGCAAGTTTTGTTTTAACTTGCAGATAATGATTTGCCCGAATATTATTTGTACTATAACTTGTTATAATTTGATTACTTTCTATGCAGTTTTTGTTTACATTTTAGACGCAGGTAATATATGTTGTGTATACATTTATATTTATTTTTCAGGTCAGTTTTATTTTACGTTATTAGGTTCCCAAAATGTTTGAGTTTGTATCGAATGTTTCAAAATATATCATACTAAAACTACTTATTGAGTAAATTTATTTTAATTAATTAATTGTATTAATAAATGTAGTCAAATAAAAATTTAAAAAAAGTGACTATTTTTTTACCCCTTTTCTCAAAAAAATCCAACTGTTAAGTGGTTAACACTTTCACTACGCATTCCAGAGCGGCTTATTTTGACGCGGATGCATCGCTAATGAATCGATCACAATGATTTTCTTCATGTAATTAATAGTTTTATATTTCTTTACAATATGTACACGATATCGCTCAAACCAGTCACCTTACTATGAGGGAACATTACAAAATTTACAAACGAAACATGTAAAATCCGATTAATAGGCATCTGACCGGTCAAGTATTAACCCTTTACACTCCGAATTATTTTTTTATTTTGTTGTCAATAACTCCCTAGTATTTTAGGTACTTCATTTGAAATTTACTTCAAAGGACAATTCCTTGAGTGGTACTTATTTTTTTTGTTAATTATATTAAACACAACTCTTAAGCTTTGTTGAAACTTATATTTGTTTAATTTCGTTGACTGTTTGGTCCTAAACTTTTGTTCGCTACGTAGTGTGACTTGACACAAGAGTTACAAAGGAATGCAAAGGGTTAAATCACCATATACGATGAATTAAAGGGTCGCATCCGTGTAATGTGACAAGACAGTTTCTACTTAAGTGATATGTACTTTTCCTTTTTTCTTCTGTTTCTTTGAACAACTTTCTCATTGACAACAAGGATAATTCTAGAAAATCTTAGCAACGAATATAGAAAAGAATATAGAAAGGAGGAGAAGCTTTAGACAATTTTCGTGAGAGCTGAAAGTATTGAGAGTTTGTATTCAAAGATCATTTGTTTAATAAACATTATTAACACATTCGCGACCGCTGACATGAATCCGCGTCAATAATAATTCAGCACAATAATAATAAGTGTTCTATTGTTTACTTATAAAACAAGTATACCGATTATAAAAATCTTTTTATTTTAAACAACACATTATTGCAGCAATGATATTTCGAAACAATTTTTATCATTTTTATCCTTGCTTTAACGATACAAGTTTGCGGCAACCAGTTTTAGAATTTCATTATTTTCGCCGGTACTCAGTATTAGGAACGGAAAAAATTTGCCGGTCGCAAATGCGTTAATATAAGTAAGCTGTATTATAATCCCTGCTCGTACCCCTAAACTACATCAGGTAGGAATTTAATAAAGATAATACCCCTACAGTATCAAGAGTTATAAGCGTTTGAACGCGCGTATTTTATGGTTTACCTTGATATCATATTCGCTTCATATAACAATTAACGTGTAATAATGATAATTAATACATGAGATTCACACTGAAAAATGATTAATAATGTAGTACTGAATAATGACGGGACATTGTACCACACATCACCCCATGAATACCACGCAGCCAACATCCCACCGCACCCAGCCAGTGGATACCACCCTCCTCATATTTGCACACCACACAGTGGGTATCGCGCACCAAACATCCCACCGTCTAATACAGTGGTTTCTAAACCGTAAGCCGCAAGATGTAATTAAGTGTGTCGCGAAAGAGATTTAAAAACCAAAAATCAAAAACTTCGCTCCTTTTATTAAGCAAAAAGTAAGTTGATGCAACTTCTCTCCATTTTAAATTATCTGTAAGTTAACCCTTTGCGGTCGAGAGGTGGCTATTAGTCACCAAACGATAGTTTCGCAAATTTTCAGACTTTAGTCAGTTTATTTGTTAGTCAGGCTTAAAGGTTAAATAGTCATATATGTAAATTTTAGTATATCACTTAACAAAACTAGATGACGTTTAATACAGGCGAATCTTAATAAATATTTCGAATTTGAAAACTTTTGAAGTTTATATCATTAGACAACTAACAGTCCACCTTTCGAGTGCAAAGGGTTAAATTATATACAATGACTATGCTGCCTAATAGGGTAAATATACTAAATGCAATAATTATCCATCGAAGTACACGGTTTCTTTCACACTGGGTTATACAGAATTCAGAAGGTTAACGATTTATACAATTTTTAAAAATAAAGAATTATTATTAGACAGTACTGTAAGCAAAATAAGTCAAACCCAAATATCTTCAATTAGGATAGTATACATAGTCGAGGGCAACAAACTGATCCACCCGCGACGATACAGAGGCCAATATTATTGTCAAAATAGGTGCCCTCCTGTAGCACTTGCATAAATAAAAACGATCAACAGCGGATCTGTAACATAGTCGAATAAACGTTGTCGAAGGGTCACCTCGAGATTCTGAGTTTTGTCCACTAACTGTTCTTTCCAATTTAGGCATTCTTACAGTACTGTGGGAATAATAGAATATCAGTATATACAGTGGCTCCAAAAAGTATTCGTACACTGTATTTTAAGGAAATTCATCTCCTTATGACATTCTGATTTCAATGAAACTTTATGTGTGTACAGAGCATGGTGTATCCTGTGTGGAGCAATTTTTTGGCGGCAAAATATCTTTTAAGGGGGCTGATAACGAATCTCAAAGTTTCAGCGATTTTTCACGTTTTGAATACAAGCTTTTCTGTATTCTTTTTTAAAGACAGGGCGATAGAGTATTGAAAATTAAACATTTTCTATTTGAAAGGTTTTGCTTCATCAAGTACCATTACAAAGTTATCTTTAAAAAATCAGATGAAACTCAGAAATTTCAACACCGGTTTCACCCCTTTAAAATGGCATTTAGATGAAAAGAAGAGATTAATTCATGCGTATACTATTACGATCTACATTCCCACAAAGTTTTATCAAATACTTTTATCAGACTCAGAATTTTAGGGTTAAACGAATTTATTTGTGACGTAGTGTACGAATACTTTTTGGAGCCACTGTACAACTTTCGGATAATGGGTGTTTGGATAAAGGAGGTTGTAATGGCCCAGCTATTAATCATACTTATGCATTTAAATCTATCGAGACATTAATTGAGACTACAACTCGTATTTAGTATCTTTATCTTATTCATATTCAATGAAAAAAAGAAATGTTTAACCAGTCAACTGTGGCGTGCTCTTTTGGGGGAGCGTACCTACAGTGGCTTCAAAAAGTATTCGTACACTATGTCACAAATAAATTCGTTTAACCCTGAAATTTTGAGTCTGACAGAAGTATTTGATAAAATTTTGTGGGTGTGTAGATCTTAATACTATACGTATGAATTAATCTCTTATTTTTATTTAAATACCATCTTAAAGGGGTGAAACCAGCGTTGAAGTTTCTGAGTTTTCTCTCCTTTTTTAAAGATAACTTTGTGATGGTACTTGATGAAGTAAAACCTTTCAAATAGAAAATGTTTAATTTTTAATACTCTATCATCCTATCATTAAGAAAAGAACACAGAAAAGCTTGTATTCAAAGCGTGAAAAATCGCTGAAACTTTGAGATTCGTTATCAGCCCCCTTAAAAGATATTTTGCCGCCAAAATAATTGCTCCACGCAGGATATACCATGCTCTGTACATACATAAAGTTTCATTGAAATCAGATTTTCAGAAGTAGATGAATTTCCTTATAATACAGTGTACGAATACTTTTTGGAGCCACTGTACGTGTATCGCGAAAATCAAACGATTACGGCTATAGTCGTCAAACACAGAGTAAGTCTCGTTGTTGAACTAATGAATCAAAAAAATCGGCGTTATTTTATAAAACGAATAATTTTATCACTAATACTTATTCATTTACTTAACACAAACTTATACTACGTACATAATAAAGGAGAAACTCAGAACAAATGAAATGTTTAAAACAGTTAAAAATTCAGACTGTATTCACGAAAATAAGGAACGACACACAATGGCACTTCGTACGTCGTACACCAACACCGCGATTCCTTCCTAATCATTTTTTTTATAGCAAAGTGCACATCTTTGTAATGGATTATTTGCTGTTACAGAATTCAACGGTATATA
This sequence comes from Tetrapedia diversipes, assembly GCA_033822845.1. NCBI lineage: Eukaryota > Metazoa > Arthropoda > Insecta > Hymenoptera > Apidae > Tetrapedia > Tetrapedia diversipes. Next base: position 763,984 of record JAOPTO010002212.1, on the reverse strand, counting down.
ATCCGAGAAATGTTTCTCGCTGAAGCGCAAAATATTAGATCTTAGTTGAGATTGACCTCTAAAGGTTCTAAACAAATTGAAATTTACAAATATATTTTAGTTCTTGCAAAAATTACAATTTTAATAGCAAATTGTAACTGAATTCTACGCACGACGGATATAGTCGTCGTAACGCAAAGATACTACCATTCTATATGACGGATATAGACGTAAAACACAACTGACTGGTTAAGAGAATTAATTTCCATAAAGATCTGCATACGTTCCTTCAAAATTGATTCCTACCTCATATTTGATACCGAAGGTATTCAATTTCCAAGACACAACTATACTTCTGGTAATTGCCTTTCGTTTCACGGACAGAGCTCGGACGTTCAACGATGAAAAATTTCCGTAAGCAAAAATGGACGTTAGAAACGTCATTTTGGTTGGTTATGAAGCTTATAGGACGGTCGAAGGAGAACTAGTCTCCGGACACGGAACACGGCATGATTGAACGAAAATCCAATTTCGAACTTCGTCCCAGAGCACGTGTGATCTCGTTACGAGCCCTCGACCCTGTTACCCGACTTCCTGTGTTACACGAATCTCTATTTTTATTTTTGATCAGCTTTCGGGATGTCGGTACAGGCTTACGCTGAACTCGCGAAACTTCACTGCAAGACACGATCGAATAATTCACCATAGAAACGAAAGAATTTTCATTGTACAAGTTCTACCAATAGTTACTGTGGATATTCATACATTTATGGGAAATTTAAATTTGCAGAAAATTGCCGCACACGTATGGTATACAAAACTGTATTATATACAATATCATAAGTATATTAGTATATGTAAATTAGTATATTGCAAATTATTGTAAATTATTGCAAATAATGCAAATCGGTACATACAAAGTAAAGCAGGTGTTATTACATTTAGGGGATAAAATAAATCTCTAGATGTCTTCCATTTTTGTAAATGTGTTCGTCAACATACGAATTTACATACAAATTAACATTCTATTCAACACTGTAATTTTAAAAACATTTTTATGAACAGAATTTCCTAATTTGCTTAGAGAAAATAGATATTATATATATAATAAATACTACATACAGTAATGTTATTACATACAGGGTTTCTATAAATTTATGCCCCTGAAATAACTTCTAAACGATAGAACATACAAGCACCATTTCCATCATTTTTCTTTTGTTAATGCAAAGGAAGAATTTTTTATTCAATTTTTTCAAGATCATTTGTAGATCGCCTTCTACCTCTTTTAAAGAAATGCTATATTTTTTTATCCACGTAATAAAACAACAAGAAAAAACAAATCTTCATAGCTATCCGCGTCATTTGTGATTTTAATCACTTAATAATGGAACTTTCAATTTGCCACTTTTTGCAGAAATCTGCTGGGTTTTCTCGACATAAAATCTCAACAGCGCGATCGTGCTGCTTGGGACTCAAACGGTTAAGAAATTATAACAAAAATTCAATGTAGTAGCACGGAAGGAATTTTGCAAATATCTCGAAAACTAAGGCCGAGCGACGGTTATATGTATAGGAAAAAGTTGTTCAGAATACTCTCTTCTGTAACATATTTCAGAATCATTAAAATCGAAGTTGAGGCCCCTAAAGTAAATAATTACCTATTTCTTAGCGTTTAAACGTGTCCGCTTGAATCTATTCACACGCCAGCCCTCGTTGCGATCCTCACAAGCTATTATTGGCGAAAATTCGTTTCAATGTTTGATGACCTCAGATAGTAAACGTAGCTTACATAAACACACTGAAAAACACAATACTGTTGATCTATCGAAGCCAATGCTCGCAGTAACAGCAAGTTGATTACCATTCCTATTCTGAATTTTTGTTATAACTTCTTAATAAAGCTCTATATGACCTATGTTTACATAACATTTTTTTCTTACTTTGTGCCATGGAATACACTGACAAAGTTTGAACATTAAAACCTGGAACACCCTGTATATTAATATATAAGATAACGGTAGTCAGTCGTAAATTGTCTGTACAGTAAAGAGCATCGTGTAATAGAATAAACAGGCAATTTAATAAAGTTATTTAATAAAGAATCGCTTATTACAACCAAAGTATTATCCACTGCTCCAACAATATTATATATAATAACATTTACTGTCACTGAAGAGAGAGCGCGAAAGAGGGAGCGGAGAGGAGAGGAGAGGAGAGGAGAAAGGGAGAAAGAGAGAGAGAGATTGGAGGCGACGAGCGGAGCGGAAGGAGGAGACCGTGCGTAAAAAGGGATTGAAGAGCCGCGAATGGGAGAATGTTTTGCCTTTTCAGAGCGTTTCCACGGGTGAAATGATTTCCACAATGCGACGCACTCACGATGAACAACGAACCCCTTTTCGCGGGGCGAAAGTGGACGTCTCGGGCTGACGTTCACCGGTGCGACGAGCAAGTCGTTACAAGCTCGCAGTTTCGCGTGCACGCACAGCCTCCCTTTGTATCGGAAAGCTCTCCTCCGGGTTGGTGAATGTCACCGCGGGCTGGGGCTTCACAGAAAGAGCGGCACAATGCAGCTACCGACCCAATAAGTGTCGCTCCATTGTTGAACCGCGCGAAACCGATCCTAAGTCCTTACAGGAGAATCGTGCTGCCGTGAAACGGCATCGGGAATGATCTCTTTAACGACCCGCGTTTGCTAGAGCTTTTGTCCTGCAAGTATTTCAGTGTTGCAGCGATTGAGACAAATGTGGAGCGAATCTGATAGAGGAAATACGCGAGTAAAGCGAACCGAATCAAATTACCGGTTTTAGAAACGTTACACGTCATGAACTTCAGATTTCGGAATAGTTTATAGATATATGCAAAATGTACAGATGCGTTGAAGTCCGTCCCTGCGAAGGCCGCAGTATTTTAACCCTTTTAGTGCCGAACGAAAATCGATGCATATGCGAAGATAACCGCACGAATTTGACGAATTTACTATAGCTTCGGAAAAAGTTCATGAAAACCAAACTAAGAATGATATTTGAAAAATTCAAAATGCAGCATATTGGGGAAGAAAGGGAGAATAGTGTGGTGCCAATTGTTTTGCAATGCTTATTGAAAATCATATAAATAATAGCAATACAAACTATTATGAAAAACATAGAAATTAGTTTCTCTTTTATAAATGGTATGTTCACTAATCAGCGCTTGATTAATTTTATGGATATTTCGTAGTACGAAAGGCAGGTACTTCATTTTCGATCATTTCGAAGAAAATAATCGATATCGATCCTGTCACTATAAATTCTGCGCAAACACCGAAGGCTTGGTGGAAATAGTTCAACATCACTGTCGACATCTTCTTCATTTATTTCCAACGCGCCAACAATTCGGACTAATTCTGCCTCATCCATGTCCATAACAGGGTGTGGTTTTTGTAAAAACGTAGTAACAAAATTCACAAAATTTTCTGCTACTAATTTTAATATTGATACTACTCAAAACATTTACGGTGTTCAAATACGGACTGCTCTTTAGACGGATCGAGAAAGACTGCAAGAAAGATCTTAGACTCGCCGTGTCGATGCACGGTGACGTGCAATTTAAGCTGTTTGATAACTATTATAAACAGAAAGATTGCGATTACGGTCCCAATTGTAAGAAACTTGGTTGGGACCGTAATCTCGTGTCTCGTTTCTACTTTATCGCTCCGACATATACAGACCCTCGGCACTGATCATCATAAGAGTATACCTAAGAGTATACAATAAGATATAACAAAAAGTTGAATCTAAAAAATTATTTTCAATTGTATTGCATTGAATTTGAACCATTTTAGTGTTTTATACAATTATTTTGAGGTACATGTTTCTCGTGATGCGCATAGTAAGACGCCAATGCATGAACGATGATATATCGTCGTTGGTACTTTTCGCAAGTGTACCAACTTTTCGTCGTTCGGCACTAAAAGGGTTAAATACAGATGGTTTGTTTGTTGGTCTGGACCTTATTTGCCTGTGTAATAGTTTGCGACCCAGCTAGTGCAACGAAGCATACCTGCGGGATGTTTTTTACCCTAAAATCAAGTGTCTTGGCTTGCGTTGCCCCCACCCACTGTAGGACCGTTGCAGCTTTGTCCCGAATGCTCTAACTGCAAGGCGTTGTCTTTTGGCTTTCGGGAACACGTAGGATACGAACCGTGGGATTCGAACAGTAGGATACGAACGGTAGCATACGAACATCTGAACCGATCAGCTGCGCCAATCTTTCGTATTGTCAAACTTTGTACGTTCAATTAACCCCTTGACTACTGTGGGCGCTTGTAGGCGCTTAGAAATTTTGCGTTTGCGATACTGAGAGCGCCTGTAGGCGCTCGACACAGTTTGGCTTTCTGACACCAAAAATTCGCCGTTCTCGGCGCACATCGTAACTCAATCCCTGCCGTATGGTACGACCAGTACATATAAAAGTCTGCCGTAGTCAAGGGGTTAAATAGTACCTTCGGCCATCCCGCGTATAATCTTTAACAAGATGTGTCCATATAACACGATAGTTACGTTCCAAACAGTTGCTAAACTATGCGAAATCGCGTTACATGGAACTAAAAATTTCGAAGAGCGAGAGACAAAAGTAAATGCTAAAACCTAATAATTGGTAATTATAGTGAACATGTTTATAAGAATTACGTATACTTATACATATTTCAAATTTATTGTTTATATGTTTATGAAAAGAAATGCTCTGTTACTGCTTTTCACGAACACCAGATCTTCAACTGTTTAACCCAGGGGTCAAAAATCTTATTTTTTGAATAGCTAGATACAAAGTATCCTTAAATTTTATAGGCCAAGAGGTAAGGCTGATAACGAGATTACATGTGTATGTAGACTGATAATGATAAACGGAAAATATTTTTGCAAAACCTTTGTTTGCGATATAACTTGTAATACGTATTTTGAATGAAAAGGGGGAATATTACTTTTACGATATTTCCTTTAGTTGAAGTTGAAAGTTTATGTTTCCTATCTTCAGAATTGTTTGCAAACCTCCATCTGTTAACCCCTAGGCTACTGTGGGCGCCTACAGGCGCTTATAAATTTTGCGTTTGTGACACTGAAAGCGCCTATAGGCGCTTATTCCATTGCGATCGCCTGAGACTAAGGACGCCTAAAGGCGTTCGACGATTTTTGACTTTCTGACACAGAAACCTCCTAAAGGGCTCTGATATTTACAGTAGCGATTCGGTTCAGAATACAAAGAAATAAATAATATTCTTTTAATGTAGTGAAATTCAGTTTTTTCATTACTGAAATACATATGTTTTCACAAAAATGCATCCCTACTCAAAATTTCACCTGAAGTTCTTGACGTACGTCGTAACTAAATTCCTACCGTATGGTACGACCGATGCGTCTCAAAATCTGCCGTAGTCAAAGGGTTAATGCTAATTTATAGTGCAATTCTACTTATATTTCATCTCCGAATCGTAAGCACAATTTGCGGGCCAGAGAAAAACTGATTGCAGGTCGTAATTTATCAAAGCTTGGATTAAAAAGTTCGCAGGAAATTGTATTGCAAAAATATCGTGTTATATTTAGATTGACTTTATTATAATAGAGTATTTTCTTGTTAAATGTTCAGAATTCGAAATTTTAGCTTCATTTGATCTTTACTAACAATCGACAATCGTAAAGAAGAACAGACAGTGCAAAGCGATGAATTGAGGATCCCACGCACACTAGTGGAGAAAAACACCAAGCATTTATCTGAGAGAAGGCTCGAGCATTTAAGAAAATACCGTATCTTTTTTCTATTCTGCTGAACGTATCATAGAAACCATTAAAACTTATTCTTATGACATTCTTGAATCATTAAAAATCATTTACTTTTATACAATCTTCCTTACAGAACCTTTATTTTTTATTTAAATAATTTATATTTAAGTATACAACACCTTTACTCATCTTCAACTACTTTTCGTCATCTTTCAACCAACCAAATTAACAAAATTTGAATTAAAAAGGCATCAATGCAGTTCCTTTCAAAACAACTGATATATGAACAATGGGAACATTTGCGTAAACCCAGTACAATTTCCTGCCTACGCCATTTTGGAGGCCGCCTGTACGGAAACGAGCACCTAATCAACTCCATTACGGGAGGAACACGCTCGTTTATGTGCTCTAGGTAGAAGTTTCACGAACGGAGTTAATTTTCAACGATCGGACGAGCTCCCCTTGACCTCGGCGAGCCGTGCCCGCCACGAGGTCGAGGTTGCAGAGAACTCTGCGAGATGGATGGAAAGAAGGGTGAGGCGTGGAAACGCCGAAAAACTGAACAAACAGCGCGGAAAGGGTTGCCCCGGCTGGTGAAAAGCGACACGGGTATTACATGTTAAGCGCGTTCCGCTCTATTTCGCTCGTGCAAGCCCTTCAAACGGGCACACCGTGTATAAAAGGGCTCGCGACTCCTTCAGGCAATCCTCCCTTTTCAGATGCCTCGCCTTTCCCTCTGGATACGCCGGAATAGGTCCGCCATTAAAAACAAAAAATGCCCAGGGCAGGGTGAAGAGGTGGGCAAGAGGTGGCGAAGCTTCCGCCATGGCGAAAGGGACGGAACGCGAACGGGGAGAAACGAAACATTACCTAATGCCGTGTTTTCACTGCGAGAACACCGTGCTCGGGTTGCCCTGCACCCTAACGTATCCAACGCACCCCCGGTCCGTCTCTTTCCTTTGTCATCCCTTATCCACCGCGCTATCTCTTTCCCTTGCTGCTCATCCACGGCTTTTTGTTCGACAACTTTTCGAGGGGTTTCGATTTCCGTGTAATCAACGAGGAATCGAGAAATAGACGGAAAACGAGGGGGAAGGGGGGAGACAGAAAAGTGGTGGTTGCGCGTTCGATGAAAAGCTTCAGACACGGCACGGATCAGGCCGGCCGGGGGGTTAATTCGTTGGCTCGTCAGCCAATGTTGCGTACGTTTCCGATCGTTAACGGCGTGAAATGCTTCGATACTCGAGCTTACGCTCTAACGACTCGACGAGGTCGTTGATGCCCGTTCGATGGATTTTTGATTTCACGATGGATACTTCATCGCGCGTTCGTAACAGTTCACTTCGACGCCTATCGTCGCGAGACTCCACTCGAGCACACCTGTTTAGGCGCCCGTTCTCCTATTATCGATTTGCTCTTCGCACAAGTAACTTTCGAGATTCGAAAGATGTCCAGAATTTACAGTGAAAGCTTTTACGATAAACGTATCTACTGCGCGAATCTTTTTATGACTTTTTATGACTTGTTCGGGTGAAATTAGTCTAATTTAATGCACTACGATCACTTAGGTATCATTTCAAATAATGTATAAATACAGGTATTGTAACGCATCTGTGCTGCAATTCTTGTAATTATTTACAGGTATATAGGTACTATACTTTGGAGTAACTTACATAACAAAAATATGGTTCTACAAATTTTCAGAAAATAGGTATATGTATATTTCCTTTATATTCCCCTACTGTACACAGTATAAGGTGGGTGTCATTCATTTGTAGCCTTTATAGGCTCACCTTCTTTTTTTCTCTTTTTATTTTTTAGAAATGTAGGAATGCAATTGAATGGGTACGAGGCTGAAAAAATGTGAAGAACACTTGAGTTGAGCGATAGCCGTGTGAAAGTAGAATATTTAGACCGAAGTGTTTTTGGAGCACGAAAGATGAGCATTTGAGACAGCGTTGTGACTGAGGAATTTTAGGTGAACGTGACCGAATCTATCGAGTGAGAAAGGTTGACAATTAGAAAGAAAAGAAACGAGTGTTTGAAAGAATATATACAATGGCTCCAAAAAGTATTCGTACACTGTATTATAAGGAAATTCATCTGCTTCTGAAATTCTGATTTCAATGAATGTTTATGTGTGTACAGAGCATGGTGTGTTCTGCGTGGAGCAATATTTTTGGCGGCAAAATATTTTTTAACACTATTCCTACCGACACTTCACGTATACCTATTCCTACCGCGACATTCCCACGTAAGACAGACTACAAATTTTTTTTTTTTTAAATAAACAATGAGAAAAGAAGTGAATATTGAAAAATGTATCATACGTATATTTGAGAAAAAGTCTACAGTTTAAAGGCAATTCAATTATATTGTATGTATGAAATTCTAATCGAAATTTTAAAAACGGTCATTTAACCGGTTGTGGTAGGAATAGTGTTAAGGGGGCTGACAACAAATCTTAAAGTTTCAGCGATTTTTCACGCTTTGAGTATAAGCTTTTCTGTGGTTTTTTATGATAGGGCGATAGAGTATTAAAAATTAAAGATTTTCTATTTGAAAGATTTTGTTTCATCAAGTGCCATTACAAATTTATTTTAAAAAATAAGGGAAAACTCGGAAACTTCAACGGTGGTTTCGCCCTTTAAAATGGCATTTAGATGAAAAGAAGAGATTAATTCATACGTATACTATTACGATCTACATACCCACAAAGTTTTATTAACCCTTTGCACTATTTTGACGAGTCTGACTCGTGATGAATATTTTAGGTCAAACATGGATGTCACGAGTCGGACTTGTTGTTCAGTTCCAGACCAAACATAAATATCACGAGCTTGACTCGTACTCGACATTTCAGGCCGAACATGAATATCACGAGTCTGACTCGTGGTCTTAATTTCGGGCAAAATTGATATTTAATTGTTTATTTATATTGTGTCTTTCAGTTTTAGGGTTGATATTAGTGAGATAATCAGAAAACTTATTTGAGTTCAAATACTACTACCGCGGATTTGCTTTTACACATTTTCATTTCGTTATTAATTAATTATACTACTATTACTTATTAAGAATTTGTTTTAATCTTATCTGTGTGAGTGTTACTTTATTTCTTTACAAAATAGCCTTTCGTTCGTAAAATACGGTTGCTGTTTTACTAACTAACTGTGCCCTTTTTCCCATGCTTTTATGGGCGCATCCCCACTTTGCACTTTCCCGAAAAACAAACCCGCCGTTGGTGCGGGCCTGGAAAGTGTAAGCGGCCGTGACCGAGCCTCGCGCGTACTCGGTCCCAACCCTTATTGGGGACCTCTGGTTTATGGTGGCCCTAATGACTACTTTGGCAATCGTCACCCCTGATTATCTGGTTCCTCTTACATTATATTATTATTGCTTATTCAGAATTTGTTTTAATCTTATGTGATAATTAAAGTATATATAAAAGTTTTTGATTCAAATTCATTTGAATTTCACAAGAGTTCCATCGCGTGGATAAGATGGGTCTCAAGTTTCGGCACGCGCACTCCACCGCTCGTCCTTCACCGCGACAATTGAGGCAGCCGCGTTTGGCCTGACTTTTTCCGAGGTTCCGAATAGTGCAAGGGGTTAAACACTTCTATCAGACTCAGAATAGCAGGGTTAAACAAATTTATTTGTGACATAGTATACGAATACTTTTTGAAGTCACCGTAGTGAAGCGACAGGGCGGAAACCGTGGAGCGTATTCGTGACGCACGTGGCGCACACCTCCAAACCGGAGAGAGGCGTAAATAATGGTACCAGAGCGGCACGCGAGATTTTGGAATTTATCGCGCGAGAATCGAAACCGGTAGTCGCTTAACGAAATTACGAGGATCGTCCACGTCGGGAAAGGGGACGAAGGGTTATGCAGGCTTGGAAAACGAAATGCGAGTACGACACGTAATTAAGCAAAACGAGGGTGGCTGGCCGTGCGGGAATTCGATAATTATCGGACGGTCAATTAAAAAGGGAATTTTCGAGCGTTTCGGTGCCCTTTTCTGGACAGTGGCGTATGAAAAATTCCCCTATATGTCGTTTCCAATTTGCCTCCCCCGACGGTATGAAGAGGTAATGAGAGATAATGCCGTAAAGCAGCCAACTGCTGTGGGATAAAGTTGTTTAATAAATAGTAATTGATCTGAATATGAAAAATTGATGCATGTGAAAGGGTGAATTGGTTGATTCTAGGAGACATTTTATTTTTTGGCAGACAGTAACTTGATCGCATACGAAGTAATAATATTTCTTGACGATATGTGACTATGACCAAGTGTTGTTTTGTCCTCAAAATTCCCAGTCCTTGCTAATTTTATTTTCATATGCTTGACAACCGCTCTTCATTTTTATTAATTCTCCTATAACGATACATCATCCCTGAAAGATCAAAATTTCACGAATCGAAATTCTAACAAGTGAACTTATCAAAGTGTTAATCACTAATTTTGGCGAAACTTTGCATAATTGTAGAGTAGCCAAAAATATTCGACATATATTTTTTATATCTACCATCGCCCATGTTGAAGGGGTGAAAATTGACCCCAAAGTAGAGACTTTAATACATAGTTGAACATCTTGCAAACTATTAGAGATAGGTTAATGGTAGATTGGTGAAATTTATATTTTTTTATGACGAATTCGGCTGCGTAAACGAATTTGCAAAAAATCTATTTGTTTAAATAATATACTTAAAAAACGACATTTTTGGTTAATTTCTTCAGTCAAATGTTTATGTATTTTCTTCTGTAATTGTATATAGAATGTACACACTCAAATACAAAATACGAATAAATTAAAATTTCAATTTTTGCTATAACAAACAGGTTAATAAATTTGCGATTTATTCGTATTTTTTAGCTGAACAACGTGTTCCAATGAATAAACTCATCATTACTAATACATAAATTTTATTTGTACTATACATACACAGATCATCGTTATTTTAATACACGTATGTACATAGTAATTACATTTCTATTTCGAATAATACGAAATTTCGATTAAACGAAACTCGGATTTCCGCACTAATTGTATCACTAAGAAACGCGTAAAAAAACAATAATCCCAGACTGTATTTTACAATTGCGTCAAACTTCAAACCTCTTTTCTTCCAACTGTACGTTACTTAACACTTTACCGACCGGAAGCCTATTAATCGGCTTTTTACATGCTTCAGTTTGTAAGTTTTGTAATGTTCCCTTACACGATGGTGACTGTTTTGAGCAAAACTGTATACGTGTATATATATTGTATAAAGATATTAAACTATCAATTATTTGAAAAAAATCATTTTGTTCGATTCATTAATGATGCATCCACTGCAATGTGAGCCGGTCGGGAATAAGTTGATCCACGAGCGGTCGGTAAAGTGTTAACCCGAACCACTCAATTATGCATATAAAATACTTCATGTTATATTGTATACAGGTAGCCCTCCTACAACACGGAATCCTATAACACGGTTTCGCTACAACACGATTCATAAATTGCGGGAATCCTCCTAAAACACGACATCCTACAACACGGTTTCGCTAAAACACGATAAGAAAATTGTAAAAATCTTTCTACAACACTGTACTTCTACAGCTGCGACTTCTTAACTGTTTGAGTTAATAATTTAACTTTAAAAAGTTTACAAGAAGGCCTAAGATTAGCTGAAAATCTTGAGTTATTTTTCTTAAATGCAGACCCTTCCGCTGAAAGAAACCGAAAATTCAAAAGGGAGCTGCAAAACTGTTTAGCTCCATACCGAGAAATTTACAATGACCTTGTAAGAACCAGCAAGCAAAGTGAAATTACAGATTTTTTTAAGAGGGAAGAAGATGCAACAATTTTAAATTCAGAAAAAAGTTCTGAAAGTGAAGGTGATATCGTTCCACCAAAAAAACATTTTCGGTTGATTATACTGAGCAGTGACGACGAAGAAATTTATTAAATTAAAGTTGCATTAAATAAAAATATTTTTGTTTTGTGTTGTAAAAACATTTATATTTTCAATAAGTTTTCGGAACGTAACCCCTCTTTTTGTATCGGCTCTGGGTCTCATACAACACGGTTTCACACAACACGACATTTTCTAGGAACCTATCTACCGTGTTATAGGAGGGTTACCTGTACTTAGTTATACATTGTCTAATGCCCGTAGAAACAACTAAATAAACAAACAACAATTTTCAAGGGACCTAACAATAACCGTGTATCGTTAGTTTGCAATTTATTGGGATGGAATTCATGGGGGGTGGAAGTCGATGGCCTTGACGTCAGGATCCACAGAATTCCAACGGAACGGATTCATCGGTGCATTTACATGGCAGGTTGCGTGCAGGGGTTCGAGCAGGTCAAGAATATCCCTGCAGGTGAGGAACCGCCGAGTAGGCAGAGCCAACCGCAAGAATCCGCGCGCGTGTACAGCATGGTTAATCGAGTGTCAAAGGTCGAAGGGATCTTTAAATTATAGTAAGGGCCGGTCATTTTTGCTCGACGTTTCAGCTTAGACATTTACGACTGCGGCATGAAACGCTAGAAAGTGGAAGGAGTTGCACGTGAAAGAGGAATATCTGCCATTGATCTTCGAGTTCGTAAATCATCCGATCCGATACCATCTAATGCTTAATTATCGCCTCCAAAGCGGCGTCGAACCATACTTTTCCGCTTGCGTAAAAATCCCGATCGAACTTAAATATCCTGTGCCCTATCATTGACTAGCTTTAACTCATATTGTATGCAAATTTAATATACAAATTTATAGATATTTACACGTGCTTTTATTTTGTTTCTGCTGATTATAGTAGTTAAGAATAAGTTGAACACGCGTTGTTAAATTGATTTCATGGTGGTCATTGGTAATTCACATTCCACTTATTATGGAGGGTAGAGGAACCAGGTTTCGGATATTTAGTGAAAACTTGGGAATTTTTTAATAATTTGATAATAATAATAATTGTCTCTATTTATTTTATATTAAATTATTTCTAGCAATTCCTAACAAACAAACTAAATATTTATCAAACTACAAAACAAAGTTTCTGTCACATTTATTAGACACCAGTTCTTCCTACAATTAGTCAACTTTTAGTTGTCACGACTTTTTATATCATAATGCAATAGAATCATTATTTTACTAATATCTAACAACTTAACATTCCATAGTAATTTTTGAGAATTTAGTATCATTAAACGACTAACAGTCACCTCTCGAGTGCAAAGGGTTAAACTGTTTTAAATACACATTTATTAATATTCTAAGCACTCCACTTTTATTTTACTCACACCTGAGTCCCATCTCTCGTTCTACTGAAATTGTTAAAGTAGGAATTTTCTATAATATGTTCTCGACGCATTAAATAAATATGTCTCCGTGTACCATAGATGGTACACGTTGCCTGTAGATCAAGTTTAACGTGTATCACAAATGGTTCGCGTGGCACGGAACGTGTTAATCACCAAGCAACGATTATCAATTACTTAATATATAATCAGTAATTATGATTAATAACATGGTTTTATATTAGTCATAATAACGAATCATTTATATTATAACTAATAATTAAATTATTAAATTAAAATTAATAAATGTATACTAATATATTAGGAGACAGGCGAAATAATAAGATTTAAAAAAATTAATGAATTTAAAATATTAATATTGATTGATTAACTTATATATATATGTTTATTTATCATTATTAATTTTTAACGATATTAGTGAGAAATTTATTACTCACATTGTATATGATTAAATTAAATTTCTATACTGTCTAAAAATGTTTAAACGGAGTAAGTTTTTAAACGTATATAAACATTTAATTTTCATATATATTTTATCAATTTTTAACGATATTAGTGAGAAATTTATTACTCACATTATACATATATGATTAAATTAAATTTCTATGCTGTCTAAAAATGTTTAAACGGAGTAAGTTTTTAAACGTATATAAAAATTTAATTTTCATATATATTTTATTAATTTTTAACGATATTAGTGAGAAATTTATTACTCACATTATACATATATGATTAAATTAAATTCCTATACTGTCTAAAAATGTTTAAACGGAGTAAGTTTTTAAACGTATATAAAAATTTAATTTTCATATATATTTTATTAATTTTTAACGATATTAGTGAGAAATTTATTACTCACATTACATATGGTTAAATTAATAATATAATCGGATACATTTTGTCCAACCCTGATTCGGGGTGAGGCTACGTTCTTCGAGACCAGTGCAACTTTCACGGAAAGTAGAAGGGATGCGCAAACGCAAGTCGAATCCGTGGAGCACGGTCGAAACGATCGTGACAGCAAAAGAAGAGTAGGGTTCCTCTTGGTATGAGTCACATGCCATAAAACGCGACCACCCTTCGCGCGACCCTGGACGAGACTCCGTAGACGCTTCGGGCATCCTAGGGCAGCGTTTGTCAACCGCGATCCGTAAACGTTTTATCCGACTCGAAACTCGTTGAAGGGAGTGGCTTCCTTCGCTGCTTTGCTTTACGGGAGTTAGAGAACGGAAAATCGTCAAAAGTTTGCATCGAAGCCGGTCGCGTTATGGGCGATCGATAAACTTCCCCTCTCTCTGCATGGCAATTTCCATAGTGCTGAGATACATCGTGCGACTTCTGGATGAAACGCAACTGTGGAACAGTCTGGTAAATATCTGGCAGGTATCTTTGGTTGATCGACGAGCACGGAATTCGAGTTACTTTCAGAAATTGCAGTGCTTTGAACCGCACGGGAACGCAACAGAATTCGGAAACTGGCGGGAATACGCTGAAGTTCTTGATATTGAAGCAATAGAGAGAAAGAGAGGGAGGGAGGGGGAGAGAGATAGAGATTCAAGCGTTTGATGACGAAGTAATTAGTTCTCCCGAGGTGAACATCTAAGTTTAAAGCCTTGATGTTCGAACTTCTATGAAAGCAATCATGTTCAAGCTACACAGATTTTGATAACGGTTAACAACGTTGCTGCTCAAATGGTTCACAGAGGAAAAACGTTACTTTAACACTATTCCTACCGACACTTCACGTGTACCTGTTCCTACCGCGACATACTCACGTAAGAGAGACTACAAATTTCTCTCAAAAAATAAGCAATGAAAAAAGAAGTGAATATTAAAAAATGTATTATACGTATATTTGAGAAAAAGTTTAAAGTTTAAAGGCGATTCAATTACATTGTATTTATATGTATAATAAATTTATTATATTACTAAAAACAATTAGAGTGTATATTTAAAATACATAATTCCTTCCAAAAGTTATTTCGCGATAAAAATTTCTTCATGGGTCAAAATGACACTGCATTCGTCTCCCGTGTCTGTTGAAAATCATTCATCTTAGGATGGTTTAACGATGACGGTTCGGTTACCAAATGAACAATAACAAAGCTTGAGGTAATTATTGTTATATCTACAATTTGTAGCGAACAATGACGGCGGTAAGTCGCAGGCCTTTCATTACTTAATCGCGTGTTCGTCTTTCCATCCCGTCGACTTAGGGCAAACTTCGTTTTTCGGTAACGAGCTTTACCCCTTTCTCCGGCCAGACAGGCCTCTTCTTCTCGACCGATTCGCCCCGGACCGTTTGATCTTAGCCTCGGCTACGCATGCCGGCAACAAGGACGAACGGGGGGACATTTACTGCCTTCCTACCCGAGGTTCTGGGGGAATAAGCAGTGCAGGGTAGAGAAGGTAAAAGGGTAAGGTGGGAGTGGAAGCAAGCATTGAGGTACGATGAAAAAAGAGGAAACGATCACGACCTAACGGTGGGGGGAATAAAAATACAGGAAGGGGTGGAAAGGAGGAATTTATTAGCCCAGGAAAGCGACCCCCAAGAACATAAAGTAATGACAACTGTAAAAGACAATTACGCGGGGGTACGGTTAGGTGTTTCAGGAAACCGAGAGAAACGAATGGGAGCAAAAAGGGAATAAAGTTCAGGGGCAAGCAAATCAGAGACCAGTCAATGAAGAAGGTGGAAGGTAAGGGGTAAAGGACGGAGGAGAAGTGGAAAATGGACAGAATGATGGAAGGAGAGGCGAAATAGGGGTGGGACCAGAATGAAGGTAAAGCGGAAGAGAGAGAGAGGTACAGGCGGAAGTAGATGTCGATGGCGGGAGGGGGAAGGGGCAAGACGCATAGGGAAGTCGCGTAAGTATGCACTTGAGCGTTCGGTTTCGTTCGCAATCTCTCGCGAGCTTGCATCCGGCTGGATGCACACCAAGTAGTGCACGAGTTTCGAAAGGGGAGTCCAGTGCTCGGAGATATGGAAGCTTACGAAGCCAACGAGACGTGTCACGGTGCGCCTGGGACACACGAATCTCGCCAGGCTAGGGTTAACGAGGCTGCGGAGAACGGACAATAATGAACCTCCGAAACGAAAGGAAATTTTGCGCCTCTGAACTTCGACTAATGGCGGCGGTCGACCCGACCCGACCATCCCCTTTAACTTTCCTCGCGTTTGAGTACAGTTTAGTATTGTAGTGGTGCGCGCCCGAGGAACATCCTTCGGACGATTTCGAGGTATACTCGAGAGAAAAAGAACGTTCAGTGTGCTCTGCCCATAGAAACGAATTTAGTTTGAAGCACCCTCCGGTCTGAAGATTCCACGGGCTTAATTAAGTCACGTGTACTCGCGTGGGACGAGCGAGAAACGAAAAAGATTGAGCCGCGAGACGCACTCGAGAAAAAATTCAGACATTTTCCGAAGTAATCTTTCGCTATTCCATCAATCGATCTTATTTCCGGTGACACTATTACATTATTATCTCTTCTCAGAGAAAGCAGGTTTACCTTTACACAGTTTCAGTCGCGCATATGGAATTTATATGCATATCAGTATAGATGAATGAAAGTTATATTCATTGTGCGACAAATGATATAAAATTATTTATGACTGGATCAAAATGGACCCGTGGTCATTGTCCGAGGGTTAACAAACGCTAAATACTAAATATTAAATGTACCGACATAATTGGATAAGCTGCTTCTGAGAATACAAACACAGGTTCAGAGCAATTACGTTCAATCGAATCGATCGAGATTCGATTAACAGTTTCCTTGTTTATTTGCATTCCCAGCTTGTTTATTTGCGTTCCTGCGCCACTATTGATATACACGGCGCGGAATTTATTAGCGCGGTTTGCACGAGCTCGATCGAAACACCATCGAGAACATCGAATCGACATCTTTCCCCGGTCTCCGCTCGTGCCCGTCTGCAATCTCCAGCGTGCGAAGAATTTTCTGCAGCCCGACGCGCAGAATAATCTCACAGGTTATCGATCCGTGAAACTGATTCACCGGACAGAAAAAAATAGAAGAAGGAGAAGAGAGACAGAGAGAGAGAGAGAGAGTAGGGAAGGCGAGGAGACGTAGTCTCGGGGAATTCGTATTCCTATTGCCTATTTCTACGATATATCAAAGGAGAAAGGGGGGACGGTAATCGCGAGGTAAGACAAGGAGGAAAACGTTTCGGGGGAGCATTTAGAAGTAGTACAAGTCGAAGGGTGAGAAGCTCTTCGAGACCGAGAGAGCGATCTCTCCGAGGGTGGAGGCACGGGAATGGCGAGTTTTACACACAGAGAAATGCGAAAACGTTCCCCTCCCTACCTCTCTCTTTCTCCGTCTTTCCCTTTCTTTTTTTCCTTTCCTTCCTCTATTTCCATCCCGTTCCACCGGTCGCTCTCGGCTCCGGAGCCCCTCGAATTACAGAAAGCCTTTATTATCGGTGCACAGAGCGCTTGCTTCTGTCTGTGCACACAACGGAAATTACCTCAGAACGCTTCGAATATCATCTTCGCGAAGGAGAGTTTAATTGGTTGAAATCACTTCTGCTCCTCGACAACAGCTGACCTGGCAAAGATATGAAAATGGACCGCTCGAAAATAAATGCTTTTTAAATTTCACGCGCGCGCGCTCACTTTCTCTTTGTCTATCCCGTTCCATGGTTGTACAGGATGTTCCAACAAAGGTGGTGCAACGTGCAACAAACTTGGATGGTGATTTTGCATGCGAAAATAAGTCAGAAGAAAAGCAACTGGTATTGTTTCGTTTAATGCTTCGTTTTCGAAATAAGTAAGTTTAAAGATTCGTCAGCTACCAACTGTGAGTTTCAATTTGTCAGACTTCAATTTTTGCTCGTGTTTCCTGCTTTGAATTTGTATTATTAATCTGTTTTTTTTTCGTCTTGATTTTTTCGCCATTCAAATTAAAATGCAAAATAGTGAAAATTAATAATAAACAACGATATTCCTCAAACAAGATAACATCAATAATAGGAAGCAAACTGTGACATTGTCCATGCTTTGTATAATACAAACACAAGCAGAAGTAACAGTTTTACACGTGGAAACTTCACATTAATACATAGGCATCTAACGAATTTTCAAACCCATCTTTTCGAAAACGAAGCTTTAAATGAAAGAACGTTATTTCTTCTTTTTCTGACTTATTCCGATACGTAAAATCACTGTTACGCGTCTGGATGCACCACGATTTCTGCAACACTCGGTATCGTGTAACGATCGCACTTCTCACGTAATATATTGATGCACGAAACGCGATCGCGCGATAACGATTGGAGAATCGTTCGATGAATAACGGCTGCTTAACGAATTAATCTCTTTGGTAATAATTATCGATAAGCACGGGAATCGATATAACGAGGGAGAAGATTCTTAATTGCCCGTGGAACAGTGCATCCTTAAAAACAATCGAGGGTCTTGTTGGAAACTCGTGTTGAGGATCGTTTCTGCGACGCGAGATACGATCGACCGATCGGGCTCGATAAATCTTTCCGGGCGCCAATGCGCACCGATACAAAGCAATGATGCTAACGAGAACTTGCAACCTGTTCGAGCGGCAGAAAGTAATTGCTAACTTTATCGACGAGGATTTATTACGAGCGAGTTCATAGGGGGAGTTTTCCTAAAGCACCTAGCACCGAATACTGGTTCGTTCAACGAGAATTCGGAGGAAATCTAAGCAAATGTAATATCTCTGTCCTTATTTCTCGAGTGCTCATGTTCAGGGACAACTGCCATACCTACAGTGGCTCCAAAAAGTATTCGTACATTATATCACAAATAAATTCGTTTAACACTGGAATTCTGAATTTGATAAAACTTTGTGGGTATGTAGATCGTAATAGTATACGTATGAATTAATCTCTTCTTTTCATCTGAATGCCATTTTAAAAGGGTGAAGCCAGTGTTAAAGTTTCTCTCATTTTTTAAAGATAACTTTGTAATGATACTTGATGAAGCAAAACCTTTCAAATAGAAAATGTTTAATTTTTAATACTCTATCGCACTGTCTTTAAAAAAGAACACAGAAAAGCTTGTATTCAAAACGTGAAAAATCGCTGAAACTTTGAGATTCGTTATTAACCCCCTTAAAAGATATTTTGCTGCCAAAAAATTGCTCCACACAGGATACACCATGCTCTGTACACACATAAAGTTTCATTGAAATCAGAATGTCATAAGGAGATGAATTTCCTTAAAATACAGTGTACGAATACTTTTTGGAGCCACTGTATATACTGATATTCTATTATTCGCACAGTACTGTAAGAATGCCTAAATTGGAAAGAACAATTGGTGGACAAAATTCAGAATCTCGAAGTGACCCTTCGACAACGTTTATTCGACTATGTTACAGATCCGCCGTTGGCCGTTTTTATTTCTGCAAGTGCTACAGGAGGGCACCTATTTTGACAATAATATTGGCCTCTGTATCGTCGCGGGTGGGTCAGTTCGTTGCCGTCGACTATGTATACTATCCTAATTGAAGATATTTAGGTTTGACTTATTTTGCTTACAGTACTATCTAATAATAATTCTTTATTTTAAAAAATTGTATAAATCGTTAACTTCTGAATTCTGTATAACTCAGTTTAAAAAAAACCGTGTACTTCGATGGATAATTATTGCATTTAGTATATTTACCCTATTAAGCAACATAGTCATTACATATAATTTAACCCTTTGCACTCGAGAGGTGACCGTTAGTCGTTTAATGAGACTAACTTCAAAAATTTTCAAATTCGAAATATTTACTATGATTCACATATATTAAATTTCATTTAGTTTAGTTAAGTCGTATATTAAAATTTACATATATGACTGTTTAACGTCCAGGTCTGAACTAAAGTCTGAAAATTTGCGAAACTATCATATGCTAGGATTACGATGTCCCATGAGAGGGGACAGCCGAGTGCAAAGGGTTAATACTCTATCGCCCTGTCATAAAAAAGAACCCAGAAAAGCTTGTATTCAAAGCGTGAAAAATCGCTGAAGCTTTGAGATTCGTTATCAACCCCCTCAAAAGATATTTTGCCGCCAAAAAAGTTGCTTCAAGCAGGGCACGCCATGCTCTGCTTACATATAAAATTTCATTGAAATCAGAATTTCAGAAGTAGATGAATTTCCTTATAATACAGTGTACGAATACTTTTTGGAGCCATTGTACGTATGGCTATTCTCACTGAACGAAGTATAATATTATGATAGTATAGTATAGAACGAAGTATAACATTAATTTCTTAGTTACGATTGGACTTTACGTACAGCTGTATCTCTAACATTGCGATTTGCATCTGGTACTGCTTTTCTGTACGCGAGTACATTAGAATACAGATGAATAGATAGTTAAAAAAAATATTACAAGATGATATGAACACATACATTTTAATAATTAATAATAAAAATGAATTCGATATATTAAGTATGACATTACTAACGACAGAATAAGCCGCTATAGTGACGTACCGTTTAGAAAGATGGGATCGATGAAAATGATTATAATGGTATACCGTTCAAAAAGATGGCATCTCGGAAAGACACCACAGTGGCGTATAGTAGCAGAGGTTAAAATTTGAAACGCTACGTAGCAAAGATTTTCGATGAATAGTAGAAAAGGTAGAATAAAAGATCAATAGATTTCAACATGTTCCAATCTTCAGTTCCAACCAACTGAATTGAAAAGGTAGATCGAAATTTTTTCGTGTTAGGCTCCGTTCCAGAAAAAAGACAGAATTTTTATAAAGTACATGTGCGATTAATCAAGTCTGAATTCAATGATTTTATTTTGCTTCGATTTCTAATACGGTTAAATAACAAATAAAGAAAGATAGAAAGAGTAAAATATTACATTTTTTCTTTTTACTTAGAAAATTTAAGTGTTCTGTAATGGGGGAATTCCCCTACCTGTTGGGAATTTTTCTAATCTTTGCACGTAATAATTCATGCCTAGAGGTCTCCCGCATCATGGCGTCGATCTTGTTACGACGGTAATGGCCTTTTGTTTAGTCGCAAGGTGCGTGCTGTTTTCTTTTCCATTATTTCGCACGGTTCTTAAGCGAAAGTCTTTGCACTTGTCTGTTTTTTCAGCACAGTTCGTATTATAACGGACACGAAAGAATACACGAAAGATCGAAGAAGAAAAGCAAAAAAGAAAGGGGAAAAAATGCGGGTAAGTTTATTCTTCATAACATAAACGTTGCGGACAAAAGAGCAATTTTGACCGTGGCGCACGAAATGTCAATAGTCCTGTAACGTGTATGTTTCGTAAGAGCTTATATATACGCGTGCGCCAACGCCACGCACCACTTGCGTTAAGATGACAAACTAATCGCTCTATTTATTTTGTTCTTATTCTTTTATTCTTAATACGATCGTTGCTTGTACGCTTCAAATACGATAACCATTTAAGTGAAACAAGCGAGTTATTTCATGAAACCGTATATACAATTTCACGTGCAAACTGCGCTAATTATTTGTAACCAAGAACATACTGGGTGGCATGTGCAACTGTATTGAAAATTGAAGAGAAACTTTTGGAACGAAGTTTCTAACCCCACATCGGTTTCGCTTTTGTTCACGAACGCGGACGGATCCGTGCTTTGACGCACAAACTTGCTCGCTCCGAGTAAAGAAGAACGCGAGTTGATGGGGGTGGTAACAGGCAGTCGGGATCCAAGGGAGGAATTGACGGCTAATTTTCGCTAAAAAGCTCTGAATAGAGTAGGTCGCAGCGGGAGCAACGGCACGGCTCCGAAGAATGGAAGAACGGAGAAACGGGTGAAACAGAGGGAAATAGGGAAACGGTTATGCGTTTAATGAAAAACCGTGCGGCTGCATCGCGTGCGCATCCTGTATAGCCACATTATCTCGCAAGTTTATTCATCCGGCGGTAGTGAAGAAAACAGAGCGTGTTCCCGGTTTTAATTTGTGGCATCGCGACCGCCATGCATTCAGACCGGTTAATTAATCGGGCTAATAATTAAAACGCGTGCGTGCCTAGCGTTCGCGTTACCGGTAATCTTTTTTACCCAACAATGTCAACGTATTGTTTTACATAGAACGAGATCATTCCAGAAACCACCTTCTTTCACGAAAGTATTTTGAACCCTTTGGTTGACAAATTTTTAAATTATGTCAGTTTTAAGAATGTTTCCCGAAACAGGTATTTAATGAATTTTACATACGATCCGTTGTCGCATAATTTGAAGTACAAAACGTATACAATTTATATGCAAATTAACCAAACTCACCTGTCGATAAAACCATCTCCGTCGCCGTCGCATGCTTGGAACAGCTTCCTGACGCGTTCCTCGTCGCAGATGGAGCCTGCTTCACTCTCAGCATCCGCGATTTGTGACATCTTCACTTTACCTCTCGTTTATCCATTATAACGAACTATTAGCGAGCTACCCAATCGCTCTGTGTTCATGTTTCCTCCACATCCCTTCTTCGTCACGTCCAAAAGGTTGCCACCTTCTCTATACTGTTACTCGTATCTCAGACTTCTTTCATCGTATCGGAACATTTTCCAGAAAACAATTCTTGTACTCGAATCGACCAGAAGTTCTTCGAGCTTTGACAGTTAAATACCTATTTTCGGATCCATAAACTCGTGTCGAACACACAGAACGTACAAACACGATGGATCGTTAAGTCACGTGTTGCATCGTGATCTCCCATTAATCGATCATGCAGAGGTGTACACTCGGACCGTCGACCGCCTCCGCGATTACATTCGAGGAACCGAAAGGTCTACGAACCGCAGTGGAAGCAACGGCTATTTTTAGATCGCCTAAAGTATCTAGATTCCCTTGTTCCAGAGGACTTTGCTGGTGCATAGAGTATAAACAGATCAACTGTAAGAGCGCGGGGCATTCTCTCGAGAAAGTATTTTTGATACACGGAATTTTTTCAGATTTTATAACACATCCAGCATGCGAAGTTGCATGGACGTCCGTCTTATCTCTAAACTGTCGGAAAGAGTAAGACAGTTTTGCTATTCTGGTGTAATCACGCACGCACGAGAATTTGTAACCGCCGTTTCCAGTGTCACCGAGTCACTAACCCTAACCTCAAAACCGGACTCGAGACTCACCCACCCTCGCGAACCGTACAGCGGCAATAAAAACTATCGATTGAGCGTTCCGCGGTCACAAAACTTTGACAGCCAGCGCCATCTTCAAATCTCCCAGTACGAAGAAAACGAAGATGGCGATCAGGTCGCGAGCCGGCGAGCGGAATGTTCTGATCTGTCCATCAGATGTCGCTACATAGGTCGACCAATATAGCAGGGTAAAAGAATAGCAACAAACAAGTTACGTAAGACGTTTCGAGTATTCAAAATAAATTATCTTTATTACCGTGGAGCAAAAATATAACGAAGGTGTTTAGAACAAGTAACGTATAATTTAAGTGTATAAGTTAGATATATAGATTTGTACGATACTGTTGCTTAAAGTTTTAACTTCTCGGTCAACATAGGCACAAGTTTCTTTAGCTTCCCAGTATCGTGGCTGAAAGCCCACATTATACACCGAGTGTGCTCCTCTGTAGGCAAACCTCGAAGTTCCTCGTCTGTTTCGAACCATTGAATATTCTTTTCTTTGATGTTATCCACCAGTCTTCGAAGATTTTTATTCCTCTCTATATCCCACGTTACATTCGAGTCGGGAACCTGAACATTCCTCAGCTTCTTATAATCTCCGTCCACTTCTTCGTATGCTCTGTAAAATGAACCAAAGTTAATTAGATTTTCTCTAAAATACTTGGTCTTTCACGATAAATCGAGATCATATGTGTTAATTGATAAACAATACTACGAAAAGAACTGCATGAACACAGATTTTTGATATTGAAACATAAAAGTAATTACAAACGATTTCCCATGAATGTTGTCGCGCATGACTTTTTCCCTTTATCATTGAACCAGTCGAAAAATAGTATCTCAGTATATGTATACAACTGTTTTACGTATAACGCGGATCGTAGGTTCCAGAGAAATGTCGCGTCATCCAAGTATATTACATACGAAGCATATTACCTTCTATAAATACGACATATTCGCTTCATCGAGAAAAAGCGGTACAAAAAGTTTTAACCTAGCTTATTGCTAGATCGGTATTATATATACCGCTAAGAACGTAGAAAGACATAAATACATTATGACTAATTTCTATTCTTCGATATGTAAATAAAAATCTCTCGCGTTATGTAACAGCTGGATACAATTTGTAAATCGCGTTATATCGAAACCGTGTTACACGAAGGTCACTTGTATCATATTTACAATAATAATAATAGATGATCAATTATATGGTAAATATCTGTTAAATCGTCTTCGATTTTGATTATAATAATGACTGTAATAATAAAAAGG
Source organism: Tetrapedia diversipes (assembly GCA_033822845.1). NCBI lineage: Eukaryota > Metazoa > Arthropoda > Insecta > Hymenoptera > Apidae > Tetrapedia > Tetrapedia diversipes. Next base: position 739,541 of record JAOPTO010002212.1, on the reverse strand, counting down.
AGATTTACTTAAGGAATTCAGTATCGTTGATTTTGTATCTGTCCGCCAGCGGCTTGAAGGCTCGTACCAAGTCGATAGGTAAATAATTGAAGTTTTCCTTCGCCCGGCCATTCACGTTATAATCCGTGATCCAATTCTCGAACACTTCGACGGCCTCTTTCATGTTCTTGATCTTTTGCTCGTCCTTTGTGCACGATATCACTCGCTCGGCCCTTTTCACGAGGCCGGCGATCGCGTGATACTGATAACTCACATCCCTGCCGTCCAGCGACCTGATGCTTTGCAAAGCTTTCTCCTTATCTTTGAAACTGAGCCCGTTCTCCTCTTTCTCGGGCTTCTCATCCTCGACTGTCCGCTTCGCGACTTTTTTCTCCGGCTCGTCTTCTTCGTTGTCGTTACTGGACGAGCTGCTGTGCCTCCTCTTCACGGCTTTGTCCTTAGTCTCTTGGTCCACCTCCATGTCCTGTTCGTTGTTCTCGGATCCAAACTTTTCCTCTACCTGCGTTACGAGTTTCTTCAACTTGGACGGCTCTGGACTATAGCCCAGCATGATGCACTGGACGTGTTCTTTCGTCGGGAGTCCCCGGAAGTCGCCAACGTCGGTCTCGTACCACTGCACGTGCTCCTGCTTGATCTTCTCGATGATTTGTTTCAATCTTCGATTTCTCTCGATGTCCCAGGTCGTTTCCCCGCTGAGGATCTTAACAGTTCGTAAGCCCTTGTAGTCTCCATTCTCTTTTTTGTACGCTCTGGAAGAATCAGAACACGATCGTTCAATTCGAAAAGTTGTATGCACGGTCGCGGTAAGAATGGAGGATAATAGCTACTTGTAAAATTCATCCTCCAGGACATCGTATTTTTTGGCAAGGGCTCTAAAACCTTTTACAATTTCGATAGGTAAATACGTAAAATTCTCTTTGCCACGATTATTCTCTTTGTAATCGCTGAGCCAGTCCTCGAACACGTTCAATGCTTCCTTAAGATTGGACAATTTTTCCTCGTCCCGAGTGATCTGCAACGTTCTTTTGGTACGGCTAACGAAACTGGTGATCACGTGGAACTGGTAACTAATATCTCGGCCGTCTAGAGCTTTCAGCGTGTCCAACGCCTTCTGCTTGTCCTTGAATCCCATCGCGGACTCTTCCGGTTCCGAAGATTTACTTTTGCCCATGGCTGAAAAAAAAGAGGTACAATTCGTACATTATTCTGTATGCGTAATCGAGGCTCGGAGTTTACTCGGGGTCGCGTGCAACGTGTTGCAAGCACGTGAGCCGCGGCGCAAATTCAGGCGATCGATTAAACGGGACGGCCAATCACCAGAAACAGCAAACACAGGCGGAGAAACATTCGATGAACGTGTGACGCCAGCATGTCAGTTTTATCGTTGACGCAGTTGCTGAATTATGGGAGGATCGATACAAGCCAAACAATCAACTAAACTGTATACAATATTCCTACGATAAATGTGAAAATATCGGCAACGAGCTTCAAATTTAGGATGGAGGAACAATAAAATTCTGTACTTCTGAAAGAGAAGAAGCTTTTAACGTTTAAAGTTCACCTTAACGCTTTCAACGTCAATACAATTACATTTTTGTTAAATGTATGGTGACTTTTTTATGAAACATTAACCAACATGTTTGTAAAATCTTCCTGATTAAAATAAGACTAAATATTACATAGTTTGAATGATATTTATCCGTTAGTGATATGTAATAGTGCATTATTTCAGTAATATTATCAATAATTAATACATTTTTTAATTACATTAATGTTGTTTAGCAGGCACAAGGATTTGTCTCACCGACTAGTGTCACATTTCAATCAAGTTTAAGCATCGCAACAGTTCTAACAGAGAATCTCGTTTAGCGACGGGGATAAAATTTTAACATTTCTCATACCTTTCAATTTCACATTTATTGCGGGAATACTGTATTTGGCAACTACTCTTGGCAGTCAAAGTGCTACGCGTTTGAAGCGTGGTCGACCGATCGAGAACGTATCGAAAATCGAGGCGATTCTCGTGAGACACAATATGGCGATATCGATTTTCGGTATCCTCGATCGATCGGCCGCTCGTTTGCGATACAAGTATCGTCGCGTGAAAACGCCGTCACGCTTTGAAAACTGGTTCGCACGAGATAACGTGCACAGAAATAGCCTTATTATGAAAAGCGATAGATGGTAACACAAACAGAACTTCAACAAACACTTACCGAAATATCAAACGAAAGGTCCCCTTCTCCTAGTGTTACAAATTCAATCGAATGGATAACGCTATCATTCAACCAAATCGTTGTGCTCGGTTGATTGTTCCGTCGTGTATTTTGGTAGACGACTTCAAGAAACTGAACTCACTTTCGATTCTTCTACTCTGACCGCGCAACTGACAATGGCAGATTTCACCGAGGAGACCCGGCTTTGCTCGGCGATCTTCACCAACATCGTAAGCTTCGCTTTGCTTGTGTAGCGAGAAGGACAGTCGATACGTTGGGAAGCAGTGGGACGAGAGAGAGGGGTCGATATGAACATATCTACTATGTGTCACAGCCCGAAATACGCAATCGACCTCAGTCCGTAGGCTTGGGTTTACGTCATTGACTGCTAATACACTCGCGGGAAGGATCGCCGTGGAAAGTCGGCGCGCACCGTCGGTCCCCAAACATTTATGCCTAGGTCAAGTTCGTACAGACTCTCATGTTAATAAGCTTACGCGTACTAGTGTTTACATCGAGGAAACCGGGAAGGGAGCAACGATCATTGATGCGCATTTCGCTTGATGACACAACGGGATAAATTTGGTAGTGATGCTGGCTCTGTTTTCGGGAGTGTTTCAATAGGTTTATTTGATATTTACAGAAGTTACAATATCTCTTGGTGAAACTACACGGCCTCGCGGAATGTAACAACGATCACAAGCGACTAGATCTTCCGGGCTCTACAGATTTCTTACTTCGACGTTTCGCCTATATTTACAGATTCCGTAACGTACGCGCGCACTCGAATCTACATTTCTCGGTTTCGTCGATGGTCGCATGAACGGTTAAGAATTAACTTCTGATAAGTTACTTTGAACTTCGCTACCTTCTTGTAACACCGAAAATCCTTGTCTGCAGTAACATTCCCTGCGATCATCGACGAACGCGAGTATCACCTCGTTAACATTCAAATCGCGCGGTTTCACTTAAAAGCCTGCCACGGTCTTCGAATATTTTCCGTTCCAATCGCACTCGCTAATAATTCGCGATTCGAAGAGAAGAAGAGAAGAGTATAACTGTCGACAACAGATTTCTTAACACCAGGTTTACGAGACCTGTCAATTCAACAGGTTTCGGACTTCATGAACAAAATTTGCAAATACAGTTACAATTATTTTTAACAATTTTTGCTAAGTTTTATCGACGAAGTGACACGAATATAGTATGTATACCCAAATCTATTTCCCTCTCGGTTCTGCAATTTCAAATTCTGTGCAATGTATATATATATATATATTTCACCGGATACCCGTCAAATTGACTAGAAATAGATGCACAAGAAATATCAGTAAATCTAGTGTTAAATACGTTCCGCTAAATTTATAATACCTATGCATTTCGGCGAAGGTGAAATTTTATTGGATTGAAAAATTACCCAAGGACCATAGCAGGTGTTATCCCTGTACACGCTACACGTAAGCCACCTATACAGTCACATAACGTATACGGAGTACGGAGCAAGATCTACGACTAGGAGATTCCTCTCTCAAGAATCGAGTCTCGACGCGAACAGGTTCCCGTCTTCCGGTAAAGTGGAGAGAGCTTCAGCAGACGCAGCTGCCAACACCGAGGCAGGCGTACGAGGTTTGCTCGATCTTCGAGCTGGTGGTGGTAGTGTCCAGCAGTGCGGGCTGAGAGAGAGCAGGAGCGGCCGGTAATTGCGTTCTCTGCACACCGTCGTACAAGATCGATGAGGTTTCTCGTTCCCGGCCGATACTCTCCGTTTCCTGCGAATACGGGATCCTGGCCAGCTCTTGGCCCCGGGATTCGGTCGGAGCGTCGTGGGACGACAAGCGACCGTAGTTCAGGAAGGTCTCTGCGTAGCTAGAGGGCGGATGATGGTGGTTGTTGTTGTACTCGTGCGAGTAATGAGGGTGGTACCTGTTCGGTGGTGTCTTGAAGCCGTCGTTGCCGCCAAGGTACTGGTGCAGATGGTGCAAACTCGATGGACCGTACACTGTTGTTAACAGATTGATAAGAATAGTTGTAACTATTAACTAAATAAATAAGAAGGTTGTTAACCCTTTGACTGCGGAAGACTCTGAGCCGAAACGCTTCGCGTGGACGGCGTGCAGCCGGCACTAACTATCGCTGGGGACTGAATACTTTTTCACGCAATCTGAATCTGTTCGGCGGTGTATTCAATTGTAATATTGTACGGAATCAAATTACTGTTACTTTATCCACTCCAAAATTAATATTTTTCAATTTTTTAAATATTTTTTATCTTCAATATATATTATTTATTCGTCAAGGGTAAAGTTTTAAAAAGCCATAATTTGATAATTATAATGTATTATAAAATATATAAAATGAAATGTACAAAACGAACTCCAAACCATACATAACTTCTGTCAAATGGCAGATGAACAGATGAAACGAATTTAAGATATAGGGAAAACTGACGTAATAAACGAGATTTTTCTTGTTGATAAGCAACAAGGTATGTTGTTTCTGAGTGTTACACGGATAGGATAAAATAATTTCTTGACAAATTCAGTAAGACAGCAGTAAATGATCAAAGCCGTCGCCGAGCGCACATGTGCGCCCATAGTCTATATCGACGGCTTGTGCTGGGCGCATATATGCGCCCGTAGCAGTCAAAGGGTTAACATAAGATAGCGTTGATGACCAAGGGTTTTAATTAACGCTTTACCGACCCCAGGACTATTAACACTATTTCTATCACGACCGGTCAAATGACTGTGGCGTACACCACAGAGAGGAAATACGGAGTGATGGAAAAAGGAACTTGTATCCGAGCGCTCGGACCCCGGAGGTAATAAACGAATCGGATATAGTTCGAGGTCCGATGCAGCTCGGAAGAACCTTTTCCTCCCTCTCGTATTTCCCTCAACCCTGGAGGACAACAAGGCGTCAGGCCTGGAAAACAGGAGTTGGGCAGCACATTCCTGGCTCAAGCGTCCGTGCGAAACGATCAGCGAAATAAAGTAATTTATTTGGAGCACACAAAATTAAATCTATTTTTCATAACGTTCCCACATGACCGTTTTTAAAATTGTAATTAGAATTTCGTATATACAAAGTAATTGAATCGTCTTTAAACTTTAGACTTTCCCTCAAATATACGTATAATACATTTTTCAATATTCACTTCTTTTTTCATTGTTTACTTTCTGAGAAAAATTTGTAGTCTGTCTTACGTGGGAATGTCGCGGTAGGAATAGGTATACGTGAAGTGTCGGTAGAAATAGTGTTAATCGACTTTTACACGCTTAGTCTGTAAATTTTTGTAATGTTTCCTTACACGAAGGTGACTGTTCCGAGCAATATCGTATATACATTGTAAAGAAATATTAAACTATCAATTATGCGAAGGAAATCATTGCAATCAATTCATTAGCGACCTATCCGCGTCAAAATGAGCCGATCGGGAGTTCGTTTGCAATAAGTCGATCCATGAGCAGTCGGTAAAGTCTTTGAAGTGCTGAATACTCTAAGTCGAAATGCTTTGAGTGGATAGCGTTATTGTTACTCGTACACTAGTATTGTGTTGCAGTAAGTGTCAGATCGAAAAACAAATGCACGTGAATGCTGAATATTCCAAGGACCGGGGATAGCGACTGCCAATTAGAGAGTAATAACAAATTGCCACATAGGAAGGCAATACTGTAGTAGATTTCGCCAGACGCATATATGCGTCCATAGCATTCAAAGGGTTAAAATATTAATAAATGTATATTTAAGACAATTTAACAATAACAACTTAAACGACTTTACAACTTAACAACTTCAACACTCTTTCTACGTTCACAATATAAAACCTTTCTTCCACGTTAGTCAAACACTTTCTGCCTTCACCGTCAAATACTTTCTGCTACGCGCTCGCATTTTCCCTGTCATATATTCTTCCAAACACTCGTTTCCTTTCATTCCAATTGTCAACCTTTCTCACTCGATGCATTCGGTCACGACCACTCAGAATTTCTCAGTCGCAACATTTCCTCAAGTGCTCGTCTTTCGCGCCTTAGAAACACCAGAATTCAAATATTCTACTTTGACACACTTCTTCTTCTCCTAATCACACTCTTTCTGTCCCGCGCTCACATTTTTCCCATCATATATTCTTCCAAACATACGTTTCCTTTCGTTCTAATTGTCAACTTTTCTCACTCGATGCATTCGGTCACGATCACCCAGAATTTCTCAGTCGCAACGTTTCCTCAAATGCTCATCTTTCACCCCTTAGAAACACCAGAATTCAAATATTCTACCTTGACACACTTGTTCTTCTCCTAATCACACTCTTTCTGCCCCGCGTTCACATTTTCCCCGTCATATATTCTTCCAAACACTCGTTTCCTTTCATTCTAATTGTCAACCTTTCTCACTCGATGCATTCGGTCACGACCACTCAGAATTTCTCAGTCGCAACGTTTTCTCAAGTTCTCATCTTTCACGCCTTAGAAACATTCGAGTCCAAACATTCTGCGTTCACACGACAATCGCCCAACTCAAGTACTCTTCAGACTTTCCCAAATTCGCATCCACTCGATCGCATTCCTACATTATACTGCATTAATTTCTTCACACCATTGCATTAACGATGGTAACAATGGAAAATTGATAAGTATTGACATTTTTTCAAATTATGTATTTCTACTAATCTAACAAGGGAAGGACCCCAATTGTACCACACCGATTTCAACGATCTTTCATAGGATGATAGAGTACATATCGTTAAATATGTTTGCTAAATATTAGCCGTAGTTACTTGATAGTTTTAAAGATATAATTGGTTAAAGGTACATACTCTGCGAAGTGATATGATTGTATATCCTTGGTTGCAAAGCCACGACGGTAAAGTGAAGTGTTGTGCGACTTATTATTAGTGGATAGTTCCGCGATTGAATCCCAGTTGACAAAAGTTTTTTTTATTTTTTTTTTCGTTGTCTTTTTTTCTTTTCTGTCCCACTACTATTTCACTGTGATGAAACTGTATAGCTAGACACATAGATAACATACAAATTAAAAATTATTCTGCAATAAACAAGCTTTTGTTCTGTAATCCTGATTCGGAATAACTTTCGATTTGTATTTTTTTTACATCTACGATAACTATCATTCTGATAGTCAACTCATCATGCACAGTGTCACCACAGTGAAGTAATAGTGACTAAAGAGAGAAAGAAAAATAAATATAAAAAAAATTTACATGACAGGGAGGAGGATTCGATCGTCGAATTTCCGATTCACAATACATACAACCTGTCGCTTCGCCACTGTTACTTTACAATTATAAATTTATAATCATGGTACATCAATACATATATGTCTTTAATTGTTTATATCTTTAAAACTACCAGGTAACTACGGCTAATATTTGGCAGACATACTTAACAATATGTACTCTATCATTTTATGAAAGATCGTTGAAATCCGTGTGGTACAGTTGGGGTCCTTCCCTTGTAAGCACACCGGTCACCGGTGATCATCACGACGCCACGGTCAAGTTGAGTGCCGGTCACCGATGACCCCCATAGCATTCAAAGTGTTAAAAGAAGTCGGACTTATAGGGATTATAATAACGTAATCAATAAAAGCATCTTCTGTTCAATGGACAGCGCCAACATATCTCTCTTAGTTTGATTGAAATAATTATACTAACCAGCTGCAGTATTCGAGTACATGGCAAGGACCGCGTCGCCATAGCCAGTCGTGGAGTGTTTCCCCAAATCAGAGACATCGTTCGAAGACGATATTTTTCCGGATATCGACTGACTTCGAATGCCATTTTGTACCTCACTGGGAAGACTGGACGAGCCCCCGGAACCGTACGCCATGTTGAACAACGCTTCCGGGTCGCACACGAACTTGTACACGTATCTTTCTCCAGCCACCTTTTGCATTATACCTTTCTCGTAATAGTACCTTAGCGATCTACTAAGTTTGTCGTAATTCATCGCCGGCCGATTTTTCTGAACTCCCCATCTGCGAGCCACCTGAATGAAATCAAAAAACGTTATCTTATTATTTGACTTTCAACGAGCAATTTACCAGGGGTGGGCGGAAATTTCAGAGTCCGGTCAGGTAGTGCTTGAGTCGCGCCAGGAATTCGAAAATCTATTATTATTAATAATAATATTCTAATAATAGTATCTATTATTATATCTATATTATTCGAGTACCCGAATGACTATTTCTTTAATTTTTATTGGATTCAATTTCATTTACAATATTGCTGCCATTGTAGCTTGCCATTGTGGCAAGTGTAGTAAGAGTAGCCAATCCGCATTTACCCAATAACATAATTAATGCAGCTTGTATGCGATTCTGTTGAATGAATTCTTGAACAATAATATTCAAGCCAAAAAACATCTTGCTATTTCTCTCACACAGGCATTCAATGAACGTTTATTTTCCGATGCTGGCAACGTTATAACAATAATAGCTATGCGAATAAAATTAATACTCCAAAAAGTTGAAAAATTGTGTGTTCTTCACAGTAATCTATATATATAAAAATGAATGTGTGTCTGTCTGTCTGTCTGTACTCGATAGATTCAAAAACCATACATCCAATCGCAGTGAAAATTTGGGAAATTATTAGGTATATCCCCGGGAAGGTTTTTGAAAATTTTTTTTAAAATCATTAGTTGGGGTTCTAGGTGCTCCCAAACAAAAATCCCAAAAATATCAAAATAACGTTTAATTAGTAATTATTAATAATAATAAATAATCTTAAGAACCTTTTTTCTACAATAATAGTAATTGTTTTGGCAAATTTTGTTCATGGAGCTCGAAACCCGTCAAATTGACGGGTCCCGTAAACCTAGTTTAAAATAAACCAGTTTTCATACAATATATTCTGAACTAATTTCTTTGTTTGTGGATTTATAAAATTTGATTTCACTTACACTAGTGGACAAAAGTTTAAGACGAGAGGAATTGTCCTCATTGGTGGAACATAGTTTTATGATCTGCAAATATTATCGTACATACATTTTTGTTGTTACTATGTTAGAACACTATTTATTGATCAGCACATAATGCAAATTTTGTTTATCACGCTATTCCTTATAAATTAGTTAATTTAATTTCATTGACTCTTTGTCCGTTACTATACATAGAGTACGAAAACCTTTATGAGTCTGAAAGAATATGTTGTCGATTGAAGAATCATCCGACCCGCGACATAATATTCGGGTACTCGAATATCACAAACTTATTGGAGACCCGACCTGACCTGAACCCAAAACGTCGGGCACCCGCTTACCCCTATCGTTTACCAGTAACGCTATCGTTTACCTCTTCCGGTTCGATCAGCTTGAATTCCATCCCCCTACCGGTCCACGCGATGCAAGGCGCGTTCGCAGGATCGTCCAGCAGGGTGACCAAAAATTGCCACAGCTGAAGAGAGCCTCGACGTTGCTGTTGATAGCCAACGGACATTTCGCTCCAAGGCGACACCCCTGTCGTCGAGGACGGCCTCTTGCCGGTGTAGTCCGCGTTCCACGAGCTAGGGGAGCCTTTCTTCTGGTAACAACTACTCTGTCTCTCCCACGACGGATTTCTGCCGTCCAATTGAACTCCCAGCTCGGTCCACGTGGGAGTCACGCTTCTTTTCCCGTACACTTCTGAGCTCCAGCTCTCTTGCCGCGAAAAGAAAGCCTCGCCTGAAGCCGACACTGTCGATTGCCATTGAGAAGCGGCGGACGAAGTGCTGGCTGGTCTGCTAGGCGACGGAGAACCTCTGCTGTTCCTCGTCCCGACTCCGTATTGTTGTTGCTGTTGGTAAATCAAGCTGCTGCCTGCGAGAAATTTGTATTCGGTTGAATTTTTTGATTAGTCGTTCTGCGATTAACCCCCATTTGCATCATGACTCTGATTAACACATTGACAGCCAAAAAGCTCCGCGAAAACGCGGGTTTCTGAGTCTGTCGCTTGAGTAACTGCCCCACGATGATGTGAACTTTTTTTGCTGGTATAAGTGTCTTACACATCGATTTGTATTTACTTGCCATGGTTATGCAAATAAAATGTACTATTTTACGAAAATATGTAATGTTTTAAATATTTTTTTTGGTTATTGAGTTATCAAAAACAAGCGAATAAGCTTTTAGTGCCGAACGACGATATATTGTTGCGTATGCCATGGCGCCTAACTATTTGCATCGCGAGAGAGCTCTATCTGAAAATAAATTTATAAAACGTTATAAATGTTTCAATTTTTTCTTTTATTCCGTAATATGCTTCTTGTTGAATTTTGTAAATATCATTCTTACTTCCGTTTTTATGAGCTTATTCCCAAACCTTAGCAAATTAGTTAAATTTGCTCGGCACTAAAAGGGTTAAATGTCTCTCAGGTCGCCGGCTGTCAATGTGTTAAGATAAAGCCTTGTTCAGGCATCAGCGACTTTGAACTGACAACTGAACGTATCACCGCGTATCCAAATTGTTCATGAAGTTTATTTAACATTAGGTTTACGGACATTTCTTGTATATCTATTTGTAATATACAAGGTGTCCCGATCGGGTCTATACGACGTAAAAATAATGTAGTTCGAGCGAAGTAACGCTCCTTCAAACGAGTTGTCTATAACTAAACGGAATAGAAGTGCAGTCCTATATTCAGAGTCAGAGAGTAAAGATCAGTGTCTACAAAAATATTGCGAATCATTTCCTTTAATGAATAAAGAATTTTTTACGAAAAATCAACGTTTATTTCATAAGGGGTCAAATGACCCCCTATGGTAAGATTAGGTATAAAAAAATGCCGGTACGTTTAGTGTTAAAGGACCCTAACGAACTGTGTCCTTTAACCTCTTCTATTCATTCGAGTCTTGCCTCTCACTGTGTAGAGATCAGGTTCAGAAAACGATATACCTTCCTTTAGAAATAAAGTTTAGTAAATTCTTAAATAGAAGTGTTATCTTTACTTTATTCCTTTTTAATCCATAATCTCCAATAGCGAGCAAATGGACGAAGACGGGCTGTACGAACGAAAGCGTACACATGTATACACGTGTAGGTTTAAAGGAGCCGTGAAAAAGACTGAAATCCAGGCAAAAGACTAGGCATTAACGATTGCGCTCACGCGCGGTCGCCGTTGAAGTGCTCGTCATACAAATATCGGCAGGAAATTGGTTGATATTCAAAGCCCACGGGGTTGTCGGCGTGGCATAGCTCGCGGATAGCTGCTCCGCCTGAAATACCGCGCGGAGCTCGCGCGATATGTATATTAATCGGGTGCTCTCTTCTCAGGGAGCACCCGGCACCGCCGGCATCCCGCCCGATGCTGTGGTCCCTCGAGCCGAAAAAGCTATCCTCGAACCGTAATCCGGTTACGTTCCAAGTCGTGTACGGGGAATATTGAAAAATTGAGAAGCCCCCAACCCGAAACCGAGCCGGAACGCGGCGCCGCCAGTCGTAATGCCTTGTTTTTTCTTTTCCTCGTCGATTAAAAGCGATAGGTTCACCCGGTTAGAAAAGGGAACGAAAAACTACGTATATGCAGTGTTGTTCGCTTATGCCGCGTCCACATTGAAAAGAACAGTTCGCGAGCTGTTCGTCAACGGAAACCGCAGCATGTCCAGACTGGGGCTCGCGAACAGTTACAAACTTGTTCGCTTTAAGCCACGTCCACATAGAAGAGAACAGTTCGCGAGCTGTTCGCCAACGGAAACCGCAGCATGTCCAGACTGGGGCTCGCGAACAGTTACAAACTTGTTCGCTTTAAGCCACGTCCACATAGAAGAGAACAGTTCGCGAGCTGTTCGCCAACGGAAAACGCAGCATATCCAGACTGGAGCTCGCGAACAGTTACAAGCTTGTTTGCTCTGAATTCATGGGCAGTTCGCCATTAACTTTTGCCACATACGGATGTCAATGTACAGACTTTAAAAATGTCTGAACAAAATCTATTACTCGCAGCATCTGCATATTATATAATAAAAACAAATAATGATAGAAAAAAAAGAGAGCGTCGATGTTGGCAAAGACAATTGTTTACAACAAGAAAAACCTCTGGTGGAATCAGTTTAGTGAACAAATTATTACAGAACGAAAATGGATTTAAAAACTTTAGCAGAATGTCATACGAAGACTGTGAAAAATGCTTGGTAGAAACTGACGACAATTGAGAGCTACTCGAATTCCATAAAATTGTGTTACGAAGGCGTCCAGACACGCTTCGAGCTCGCGAACAGTTTCACTGTTCGCTCGGGAAGCGGTACTGTTGAAGGACAACGATATATTAGGGGGATTGGAAAGTGATGCCGTTTCTGTGCATGTTAACCCGTTGCCGCACGCTACTAATTTAATGATCGTGCTCAGAAACACATTTTTTTTTTTCAATTGTTTATGACTGCCAGATGAAATCAAGTGCAAGTTGTATGTTTGGAAGTGAAAATTATTACATTTGGCTATAGTTTTTCCAAAAAAACTCTTGACGGCTATAACCGGTCATTTGCTCATCATGTCATTTTTTCTCTTGCCAGAGAAAATGACGGTTATGACCGTCGTGACGACTATACAGCATTTGCTTCACTAATTCAAAATGATTCTTATGAATAAAAGTGAGTTAATAGGTGTAAACTTAACACAAGAAAATCAGTTTGAAACAAAATTGTAATTTGTAATTTATTTTGCTTATAAAATAGTATAATAATAACCGCATAAAAGAACAATTAATATGCTGTCTGGCATGCTATAACTTTTTTTCTAGATGTGTTACTCAATAATTAACAAATTTATGTGTTAGTACACTCCGTACTAACGCTGTTCTTTTTTTTATTGATTAAAATGTGCACGACGGCTATAGCCGTCATTTGCGACAACGGGTTAATATTTGATTGTCATTTGTCAGCTCAATGAATACTTCAAAGTCATGCCAAAAACATTTTAACCGTTTGAGTCCCAGGGAGTATTGAAAAAACGCTATCGAAAAATTCCGAACAGCACAACCGCCCTTTCTCTAAACGAGTACGAAAAGACCAAAGCGGCGCGATAGCGCTTGTTTTATTTTATATCGAGAAATACCAAGCGGTGCAATAGCGCTTGTGTTTAAATTTTTATTTTGTAATGTATTATTGCATTATTATAGTATTATTCCATCTATTGTAAAATGTACTGTTTACATTAACACGTTGAATGCCGCGCCAGTTTTAGAGAGTTTGTCCGTGGCGCCACGATGAATTTTCTATTATACATTACATATACTGTTGGAATATTACCTACGATAAATAAGTTACAGTGTATAACTATTTTTCGATGTTTTATACTTCATTAACTTCTTCGCGCCATTACATTAACGATGGTAATAATAAAAAATCGATAATTATTGACATTTGTTCAAATTATGTTTTTCTACCAATCTGACCGCGCCGGTCATCGGTGACCCCCACGGCGCCACTGTCAAGTTGAGTGCCGGTCACCGGTGACCCCCATGACAGTCAATGTGTTAAAAGGAGCTGTGTGATGTACTTGCTTCAGTAAATCTGAGCGCGCTTCGACAATCGGTAACGCACCGTCAGTTGTCCACAACGTTCGAAATGTGCTGGGTTTTCTCGACATAAAATCTCAACAGCGCGATCGCGCTGTTTGAGACTCAAACGGTTAAGATTATACAGACTTATTTATTTGAAAATAATTAAATTAAAAACTTTTTTGCAATTTTGGGTGATATGGCCAGCCAAATACCAGAAGAGGTACATATCCGGCATTGCATGCTTTTTGAGTTTCGCAAGGGTAGTAACTCAACAGTTGCTACCAAAAACATTTGCGATGTATTCCCAAATGGATTAGACATTCGTAAATGTCAGAGGTGGTTTGCTTTGTTCGGTAATTTTGATCTTTCCGACTCGTATTGATTAGGGAGACCATCAACTTTAAACAATGACGTGTTAAGGACGGAAGTGGAAGCAAATCCGTGTAAGACAATTGAGGAATTGTTAAATAGTCTTAAACAACCTTGGTCGACTATCTAAGAACGTTTGCAGCAGATTGGGAAACAAAGCAGAGCAGGGTATTTGAGTCCCGCATAATCTGTTCGAAGAGAACAAAGCTAACCGATCCACCACATGCAACTTACTGCTCTAACGACATAATACAGATGCGTTTTTTGATCGCTTGATCACTAGAGATGAAAGATGGGTCCTCTATGAGAATCCGAAACGCAAAAGGCAATGGCTCTCTCCAAATGAATCGCCGCGAAGTACTGCTAAGCCAGGTTTACACCTTAAAAAGGCGCTTTTGTGTGTTTGGCGGAGTATTCACGGTGTTGTTCATTTTGAAGTGCTGAAATCTGGACAAACTGTGAATCCAGACCTTTACTGTGAACAATTGGATCGAATGAACCAATCTTTAATTGTAAAGTGGCCGGCAATCATCAACAGAAAAGGCGTTATTCTGCAACACGATAATTTCAAAACCGCACTGTGCTAGACAAACCCTAGAAAAAATTAATGAATCTTCCACTACTGAATTTGAAATTTTGTTCCAGGCATTAGATACCCATTCTGCAAGTTTTGATGCGGATGCTTTTTCAATTTTCCCTGAAGGTGTCGAATATAAGATGCATCACGAATTCAGACGCATAAAAACACGTAAAAATGTGCGTTTAATATTCGATGTAATACGGTATTTCGAATCTGATTGGAAACCTTAAAAGTCTTGATCGTTTTGGAAGTCTTGAAAGTCTTAAAAGCCTTGATCGTCTTGAAAGTCTTAAGGATACAGCTTTACCTGACGCGCGAGACATTACAGAAACGGAAGAAGCTTGCCGAAAAATTTGACCGCGTAGTAACGATCAAGATTTCCAAAACTTCTAAAATGACTAAAACTTTCAAAAATGTTAAGGAATCAGATTTGAAGTAATTCTAACTTTTTACAGATTCGAATCGGTTCGAAGCGTTTCAAATCCCATCGCTAACCTTAATAAAGCGCTATAAAGTTAACCGCAGTACTGAACAATTCAATTGCTCTTCGAAACATTGCCTCGTCGATTCGCGAACGGGAACAGCGTTCGACAGGAGTTGCGGTCGGAAAAACAAGCTGCTGCATCGCTATACACATTGGTGTTACTACGAAATATACATATCTCGGTGATCGGGAAGAAATCGAGAGGAGGAAGGGTCGGCAAAGTTAATCGTGTCGGCAAGTTAGCTTTAGTTTCCTAGCCGGCAGACGTTGGTCGGATCCCGACCTCGTGCAGACGAGACAGACAGGAATCGCGAGGGAGGAGAGTTGAAAGCTGCGGGCCAATCTGGCACTCTGTCTCTCTCCGAAGGGGAAGAGGGGGACGAAAGGGGTCGACCTCGACGTGCAAGTGGGGCCAGAGGCTTTGCGGGTAGTTTTAGATTAAAATTAATCGCGAGCTGATGAAACCGGTGGTGATGTACCGAGCAGGAAAAGGGTTGAAGCCGGGACTGGTCAGGGGCGGTGCGCAGAAGGGTTGCACGGAAAAGAGGACGGCCTCCACTCGTCCACTCTCAAACCAGCAGCTTTACTTCTTTCCTCTCTCTTTTCTCTCTCTCTCTCTCTCCCTCTCTATTTCGTATACCCTCTCGCTTTTCTCTTCCTTCTCTCATTTTCTCCTCCACCCCGTCTTTATCCTGCTATCTCTGTCTCCTTGATCCCCGAATTCCAGAGTAGAGGCTTGTTAATAATGCAAGGTCCATTTTCCATCCACCTGACTCACCGAAATGCCCTTCTTCTCTTTCTCTCCATATTGGAATGTTCCACGAGAGACCGAACAACCGAATTGCAACATCTACTTATTCTTTCATTTCGTAGAATGAAACTTGGATCGGCTCTAATCCTGCTGTCCCTGGTGCTGGTATTAATTAGCGGGCTGGTGACCAATCTGTATCCATTAACAGGTTATTACTATTCCACCCGCTACATTGGTCAACGACTGGTCGATTTAACGGACTAGGGAGACAATCATGTTTCATGTGATCCCTTCGATCGAGTACACAAGCGAGCATCGGCAGTTTTGCTTAAATTTCTGAAATTGTATCCTTATTTCTCTTCTTTCTTTTTTTTTTAAAGGAGTTTAGTTAAATGGAACACCCGCTCGAAACCCTTTGCCGGCGAGAACGCAGCCAGGCCATATGTGCCAGGGGTGTATCGATAACGATGGGTATGATCCTATTATTAATCTAAACTGCGTTTAAATAATTGAAACGGCTTAATGGGAGGGAGAATTACGCGAAGAGAAGTAGAAGCATAATTCCCCGGTGACTTGGAAGTAAATGGGTATACGCGCACGGTGTCGGGCAGCGAATATAGCAACAGAGTTCCTAAAGGATTCGTTTGGTGTACGTGCGTGCGTGAATAAAGGAAGACTGATCGGTCTGATTACAAAGCATGAGCTTGCAAAGCCCTTCACCGACTCTACCTTTCGCGCGTCCATAGACTGCGCGACTTCGAAGTCTATTAGGTAATTACCTCCGATCTAACTTTTCCCGAACGCTTTTACAAGTTTGGATCAATCGATGGCCATGAACGCGGTACGCTCGAATATAAAATTTGTTTCGTTGGAAATGGAATTCGTCTTGGAGATGGAATTTTAGCCGTGCAAGACAAAGCTTTTGCGACCTGCAATCCCCCCGGGGAGAGAGAATACTGTGCTCTTTCCTTCGTTTAGCAGCTTTCGCTGGATTCCACGGAGCGTTTCTCCGCAGCTTTTCAGTTGAAAGCATCCTTCAATTATTCACTTACGTGTACTTAGTCACGCGTGAGCGAGTCCACCGTACCAACGACGAGCGCTGCCCTGGATTATCAAGGAGTTTTCGCATTAAAATGTCGCTGAAAATTTATTAACCGGCTTCCGTGCGACCTGCTTGACATAGAATCGAAATCTGAATGCTCTGAACGAACCGACCCGTTCAGTTTGTCCGCAG
This sequence comes from Tetrapedia diversipes, assembly GCA_033822845.1. NCBI lineage: Eukaryota > Metazoa > Arthropoda > Insecta > Hymenoptera > Apidae > Tetrapedia > Tetrapedia diversipes. The sequence continues at coordinate 722,416 of JAOPTO010002212.1, read as the reverse complement.
AAACGGAATATTACGGATTGCATATTATCGAGAGGAAGACAAAGCAACGGTTGACTTCGGAACACAAAAATGCTCTACAAGCGGAGACCGGAAGGACAGCTAGGACTAAAGCTCGATTAATGGATGGAACACCGAGTACTTCCCCTGTGTGCTTCAGTTATTTATGGGATCTATGGGGTAGCTAGGCGCCACGTGGATCCATTGTCAAGAGATTTGTCACGGTGCACGTTCGAGAAGAGGGTATCGTCGGTTCAGAGGTCTCGATTTATCTCAACAGCTCGAATGATCACGTTAAGACCATTATCCGTCGAACTTTATACACTGCTAGCAATAATTGTAATCTGGAAATTGTATTACAGATCACTTACTGTTTCGAGTGTCCTGAGACGTCGTCGTGGGGATGCTCGTCACGGAAATCGGCTCCCCGTACCCTCTGTCAGCTGGTTCCTCTTTCACGGAGATGTTTTTCGTGGTTTCGGTTGTTTGCGAGCTCAATTTACTGTTTCTGCTTAACAGAGGTACGAATGATCCTTAATTTCCAGTTTTTCATAATCTTCTACGATACAGCAGTGTTCGTTTCACTTACCCTAAGCAATTGCTTTGATTCTCCGGGTCGAGGTCGAGAAAGGTGCTGCTCTGCGAATGTGGATGGCTCACTGACGCTTGGTATTGCGAATAATTGGTCTCGCTGATTCTTCTGCAGTTCGCAGACTCCTGTTTGACACCGGCGCCTGTGATAAAACAAGTCGTGTCTGTTGGAAAAATTGTAAACAGGAAATATAAGGTAAGGTAGTCGCAGTTTTTCGACACTCAAGCCGTCCTATAAAGACTCATTCCTGACAGAAGTGTAAAAGATACGAAATTTGAACTAACAAATAAGAATGATAATCTGAACTTTTTGTTGTTGTTGTTGTTGTTGACCTCTTAGGCAAACAGGATTCAATCAAACGGATTTTATATGTAATCAGTTTTCTATAGATTTCATTATATTTAATATTAATTATTACCTTTGTTTTATATTGGCCTTATGTTAGGTGTGCAAATTAATTCGGTGCCTTTTTCATGCGGAACCCAACTTTCTAACCTTTGAATTTTTTCTAATTGAAATAAACGTTGCGATAAGCGTTGGTAGATAACACCTGGTTGCAACGCAAGCTCCTGTTTAGCTTTTTCAAAATGTTTCTTAAAATTTCTTGCCTGTCCTGGATGTATTTATTCGAGAATGAGGTACAACATTCTCACCAAGAGCAACACAGATCATTTCTGCAGCTTCAGCGACGTTTCTTTTTTAACTGAACTACGAAGAGTACACAAAACGAATGTGCTCTTTGCTGCACGCCATCGTTTAAATTGTTGTTTACCCAGATCACGTTGACCGAATCAAGCAGTTTTCTAATATTTTGGAAAGCTAGATGTCTACACTATAAGACTCCAAAAATACCGTTATGATATTCAAACTGTAAATAGCCTTTATCATCATCGAAAGATGAAAAACTAAAATTAACTTGTACACCTAATATTTATATTTGTGTAATTTTATCATCAATCGATGCGTTATATTCCTTTCAAAACACTATTACATGTCCTATGTTGAAAATGAATTAGTTTAGAAGATATAAATCTTTCTTCGATTTCTCTAAAGCATGGAACACTGCGTAACGCCTCCCAGCGGGTTACACTCGACCGTGCTGACACAGGCGTCTGCGAATTTTTTGCCAACGCAAGTAGTTAACACGTTCGTGTACAGTTAAAAGCTCAGAGAGGTGCAAAAATAAACACGCGATTTTTTTTTTCAATTAATTGTGATATCCGAAATGTGATTAGACACATTTTGTAAGAGCAGTTAGAATATCACATTTTAACAGTTATATTCAATGAATGCTATAGCTTCCACGATGATATTTGAATCGAGGTTATGTAGGAATGCGATCGGGTGGATGCGAGTTTGGGAAAGTCTGAAGAGTACTTGAGTTGGGCGATTGTCGTGTGAACGCAGAATGTTTGGGCTCGAATGTTTCTAAGGGGTGAAAGATGAGCACTTGAGGAAACGTTGCGACTGAGAAATTCTGGGTGACCGTGACCGAATGCATCGAGTGAGAAAGGTTGACAATTAGAATGAAAGGAAGCGACTGTTTGGAAGAATATATGACGGGAAAATGTGAGCGCGGGACAGAAAGAGTGTGATTAGGAGAAGAAGAAGTGTGTCAAAGTAGAATATTTGAATTCTGGTGTTTCTAAGGGGTGAAAGATGAACACTTGAGGAAACGTTGCGACTGAGAAATTCTGGGTGATCGTGACCGAATGCATCGAGTGAGAAAGGTTGACAATTAGAAAGAAAGGAAACGAGTGTTTGGAAGAATATATGACGGGGAAAATGTGAGTTCGGGGCAGAAAGAGTGTGATTAGGAGAAGAACAAGTGTGTCAAAGTAGAATATTTGAATCCTGGTGTTTCTAAGACGCGAAAGATGAGCATTTGAGGAAACGTTGCGACTGAGAAATTCTGGGTGACCGTGACCGAATGCATCGAGTGAGAAAAGTTGACAATTAGAATGAAAGGAAATGAGTGTTTGGAAGAATATATGACGGGGAAAATGCGAGCGCGTGGCAGAAAGTATTTGATGGTAAAGGCAGAAAGTGTTTGACTAACGTGGAAGAAAGGTTTTGATTGTGAACGTAGAAAGAGTATTGAAGTTGCTAAGTTGTAAAGCCGTTTAAATTGTTATTGTTAAATTGTCTTAAATATACATTTATCAATATTTTAACCCTTTGAATGCTATGGACGCATATACGCGTCTGGCGAAATCTACTACAGTATTGCCTTCCTATGTGGCAATTTGTTACTACTCTCTAATTGGCAGTCGCTATCCCCACTCCTTGGAATATTCAGCGTTCACGTGCATTTATTTTTCGATCTGCCACTTACTGCAACACAATACTAGTATACGAGTAACAATAACGCTATCCACTCAAAGCATTTCGACTTAGAGTATTCAGCACTCAAAGGGTTAATCACTTCACTTTTATTTATTCACACCTGAATTCCATCTTTCGTTCTACTAAAATCATTTTATAGAATTTTCTTATGGTTATATAAAATTAAATCAATAATAATTGGTTTTAAAATTTGGAATGCTATAGCATCCTCGTCATCCTGTATCATAATGAAAATGAATGTTATAGCATTCATGTCCGCGAACGTGTTAAACAAAGAATCTACGACACAATAAACGCGTCAGAAGTTAGAGCGGAGAACGTTAGTCGAAACGAGGGTAAAGTTATCGCGGAAGTGCAGACGAACGGTCAATGATTTTAACGATCGAACGAGGATCGTTCCTTGGGAGGAAGATCGTCGAGACGAGGACATAAGGGCACGTGTCGTGGCGGAAGCGAAGGCGCATCGTTGCAGCGGCACGTGGGGGTGGATACGCTTTCTAATGGGGCCGTCGACGATTTTGCGCGGCAGAGGGTGCGCTCCCCGATAAATCAAGCGGACTCTCTGGCCGTGGGAAGCATAAGTCAGAAGCCTCCGGCAATCATTGTATTTGCAAACATCGGAAGTTTACTCGCTATGGGAGAACCGCCGACCTGATGATATGAAAGAACCGTAGACGCGGATTCGCGTAGAGCGAATCCCGGTTTTACAACAATCTGGCAACTGTTTTTGGGTAAAAGCAACATCGGAAAATGTAGAAAAATAAAATCTACAGAACTATTCGCTTGGTAAATTTGCGAACTGTTTCGATGCTCCAACGCATCGCAATTTATCGCGTTTTGCCTTCGATTTAACAATCGTTGATTCGCAAACAACGCGAATCTCATGCTGCGCGTGTTGATTGAACCTTTTGAAGGGTACTGGCGGGTAATTTTATAGATGACATGTACATACAAACTGAGAATGATGTATATTAAGAAGTTTATCAAGAATATAAAATAACCTTCTCGGCTGTAAAAATTTTTCTAAATTATTTTTTGAAAAAAAGATCAAGGGTAGAACATTTATTATCCAAATTAATTAGAGAATAGTCGATTCGGATAATCAAATATTTTATCATGTTAAAGGAGCAAACAGAAGTTAAATATTTTTAAGGGTGAATGTTCTTTATGTAAATAAAAATACCCAATAAGAAAAATGCAATATGAAAGTAAACTATTTTTAACCCTTTGCACTCGAGAGATGACCATTAGTCGTTTAATGATACTAACTTCAAAAATTTTCAAATTCGAAACATTTACTAAGATTCGCTTATATATCAAACGTCATTTAGTTTAATTAAGTAATATACTAAAATTTACATATACGATTATTTAACCTCTGAATCTGATTAATAAACAAACTAACTAAAGTCTGAAAATTTAAGAAAGTATCATTTGGTGACTAACATTCACCCCTCAAGCGCAAAGGGTTAATTGAGACTTCGGTAAGAGGAAATGTTCGCTTTAATTTTTCGATTAAAAATCATTTAACCCTTTGTACTCGAGAGATGACCGTTAGTCGTTTAATGATACTAACTTCAAACATTTTCAAATTCGAAACATTTAATATAATTCACGTATATTAAACTTCATTTAGTTTAATTAAGTCGTATATTAAAATTTACATATATGACTATTTAACGTTTGGGTTTGATCTAACGTCTAAAAATTTGCGAAATTAACATATGCTAGGATTACGATGTCCCATGTGAGAGGACAGCCGAGTGCAAAGGGTTAATAACTATAATAATAATTAAAATTGAGATAATCGACGTTCTATTATATATATTGAGAAATTCTTCATGGCTGTAGTAAATTAATTCTTCAAGGATAAAAAACGAGTGAAACTTCTTTTTCCGACGTTACGCTCAACAACATCCGGAAAACAATCCCTGAAATAAAAGTTTATTGGCAAATCTGAGCCCGGCGATCGGTCTGTTTACTTTGAACAGGGTTCGCTCTGAATGTTTGCGTACACGTTACGCGTGCAAACAAACGGGCCACGGGTTCTTGCGCGTGCGCATCGAGCACTGGATAAAATTAATAGGTGAAGAACAAATTTGACGTGGTGTCAGGATGTGGTAAGTACGTTACGATCGCGTTGTAGCGTTCGATAATGCGAATTACTGGGAAACTTGCAACAATATGCGAATTCTGAATGGTTCTCTTTCGAAGTGCATCGAATTTGAGATATCCAGCAACGTTAACTGTGGCTTGTTACTTCGTTTAGAAAATACGAAATTTTCTTTATCGAGTTAACGCGTGTGCACGAATAGAGAATACATGTGCGAATACAGTTAAATTTTTCATATATGAACTAATAGAGAAATAAAAGTGTTCAGATAAGAAAATCTTCGAATGATAGAATAATTACTCTTTCTTCTGCTAAATTTCATTTATTGAAGTGGATATTAAGGATGTTGACACTTTGCTTAAACACATAATTGTAGGAATATGGTCGAGTGGATGCGAGTTTAGGAAAATCTGAAGGTTTCTTGAGTTGGACGATAGTCGTGTGAATGTAGAATGCTTGGACTCGAGTGTTTCTAAAGCGCGAAAGATGAGCATTTGAAAATACGTCGCGACTGAGGAATTTTGGGTGGTTGTGACCGAGTGCACTGAGTAAGAAAGGTTGACAATTAGAAAGATATATGACGGCGAAAATGCGAGCACGTGGCAGAAAGAGTGTGATTAGGAGAAGAGCAAGTGTGTCAAAGTAGAATATTTGGACTCGAGTGTTTCTAAGGCGCGAAAGATGAGCACTTGAAAAAACGTCGCGACTGAGGAATTTTGGGTGAACGCGACCGAATGCATCGAATGAGACAGGTTGACAATTAGAAAGATATATGACGGAGAAAATGCGAGCGCGTGGCAGAAAGAGTATAATTAGGAGAAGAGCAAGTGTGTCAAAGTAGAATATTTGGACTCGAGTGTTTCTAAGGTGCGAAAGATGAGCACTTGAGAAAACGTCGCGACAGAGGAATTCTGGGTGAACGTGACCGAATGCATTGATTGAGAAAGGTTGACAATTAGAAAGATATATGACGGCGAAAATGCGAGCACGTGGCAGAAAGAGTGTGATTAGAAGAACAAGCGTGTGAATGTAGAATGCTTGGACTCGAGTGTTTCTAAAGCGCGAAAGATGAGCATTTGAAAATACGTCGCGACTGAGGAATTTTGGGTGGTTGTGACCGAGTGCACTGAGTAAGAAAGGTTGACAATTAGAAAGATATATGACGGCGAAAATGCGAGCACGTGGCAGAAAGAGTGTGATTAGGAGAAGAGCAAGTGTGTCAAAGTAGAATATTTGGACTCGAGTGTTTCTAAGGCGCGAAAGATGAGCACTTGAAAAAACGTCGCGACTGAGGAATTTTGGGTGAACGCGACCGAATGCATCGAATGAGACAGGTTGACAATTAGAAAGAAAGGAAACGAGTGTTTGGAAGAATATATGATGGGGAAAATGTGAGTGCGGGTCAGAAAGTGTTTGACTGTGAACGTAGGGAAAGTGTGATTCTGAACGTATTAGTTGCTAAGTTGTAAAGTTCAAGTTGTTACTGTTAAATTGTTTTAAATATATACATTTATTAATATTCTAATCTCTTCACTTTTATTTTATTCACATCTGAGTCCCATTCCTCACTCTACTAAAGTTGTTAAAGTAGAATTTTCCTATATAATTGCAAATCCTGTATCCTTTTATTGTCAAATTGTATTATTCTTTAAAATATGTAGCTTTTATTAAATAGCACTCTATTCGGATAATAGAATATCTAGGTGCGGTATTCAGATAACGGATGTTCGTATAAGGGAGAGTTTGCTGTATGTATATAGATTTTATTCGCCATTTCCCGTGGCCGTTTGTTCGCCTGTTCGATGGGGATCGAAATATTTATTGGATTTTCTAACACTTACACATATGTACAACGTGTAAATTTACAGGTGGGGCGAAATGAAAGGGATGATTCTACGAGTTAAGATAAGACGAAATTCCGTTAAAGGCTTCATTAACACGTTCCCTGCCGCGTGGGGCGTATACGCCCCATGCTAAAATTTCCTCCCACACCAGAAAACAGCCTTTAAAAAAAGATATATTTTTAACAATATTTTGTCAAATAAACTAAAAATGATCGCTTTTCTGGTTTAAATTTATAAAGTGATATGCCTTTCTTTTAAATTTATGGTTTTAAATTACTGAAATATTGTATATTATACCACGAAAAACATGCTTGTGTCAACCAAAAAAAAAAAATGTGGAGCGTATACGCCCCACGCTGGCCTGAACGGAAAATCTTTAAAAAAATGTCCGGCGGGGAATGTGTTAATTAGTTATTAACAAATGAAGACTGCCCCAAAATTGACTGAAATCAGGTAATCCGCCTTACACCGCCGTCTGAATGCGCAACTATTCACAAGAAAAGTCAGGCTCGTAGTGCAAAGAGAGTTAGAACCCTACCTCACAGAGACTAAGAAAAATTGTTCGTCACTCAAGCGACGCGTGATGCAACATCAAAAGTTCCGTCACTTTCCGAAAAGTATTAAATAAACGTTGAATGACAATCTACTTACTCGTAAAATTCACAAAAGCATGTCAAAACCCCCTTATTGAGATTTTCGAGTAAAGAGGATCAATGATCTCTTAAAGTAGATAATACAGAAAGATAATGCACCTACACGTATCTAAATCACGACTGTTCCGTTCGGGAATGTTCAACGAACAATACACATGCACAGCGATTGTTCCGTCTGAGAATTTGCATTAAGAAATATACACGCATGACGACACATCTCTCATGCACTTGTAGTATTACTTATACAAGCTTACACAGCATATTAATTCTAGGTTTACGAGATCCGTCAATTTGACGGGTTTTGGATTTAGAGAGTAAAATTTACAAAAATAATTACTATTATTCCCAGCAACTTTTATTGAGTTTTATCGATATAGCGATACAAATATACGCAAATCTATTTTCCTCTGAGTTCTGCAATTTCAAATTCTTTTTTTATTACACCTATTCCTTAATACGTTCCGTGCAACACCGTTTTTTGAAGATTTTCCGTTTAGCCCGTGTGGGGCGTATACGACCCACACTTTTACGATTAACCCCTTGCACTATTCGGAACCTCGGAAAAAGTCAGGCCAAACGCTGCTGCCTCAATTGTCGCGGTGAAGGACGAGCGGTGGAGCGCGCGTGCCGAAACTTGAGATCCATCTTATCCACGCGATGGAACTCTTGTGAAATTCAAATGAATTTGAATCAAAAACTTTTATATATACTTTAATTATCACATAATATTAAAACAAATTCTGAATAAGTAATAATAATATAATTAATTAATAACGAAATAAAAATATGTAAAAGCAAATCCGCGGTAGTAGTGTTTGAACTCAAATAAGTTTTCTGATTATCTCACTAATATCAAACCTAAAACTGAAAGACGCAATATAAATAAACAATTAAATATCAATTTTGCCCGAAATTAAGACCACGAGTCAGACTCGTGATATTTATGTTCGGCCTGAAATGTCGAGTACGAGTCAAGCTCGTGATATTCATGTTTGGTCTGGAACTGAACAACGAGCCCGACTCGTGACATCAATGTTTGGCCTAAAATTTTCATCACGAGTCAAACTCGTCAAAATAGTGCAAGGGGTTAAGCAATGTTTTTGATCCACATACGGCTCACAATTTTTCAACAGTACAAAACCAAGATTAAAGTTTTTTAAAAATAACCACCGAATGGCTTGAAAGGAAAGTTCAGCGTGGGTCGTACACGCCCCACGTGGCACGGAACGTGTTAATATATAAATATTAGATGTAGATATACAAAGGATGTCCGTAAACCTAGTGTTAATATGTTAAAATGCAATTTAACGTAGTTTGATAATGCAACGCGTCCAGGGAATAAAAACAGAATTTCTGCGCGACAACACAGTCATACAGTCACAGTTATCTATCACAGTCAATCTATCATTCAGTTATTCAGTCATAACTCACAAACGTGTAATAACCCACGAATAAAGACTCCTACATATGTATAAGACAAAACTTATGCGATAGCTTTTTAAGCCCAGCACTGAATACGCTGAAGCAGCTTTGGTAGACGAAGGTCTTCTAGTTTAGTAGAAAGAGAGAGGCAGGAGGTTAAAGAAGAGAGAGACAAGGAGAGAGATGCTAATCAACCGAGGTTCAAGGAAGGGGAGAAAAAAGCCGTCAGATTTAATATAAAGTGCTTCCTTGTTTAATGCGATATCGATAATCGACGGCAGTTTTCCGTTGATTCTTTCTTGCAGCTTTAGAAACAACGGCTCCGGGCGATTTGTTGGATTTTTTAATATCCTCGTCGATATTAGCCTGCGATACTGAAAATATCTCATTGTCGACGAGCGGAGAAAACGAAAACACTTTTAATCCAGGTCGATCTATATTTTGCGTTCAAACGTGGAACGGTTACGAAACGATTTGGTTAGAACGTTATTACAGGTAAAAAAATGCAAATGTTTGTACAGAATTCGGGGAAATAATATTTAAAAGAGAGGGCGATGTGAAACAAAAAGAAGTAAGTGTAGAATAGAATTTTTTCAGTTTCTGTTCAGTTTCTGTGAAAATCAAGTTTGATGATCCACTATGATTATGTTTGTAAACAATATTCATTTTTCACTCAAATATTATGTATTAAAGAAGAGATGTACAATGAAGATATCGAGTATATGATAAGCCAACATTTTTATTAGATTCGATAATAAAGTATCGAATATAAAAAATTAACCCTGTAACCTCATATCTATCATTTAGAAAACTTTATCAGAAAAGATTTATACGCGAAATTCAATCCATGTCTTCTGAAAGGTATAGTTGTATTAAAAACAAAAGGAAAAGAAAGTGTTGTGTTGTACACTTTGAGTTTCTAGAACCGGTTCATTAAAAATTGTCGCATTCTAAATGATTAATCCTCACATTCCATTTAATGTAAATGAAAAGCTATTTGTGCTGATATCAGCAACAGTTTCTAATAAAATAGCTTGTCATCCTTTAAATATCTCACTCCGTGATCGTATATACATAATTGATTTATTTTAACACTGGCTCTAAAATTTATAATACCTCAGACCTCTTTTAAGCTATATCCGTCGCTGGTCTTTAATATATTAAATGAGAGGATGTTCTAACGATAATTTTCCGTCTCAAAATGGAAGAGCCTCTTAGTTCACCACATCGACACGAATTACCGACAGCAAATTCGCTATTCCCTATTCCCGCAGACTGCATCGAGGCTCTTGACAAATTGACACTTAAATTCACATATGCGATACATTTCCGTGCAGCTTCCGTTTCTGTGGAGATTGAATTCCTCCGAAGTATGTGGGCATATACTTAACGCAATTACATATTGGAGCGTAGCGGCTCGGTAAATCCCGAGGAAATCGTCGCGAATTGTGATCGAAATAGGTCGGAAAATAAATTTTTGTAACACTAACTTGACATCCGATGGAACTCGGGCACGTACTGCTCGCTGTCTTCCGTTTCGCAGCTGCTGCCTGTAATGAAATCGAAATGAATAGCAAAATTATTATTTATGTTTTATGTATTATGTATTACCGTTATTATACAGGGTGTTCGGACAGCCCTGGGCTTAAATTGAAAGAGTAACTCCCTGAGACATTCTAAGACGAAAATCAAGAGTAACGATTTTGCGTTTGAGGCTTTGTTTACGTGTTATAACTAGTTAAAGATATCGTTTAATCCGGACCGTTCGACGCTTAAGAGCGGGTAACCGAGGCAACTCGGTCGGTAACGTCGCTGAGTCCACAGTGATGCTCAAGCGTCGGACGGTCCGGATTAAACGATATCTTTAACTAGTTATAACTCGTAAACAAAGCCTCAAATACAAAATCGTTACTCTTGATTTTCGTCTTAGAATGTCTCAGGGAGTTACTCTTTTAATTTAAGCCCAGGGCTGTCCGAACACCCTGTATAGGCCTTCAAAATGGTTAACATCTCCAATCTATGGGCTATGATTTTTATGTTTTATTGATACAATTACTTTATACTTTTAATATGTTTTCCTTGAAGAATAAAAATGTGATTTGTATTTCTGCGCTTTCCTTTATGATTATTTCGACAATAAATTTTATTAACCGTTTAAACCATAGGGGTTATTGAAAAAACACTGTCGAAGAATCCCGATGAGCGTAACCGCGCTTTCTTTAACCCTTTCGCTACGGCGGGTCTCGTCGCGGAGTGTCTTGTGTGAAACGGAGCACCGTGCCGAAAGTGCGAACATTAAACGCAGATAGTCTTCAGCATTCAAGACCAAGACTTTTGTCTCAGAAATGACTTTTTAACTTTTAGAAGCAAAATAATTCATGTTCATAACTTTTCTATGAACAGATTTTTAATTCAACAATACGATTAATATTTTTGTATTATACAACAAAATAGTAACTATAATTGTAACATAATGTTGACCAATAACCTTTTAATAATCATATTTTGTATGAAACTCCTCAAAACACAGATAAAACTTGACTTTTGGCTCCATTTTTATGGTAGATGATAGGGTGACTATAGTCACCCGTTGTGTACAGGTGGCATCTTGTGGCCGGTGACTATAGTCACCCGTAGTAGCGAAAGGGTTAAATTAGTACGAGACGACTCAAACCACGTGATAGCGCTTGTTGCATTTTATGCTCTGCCCATGTAAGATGTGTTAGCTAACGTGATTCTCGTCTTTTTCACACCGCTCTGTCACATTTATTGCAGTTGGCAAAGTTACAAATTATAAGTGTCACTCTCCATTTAAATTGTGTGTTCATAATACAAAAATATTTTTAATTTGTGATTTGTTATTTCATGAAATACACCTGTATTATTACGTATGCGTACTGTAAGTTTAAAAATATTTCAAGTTTTATTCGATAAAAATTATTGAGAAGATAACAATGAAATACGTTCATGGTAATTATGAACAAATTTTCGTAAGATTATTTTTTTATGTTTCTTTATAAATAAATAGGAGAAGATTCTTGAATTTTTCAAAATCTGTTCAATTTTAATTAATAAATGTATTGATTTCTTAAAATGTTGAAAAACTCTGTTATTTTATTTTAAATAATTAAAATTCAACGAGTATATGTAAACTTTTGTGACTGACTGTATCTGGATTCTAATTGCAATATTGTCACGAGGTATGGACCAAATTATGCTCCATTAAGTTTTTATAAACACCATTATTTTACTTCTTTTCATTTACTATTATTATAGTTTAGTTTAATAAACAATCGAATTTTCAAAAAAATTAAATTGTATTGCTTTTTATCACATGCTGCATTTCAACAGTCTTGGGATGAGGGCTGTAATATTATAATACGTTCTCATATTTTATTAATAATTTTGATATTGCTTGTCATAAAATGAAACAATGCTGAGACAATAAAATCAGGTAATTATGTAAGATTGCCATAAAAATATTTTAATTACAGGTACAATAGTTTTGTCGTAATCGTACTTCAAAATTAAATTTTTTCTATTATCCGTATTCTTTTTTACTTCATCGCTTGACTCATTTTTCAATCACACTGTATTTTATGGACGAATTATACCTGTATAAAATCTTGAGCTTACTATTAGATTCATGCAGTGGCTTCAAAAAATATTTGAACAGCATTGTATTTATCTTAGCAAGTACGCATTGATTACTTAAATCCAAATATCCGTATGAAATTTTTTATCGTTTAATGTTTCATTTATATTTTCTTACAAATATTTGTTGTTATACAAATGAAGTGCAGTAGGTATTCTTGCAAATATTAATAATGGCTTCCTCTGTTTTAATAAATTTCTAACCAAAGAATTGCTTAAAATAACGCAGCTGTCTGTTTCTCTTTTTTAAATTTATGCATTCCTTGAAATACCAAGTTGATTCCAATCTTTTGATTAGCAGTGTACGTGCAAATACCTTTTGTAGTCACTTCATGCTGGGATATAAATTAATTTCGTCAACAAAGTTTTGCCTATGTCGAAAAAACATAATATCGACGAAAGTCGATGTCGGTTAAATCGTGTCGACGAAAACAGTATTGACGAAATAAATTGTCGATGATCCCATGGTAACTCAAATTAATTTACATTTATTTTTATTGCATTTCATTATATAACGTCTACGATCTAATTGCTATGAAATAAGGTCTAAAAAATTACAAGTTCATTCATTGTTACCAAGAAAGAAAGATTATTGTAAGATGACAATTAATGGTTCCCTAGGATCGCCCTCGGGATAACTATAGTCTTTTCGCTGGCCATGACTGAAGGTCCCCTCGTTACCGTGATTATTACATTGCATCCTCCGTGCATTACATTACAGCTCGTCAAAGTAATCAAAATTAATGTTCTGGATAGTCAGACCACTGTAACTAATCATCCCTGGGGAAGATTTACGAAGCGTTCGCCAGTAGCTTCGTTCGATAAATGGATCGTTCCCCCTTTCATCTTACAACGAACAATGTCTACGAGAATTTTATTCTGCACTTCTACTATGTCTGTACACTTTTTTCGAAAAGAAAGTAGAACGACAGTCGTGTGTTTTGAAGCTTACAACCTGGTTGTATCGGTCGTTTTATTGTGAGCAAGAAAATGTAACAATTTCTTTCTTTTTACTATTGGTACGATTGAATGGTGTTGAGATAACAAGGATTATAGGGAAAAAAAAATTCCGCCCGAACAGGGACTCGAACCCTGGACCCTCAGATTAAAAGTCTGATGCTCTACCGACTGAGCTATCCAGGCAGTTGTAAACAACCCTTCTAATATATGTAGAACATTTACTACCGTTAAATTAACGATTTTTTACTTGTTATAAATTTTGAATAAATTGTTTGTATAAAAATTCACTTACCATCTTGAAGCCACGACTCCTGCCTGTATTCCGGCATGGGGTATATTTCATTATCTGGAATAAAGGTCGCATTGATTTTTGGACGAGTGTCTTAAAACAAATATGTTATAACAATAATGTCTAAGATTATATTTGAACTTGATTTTTTCAAAAGAAATGTTTTGTTCGAATAAATAACATTGGGTACCGGAAAATGTTTATTGCGGTTTCTTTGTCAGAGGTAAATCGAAATCGAATTTCCTACAATATCTTGTCCTATAATAATAATTATTATTATTATTTAGTAACGGATAAACTGAACACGTTAGCGTACAAAAAGAAGAATGAAAGATAAGAGAGGTAATATAAAATAAGTAATAAATAAAATGAGATGAAAATAAACAAAAAGCAAATGTAATTTAATTTGAATTCTACAAAATATGAAGTAGATTCTGCAAGAAGGTTAAATAATAACAAAAAAAGTAATAATATAGCAGTATAACAATAGTGATATCATTTAAAGATTGTGTCTATCTTCTACTTTGTTAAATAGAGTTACATTTGAAACATGTTTAAACCATTTAATTTTTTTTTTGCTATAAATCCGCACGAAATTTTTCAGCCACCTGATAGTATCCATAGCATTATCTAACAAGAGTTTACGTCACGTTACTGATTTCTTATCTATACACCATTTCCTGAAGTTAATCTTGGTTTCCGTAGCTAGGTCGATAAGAAAAGTTACACGAAATCAAATATTGTGACAGTATTATGTTAACCAAATGTTAGGTTTTCTACATTATGTCTTTGTTTGATGAGTCAAGCAAGGAATTAGTTGGTTGTACAATGATTAATGGACTGTGCGGAGATAATTATCCCACGAAGGAATTAATGTCCCAGCATATTCTAGCATATTATTTCGTCAACTTCAATGAATATTCATTACCACCAGAAATAGTAAGAATTGAAAACGTTTCCAGTTACAATTGAAGCTAAGAATTGTAAAACAATACATGAAAACTCATAAGTCAGTAGCGTAACTATTCCTAGTGCAGTCAACGCTTATCCCATCAAATCTGAACATACTCGCAAGAAGAATCAAAGAAACTAATTAAATGGCAATGCTAAAGAAAAATGAAGAAGAAACTGTTTTTTTTTTTTTTAATACATTGGGACTTATACTGTTTTTTAATTCATAGTTTTAATACCAAGCCGACGGATGACTGAAAGTAAACATACATCTACACACTTATTTCCGTCAAAGAAACGAATTTGAAAATTATATTAAAAAATGCTTAATATGAGAAGAAAAATCTTTATTTATAATTATTGTAGGAAATCTTAGAAAATTTCTATCTAAACTTACAAAACTTCTACGAGAAATTATAAATTGATCATTTTTTCCGTTCCGATAGTCGTAATAATTGAGATGTAATAAGTTATAATAATTAAGCAATAATTAAGATAGAATTAAGTAATGCCTCCCGATAGACAAAATGCAACTGTTATATGTAAGGATATGCATTGCTAGAAACAACAAAGTTAATCGTGAGTTACGAAAATATATCTATACAGTTTAAAATACGTTATTTGCAGCAATGTATCCTTAATTATGCTTATTATAACTAATTGCGAGGTCTTTTGTTAATTAAAGTAAATTATTTAGTTTTATCATATAAAGACGAATATTCATCCTTATTTTAATTCATGGGGATATTAATTCTTGTATTAACCCTTTCGCTTCGAGCGCCGCTTATAGGCGGCGTCCACGAGATGACCTGTGGGTACGAGCGCCGCTTATAGGCGGCATCTAAATATATTTTGTATTTTAATAATATTATATTTTAATAATTCTGTATTTCAATAATTTTGTAAGCCTTTTCATATTAAAAATGTAAATATACTTGTTACATTAGAGCAGCGATTGTTTTATTCAGCACAATTGTTATTTAAGACTTAGAAAAACGCGTACTGTGCATATTTCTGACGCGTGCTTCCGTTCAGTGACGGTACTTCGGCGGACTGGACAGCCGAAGCGAAAGGGTTAACCCTAGAACTCCTGAGCCCCGATTTGTTATGCGAACTCCTAAGGGAGGGGGGTTGTTCCTTGAACCCATACTTCTTTTTATACATATATCCTGAGAAAAGTTGTTTTTTGGAAAATTTTTTGTAATTTTAGGATATGCTATAGTTTGTGAACAAAACAACATACGTTTTTGCATTCAATTTGTATTGATTTATACATATTTATAAAATTAAATAATATAAAATAGTATACTGATGTACAACTAATTTGAATTTGATTCTTCGAAGTCTTCTGATAAACATGAATGGAAGAGTATAGTATTAAGCGAATGTTTTCTGCGGACATGGTTTTTGCATTTGTAACAACTTTGCTTTTGTTTTGATAAGCTATTATATTTCATGCGTTTGCTTTTAGCCTCCGGTACACACTGATAATATCTTCCCTTTTTTGTCAGTTCTGTATCTTTTGGTATTTTAAATTGTAGTCTCTTTCCAGTTAAAATTCCCAATTAGTTACATAATTTCATTCTTCATTCTGTAACTATTATTCTTTGGAGAAAAGAAGATCGTAAGGATCCATTTCGCGTGATCGCCGCCGCGTTTATATTTCTCTTATGCTTACTGATTTTTTACACATAGCAACAGGAACATTTTAATATCAAAATTAAATGTGTATTCAACAATAAATAATTTTAACAGAATTTTTTATGAAAGGAAAATGATTCTAATTTAAGGTTTTTCAATTAAAGAGTTCGAAGACCTCCCCCCTCCCCCTAGAAGTCCTAGGGTTAATAAAATCGATCAATTAACCATTTAATCATGTAACCATTTCCGCATTTCTTTGAACATCTTTACGTTCGTTCTGAATCTCAATTATTTGGAAATAAATATATTGGTTGCTAACATAAAGGTTAAACAGGTGAGCACACATATGTACATATATGTTGCTTGACGCGTGAAGATAATTTCTAAGAAATTATGTCAGAATGAAACGCGGTATCCGAACTATAATAGAATTCCACGAGACAGGGTCCGTAAGAAGGAACAAAGGATGAATCAGTAGCAAAAACAACCCCTTCTGACGTCGCACACGTATATAAGAATCCGAACAGAAATATATGCTACGTGGGGTCTGTTTAATGGGTCTCTAGGATTCGCTACGGGTAGCCACTTGTTCGTAATCTCGTTTTGTTCACAGTCACAATCCCGTTTGACGAATCGAATTTGCTCGGCCTCATAGCTCGCGGATAATAACGCGTGTCGCCTCGGCACACGGCGACGTGAATGAACTAAATTTATATAACACAATGGAAAACCGATACTTTCGCATGAAATATGAAAGACACAGATTTTATGGTAAAAATCAGAACAAAAGCATATCTCGTGTTTCCTTCACTTTTTTTGTCACCAGCTTCACCTGTCTGCTTATGACAGGCTTCTGAGAAAATGAAAGAGAAAGCTCTTCGTTACATTACTACTTGTTTGTCGTCGATGTAATTTCTCCTCCATATATACCGCCTCGATTTCACGGATGGAGAGAAGAAACGCTCGAAAACGAGAGGCGAGGTTCGCAAGATTCGTTGCTTCACGACGACGTTTCAATATTTCTACACTGAGAATCGTCGCCGAAAAGTGAACGGGGAGGGCAGGGGGGAGGTGGTAGGGCGTAACGTGATTACGATAGAGAAATTGCAGCATTATAGGCAGTGATTGAGTTAGGTGGAGGCGGACCATCCTGACTGGTGGTTCACACCACGGCATGCCAATGTTAGATATAAAGTGTCAATCACTGTACCCAGACGCCAGTTGGGGTGGTTACGAATCCTATGGGGGTACGACTGGCTTCGGCTACCCCATGGGGCTGTTTGCGGCGATAATACGTTGCTTATTGAATTCGTCCTGAGGCTTCTCGTCCTGCCGTCGCGTTTCTGGGTCAAGGCTAACTAAGTAAAACTGCCGATACCCCAGAGACTAATTGACCGACAGTCGGTCGGTTGATCGATCTTTTTTAGCAACTTGCTAATTAGGCATAATGCGTCTAGAAATATGACGTGGTCGTAAAATTAGTCGAGCGATGAAATAGGTGTATTTAAAAAGCCGATCAAACAAGTCAAGCTTTAGATGCCGTTGCCAAAACAAAAGATACCCACATTTTCCGTTAACTTTCTACTTCACTCCAACTGCAGAAAGTTTCTTGGGCAGCAATATGAAACGTGTCAATGGTTAACACTAGGTTTACGGGATCCGTAAATTTGACGGGTTCGAACCCTTTGAGCAAAATTTGCAAAAACAATTGCTATTATTTCTAGCGATTTTTGCTAATTTTTATCGATGGATCAAATCAAATATACTCAAATCTATCTAATCTATTCTTCAAATAGATTAACAAATCTATTCTTCAAATTCTGTTTGATATATACTGTATTCCTCAGTATATGTATATTGGAAAATAGGTATACAAAAAATGTCCGTAAGTCTAGTGTTAAAGCGATAATTTACGACCACGTTGTATCTCTGGATTGCTATTGTGGTCTCTGAAAAATTAACCCTTTGCGCTTGAGAGTTGACTGTTAGTCGCCAAATGATAGTTTCGCAAATGTTCAGACTGTAGTTAGTCCGTTTATTAGTTATACCCTGAGGTTAAATAGTCATATATGTAAATTTTAGCATATCACTTAACCAAACTAAGTGACGTTTAATGTAGACGAATCTTAGTAAATATTTTGCACTTGAAAATATTTGAAGTTAGTATTGTTAGACAATTAACAGTCGCCTCTCGAGTGCAAAGGGTTAACATCCTGTCTCCCATTATACTTAAACTGTAGTCTTACCTAAACGTTACAAATAATGTTCTAGTGCAGTAATAATAAAAAGGTGGATGTTGTTTTTTGTAACAGACAAAGTCAGGAGCCTCTTCCCGGAAAGTTTGCCGACCTCTCCGTGCGGCCTTAAAACATAATTGCACCGTAGAAAATAATATCATCCTTGATGCGACTCTATAAAGATATTGACTCGACTGCCTGCCGGTGACAGGCTCTCCTCAGGGGGTGGTTCCCCCTTCGCCCCGTTGTACGCAGTTCGCGTACATCCTGCACGCGCTGCGGGCCACGCTACGCCTTCTTGCCAGCGTGGATTTTCTTCGTGTACACAAAAGGAACGTGTATTCATGTACGTGTTTGCACGTATGTAGAAGACACGTAGCCGAGACTCTGTGTTACGACGGAGACACGAATGTTCCCGGGCAACGTCGTATCAAAGAGCTTCAAAATCGGGGGATGGTGACCCGAACGGACCGCCCTCGTCGACTTTCACGTCGATTTCGTTCACGGAAAGTCCCGCCGGGACGCGAATGACTCCTAGCTGATCGAAGTATCGAACTACCTTTTCGTTCTTTTTTTTTCTCCACCCAAACTTCTTCGAATGAACGAATTTTCCGCCGCGAATAACCGTCGTTTACGTTTTTAGATTACAGTCTATTCTACTAATAACAAGAGAAGCTCGATCGTGTGATCCAGTTACAAGGCAAAATGAAGAGCGTTAATATATTGTGTATCTACGTAAAAAGTCCACGTGAAGAAGAAGGAACATCAATTGTAATGAATTTTGTGGTTAACATTTTTTCATCCACTTCTATATGCTTTTTATCACTGATGGTGTATGCTTCCTCGCGAATTAAGTTTTCCTGAGTTTTACAATTATAAGAATGTGAGGAGTATGTACAATATTGTTGGAGTAATTCTTATATTTGGGAGTTTATAAATTTGCTACGAATGACGCCGTTAGCGTCGTCATTTATTTCGCGTTACGTTTATTAACCGTTTGAGTGCGGCGAAGCGTTATCGCGCTTCTCTTATGTTTTGCCCAAAATGCGGAGAAGCGCTATGGCGTTGCTGTTTGTTACTATTGGGTTGGCAACTAAGTGATTGCGGATTTTAAATAAGAATGAAAATGCAAAATTTTTACTTGAAAATATGGCTTTATTAAATTTGGTATTATCCGTTTTTGTCGATGACCTTTCCCCATGTTTCAGACAATGTCATAATTCCATGTTCATAAAGCTTCTAATCTTTACCAGCAAAAAACTGAATTACATGAGATTTTATATCATCAACGTTATTGAAAGTTTTATGATTTAAGTCATCCTGTATGGAATGAAATAAATAAATAAAGCTTTTCTTTCAAGGCTTCATTCTCATATATGACACACAATTTCTTGTATGTTTGCTGTGCGTACCTGCCTTTTCGGAAATACAATAAAATATGTCTGAAACGTGCGTTTTGTTTTTCCATTTTTAAATTGGGATAAAAACGAAACTGAATAAATAATCGATAAAATTTACTTACTAATTAAAGATGAAAGTCTAAGCAACAAGAAAACAATAAGGTTAGGTGCTTTGGACACGTTGCTAAAACGAAAGAATGTGCTAAAACCATTTATCGACAAAATCCGCAATCATTTAGTTACCAACCTAATATAATGAAAGCGGTTGTGTTCATATTAAATATAGTCTGTATTAATATCATTCAATTATGATCCTTGATAATATAAATATAAAAAATTATTTTCATTTTTTTAAGATAAGCGTTACACTGATAATTACAAAACGCACCATGTCAAATTCTACTTCATCTGAAAATGACTATAATATGAAGAGACAAATCTAAAAATTTTTATTTGCTAAAAGTTTCTTTTTATATAAGAATTAGAGTTAATTATTGCTGTTTTTATTATTTTCCAAAAAAAATAAGTACCCATTTCATCCCGCAGTTTTAACATATATACAAGAAAATTTCTTAGCACTCAAACGGTTAATATCGATTCTAGAAGTTACTGAAAAAGCGCGGATTGCCCTAGACACTTCGAGAAAGATTCAGTGCATGTGTTATTTAAATTAAATAGCTATAATCATAAGGGAATAACATCCACGAGGAAATTTTATATTACAGTACTTTGGGTGAAAAAATGTATGTCGTCTGTATTGAAGTATCCTCCTACGCTCTCGCAGCGAATGCATTAATTAAAATTATAAGTAAAAATTGTAAATTATGTAGAATGAAATGAAAAATAAAATTATACAGGGTTTAAACCTACAGGTGGGCCGAAATGAAAGGAGTGATCCTACGTGTTGAGATAAGACAAAAATCAAGAGTGACGAAATTTCTTCAAACGCTTCATTAATTTGTTATTAACAAATTTATTTAATTTATTTATTGTTAAGTTGTTAATAAGTTATTAACAATTAAAGTTTGCCCCGAAATTAACTAAAATCAGGCAATCCGCTGTACACTGTCGTCTCTACGCGCAACACGTACAGACGAAGTCAGGACCGTAGCAATAAGAGTTACAACACCCTACCTAAGGGGACCAGGAAAAATTGCTTGTCACTAAATGCAAAATCAAAACATCCGACTCTTTCCAAAAATAATTAAATAAGCTTTGAATGACATAAAACCTACTCGCAAAATACACAAGAGCATGTAAAAACTTGCTCATTGGGATTTTCGAGTAAAGAGGGTTCATGATCTCTTAAAGCAGATAATACACAAAGATAAAGCACACCCACATAAATCTAAATCACAATTGTGTGCGGTGCATACAAAGAATCTAAGAAAACACAGTTTAATGATCTCATTTCGCTGATCCAGATTATTTGAAACGTGTGTGTGTTTATTTATAATCTTCCAATCTTGATTCCGATTATACTGAAATCTATGCTCAGATGCATAGTCAAAAAATACAAATAACGAAAGAAAATACCAGTTGTAAAAAAATGTACAAAAAATTTCCATTCGTTCATAATAAACGTCTTCTTACAACAATAGGTACATTTGTGTACATTAATTCGAGAGCTGTGATAATAAAAGTGTAACAATTATAAAAACATATTCACATCTCGTTTAAATTTAACTCAATCAAAAGGATTTCGTGAACTTATTAGCAATCATTAGCACTATGATGAAAAATTGCAACAATCTCATTTTTCACACATGTTATTGATAATTATGGTTCTTTCTCAGTTGTTCAAGCAAATTTGAAACCGGAGGAAGTAGTGACATTGCATTATTGATGTTACATACGTAAAATTGCACACTTTAAGATATTGCGGTTATTGCAAAGGAAAGAGTGTGAAGGAAAAAGAAAGGGAAGGAGTAATTCGTCCGGAGCCTGCTAATGGACTCGTCGGTAAGGCATACCTAGCAGGCTCGTGCTTCTTTTTTTCGTAACGAGCGTTTATTGTGCGCTAAAATAAAAGATAACAGAAACAATAAGGTATTTACAATGAAGGTACAATAAACTATAAAAACGCACAATTAGATTTAACACGGTAAAACAACGGGAGTTTTTTTTAAAGCTAGATTAATGGGCTCTGTCATTGAGCACTCGTAATCTTTTTCTTCTGTCGTGGATTTTAAATTGCACTTATTGCTACAAACATAGAATTTACAAGGGGCTTAAGAACTAACGTTTTAACATATAACGGAATTAATATTTGTAATAGTATGGCACGTTACAATACAACAAATTAACTCTAGTATGAATGAGGTTGGGGTACAAGATAATATTTGGTGTTGATACATAGGAGAATTGCACTATACCGTGATGCATAAATTATATTAGAGTGATGTAATATAAGAGTATCAGAGCGTATAATAATGTATAATATAAAATAAGGTTTGTATGATATGGTATGGCTAACTACATCAATTACATAATTAAATCTAACGATAAACATGACAATAATGATGGCAATGACAATGAAAATGTCAACTACAGTGGAGCTGGTATATTTCTTCTTTTTTTTCCCTTTGTGCTAGCAGGCTCGTGTTTCACATACAGGGATAGAAAGGGATACTTCGGAACTTGTATTTATAGGAACCGTGTCGAACTCGAGTAGTTACGAGAAAGGTAGTTGATTGTTCCCCTCTAATGACAAGGGCAGGAAGATCGCCACAATATTAATGTTGTGTAGGCCTGTCTAAGCAATACTCTACAAGTGCGTGATACATGTGGACAGTCGTGATACGTGTATATTTTTTAATGCAAATTCACGGACCGGATAATTGCTGTGCATGTGTATTATTCAATGAAAATTTGCAGACGAAACGATGGTGATTTAACCGTTTGAGTGCGGCGAAGCGCTATCGCGCTCCTCTTATGTTTTGCCAAAAATGCGGAAAAGCGCGATAGCGCTGCTGTTTGATACTATAATTTTCGCATTTATTGAGAGCGGTTGTGTTCATATTAATCTCGGTTTTGATTAACCGTTTGCGTACCAAAGGGTTTTCAAAAAACACGATCGAAAAACGCCAAGGAGCGCGATCGCGCTCTTTCGATCATGTGTTGAAAAAAGCCGAAGAGCGCGATCGCGCTCCTTTGATTATGTGCCGAAATATTGTATGTCCTTTAAATTTTTCATATTTTTAATTTGTAACTTATTATTTTATGAAATACTATTATATATATATTCTTATACTAGGTGATGGCGATGCGACGTACATGCGTCTAAAAGTTTGAGCGCTTTTTGGCAAATTGTAAGCGCGCTGTCAATTGTCTGTATCGGTCAAATGCACTGGGTTCTCTCGACAGGAAATCGGAAGAGCGCGAAAGCGGCTCGTGGTACGCAAACGGTTAATATTATTAAATTATGGATTTTCATAATATAAAAATTAAAAATTATTTTTATTTTTTTAAGATAAGTGCTATACTGATAACAAAAATAGCGCCGTGTTAAAATCTAATTTATCTGAAATTGACTATGGTACGAAAAGATAAATCCAAAAATTTTTTTGCTGAAAATTGTTATTCATACAATAATTTGAGTTAATTATTGCCGTTTTTATTATTTTCAAAAAAAAGTAACTACGTATTTCATCCCGTGCTTTTAGCATATATACAAGAAAATTCTTTCGCACTCAAACGGTTAAATACGTGCTGGTTTTTTGTATTTGTATATTATCTACTTTAAGAGATCATTGATCCTCTTTACTCGAAAATCCCAATGGACGAGTTTTGATATGATCTTGTGGATTTTACGAGTAAGTAGATTTAATGTCATTTAACGTTTATTTGATACTTTTATGGAAGTAATGGAAGTTTTGATTTTGCATCGAGTGGCAATCGATTTTTCCTGGTCTCGTCGAAGTAAGCGTTGTCACTCTCTTAGCGTTACAGTACTGACTTCGCCTGTGGTCGCTCATTCAGACGGCGGTGCAAGACGGATTGCCTGATTTCAGTCAATTTTGGGACAATCTTTATTTGTTAACAACTATAAATTAATGAAGCCTTTAACAGAATTTCGTCACCTTTGATTTTCGTCTTATCTCAACTCGTAGAATTACTGCTTTTATTTTGGCCCACCTGTAGGTGTACACCCTCTATTTTATTTTTAATGTATGAAATGTTATGAACTTGTGACATTGTGTTGAAAAATAAACTTTTCGAGAAATATTAAGATTTGTCGTTTCACTTTCTTTTCGTGAACACCCATTAAATCTAAATTATTTAAATTTTAAATTCACGAAGAATTTGAACATCGTGGGTCTTAACTCATTCGTTAATTAAAGTTAAATAAATTCTGATAAAATAGGAAGCTTTTTTACATTTATTTATGAAAAGACAAATATATCAGGAACATAGGATGCCGAAATCTATTATACAGTTACCATGGAAATATTGACGTATATATTACAAAATTTGTTTGTTACGTATAATTATTATGACAAGAAATTTTGTTGATTTTAATACGTTCATGATAACTTATATGGATTTTTGTAATGTACGTATTTTTTTGTACTCATAATAGAAGCTTCCTAAATATTTTAAAATCTATTTAAATTTAACTAATGTAATAAATCAATTAAAGTGTATAAAATATAAGGAATTTTTATTATTTTACTTTAAATGTTTTAAATTTAACAAACGTTTATCATCGACAATCAATTGAAATAATTGAAGTTCTAATTGTTATAAAATGTTTTCCTCATTCCCTAAAAAGTCATAATTTCTGAAGATGATCAATTGTTGCATCAAAGTCCTTAATTCTTTTTCCTGGGTTCAGTATTTGCTCTCTTCGACATTATATAAGTAGGTTATCGATACATATTTCACTTACCAGGATGTAGCTTTTCTTCACTGTTAGCCTGTGCCACGGAATAGTTTGTAGGACAGTATCCTGTGGCGACCGTTTGCAGGGGTTCGTTCAGTCTATTGAACTCCTCGTTCGGCTGAAAGCACAGACAGTTTCATTAAAATTGTGTCCCGATTTATAATGCCGGTCAAAAAATTTCCAGCGTCTTGAATTTGTATTTCTAAAAGAATTATTTGATTCTATCTTCAAACAGAAAAATCGCCATTTATTTAATTCAAGTACTGCGAAGTAAAGAAAACGTATAATACGTTAAAACAAGATACACCTTTTCATTTCGAATTTTTGAAATTAAAACTGCTATATTTTTATAAACGCAAGTATTTATAAATGCATTGTTTAAACGTTTGAATGGTAAGAAATTTTCTTGTATATATGCTAAAAGTGCGGGATGAAATGTGTAGTTATTTTTTTGGAAAACAATAATAACAGCAATAATTAACTTTAATTGTTATGTAAAAAGTAATTTTTAGCAAATAAAAATTTGTAGATTTGTCTCTTCATATTATAGTCATTTTCAGATAAAGTAGGATTTGACATGGTGCGTTTTGTAATTATCAGTGTAACGCTTATCTTAAAAAAATGAAAATAATTTTTATTATTTTTATATTATCAAGGACCATAATTGAATGATATTAATACAAACTGAAATTAATATGAACACAACCGCTTTCATTATAGTAACAAATAGCCGCACTCAAACGGTTACTATCGTTTACTCTTAACGTCGCGCATTTTTAATTCACTCCGTTTCTAGATGCTTCTGTGTTTTACACCTATAGTTAATTGCAAAATACTGTAACTGTATCTGGAAAATTAAAGCCGATATTTCATTTTAACTTCCACTTTCATAATTGGGGTCATAATACGAACAAGGATTGACTACTTAGATTTGCGATAAATATTTGCTGTTGACCAGTGCAATCGATCGAAGGCAAGATCCAAGATAATTGTACAACATTCGGTTTCAATGGGAGTTTAATATTTCAATGTTCAGATTCAATTTAACCCTTTGCACTCGAGGGGTGACCGTCAGTCGTTTAATGATACTAACTTCAAACATTTTCAAATTCGAGACATTTACTAATATTCGCTTATACTAAACGTCATTTAGTTTAATCAAGTAATATACTAAAATTTACATATACGATTATTTAACCTCTGAGTCTGATTAATAAATAAACTAACTAAAGTCTGAAAATTTGAGAAAGTATCATTTGGTGACTAACAGTTACCCCTCAAGCCGCAAAGGGTTAATTGAGACTTCGGTAAGAGGAAATGTTCGCTTTAATTTTTCCATTAAAAATCATTTAACCCTTTGCACTCGAGAGATGACCGTTAATCGTTTAATGATACTAATTCCAAAAATGTTCAAATTCGAAATATTTACTATGATTCACGTACATTAAATTTCATTTAGTTTAGTTAAGTCGTATATTAAAATTTACATATATGATTATTTAACGTCCTGTCTGAACTAACGTCTGAAAATTTACGAAACTATTATATGCTAGGATTACGATGTCCCATGAGAGGGGACGGCCGAGTGCAAAGGGTTAATTTTGGTAACGTAAATTATCAATCTTGCTGTAAAACGCAAACAGTCGAAGAATGAAAATAACTTTCTCTCTGTTTCAGGTATCGTCGTTGGGAGCGAAAAGTCTGTCGGGGGAGAGGAAAGACAATCGACACGGAATTGATGTAAAATCGCAGGAAGGGAGAAGAAAGTACGAGGCGATATCGAGTAGAAAGGAATAGCAAGGAATGGAACTTGAGAAGCACGGTAGCGTAGCTGGTACACTGAGAAAGAAGAAGAGAGAAACAGAGAAGGAGAGAGACAGCGAAAGAAGAGGAGGCAAGGAGGACATCCGGTGAACGATTGGATGGTTTCCTCCTTGCGGAGCAATCTAGTGGTAAAGCCGGTTACCGGTTTTGGAAATTCCAATAACGTCGTGTCGCCGTTTGCTCTTCCTTTATGAAGTTTCACTGTAGTCTCCGACGATCGCTTACACGTTGAAATCGAAGAAAAATTTCTGCGTCTTATTTTAGAAGAATTTCAAGCACGCCCAACACGCGCTTAATTATTTTAGACATCTTTTTCTTCTTCGAATCGATTTTTAAAGCGTCTTAAAGTATCCGTCACGGTAAACGCGATCGAGGTAATCGCTTTATTACCAACAACATGCTATCGTTTGTGTTCCTTTTTTTTTATATTTAATTCGACAGGATATTATCATTTATAGAGACGTAATCAACTTCCTCTTTCACAGCTTCACGGTTCGGTCTTACGTTCATTGCTCCGTCCTCTGGATTTTCCTCTGATTGCAATTAATAGTCATTTATAATTAGTCGCCGTGATGGCTCAGCACTCGTAATCCACAACCTGTGCCCCCTAATTTAAATTTTAATTACATTCCCCGATATTACGTTCAATCTTTAATCCCGCCAACCCGATATCAAACGGTATTTCGCGGCACGACGGCATTAAATAAGGGATGAAAAATGCATCGTGTCGGTTTACCAGCACACGTGTGACTGAAATTGTAATAGGAACACTCTAAGAATGCTTTTTTAATCCCTTATCATCGAGATGTAGGATATGCACAGTGGTTACAAGACGTATTCGTACATCACAATTTTTATTATCACACGCATCCATGAATTAATGAGAATCAAGTACATATATTAACACACTCTTGCATATATTTACATTAACCCTGCTGCGGTCTTTTGGACATTTTTATTCCGAACGTGTTTCTATTTTACTGAAAGATCTTATTAGTTTTAAGCGATAAATGAAGAATTGTTCCTTTCAATTTTATGTTTAAAATACCATTTTTTCTATAACTTAGGAGTTCTTCTGAATGAAATCAGAGGACGATTGATTCATACAATTTGAGAAACACAGTGAAGTTAAGTATACTCTATATTGTATACGAAATGCATTGCGTATTTCAGTCTACGTAATGCGATAGTACATGATTTGCAGAATACTGTTAACCCTTTGCGGACGGAGCAGTAAAGAAAATAGTTACGTCGCGCATTTGTGTTATAAAAACTAAAGCTGTATTTAAATAAATTTTTCATAAAATCTAACAAAATCATAAACAAACAAATTTAGGCCAACTTGACTTCTTAGGCTAGTATATCCATGCGTATCTTATACATGTCGTTTACGACAGACAAACGCTAGCCGCAGCGCGAGAGTTGGGCGGATATATCCGACACTCGTCCGCAAAGGGTTAATATAAGGATATAATAATATTATATAAGAAAAGCGTTATTTTACGTGACTGATATAAAAAGTAATTTGTAGTAAATAAAAATTTTTAGATTTATCTTTTCATATTATAGTCATTTTCTTACAATATATTAATATTTACCAATGCATAGTACTTTTACGTGACTACATACGTACATGTGGATTGCTGGAACTGTATACTACATTTAATTAAAAATATAAGCATTGAGATGTGTGGGTATGTACAAATACTCTTCTGTAGCCACTGTAAAACGCTTGTTTATGCCTCCGAAATCGCTGAATCGCGATCTATTCTTCACTAAGAGAAGTTAATCGAGTGCAATGCACGAAGCAATGACTCGTAAGGAAGACACGCAAACATGGTCGCGTGCCGTTTAACTTTTTCTCTCGTACTGCCGTTCACCCTCGTACCCTGACTCTTTCCCATCGGGGACGCGTTTCCGTGTAAAAGACGCGCTCGTAAGTGGATCGTTTGGGGTACGTGTGTCGTGTACGAGCAAACGTACACGTACGTTTGTACCTACCTAGTGAAAACGAGATACCCATGAATCGTGGGGAACGCCCCATCGTTCTTGATGATGCTGCGAGGGGTCGTCACCCCAATTTCCCTCGTACACCACCCTCGTAATTGCGCACTTCGGTTCGGTTTATAATAAAGTCATCGGGCAGACACGTTCCAAACGGGCTCCCCTTTCTATCGACGGATCTCTTATCGATTTTGCTCACCGATTCTCGTGAAAAAACGAACGAGAGGCTCTTATCGCTTTTAACAGATTCTCGATATACCTAAATAGTGTAGATTTTCGGCTCGTTGCGGACGTACGACATTTCCCGTTGCGATTTCGTACGATCGGTGTACCTTTACTTGTTTTTAGTCGAAGGGAAAAAAGGAAAGATATAAACAAAACGCATGTTTTGCGGATAAACGGAGAGTTTCGACGTTTTTCTTCATTAACGTTCGTCCAATTTGAGCAAAGAGTCCTCGTCCAATTTGATCAGTTAGAAAACGCAGAAGGAGGCGTTGCCACTTTGACGAGGAAACCTCGCCCTTCTTCTTTCTTTTCGTTGCTGTCCCGGGACGAGGGTGCGAAGACAATGACGGTTTCCAAGACCAGAATACAGAACAATACCACGGATGACAGCGGTACTCACGATTACAATGTGTCACCGTCGGAGTCTATCTACTAATTGCTCTCTCTCGATACACCGTCTAAAGATGGTAAACCTCCTTCCTCACCACCTCCCTCCGTAAAAGTCACCCTGTTAACAGAATTTTCCTTTGAACTTCCCCGAACCATCCCGACCCGCTCGCCAGTGGCTATATCTTCCCCATCGCAAAGAAACGATGCGCGCGATCACGAAATGGTCCCAGGTAGGTGAATTTACATGGTGTTAATCGCGCCCCATCGTCGATGAAAGGGTCCCTAATCATGGGAACCTCGAGTGGCAGCATATGCTGCCGATTCAGGGGAGTCAATTAAGCGATGGTCCAGGGAAACGGGGCGGGTGTGTGGGAATCGAACGATTTTTAGAATCAACAAACATAAATCAAGTGTTTCCGTGGCCGGGTCCCATATCGCCCCCCATTGTCGACGGTGTCCATCGACCACCCACGGCTCGCCGGTGTCATAGTCACGGTGGTGGCTCCGTGTACGGGAGCAGTTCCGACGCATGGGGACCAGGAGGGTTGAATGGTGGCGACAATTACGTGTTTAGAGGGCACAAAAGGGGTGGCACCCG
The DNA here is from genome assembly GCA_033822845.1 of Tetrapedia diversipes. NCBI lineage: Eukaryota > Metazoa > Arthropoda > Insecta > Hymenoptera > Apidae > Tetrapedia > Tetrapedia diversipes. The sequence goes on along the minus strand of JAOPTO010002212.1, from coordinate 692,391 downwards.
TGGGACGATCCATCGGAGCGTGGTGGCGCGTGCCATGGTAATTCGACACTTGAGAATCATCGCGCTGGTACGCGATGCATTTTATGCGTTAGGCGATTTTCTCTACTATCACTCTCCACGCTTATGATTCCATTGTGCCATCGGTGGTTACCGAAGGGACACGCGAAACGGAAGTCACGTTGGAGAAGTCCCGTTGCGTCCGCGTGTATCCCCGTTTAGAAGTCTTAGAACTCGCGTTATGCTTGTTTGGAATTAGCTTGAAGAAAGGTGTACTTAACGATGTTGTTCGAGAGCAAGCGTAGTTTCATGTGTTTAAGTACATCGCAATTTTTTTGGTAATTCGTATTTTTAATGTTTTCACCCTTCATACGTACTCTTTATTTTACTGAAAATAGCAAACGAGTATGCTTATACAATTTGATATTTTGCTGATGATGTAGTAATTGTGTTCAAAAAATTTTGTGGTTCGAAATAATTTTTTACCTAAGTGTGAAAGCTGAAATATGAAAAAGATTTTAGATTTTTTAAAGGCGAAGGTGAATGATTTATGTATATATTATACATACAACATACTGCGATTGGTAATAATGAATTTATTTATTAAATTATTATTAAATTAAATTTATTTATTAAAAATGCAAATTTCAAAAAATGAATTTCTACATTTATTTTTTATAAAAAAAAGTTAAGATAATAAATGTAATAATAATACAATTCAAAATGTAACCATTTATAGATTATTTTGATATAGTAACATTTTCTAACGTTCACCAGAGACTCCACAAGAACGCATTAGAATTACCGGTAAGTCATACAATAAAATTAGTTGAGTGTAAAGGATTGAAAACGTAATTAAAAAAATGGATTTAAATTTCTTATAATTACATAAAAATTCGAAATCCATTTATGACTTATTACAACATTTTTTAAAATTAATTTTATTGAATTTTAAGCAGATGAAGCTGATTGTTGCCAAGTTTTTAACATTGATGATAGACATAAGTTATTACATTTGCTTACTATATTTATTCCAAGTGTAATTACGATTCCAATAAATTATTAAGTAAGTTGAGATGTGTCAATAGTTATTAAATTAGAACGACACGATTTATCAGCTTTAAAAATGAATGTTGATATGGTTGTAATTGATGTTGCTATTATTATTATTATTAAAGTAAGTATAATATATAAATATTTAATTATACTTAATAATTATTTTTATTAATTTTGTTTTATTACGCTACTCAACCCCTTGTGGGGTTATTATGCTATACTTAATGTATATAATATACGATAAATAAATTATCAATGAGGCAATTACATATCTTAACGTTGTGTGTGATCAATTACTACTTTTTGGTTGCAATGGCATTAATCCTTTGCTGATATTAATGGTGTAAAAGTTATTGTTGAATAATTTACAGACAAATTTAACGAAACACTGATTTATGTATCCTACCTTACATATACAAATAGGCAAAGTAAAAAAACAATTAAAAACTGATTAATCTAAAGACATGATTGGATCATATGGAACTGAACATGGTATCGAGTTAACCTGTTTAGATCTGATTCGCATATTCATCAATGAATGCATCAACAATCTTATGTATAGTGTGAACAAAAGTTTAAGACGGTAAATAAATTAATTTATTCCACGAACAGAACAAAAGACATTTATGTTTTATGATATTTAGTAAATAAAGCATTATTTCCTTAATGCACAATTGTTTACAAATCGTGAAACTATATCTTACGTTATGTGTAACAGATACTAGGATCACGAGATCTAGAATTACGAAACCGTAAAATAGTGACAATATTTCCGAATTTTATTTTAATATTCTTTCAACAGTATCTTACCAATCTAGCCAAGTCCGTCGCCGTAGCTGGCACTTCTTGATCCTGATTCATCCTCGTTACCCTTTCTCCTCCTCGCTGGTTCCTCCTCTTTCGAAAATGTTCGTCACCAGATCCCGTGAAACGACACCAGCAGAGAAATATCGATCAGTGAAACAAGTCACACGAACTGTCGCGCAATTGAGAAGTCACGTTGCTACACCGTCAAGATCAAAGATAGGACTGAGACGAGTGATTTGATCTCGGTGAACAGTGAAAAGATAGGGTGTACGCATCGGGGGTTGTGTCTACGGTACGTCTACGCCCACAACGTGATATAGAAATCAGCCCTGCGCGGGCTACCCTGACTAGGGGGTTGCTTCCAACCCCTGCTTGGTAGGCGGGGCCTCAAAATCATTGGTGACCTTCTCTCTTCCTAGGGAACTCTGTGCTTCGAGAACACCTACGAGAATGTACTTCTCCTCGCCGGAATTCTCTGTTAATCTCGTCAACCGTTTCCCTGAATCTACGATATTCTCCCTTGAATAGCGTTTGTTGTTGATTTCTCGCGACAAGGATTGTATTCTGGTTTAATAAAGGAACTTCATTCGAAATTTATTTATCGATTCCGGAATGTATATTAAAAGTATATGTGCAATACGTTACAACGCAATAGTTGATCGATGCAGGGATTGCTTTCACCCTCGGCTGTCGAAACGACCCACAGGTTGATCGGGGAAAGGTACCAAGTCAGGTTGCGGTGTCACTTCATTTGTCAGTTTTTCATTATCAGAGCATGTTCTACGATATTTAAACGACGTTTCGAAATTTTTTCAACTTAATGTTATTGTTACTTTTTAAACAGCAGTTGAAAGTTAAGCTAAAATTAGGATAGATGCGACAACCGAGGGTTAATGTAATACTTAATTAGCAGGATATTATGTATAAAAGAAACTTTAAGTAAGGGTTATTAAAAATATATATTTAGATGCTAAGAAATTCACACTAGTGGTGAAAAAATACATTTCTTACATGATAATTCAACAATCTTTCAGGATATCTTTCCGAGGTTCATAGGTTATTATTAAATAATATATCCTCAGTTTATGCGATTAGATACGTTACATATTAATATTGTAGTTGTAGTTAATATTGTAGATAGTAAATACGGAAGGAATTGCTTAGTTCTTTATGGAACTTGGTATTCAACGCTCTGAAATACCGATCGTGCAAACATCAGATTTTGGCATGCCCCCTACGCTTCAAAGTGGCGACTTTAGGAATGATATTCAGTCCAATCGTCGAAGCGTTGTTGATGATGATATTAAATACATTAGATGTAGTAAGGTCTCTTGTGTATATATTGTGGTAACTTACAGTACGATACTAATAATCTGGGATGCTCGAGTTTTCGACAATGCTAGATTATCAAATGTTTTGAATTCTTGGGCAACACCTGTATCTATACATAGACAGTAGCGGACAAAAGTTTAAGACCAAAGGGTCAAAGAATTAATAAGAAATAACACTGTAAATAAAATTTGTATTCTATGCTAATCAATAAATAGTGTTCTACTATAATGACGATAAAAATGAATAGATAAATAATATTTGCGAACCATAAGATTATGTTTTACATTGTCTTGTCATCTTAAACTTTTGTCCGGTATGGTACGTATACACGAATTATGAAACGTATGTTTCTCTAGTGCTCTCCTATGTTAAATATTCTACCCAGCATTCCGAAATATCTGGGAAAACTGAAGTTTAGTCACTTTAAATTAGTACCACTTTTGGGAAAGGAGATAGGACAAATGAGTTACAATATATCTATAAAGTCCTAAAAACTTTCTAATTTTACTTAATAAGTAAAAAATGTATAGCACTTCGAATACTCCCATATATCTTCAAAAATAAAAAAGTGCCAGATGGGATACTTTAGCTTAGGAGAGCAGTCTGGGTCAGTGGTGTCAAATTCACTTACCATCAAATACAATTACAAATAATTTGTGGACCTTAAGCAAAAAAAGATCTCCATAAAAAGACTTTATTGTGCAAAAACAGAAATTACTGTATACAAGTGACTATGGTAACCATAAAACGATGTTCTTTATATCATTCCACAATTTGTAAAGTTTCAAAAAGGTATTTTGTGTATCCTTTTTATTTCATTTTAATATTTTAATAAAATCAATTTCATGTTTGAAGCCACAAATTGGATTTTTGGACTTTGTGAGTCACATATGGGCTCCGAGTTGTGTGTTTATCACCATTGATTCTGAATTCGGTACCATTACACAATGTATGCCACGAGAATTTCTTTATCGATGCAAAATACATTTCATGATAGTTGGTAAATTTTGTTTGCAACGCACGGTGATAATTGGAACTATATTTGCCGAATTATCAGACATATGGGATGATAGAAATTGTACTGTACTTAAACATGTAATGGACTCGGGTTCATTTTGATTTAGTCATAAATACTTTTGTGTCATTTGTAGTACTGTGAATGTTACTTTCATTCATGAAATGCTTATAGTTGGTTCTATATAAATTGCATACATGCGATTAAAATCAAGAAAACTTTATACAGAATTACATTTTACATTCGATCATCGAGACCGTGTGCATGTGGCGACGTCTATTTCCTCCCACGAGAAGATAAACGAGTGATGATAAACACTGATTTAACTAATTTTAACGAGAATTGGAAATGCATTACCAGTGGCGAAGTACAGAATAAACTATTCATATTATACTATACATGCTATTAATGTTGAATCAGTCGAGGATATATCTAACCAATTTACCATTTTAGTGCCGCATGCGATATTACCGGTTAAGACTAGAATAACACTGCAGCACTCTTTACTGTTGGAAGTCATAACCATATTCTGTCACAATCAATCGTTATTCACAAAATTCACTTTGAGAATTCAGATTTACAATCTACAATCGCAATTTTCAATCTTCTTTATTTCTTAATATACATAAACTAATCAATAAATTTCTATGGCACATAAAAGTGTTATTAATACTTATTAATCCCTAACAAAAAAAGTACATATCTTTAATTGATCATTGGAAAAATAGTAATTCTGTATAGTTTTTCCTGAAAATCAACAACAAAGTAACTACCTTTCCTACCATGAATTCAAGGACATTTGTAAAGAAATTTGTCAACCTTGTACATAGCTTTTTGTAAACTCAGAAGACACATGATAATCTGTTACAGCACACGAGTTGAAAATCTCTGACCTGTAATGTGTGTCAGTCTTTTGCAGGTATTAGGAAGTTCCAAGTTACATCGAAGGATACATGTTTTCAATACTTTTGTGAATTTTCTATTTCAGAATGGTGTCTTTTGAAACTGAATTTGTTATAGAGAATAATGATACTTACTTCATTTCTATTACGACATTATTTACAAACGTTTATGTAATTTTATTTTGCAACTGTATACATTGTCTTTTAAGATCATTACAAGCATTAAGATCGATTTAATACATAATGTATAAAAATATTTCCTAAACATTCTGCTGTTATTATATTAGTTTCCTTTGCTTTGCATGTTGTGTAATTCTGATCATAGATTTCAATTTCTTAGTACCTATAATCTTACACGTTTGAAACTTGTATATTTCGTACAATGTAATTTTGCTTAAGTTTGACAGTTACTTACATATTTTATCAAATAGCAGAGATTGAAATTAATTATTAGTTCATTATTATACCCTTTAAATTAATTATGAAATAGAGATATTTTGCAGAAATTTCATGAATTTAAAGCGAAGTCCTATCCCGCTTCTATTATGATTAAAATTTTAGTAAAATCGTGAAATAATTAATACTGGAACAATAAATTGTGATAAATTAAGAAATCTAAGTACATGCTATAAATTTATGTTGCCAATTCTAATGGACGAAAGGAAATGTGTCCTGACTTTTATAAATTCTTTCTGTCATTTACAATTTCGTACAAACTAATTATCGATTTCGATTCTACAGATACCTCCTACATTAAAAATCATCCAGGGTGTTAAGTATAAAAATTTACTGAACTTTACTGAAATTTATTACGAAATAACAAGCAAACATAAGTACAGAACCATTATAGGATTATTTGTTAGCATAACCATTGAAATAAGAAAAAATTCATTGATTCATAAAAAGATCAATATAATATTTTATATTGGATTGATGTTTAACCAGATTGTATTAATCATTGATATAGGAAAATTCTACTTTAACAACTTTAGTAGAGGGAGAGATGGGACTCAGGTGTGAATAAAATAAAAATGACGTGTTTAGAATATTAATAATTGTATATTTAAAACAATTTAATAGTAACTACTTAAACTACTTTACAACTTAGCAACCACTACGTTCAGAATCACACTCTTTCTACCTCGCGCTCGCATTTTGCTGAGAGAAAATTGAATATAAAAAATAACATTTTAATGGTTGTTGCTATCTACGTATAAGCACAATCCGACTAAAACACATTGTATTTCAAGTAAAATTAAATTTTTGATTATTGAAATTAAATGATTTTTACAATTCAATAATTATGAAAGTGGTGTAAGTCCATTTACGACCCAGAAAGAATATATTATTTTAGTAAAATTCAAATGAAAGTCAGTATACAATCAAATTACATATCTCTAAATTCGTTGAAACATTTCCAAACTTAGTACAATTTATTTATATTTTTTAATGGACTAAAATGTTAACCTTTTAATATCACGAAAAAAGAATAAATGGACTTACACCACTTTCAGAATAAACTGTTCATATATAAACTTCAATACATTACATTAGTTTAGTACGATTAAAAACATTTTAGCATTTGTTTTATTTTGAATGGTCTTGTATGCCTGTCTGTGCTTTGCTGGTTTTTTACATGCTGCCTGGATGAAGAACAGTAACGACCGTCTGAGTGTTTTGTTTTGTTTCGGCGGTTAGTTATTAGTTAGTCGCAATAGTGCTTTTGTCGAAGGAACAATGGCGTATGCTCAGGCTTCTTTAAATTATCTAAATTCTTCGATTAACACGTTAACTGCCACGTCAGTCACTGGTGACTGACACTGAACTTTCCGTTTCGGCCGCGTCAATCATCGGTGACTGACAGTATAAAATGCGATATGAAACTAAAAAATTCCAGTGTTTTAAGTGTTGAATTAATGTCCAAACGTAACCATCTACTGCGATAAGAAACAATGGCTCTAATATATTTACACTTTTACATCGAGTAAGTTTGAATCTTAACACTTTACCGACCGGAAGCCTATTAATCGGCTTTTTACATGCTTCAGTTTGTAAGTTTTGTAATGTTCCCTTACACGATGGTGACTGTTTTGAGCAAAACTGTATATGTATATATATTGTATAAAGATATTAAACTATCAATTACTTGAAAAAAATCATTTTGTTCGATTCATTAATGATGCATCCACTGCAATGTGAGCCGATCGGGAATAAGTTGATCCACGAGCGGTCGGTAAAGTGTTAACACTTAGCCGACCAAATATGGTGATCTCCCATTTTTTCCTTGACAAAGCAGTGTCATTGATTCTATTTACTTTTGTTATAAGTTGGTCGTAAGCTGATGTTGAATTTATTTTGGAAAAATTGTATTTTGGAAAATTTATAAACAGTACTAGTTCAAGACTGACTAATAACTGTTGGAAATATACATTGTATATTGTTATGTTCGTTATACAGGGTGTTCGGACAGCCCTAGGCTTAAATTGAAAGAGTAACTCCCTGAGACATTCTAAGACGAAAATCAAGAGCAACAATTTTGCGTTTGAGGCTTTGTTTACGAGTTATAACTAGTTAAAGATATCGTTTAATCCGGACCGTTCGACGCTTGAGCATCACTGTGGACTCAGCGACGTTACCGACCGAGTTGCCTCGGTTACCCGCTCTCAAGAGTCGAACGGTCCAGATTAAACGATATCTTTAACTAGTTATAACTCGTAAACAAAGCCTCAACCGCAAAATCGTTACTCTTGATTTTCGTCTTAGAATGTCTCAGGGAGTTACTCTTTCAATTTAAGCCCAGGGCTGTCCGAACACCCTGTATATATAAATGTGCACGTCTCTCCACCAGAGCTCATGGCGAGTGACAGCGGTGGGATCGCGCCAGGTCATCTTCTTTTGTTTAACCGATTAATACTTCGTCGTAGTTCTTGACAAGGCAACTGACGGTGCCCACGCACAAGGCGTTGTTCTATATAATAATAAATAATATACTGTTATTAACCCTTTTGCTAATTTCCAAAAATAAAGAAAACCTTAAAGGGCTGTCGTTTCACAAGCATAGATGACATTGAAAGCGCATCGCTGAAAGAACTAAAGGCTATCCCAAAGATCGAGTTCGAGAAGTGTTTCAAGGATTGGCAGAAGCGCTGGCACAAGTGCATAATATCTGATGGGGACTACTTTGAAGGAGACAACATTAATGTAGACGAATAAATAAATATTTCTTTCAAAAACCGAAAATTCCGGGTATTTTTTTAACACACCTTGTACATATTGCCAATATCAAGGCTGTTCTACAAAAATTAAACAGCCCACAGTCAGAAAACAGCATTGCTCTCCATCCAGAATGCCGATGTTACCAATAACAAAAAGAGATAAACAAAAATATGTCCCTTCTAAACATACCTATAATCCGATTGTTTAACAGACCTGCCCAAACATTTACAGAAAATTGTCTCTGCGTATTACACACTTTTACAGCATGTGGATTTTCATTGGCCCACATGTGATCGTTGTGAGTATTCTGTATATCTACCGAAGGTCGCTTCATCGGTAAATAATATTGTAGGATATGAGGATGAAGGGGAAAAACACACAAGAAAAGTTAATTTATTTGAACACGCAAGAAAAAGAATAAGACTCTGAGCGGCACTGCTTTCCGCGACTCTTTTTCTTATGCACGCAAGAAAACGACTGCCATTAAATTTGCCGGTCGCAACAAGTTTACCAAAAACAATTGACTATCGACACGGCGACGAGCCGTGTCATCTTTGTAACGGCTATTTTACGGACAAATACAATGTCTTCCCAACGGTTATTCCGTGGAGGAATCCTACACTATCTTGGATGGGAAATTCTCGTCTTCTCTGAATTTTTGTACCATCCACGTACAGATATTACTTCTTCTCGTCAAATCTCCCTCTTCCAATTTCTGTACTCGTTGAAAGTGGTAGGGATGTAAATTCTGTTTCTTCAAAACGTGCCACACGGTACTGTTGCTTAATCCTTCCGCAGCCGCAATAGCTTTTGTACTCGTTGTTGATTCATTACGTATACGTTAAAGAATTCTGTTTTCAACACTGGGGTGTGTGGAAGGAATTCTGATTTCGATGGCGTCACCCTGCAACGGGATCAGGTTCTACTTCGAGGGAAACTGATAAGCTGGATCGTTCCCCGAAGATGGACCAAAGGATGCAATGAGCTGATGTCATGCGTGGAAAGGTCATCTTTGGATCCAATGGCATCACCCTACATCAGGATCGGTTTCGCTACGAGGAAACCGATAAGCTGGACCGTTCCCGGAAGGTGGACAAAATGAGGTCATGGGAAGCTGTGAAAAACCCTGCTGGAGGGTTACGAGGACACACAGTCTTCCGATCCGCCGTACGGTCCACGTCGCGAAGGAATTGTTCAAATAAAGAGAAAAGTTACTGCGTTCAGTTGTCGTTTTATTTTAAATTATTATAGTCTCCGACAGGTGTTGCTGACTAAATCCACCAACTTGATTTCCGCTTAATGTCCCCGTATCTCGTAATCGCTGAACAATGCGTATAAAGGTTTTTCTGTTCGGTACTGTTCTGTTGGGATATTTTTCTTGGTATAATCGTCGTGCCTCTGCAGCATTACCATCTGCCTTTCCATAAATCAGAACCATATCCGTTAGTTCAATGTTGCTATAATTCATGTTCTAGTAATCACTGGACACTGCACTACTACCGATTGTTTAAAATATAAGGGCAATTTTGACTGCACCTAGCGAGAAAGCTGGTTTATGGTTAATTTTTTCTTCCCACTATTTCTGTATTCAATTTCCAACAAATCCCATGGCAACCGCATTAAAACAAAAAACAGTCGTTCCCATTTTTCTGCGCACAGCAAAATAAATAAAGAATGTTTTGTGGAGAAATATTAACGTGAAAACTGTTCATTATTTATTAACCCTACAACTCCTAAGGGGAGGGGGGGGGGGTCTTCGAACCCACAAATTGAAAAACCTAAAATTAGAATCATTTCCCTTTCGTAAAAAATTCTCTTACAATTATTTATTGTTGTATACACATTCAAGTTTGATTTTTCTCGAATAGTCACTGCAAATGGGTCTTTCATAATTATCGCACACGAATGGTCTTTCTGCTGCAAAATAAAATCTAAACAGTAAATACAAAAATAATATACAATAATAAATACTAAATAGAAGAGTAGTGGAAACTACTGAATATTAAATACTAAAATATAATGCTAAAACGCTAAAACAATAATAAAAGCACGGAAATATAAAGTAAAGTTTGAAATAAAGAATTGTTTCAATTTGCTGCACACGTTTCTTCTTCAAAGTATTGCCGAAAGCTGACTGCCGTCGGTTTCGTTACTTCTACACACTGACAGAAACGTATATGTGCATTAGGGAATTTTGCATTAGGGAAGTAAACAAAAGATGCATATTCCAGTCTAGATCTTATTAACCCTTTCGCTATGTAAGGGTGTACGTAGGGTAATAATTAAATAATAGTACAGGAACATAATAGCACTTTATTTTAAACCGGCCACGACCGTTCCCCTACGTTCGCTAATGAAGACTGTCCTGCAACCGTTCCACCCGCCACGGCATCGAGGAAGCAGGATCTTGAACAATTGCCGATTCCTTCTTTTCGGCACCGTGTGATGCTTTCGGCACCGCACTGTCCTTTCGGCACTGCACTACCTTTGCGGTGCCGCGTCAAAGAACGCCTACAGCTATTACGGGTAACTATAGTCGCTCTCCGTAAAATGTCGCGTATTGCACATACGACGAGCGTATGCAGTTATACGGTTCTCGAATTGTAATTAAAAGTGTGCAAGTTAAGACGTTATAAATACCCTGTTTTGAGAAAAGTTTTTTTTTTCGAAAACACCGTTTCAAAGCAACTCAGGTTGTAGTTAGCCGTGCAGTTTTGTCGCGGCACGCCGCGGCGGTCCGTTCAGCGAGAGTATCGCGGCGGAGAACCCACCCGTAGCGAAAGGGTTAAGGATTTATATATTGTAATTAAGGTATCTGGGTGAGAGCCCCACCAAACCCCCCTCAAGAACTTGATAATATTAAACAATTTCGAACAATTGGTATAGCTTTCATTCACATGATTTTTAAAACTGAAAGCACTGTCAAGATTAACGCCTAAAATATTTACATTTTATGAATTCTTGATAGCGTACTGATTAATTTGAAGACAGACAGTACTCTCCAGATATTTTCTACTAGTTTCATTTTTTAGGGAGATAGTTCTAATCCAATGTCAATTAAGTTTTTCCTAATTATTTTTAAAACACTCTCTATTGCGACTTCTAGGATAGAACTCTTTATGTACATCGAAATGTCATCCGCATATTGAGATACTCGCACCTCCCCTGATAAAATACCGAGTGAATGTAAGAGCATAAATTGCTTACGTTATCCACACAAGATCAATCTTTACGAAAACCGGATTGAGAGACTGAAATGTGCCCTTCTAATTGACAGCACCACTGTAATCTTTGATTAATCAGTCGCTCCATGAGTTTGCACATGATGTAAGCGAAATTGACCTAAAATTTTCTCCATCTGGTTCTTTCATAAGAAAAATTTGGCTATTGCTCCATTCTTCGGGAAAGGATTTGAAAGTATCTAGCATAACTAGCTTGCATTTAGTAGATAAGAATCGAATCGTTTTATAGTCGACTCCATCCAATCCAGGAGCCGAATCCAGATTAACACTATCAATAGCAATGTTTAATTCGTAAAAGTCAAATGGAGCATCCAGAAAACCATAGGTAGACACCTTCAAATTAAGAGTGGAATTTACTGGAACCCAAGGCGGGCACACTTGATTGATTGCACTTTGTATATTATCCGAGATAACATCAGGATCTACATATTTATTGCTACTGGTATTTGCTCATCTATTTTTTAAAATTTTTAATGTATTCCAGAAATATGTCAAAGACGTTCTACTATTGATTCCAACCACAAGCCTCCTAAAACTATTCCTCTTTTTATTCATAAGTAGCTTTTTGATAACGACTACTTGCTTTTTGTAACTGGTTCAATTAAGAATATTTGGCTGATGTTGCCACTTTTTAAATGCCGCTTTTCTTAATTTTATGTACTTATCACACTTTATATCCCACCAGGGAAGCGGATTTCTGTGAGATTGCTTAGGAACACTTCTTGGTTTAGGTGTGCATTTACTAACTGATTTTTTCATTATATTGACCATTCTATTGTACCACTCATATCCTGAACAAGAGTCTTGTAATATCCATCCACCAAATCACAATAGGTGTTCTAGTCTGTCTTTATGGATGATAATCTATTGCTCGTTTTCTTATACACAGTCTTTCTTGTATTTAATTTAATGCTAAATAATGAAATGATCAGATCCTAACGGGTCTTCCTCTAGTGATATAGTACAGTTATTCGTGATTCGGTGGTCAGACAGTACAAGATCAGGATTGTTCTTGAAATTATTTGAAATATTAAAATGAAATTTGGTGTAGTAATTTAAAATGTCTATTTCATATTTGTCAAGTAACTAAAGTAGTTTTCCGACTCTTATCCGAGGAGGTGCAATTCCACTCTACATGGTGGGCATTAAAATCTAGTATCAAAAAGTTCAATTTGATTTAATTAAGAAATTTATCCCATTTGTTGACTTTCAATCTGCTCCCTGATGGTTTATAGTACACAATTATATTAAATTTTCTGATTTCTATTCCTGAGTCACCTGCATCCAACGTATCAACTATCTTATACTTTGGCAATGCTTGGCAATGAAGATCATGATACCATCCCCACCCTCACCCCTCCTACCAAAACCTCATATCCATTCTAATGATATTAAAACCAGAGAGATTAAAGACCAATTCTGGTTTAAGCCAAGATTCTACACATACCAAAATGTCAATTTCTTTGGATAAAAGTATGAATTCATTTTTTTTAACAACGATGCTTCTACAATTTCAAAATACAATGTTCAGAGATAGCATTATAATACTACAATGTTAACGAATTGTTTGTAAAATAATTCAATTAATTGACCAATTAGTAGAAGAAAAGTCGTCTGTATTCGCTATTACCGTCTTATTAAACTGTTTTTCTTTGTCGTCCTAGCCGATTGGAGCTGTATGTATATTTTCCAGTTGAGTCCTGAGTGTCAATTTGGTCTAATTGTTTACTACTATTTTTCTTGTAACTTTTTTTCATCCAAATGAAGTCTTCTGAAAAAATCACTGTTAACCATTTCGATCTCTTGATTTTTTTTCAGGCTTATTCTTCTAATGATGACTTCTCCCAAACTTATTTCTTTAATCAACCCAATGAGTTCCTGGAGCAGTTCTTCTTCTTCTTCTTCTTCTTTGGCACTGACTTTGTTAAGCTTTTTTTGGACCTTATAATAACCACCTTGTTCAGGTACATAATGCTCTAGTTTATTATTTTTTATTTTAGGAATCATTACATTGCTACCCCATTTATTGCTGCTGCCTAGGATAATCCTGTGCATGAGTGGTGAAGGGGATTATGACTTCCCTTGCAGTTTAGGTAGAACTCAGGTTTGTTGCATTGACCATGAAATTCATCAGAACATCTGGAGCACTTTTTACTTTCTGCTTTTAAGAATTTTTGGATATGCCCAAATTCTAGGCACCTAAAACACCCATTTACCTTGCGGATATATGGAGTGACTTTAAGCCAGACATGCCCCCAGCCAATCAGTAACTTTGTTGGTAGCGCGTCCCCTTTAATTTTCATTACAATTGCCTTGATGTCCATCCAGATTGTTTATCCTTCCTTCATTGTTCTTTTTTTTTAATCTTTAAAACTGAATTTGGCCTAGATTTGCTACCAGCTCCTTCTTTAGTTCTTGTATAGTACTGTTACAATCAGTAACAATTCCCCATCTTTTTAGTGATCTTCTTGGTATATATGCTAAGATTTTAGCATTCCCACTGAGTTTTGTAGGATATCGTTAGCCATTGCTCGGATTTTAGAAATCATCCTAACTGATATGTCTTTTTCTCATGGCGTGACTTGTCTGTATATTTTAATTATGTTTTTCTTCTTTTTATTGGTAGCTTCTTCTTGTTTTAATACAATTTCTATTAGGCACATCCCATCTTGTGCACTGAAATCTTTCATTTTTCCAATCTTGTTCCTTTACATTAACATTTTTAGTTTTAGGATTGCTTATTGTGATTCCTACCACAGAAATGGCCATTTTCTTAGTGGTTTCCTGGTCCATGTTTCTCTTCCTTGAATTTTTTCCACTCTATGTACCTTCCATGAGGACTTCCATAGCGTCTTGTACACCTTACCTTCTTGTAGGCATTTTACTCAAGCTTCGGCTCTCCTCGCCTGATCGACGAGAAACCAAAGCTAACCACAAATTTGCCTCACTTTCTTCCACTTCGACTTTAGCTATTAATACAAAATTGTTTTCTCTCCTCTAATTAATCACCCACGGAATGTTCACTGTTTATTGAAAAGCACCTAATTACATTCACTAAGGTTTTCCTATGATCGTAATTTCTAAATCTCTCCAGAACTTTATGTTCGTACTTCGAAATTCAAAACCCCCACCTCGGATCCGCTTAAAATGTTGCACGTTAGACTAGTTTTTACCAACATAATCGATTTCAATTTCCATTCAGTAATATGTCACACAAGAAAAATAGGAAATAGAAGAAAGTATCCGCTACACATGCTGATGATATTTAATATAACAGAAATCAGAAATGGAGTAGAGTTACTAGTCACTGTGAAATAACGCCACGATTTCCAAAACTGGACTAATCCATGATAATCATGTTTAATTAGCAATTGAAGGAGAAAATTGGAACGGAATTCGATACATATTAATTATGAAGTTCTTTGTTTTGTTTTGAGATCCGAAAAATTCAATGATGTTACCTAAAAGCTGAGAAATTTGAATTTCTATCGTTCTAAGTATGACAGATATTCGGACGATTAGTACCACATTTTTACCGCCAGATAGTAATAGTGTTCTAATGTCTGTGGCGACACTGCCACTCTACTTTACCGGCCAAAGGGTCGAAATTAGTTTCTAACTATTCCGCAAAAAGTAAAAGGATAGAATCCTAACGGTTTTTCCAAAATTAGTGAGTAGAGAATCGTGAGAGAAAGCACACGTTTGTGAAGCATATATTTGTTGTTAATAAAGTATATTAAAACACACAAGTGTTCTTTATTATCAGCGGAAACCATCGTCATAGAGCGCACGCTACATGTCTGTATTGGACTAGAGTTACCAACCGGAAGTGCACCCTTGCGGACATGAATTGCGAGCGCACTCTTTTTCGCTGGCGCGTCTCTAGTCTCTTGGACTTGCACCCTATTTCTTCATTCGTAGCAGTGATGCCAGACTGAGGACGGAAGTTCTCGAGAACACCCCCTTCCAATACGCACACTACTATAGGAGACGCGTGTACGTGAGCTCAGCATTTCGGACGACTTCGGGAAATCGAGAGAGAAAACAAATGAAAGACTTTCTCTCTCGCTCTTGAAGCACTGAAATCCAATGTGGTTGGATTCTCTCCAGGACTCATTTTACCTGTAGTGACATATATGTACGTATGAGTTCCCATGCGGAGACAATGAGTTAGATCGATGAAGTGCATTGTATTCAACCAAACCCACACCTATTTATTTGTACATTATTTTACCGAATAAACGTGCATCACTCTTGCATCCTTAAATTAATGGCTTTTATCATTTATTTGTACTCTTCGATTTTTCGATATTATCTGTGGTTGAGTCAATGAAAAAAAAAGTGCAGAAAGCTGCCCTTTCCTTATATATATATAATTTCCTTATTTCTCTTTGTTCATCACAATTCCTTAAATTTCAATTCTTTATGTAATAATTTATTGCATTACCAATTAGCCTTCATTGTTTAGTTATTTTTTAATTAATAAATACAGTCAAGTTTTGGCGCAAAATAGAATTACTTTTAGTTTCATGGTATTTAATGAATTACAATTAAATTGTGTACAATTTTTAATAATTTTATACATTTAGGCAATATTTTCGATGGTTTAATATTTTATTAAAATTTTTATAACAAATCTGAATGATATTACGTAAAATGTGTTCTTTTGACGATTAATCAATTTTTCGGATGATAAATCGATGATGTCCTTTAAAAACAAATAATTTACTGAATTTTATAATTGTTTGTACAATAAATTTTTGCAGTTCCCATTGTCCGGTATTATTTAATTATTTTTAATTTTGTAAATGTAAACGATTTTTAACACTAAACAGAGGCACTTCTAAATTTCCTTGTATTCAATATATTGCAATTAAATTATTTGAAGTTTTGATAGTTTTTAAACTATCGAACCTATATACTACAGTTCATGTAATATCTTTAATATTTCGTTAGTAAATAAGAAAAATATTCTGTAAAATTTTATTGATTAAAGGATATATACTTTTAATATTTAAATAATGATGGTTGGTTATTTGTTGGTTAATTTAAAACGTTATACACCTCTGCTTCTATTATGATTATGATTTTAGTAAAATCGTGAGAAGCTTAAGATTGGAAAAATACATTTCTATTAATAAAATAATTCTAATGCTTACAATGAAGCTAAGTTGTCAATTCTAATCAGTAAAAGAAAATGTGTCTCAACTTTTACCATTTCTATTCATAATTTATAATTCCGCGCAAAGTAATGAACAATTTCGGTTCTACACAATCCTTCTGTATTAGAAATTCACGATTACCTTCATTTGTTATTTTAAATGTAAAAAGTTACTGAACCTGTAAAATTCGTTACGAAGTGAAAAGCAAATAGAATTATAAAACTAAATTTCGTAGGATTATTTATGAACACACTCTTCTAGATAGGAAAAATATAGATAATTTATAGGAAATGAATATAATATTCCATACGCGTTATCGTTCAATTAATTTTTATTAATCGTTATTTTACATTAGCGACGATGCCATAACTTTACTTATTTCAAATTCGCGCTGAATCGTTCTGCGCAACCGCGGCCGGCTGCTGGTCCGTGACGCCGGTCGAGGTGACCCTTTCCAGCGTGGGACGCCATCGCGTACGGATGTTTGACAGGTCGAACGAAACGCGTCTCGCATAATCGCCAACCATAAACGCGTTTTTACGGGTTATAGCTTCGTGATTTCGCGTAATTTAGCCCATTCATCACTATTAACGGTCGGGAGTGTTAGATTTTTATTTTTATTTGTTTTTATATCACCGATTCGATACAAATTCAATTCGCCTACAGTATTTCGCGACCGGGAGTGTTAGACTTTTATCTCATTTTTTTTTTATTAACGAGTGGTTGTACCTGGATATAGGACTGCATCCTAGATACTACTGATGCTACTGATAATCTACCCGATGCAGGGCTATGGGGTCCATAGAAGACGCGTGATGCTAATCGCCATACGGTGAGTCACATATTTCATTGTTCTTCTGGTTCCCAATCATGTCGTAGGACGAATGGTCCGAAACGGCACGGGAATTAGTTGTATTTTTGCTTATTATTGCGAGCATAGTGACCACGAGTATTTTATTACTCGTGTACATTGATATATTATTTGTCAGGGCTTTCTTGTGTCTCGCGTTTGCATAAATTTATTACATCCATTTCTGTTTCATATGATTTAATAATTTTACACAACTTCATTGTATTCAGTATTATTATTTGCAATAGAATTTCATATTATCTCGTAATAAAGCTTCGATCTGTTACACGCAAAACCTTTCGAAGGACGTTCGGGCTTGCTTACGTAATGTAAACAAGAAAGCATTTCGCGACGAGCTGGCAGGTGGCATCGAAGCGACAGCTGTTGAACACTTGTTCATTGTTTTCAATCATTAGACTCGTCGCTTCGATAACGCTACCACTCCAGGGTTTTTTTAACATGTTCATTCAGAGCTTGGAAAAATATTTCATGTAGTGAATAGAATGCAGTCTACTCTATATTAAAATGTTATAATAAAGTATAAGCGTCATATATGAATTAGTTAATATGCATATATTAATATATAAGTACATTATGATATAATAGTCAATATTATCCGATGAAATTTTAAAGTAGCATATAACAATAGTGTCTTACTAATATTGAAAATATTGAAGACCGATTTCAAAATATTCTCTTTTCCAAATTTTACCTAGCTCTGAATATTCGCCCTGTCCCTTTCCATTTCTCCATCCTAATAATAAAATAAATAAAATGAGTGAAATAAATAAACTGAGTAAAACAAATAATACCCTTCCTTGTGTTTAATTATTCTTTCCTTCGAAAAGTCTTAGATCGTTAGCTATGTTACTAATCACATTTTTAACTGGGATTCATAGCACACATGAAGACACAAGGTTAGTCATATTTTTGTGTTCAATTATTATGTGTAGTACTGGCCGTTTTAGCATCCATTCGTATACATATCAATTTTTTAAACTCGGTATTTCGATTTCGTCGTTCGGCGTCGAATTGCAATACTTTCTTTGTGCATATTCGTTATTCCTCGGTGTCAAACTTCGGATGCTTGAGCGGCGGTTGCTACATGTAATAGGGTAGCAAATTATTCATGATACAAACTCCATTTTTAATTCAAAGTATTGTTTCTTGTCAGCTCAAAATTAAGTAAATGTTTGAATCTTCAATTTAAATACATATATTTTATACAAATTTACAAGTAAGCAATTCAGGAGATTTAATTTAATTCGAAAATTATAATTCAGATATTATAGTCTTGAATTTAGGAATAATATCTATAAATTTAAAATTCATTAATTAGTGCTTCTGTGGATTTTTTATTTGATCCGTTGTTCTTTCAAAGTTGTTTAGTTCGGAAGCTTTTTTTTTAACGCACGTAGGGAATAGTCGAACATTCATAAAGAAATTGTGGATGTTTATGCAAATTAATATTTTTATTAGTACGATTAAAGGAATTTATATCTTGCACATTGAGTCTACTTCGTGCTTCTACATTTATTTGAATTTCCTATTAATGCATAAACATCTATGGTTTAATATCGAGTTGCTGCAAATGTTTTGTCGAATTCATTCTCGTCTGCTTGCCGAAGAAAAAAGAAATCTACAGCTGTATCTTCGAAGAGGCCCGACATATTGTCACGAAGAGGGCTGCAACGTAATGGTTGTCCATATTAGAATAGGCATTCTGTTCTACGATGGACTACCATTCTTTACGTTACTTTATCACTATGCTCGCTATTTGTCTGTTGTACACTATGATCAAAAATCGAGAAGTACTAACACAAATGTCGTTCCCAAATAAAATGTAATATTATTTTGCACAAATAGTTTCGAATTCCGAATTTCTAATTAATTAAAATATTACTTTGTACTTCTTGATCATTTGGGTCATTTATTGTTTAATACGAACGGTAAGTCTCTTTTTATCGTTTTCACTTTCACTTTCAACACTTTAGGTGTTTCATGTAATATTTAAATCATAATTACGGATATTCAACTTTCAACTAAAACTTAAAGCTTATGAAATTGGTGTTGCAAATTAATACAGCCTCTCAAGTTTTCTGATATGAATATTTTACTTTATCTAATATTTCAAACTTATTAAATTAATGTCTTGTATCATTAGAGGCTCTCGGGTATGTTCCCGATTTTCTTTTTTCAAAATTGTCACTTTATTTTGGAAATGCAATGGTTTTGACAAATGCTTAAACTATTTCTGTTAACATCCAAAGTATTATGATATTATTGGAACAAAATACATTAATTTGAATTCCAACATAAAAATTCTTCATTTACAAGTAATAATGAATTTTTTATTTTCAACGTTTTAATTTAAAAATGTTTTAAGTCATTAATTAGTATAAGTACTCATTTGGGTACTTCGCAAGATCTGTTAGTCTTCTCAGAGTTGTTTAGTTTTTCGGAAGCTTGTTTGTAACGAACGTAGGAAATATTCAAACATTTCTAAGTGAACGTGTAGTTTAAGAAAATTTATAATTTGACGAACTATGTTGAAAAAATAGAATTCGAACAAAGTAAAAAATATTTAACTGCTACGACCTATAAATTAGTTTTAATATTTCATATATTTTACGTATTGCATTTTCTATTTCGTATTCGTTTCGGTTTCCCATAGATGTTTCGCTCGATGAAGAGGTCAGGAAGGGACCTGCCAGGACTTGGAAATTAGTACCGCGAATGAGCATAGTTTATAGGTTTTGCCCACGGTTTCTTCGCTTTTCAGAGAGTTTCGAAAATAGTCAGTATATAGGTTCTACCAATTTAGGAGTTATGGAAAGTAGGATCTCCGAGGGAAGGGTTTAGGGGTTTACAGATTAGAGAGTTTAGGATAGGGGGTTAAAGGGTAGGGAGTATCTAGATTCAAACCCTCCGTTTAGGCGGAGATTGGTTTAGTAAAGTAGTAGTTTGTTAGTACCTTTAAACTTGGTACCTTTTGTCCAGTAGTCAGCGTGGCCGTGGCGCGTATATACTCTCAGGGCCCTCCGTTCACGCGGAGCTTGTTTGTTGAAAGGTCACAGCCACGTTGCAATTCGAGTCCTTTTTTATTTGTTAGGGGTACCGGGGGTGGGTTTCGCGGTCGTGACGTTGGGGGTACGCGGTCGTAACGTTGGGATACGCGGTCGTAACGTTCGCGGTACGCGGTTTAAGGGGGGGATTCAAACCCTCCGTTCACACGGAGTTAGGTTTAGTAAAGTAGTAGTCTGTAAGTACCTTTAAATTTGGTACCTTTTGTCCGGCAGTCAGCGTGGCCGTGGCGCGTATATACTCTCAGGGCCCTCCGTTCACGCGGAGCTTGTTTGTTGAAAGGTCACAGCCACGTTGCATTCGGATGCTTTTTTATTTGCTAGCGTATTCCGGGGGTGGGTTTCGCGGTCGTAGGGTTGGGGGTATACGGTATATGGGGGAGGGGGGTGGGAGCAAACCCTCCGTTTATGCGGAGTTTGGTTCAGTTGTTCAATTCTGTACATTTTGGTACATTCAGTCCGGGGGCCAGTCTGTTTCTAGCGCGTATATACACTCAGGGCCCTCCGTTACCGCGGAGCTTGTTTCGTTGAAAGGTTATAACCAGGCTGGACTCGGACTTTTTTGGTTAGGTTAACGCGCGCGAGGGTTGTGGGAGTGGTGGGTTTAGGGAATTCGGTGAGCAGGCGCGCGTGGGATTCTATGGGTGTAGAGTCAAGGGGTATTAGTAGGGCAGGGTATACAGATAATCGGTGTAGGAATACGGGACACCAACCAATCGGCGTGGGTTGTGGGAGTAGGACTCGGGGCGTTTTTCGCTAGGGGTGTGAGACGCGGGTGCATCGGGTTTAAGGGGTTTATGGGTTTAGAGTCGAAATGTGTAGAGGTTCGGATCACGTTTAAGGGTAATCGGTTTTGTGCGCGTTAGGTTCCGAGGATCAGGGGGTAATAGTATAAGGGAGGGGGCTTTATGGTTATTCGGGTCTTCGGTGGCGCGGAAAGCGGGGTGTGGGTTCAAACCCTCCGTTCACCCGGAGTGGGTTCAAACCATCCGTTCACACGGAGTTTGGTTTAGTAGAGTAGTCTTATAGTACTTTATAGTACTTTGTATTAGATAATCAATGTGGCCGTGATGCGACCCCACCGCCGGGGGCCGTCGTGCAGAGGCGTGATCCTTCCAGCATTTCAGGGTCCTCCGTTCACGCGGAGCTTGAGTGCGTTTTAGCGTTATAGCCACTTTGAATTGGGGTGCTTTTTTATTCGCTTTTTTATTTGCTAGCGGATTCCGGGGGTTGGTTAAGGGGCCGTAGGGTGGGGGGGGGTACGGTAGGGTAGGGGGGTGGGCGCAAACCTTCCGTTTATGCGGAGTTTGGTTTAGTGGTTCAATTCTGTACATTTTGGTACATTCAGTCCGGGGGCCAGTCTGTCTCTAGCGCGTATATACACTCAGGGCCCTCCGTTGACGCGGAGCTTGTTTCGTTGAAAGGTTATAGCCAGGCTGGACTCGGGCTTTTTTGGTTAGGGTAACGGGTGTGGGTCGTGGGAGTGGTGGGTTTAAGTAATTCGGTGAGCAGGCGCGCGTGGGGTTCTATGGGTGTAGAATGAAGGGTGTAGAGGTGTTAGAATCACGTTTAAGGGTAAGCGGTTTTGTGCGTGTTGGGTTCCGGGGTAATATTATAAGGGTGAGGGGTTCTGCGGGTGTGCGTTCCAGGGATTACGGTAATAGTATAAGGGTGAGGGGTTTTTTGGGTATTCGGGTCTTGGACGCTGGGGTAACAGTAGAGGGGAAGGGGGTGCTGGGATGGGGGGCAGGGTGGGTGGGTCTCGAAGTGCAGTCACCTCCTCGTGGTGAGACCTGGAAATTGGTGCTGGTTTTCCGTTGAGTAATCAGTGGAATACCGTACCAAGCTAAGAACTGCACAAGAAATTTATGGTTCAATCAATTTTGAATAAAACTTCTAATCTGCAATTTGTTTGACATTTAATAATTTTAAAATAAAGATAAAGTAAGTATAGCGCGGTTGTACAGTCCTATTATTCAACGTATAGAGAACATTAAGTTTTATTATCGTGTTATCCAATAAACTGTTAGATTGAAATATGCACACTTTTATATGCGTTGCATACCTTCACAGATAATTTTCTAATAACATAAATTTCAAATCGCAAAAAATACTTTTCGGGAGTAATTTAGTATCTTAAAAGTTTGCGCCGTGACATTTTGAAACTCGTAGTAATAGTTGCAACTATTGGTTTTCGATTTATAAATTTTATCACACATTTGAATGGTTAATATTGAATATAAAAATAAATATTGTTACAGAACTCGTGTGGACCTGGAAATGAACAACGGGACAACTCCCAGCATCGGAAATCTACTGAAGAAATTACACACATATTGCAAAATCAGATTATTTATTGCCTAATTGTTTTATACAATGTATTTTACAAAAATCATAATAAATTAGATTAATTTAACAGTATTACAATGCTTTACCATTTATTCCCTCTCCCATCTTATCTAAGATAATAATAAATAATGTACGGCAAAATTTAAAAATAAAATTCGAAAAAACTAGTACAAAACGCGAGAAAATAGAAAACGTAACGAAAGCTGTTGAAAAATTCCGAGAAAAATATTCCCTGCTACCTCCTCGGTTGTTATGTTCTCCTAATACAAAATCGAGATTTTCAGAGCAAAGTTCGCTTCAGATTCGAAAGTTCCGCGCTCGGAAAATTCCGAGAAATGACGTCACGTTCCGAGAAACCGCGAAATTCCGAGAAGTGACATCACGTTCCGAGAAATCGAGAAATTCTTAGAAATGACGTCACGGTCTGAGAAGTCGAGAAATTCTTAGAAATGACGTCACGATCCGAGAAATAGCGAAATTCCGAGAAGTGACGTCACGTTCCGAGAAAAATATTCCGTGCCACCTCCTCGATCGTCATGTTCTCCTGATACAAAATCTTGATCTTCGGTGAAAAGTTCGCTTGCGATTCGAAAATTCCGCGCCCGAGAAATTCCAAGAAATGACGTCACGTTCCGAGAAATCGCGAAATTCCAAGAAATGACGTCACGTTCCGAGAAAAATATTCCGTGCCACCTCCTCGGTCGTCATGTTCTCCTGATACAAAATTTCAAATTTTGTCGTAAACCTGTTAAGAAATGTATTACCACGTCCAAAATGTGTTGGATTCGTGCTTTTTTTTCACGCATCATCTGAAACAAAGCAAAGGGAAAAAAGGCTACTTCTGTGGCATCTAAAAATTCAAAAAACTTTACCGACAATAGAAAAAGACAAAAGAGGAAAGATATGACTGCTCCATCTGTGTAGGAAGCGGTCGAAACAATTCGTTCATCTTGTCGATAATAAAAAGATATGGTTAAAGAACAACATATTTCCGCCATCTAGACGGTAAACAGTCGAAACATTTCGGACAATTTTACCGATAATAAAGAGAAGAAAGATATGGCTGTGCCATCTATTCAGGAAACAGTCAAAACAATTTGTACATCTTATCGACAATAAAATGAGATAGAAAAATAACAACATACCTGCGCCATCTACACTTGTACAGCCGAAACATTTCGCACAAGTTTACCGTCAATAAATAGATACAAAGAAAGAACGACATTACTGCGCCATCTGTACGGTTAACGGCAGAACTATTTCGGTAATAGTTTCAATCACTTGTTGCTAGATGGTGCAACGAACTAAAGTTACCTTACTTTAGTACGAAATTTAAAATTGCTTTCTCTATTGATCTATTCATTTAAAAAATGACGAAAGAAGTATAGAGGACGTCAGAATTTATCATTGTTCGATGTTCTGCAGGTTCTGCACACTATGAATTAAAAGTTATAGTAAAGGAATAACGCATGGAAAGATGCTGTTTCTCCATCTACTGGAGCTAGGCAAGACCATCTCGACTGTAATTACTTTAATATAATAAAAATTCAAGTAAAATCGAAATAAGAAGTATATGTATGTCGTAATAAACAAGAAATTCGCACAAAATTCTGTAGATGGTCACCGATATTAATTTTGTAATGCTCTTTTCCGTAAAAACGTGAACAATGATCTATATCGTAAACACTCGCTTTCAATCACTAATATATGACTCTACCATTTACGCAAACAACGAACCAAGATATATTTAGTATTGGGATAATCATAATTGTCAACTGCTTAATTTAAGACACGAATAGTTAAGAAATCTGATGTAAAATCTTAGATCTTTAAAAATGCTTAATAAGAGAAGTTATAATTTCCATTTATTGTTGTTTAATATAAAAGGTAATATAAAACTTATTGTATTTAATATAAAATGTTGCATTCAGTAATTGAAATATTATTATATTTCTTCGTGACTGTAATCCGTTTTTTTAGTTGGAAAAAGAGAATTAATCGAATTCATTATTAATTATATAGGATTTCTTTTTTCCATTTTTTTGGGGGCAGGGGGGGTAGGATATGAAAGGAGATTAAGAATAATCAATAAAACTTCACATATATATAGATATAGATGATTTAATTGTTGAAAGAAACAATTTTTCGCGTAGCTATAGGAACAACATGAACTGTGCTTGGAAAGGATTAACACTTGTCTTTTGTTTTTCACTTGTACAGGCTGAAAACGCATAATTTTCGTTACTTTAGTACACACGGAGTGCAAATTGCGAGCACGTAGACACAATACAATAAAACGTTGGACTGAAAGTTGTTTACTTGTATCGCGGATATTAAGTCACGGTTTCATTTTGTTTTCCCTAGTGCGTTTGTTGATCGTATGTGTGTATGTGTGTGTGTATGTACGTACGGGTGAGTACGTGTGTATGTGTATGTATTTGCATGTGGGCATGCGTAATTATTCCACTGTAAAAGAATATCGATTCTGTACAAGTTAATCCGTTAAGACAGATAATTAACTATTGAGTCTTCTTGAGGTATCGTTGTTTCTATTGGTCTATCATCGGAGCTGTGCTCGTCGAAAATGTGTCTGTTTTTCTTTTTTTTCTTTTTTTTTCTCAAATTTGTTGCTTCTAATTCTTTTTCTTTTTTTTCCTTCACATTCTCACGGCAGTATAACAGAGTCGATTTTACGACGATCACAGCGAATGTAAAACGTGTGTTGTCTTCCTGTAACAAAATATAAATCTCCATTATGCATCCCCTGCTTTCACTGTTCAAGATCCGAATAATAACGCGCTACCTAGTACCCTATTCATTTCACACGCCATTCTCACAGGCATCTTAGAAATCGTTAACCGCGTGTACTCGTTGCGATACCATTTCTTGATTCTTGATATAAATTTAATTGCGACGTACGTGTGTCCCCTCTCACTTTTCGATCGGGCCGCTAACAAATTAAACCTAAGGGATTCGTCGCGGCACAGTCACAAAAATATTCTCCCTTGAGTATCTCGCGAACAAATCGTGTCTAGGATCGAGTGTGTATGCTCATGTGCTTCTAATTCGTGGATTACGGATGTAGCGTTGGTGACTGTAACGGCAATAACCATTTACGTTTGTAAATGTTTTGCTTTCCTAAATTTTCGTATTTTACAATAATTCAATTGATTCGTCGTTCGATACGTTTGAATTTCATTAGGCGTAGGACAGAGGTGTGAAACTATATAACTTTTCTTTTCGCGAACGGTACCCCAATACGTAAAAGTACATCGTACATGGTTCGCCATCGTAAACCATTATTATAAAATCAGAGAGAGAGAGATTCAATTCGCTAAATCGATTAAAAAATATAAATAGACGATACAAATGGATCTCTGTATGGTATAAATTTGTAATCGTTTCAAACAATAATTATGTTTCGTTTCATTGTGATAAAATTCTCGATCGTATAAACATCATTCTATTCGTTCGATAAATAATGTCCGACCGTAAGATCGGTTTGAGATCGGTCGCGAACAAAATACGATGTACTAAAAGAGTTGCGCCGTGTAAGGGATACAAGGATTTATTCGGCGACACCGATTGCGATACAACAGGGGAAAGCTTCAATCCCTTTCTTTCGTCTTTTCTATATGCGTGTTGGCTGCAAACAAAATGAATTAAGAGATCGGGCATGTATTACTGCTTTCCTTCTCTAGCTGTATTCCGTGTCCCTCACAAACATTTACAGTTACCGTTGAACATATAGTTGCAAGCGGTAACTGCAGTACCGACCTATGATAGCAACGAAAGAACGAAAAAATTGTAGCAACTAAATTCCCTATACGAGTACAAATTTCGGTGTACGGGATAATTTTTCACATACTCTTTTTCTCACGATGGAAATATTAATGACTCACGCAAAAATACAGCTTCCTTTACAGATTTTAACATGGTCGTCAAAATTACACATTGGTTCGATACAGGCCTACACATTCACTATCCCCAGCTTAAAACATTCTCTCTTCTACGCGTTGTGTGTTCACAATATATTATTGTGTTTAAATTTCGCAACACGACGCACACATTGCCACTATAGGACAGATCTACACGTTAGATCGTGACGTGTTGTCTCTGTACGTAGTAGCATTTTTTTCTCAGGCATTTTACTTCGTTCTTTCGTCAATTACAGTAAAGCATATGAGGGCACCGCCGTCGAAATGCCGATAACGTTTCACCTTGCATCTCTCACAGTCTCTCACACAATGATACTTTTATCGTAAAACTATATATTACATTAGTAACATATTACACAAGCGACTTCCTGACCTCGAAGTCGAACACGATCACGTGATCGTCTCGGTGAACATATTATCACGCACAGTCCCCAATTCATCGTCGGCATCATCGTTGCCGTTTTGGTCTATCTATAACCATACGCGCTATACAATCTTAAATAACTAAAACGTTCTGCCACCTTTATATATATTTATATCTATATAATGTAACTTCAGTCCGGCTTGCAGCTTCCTCTGCTCTCTCTCTCTCTCTCTCTCTCTCTTTCTCTCGCTTTCTCTCTTTCAACACGGAAGCCGCAGCGCGTGATTCAAATTTAACAAATATAACACACGCCAACGTATCACTCGCCAATTCACAGAAAAACAAGCGTTCCTCCTGGTACCACTTCATACGTTTAACTTCCGCATCCGTTTAGTCTTTCGTGCGTATTTTAATTACAGGCTTCTTTTTCTCTTGCTACGAAGCCTGTTTTCTTGTTTCATGTGTGCACCGATATCATTACAAAAGCGTAGCACGTTCGATAACACCCACTGTATCGAAGATGTATTATTATCCGTTTGATTGTTCAGTATATCACTTCGTACACGGTAGCCTTTTTGTCACCCGATCCGGTTACGATATACTTGTCGTCGGTGGAAATATCGCAACTGAGCACCGATGACGATTCCTTTGACTGTAACAGAATGAAATCACTTCGTGAGATCTATACTCTGTATTGCATTTAAATGGTAGAGTTGTAGTAATTACATGTGCGCTGAGTACATGATAATAAATGAAATAAAGTATACTGGTCTATATAATTGTTGAGATCAGTTATAAATGCAAAAATATAGACAACCTTTGTACAACTACTAAATAAATACTTATAAAATTATCTTTTATCTCAAGTATTTTTTATCAATTAAACAAGTAAAATGTTATCTTTGAAAAATCGTTTTTGGAACATAACTCTACTTTTTGCACGTTTAACCCCTTGGCCTACACGATGTCTGCTAATTGCGTGAGCTATAGTAAACAAGAAAGTCGGTCGCGCGCCGTGCCATTCAACTAGTTCAGCCGAATACCCAAACTGGCGCAAAATGTATACTTTTCATGACATATATTTCAGTGCAACGAAAAGAATTGTGAAATAATAAACAATGTTTAGGTACAAATAGTAATTTTAAGACGTCTAGGGTGTAATCATAATTAAAGGAAAAATATTCGATGTGGAATAACTCCAAACGCTTGTTCTAATAATAATACGCGGCATCTTATACACAAATTCAACACCACGAGTCTAACTCCTGGCTTTTGTTTATGACGCAAATTCTTTACCACGAGTCAGATTCCTGGTTTTCGCTTATGGCACAAATTCTTTACCACGAGCTAGACTCGTGGTTATAGGCCAAAGGGTTAAAGAGATATTTGTACAGATGAATCTCGTATAACGCGACATTTCTCTGCAACCCATCGATTATACGAGGGTCATCTGTGTCTATGTCACTACTTCAGATCAAAAAGCGTCCATCTTTCAATTGGAAAAGTGGTAGGTTTAAAGTCTTACCTGGAATATCGAGGCACCATATGGTGTACGCCACGCGTTCAGCAAGTTGTCCTTGCCGGTAGAGACGAACCACTTGCCGCAGGTAGCAAAACGTAACGAAAGCACGCAAGACTCGTGCAAATGAAGTTGATATTTGTCCGGTTTCGTGGCGTGAAGCACCTCCACGTTCGAGTTCTCCATGCCCACCGCCAACCACTCTCCCGTGGGACAATAACCGAGGGAGAATATCTGCGAGGTGAAGTCGTGCTGTTGGAGTTGTCTGCCCTCCCTGAGGTCCCACGAGCGCACCGTGTTATCCAAGCCCCCGGTCCACAGTTTCGAGCCGTCCGCCGAGATGTCGATGCAGGAAGCGCCGTCCGTGTGGCCTTGGAACTGTCTGACCAGAGCCTGATTCTGCAGATCCCAAACAGCGATGTTACCGTCGCTGCAGCAGCTGAAGCACACCTTCGAGTCCGGTGAGATCGCGAGAGCGTAACAGGCTGGCGCGTTCGAGGTTAGTTCCGCCTTGATCCTCGGCGTGGGGCTCGCCAGATCCCAGATGCTCAGGTTGCTCGCCTCGCCACCCACGATTAAGGTTCTACCGTCTGGTAGCAGCTTCACCGATCTATTTATTGAAAATAAGAAGAATTGTTAAAAATTGTCATAAGGCGACTACACAGATTATATGCTAATTACGATCGATCCTGTCGATCAACGACGACTCATGTGGAATAAACCAAACGTTTAGCGTCGATTATCCCGTTAACGCGTTAACGGCTGCCTTTAATACAGCGGCATTTCCAAGCGACCGCTATGCAAAACCAAGATAAGCGGGCACGAACATCGTTTCTAACTACCCAGTTACTTAACTCGAAAGGTCGAAATTACACGTATCGAGAAACACGGGAGTCGGTAAACGAGACCGCAATGGCGGCGGCGGCGACGGGGGGGATGGGCGGTGTAGGCTAATCAGAATTTATTCAGCGGCAAATCTCGCGTTTGCCAGACAGCGTGGAAAGTTAATGCGACGTTGTGCGAGCGTTACGTTTAACCAACCTGATGTAGTTGTCCCGTTGCAGGCAATCAAGCTGCGAAACGTGTTTCGCGCTACCGCTGCCGCCCTGATTGATGTCCCAGACCTTGACGCATCCTTTGCCACCAGTGTAAACGTATTTAGTTGGATTCGAGATCGTTACCGCGCACACCACCTCCCCGTGTGTCAGGGTGTTTATCTGGCGCGCATGACGTGGTATTCCTTGTCCAATTAGAGCATCGTGCGGGAACGGGACTGGCTGCATTTGGCCTTCGCTAGACACGTGGAAACTGTACGCCCTGTAAAATAGAGGATTCAACAATTTTCTTTAGTCGACAGTAACTTGTTTAATCAGTAAAAAAAAAAAATGGATTTTATCAATTTTCTTTGAAGACCTGAGCTTGTACATTATTATAATTTGGTATTGATACTAAATTTTGTAACAATTCCGTTAAGATCTAGAGGTTTATTAATTACTTAGAAAATCAGAAATACAAAAATAACAAGATTGATCTGCTTAAAAATTTGGTCTTCTACTTTATAAATATAAAAATTAAATCATCTTTATTATTCTTTATTTTGCTGCATTTTTGTCACTAAATTACAGAGATTTTCGTTGAAACTTAACGCGTCAATGCAATCCGGCGAGGGATCTATCGAGGGCTAAGAAAAGTACTTACGGTTTGCCACCGGGCACACCGAGTGGTCCAAGAGGTGCCCTCATGCTTCCGTGAGGATCGTAGAGTTGCTGAAGAGGCGGTCTTGCGGGATATCCATTCAGGGCAGGAGGATAACCCAGCATGTCCACATGAGGTCCTGCGGGTGGATGATGCGGCGGTGGATAGTGTGGTGGATAAGGGCCGACCGCCGAAGCCGAGACCAGTGGTTTGCTGGAACTCGACGGTTTCAGACCGCCAGAGCCGGAGCTGCTACCACCTGTCGACCATGCGTTCATCGTCAGACTTGTTAAGTATTTTCCATCAACGTGATCTATATCAGATTTACGAGCACAAAAAGAGATGGCAAGTTCAAGAGCTTATAGCTTTTCACGAGCGATGAAACAATAAAAGATTAACGAAAGGGGGGATTTTTGAAAATTTGCAAACAAGAATAAAAATCACATTTTCGATATTTCATACTGTTATATGTTCCTTAACACGTTCCGTGTCACGTGCACCACCGGTGGTACACGCAGTCATATTTATTTAATGCGTCGAAGACATATATTTTATTACAAATATAATTCTGTAAACTATATTTCTACCTAAAAAAATGCAGTATAGAGCAAAACACAAAGTTTGTTTAATTGTTACATATACAATAATTAATAATTACATTTAATGGTGCATTTAGTCAAAATATCAAATGGCCTGAACGACAAGTCAAGCAAAAATGGCTTGGAACGTGTTAAAAAGTTAGTACAACTTACTTTGAACGGTCCTAACAGAATAAAATCACCAAAATAACCCTAACATCATCATTACCACTTCACGACTAAAAAACCCTATCACATCCACCCCCTTATTACCATACCCTCTCTGGAACGACTACTTCATCAAGCATTACAAGCTTGACGACCCCGCCGAAAGAAGGAATCCCCAAAATAAATAAAACTAACCAGCTGACGTAGGTGTGACAGGTTTCGAGATCGGTGTGGTCGGTTTCTCTCGTTCCTCCATCTTCTTAGCCGAAGGGGTGCTCGCGTTGCTGCTGGTGCCGCTCCTCGGCGACGGCGGCGGCACCTCCTTCTTCACCTGGCTGCTCAAAGGCACCGAGGATGGACCCAATTTGTCGAGGCCGTTCTCTCTCGGCGACGAGGTGCCGTTCGCCGTCGGGCTGTTCGGCCCTTCGCTGGCGTCGTCCACCACCAAATCTTGGTCGCTCTTTTCACCGTCGCTTTGCTGTCGGGGAGAACGTGTACGGCTTTATTAAGGGATACCATCGGTCCCACAGCATGGAGGACCATCTTGGATACTTACATGGCCTATATCCTTGTCCTGCTCCTTCTTCATCTTTTTCAACGGCAAGTGATCGTGGTGCTGGGGATCGGGCGACCGCGGCCTGCTGTACTTTTCGCGTTCTCCGGGGGATATCGAGTTCCTCTGCAACAACAGAGACGAAGAAACGATTGAAAATGCATTTTATTTTACTCGAGCGTTTCTGCTTTCGTTCCATTAATGTGCAATCGAGAGCTGATAATCGATTTCATAAATGTAAATTATTGTCAATCTCATAAATGTAAATTATTATATATCTCATAAATAAATAACAGTGAAAACAAAATTTGGTTGTTAAATCATTTATTCCCATAAAATATCTTCCAGTAATTTGTGTAGCGTTGAAATAATTTTTAAGTAATTTTAAGCTTTCGTTATGAGTTCCTCAAATAATTTTAAGCTACAATAGTAAAACCTAATTCTATTGATTTTTAGTTCGTAAATCACTTTAATGAAATTATTATAATTGAAACTTTTAACGAATAAAGGTATCGGTAAATTTCATTTTTCTTCTTTTCCATCGAAGCAGTACTTTTCTTAAGCTTCGTATTCCTTCCGCCATAAATGGCAACCCGTATTCCCATTCTTATATCTAAAGCAAATAACGCAAACCACTCCACACAACAAGTGCAAATATTTTCGCAGGCCGTTTCGTGGAATCCGTGGAATCACTCTTTCCGATATCGTCGATCGTTTATCGACTACCGCAAACATAGTTCGATAAAAGAGACGTCGTCGAGACGTGTAAACAACGCATCGATACGCGCATCTGCCGGAAGACGCTGCTGCCTCTCGTTCTCTGAAAACTAGCAATGGGGAGAAAGAGAGAGAGAGAGAAAGAGAGATAAAAGGAGACAGGTGAAACGAGCTGCAAGATTTATCGCGAGGAATCTTTTCAGGACCGCGTGCAATCCGCTTTCGACTCGGTTAATGCGATCTCGTCGATCTCGTCGAAGCTTTTCCACCGACGACGGATTCCAGCCGGAAGGTAACGAAAAGCGAATCTCGGAACGTTTAAATCGTTCCCCCTGTCTCGCGATTAAATAAAATATTTGCCCGTCGATGTACCGAGGAGCAATTGAATTACCCGCCCCCCCCCCCACCCCCCAAAGCTGCGCTTGATTCCGTCTGGCGCTTCTTGTTCCGGTCGCCCGATGAAAAAGCGACGGAGCAAATAACACCGAAAAATCGTCGAGAGGTGTCTCTCGACTGTGAAAATCGAAGCGAATAAGTTTTTAACTTAGCTTCCAGCCACTTCGTAACGCTTCCTCCTTCCCTCATTTGTTCTTTTCTCATCAGATATTCCGGGCTGCGAGAATTTCCTTTACTTTTACCTTTCAATGTTTAATCTATATACCGTTACATCTCTATCGGTTTTGTTATATTCGCAGACACTGAGATTGGAACTACTAACTAAAAGGAATTATTACTTATTAACCCTTAGCGGAATAAATCAGAATAACTCTATAACCTATAAATAGTGGAAAAATGGAGATCTATCTTAGAGTGATCTTAAGCAACCAATTAATACTGAACAGATTAAACTCAACAATAATGGCTATTATACGTCTTCATTAAATAAAAGAACAACCATTTTCAAAAGACCTTAACAAAAATTAAAAAAAAATGCGTTCAATGTCAGTATACAATTATCAAATTACCAAAATAAATAATTACACCTCTTAAGTTTCAACCACTCACTTCACGATGAGTGGTCCAACGAACAGAACGATTCCTTCTTTTCCGCCACTATCGCATGCCTATTAATTCCCAGGCCCACATTCAACCCTTTCTAAACTTTTTTCTCGTCAGAATAGAGACGATAACCGTCAGAGGGTTGCGCGTCAACGCGAATCGAAACGTTCTCCCAAAAAACGACCAGCCAATATATTCGGGGAACACGAAGGTCCCGAAGGCGTCGAAGATATTATCGGCAGGAAGTTTTACGAGCGACAGTTTTGTCGCCGATACGACGACATGTCCCTCTTCACTATCCTTCTCCGCCCCTCCTCATCCGCGTAAGCGGTGGCGAGCCTTTTCCTCGATAACTGCAAGCCCCATCCACAGCAACACCGTAAACTACCCTCTCTCGCAGCCTCTCTCGACCCCGAAGTAAATCTCCTCTTCTCAATTACCCTTCGTCTCTCATCCACTGCCACCTCTGGCTCGGTCCATTACCCCCACCCCCTCGACCCCCCCGTAACATCCCCCTTGCGAGCGTCGACTCGCGTCTCGAGGACCGCGTGTCGGCCGAAAGGAAATGAAATAGGGTGGCTGCCGCCGTGATTTAGAAAGCCACCGGGACGGATGGCCCTTTCCTCGAAGGGCGATCATTAAGGGGAAAATATGTGAGCCGGAGATAATTAACCTACGAATGGTTACTGTTCATCAGGGATTTAGTAACTGCAAGGGTATGGTCGGTGGGGTTGAACGAACGGTTTGGAAATGATAAGGGTGCAGATCTTTAGAATTGGGGGTTGTGAATATTTGTAGTCATAGAGGAACGCGTTTCGCACTTCTAACAGTAATTAAATTATGGTTGTGAGAGGGTTTAGAGCACTAACGTGGCAGTCGAATTTTCGTTCGAAGTCCTAGGGATGAATATTATATAAAAACGTGCTTTCAATCATGAATAGCATATAAATAAGACGATAATGTGCAGTCTAGTGGTTAGATGCAGAAAGTGTTTTCTTTTTTCAAATGGTTAAGCTAAACTATGAGCAAAGGCAATCGGGCGACATCGAAAAATTCACCTCGATGAAGCTTCCTCCAAGACTGGTCGGTTCACTCGATAAAAAGGGAAGGACAGAGGGTCCGGAGAGTTAGGGGCGTGCGAAAGGGAGCGAATTCCCCAGAAGAACGTAAGAAAACACGCACACGGTCGCCGTCGAACGACTTCTCAAAGGAAAGGAATCCCCGAGGAGCCGTATTACGTGCCTCTAGCCCGAGTCGACTTTTCTAGAGTTCGAAAGGACCGAAGTGGGATCCGTTTCCACTCTCGCGGGGCAAAACGGGACACCGTCCCTCCCTTTCTCGTTACCAGGTAATGGCCAGTCACTATTTATCCGGCCGGGAGCCACGGGAGTCGGTCTGGTTACAACTGTCGTGTTTCAGAAGATTCCTGAAGAACATGTATACA
Source organism: Tetrapedia diversipes (assembly GCA_033822845.1). Classification (NCBI taxonomy): domain Eukaryota; kingdom Metazoa; phylum Arthropoda; class Insecta; order Hymenoptera; family Apidae; genus Tetrapedia; species Tetrapedia diversipes. The sequence goes on along the minus strand of JAOPTO010002212.1, from coordinate 657,405 downwards.
GGGTGTCGGGAAATAGTTCTGCATGCAAAATAAGTCGAAAATGTGAAATGAGTTTCTTTGATATGGTGTTTCGTTTTCGAAATAATCAAAATATGAAAATTTGTGAGAACGCACACATAATTAATTAGAAAAGTTATACTTAAGTATATATTTTTTTGTATTCCTTAATAACAAATTTGCAACATGTATAACGTAATAAAATTTTTAAAGTAATTTATTCAATTAATATGTAAATTTTCGAAACCAGTGTACAATACACAATGATGGATGTGTATTTTCATAAATTTTCAGATTCCATTATTTTGAAAATGAAGCATTTTATAAAAAAATGTCACTACATTTTCAATTTATTTTTTATGTAGAATAACATACTGTCTAATTGTATCGTTCTATATCGATGCACTATATATGTACATCGTCTCCTCATGTACATCTGTACATCGTTTTTCCTGGATAAATTGACGGTTAAAGAAAACGCACAGGATAGAAAGAGAAACCCAGGACGAGTTCGACTGGATACTTCCAAGAAAGAGCCCGCACTGCTTCCTTGGAAAAAGAACGGAAGAGGCGTCGCGAGAAGAACACAGACAGGCGAGGCATTATCATAAAAATGCGAGGAATCCCGAAGATCTTGGATTTATGTCAGAACGGAGATGGTTAACGCGAGATAAGTTTCGTAGAATCGGTGTAACCGGCCTTGTATGGATAAAGGGAAACGTATGAATCGCGATCTCCAAAGTTTTTACGTGCCATAGAATTTTTATGTCACTCTCAGTCTTTCACTGTGCCCGGCTTCTGGATGGAGACCTCTAAAAAGCTAACTGCTTTTAACCTGTAAGACTTCGGACAAGATATTTTCATGGCCTATCGTTTCGTAGAACACGTGACGACTGTTTAACAGTGCTCACCTACTTATATGCATATTCTCTACAAGCCAACTGTTGTAAACGGAGAGCGTTTCAAAGTGTACTTTCACACTTACGATTGATCAAGTTAATTCGTGCAAGTAATACACGATACTGGAACGCATCGCCTAGTTTCACCTTATACGTGCATACATGTTGCGTCTAAGTCATGTAGCGTTTCCATGTATGAATGCATGGCTCGGTTACCAGACGCATAGCATGCACACAAACTCCCAGATCCACTTTTTGCCCCCCTGCACACAATACGTTCGATCCCGCCGGTGTATTCAACGGCCTTATCTGCCCCGGTGCAAACGCATCGTCTTCCTTCCCGCCGCTGAAATACCAAAAGCACTCGCTGGCTGCTTCCCTCTGTCAGAAGAGAAGCTGCTCTTTCTCCGTCCCGCTATTTCTCACCTCCTGCCACCTACAACCACGTCGCCCGTCTCGAACATCCTCAGCAACCTAACCATGCGCACGCATGTGTGTGCGTGTGTCCGTGTGTACAGGCGCAGTCCGACCTTCATTCGCGTAAGTTTACTTACACCTAGCCCGTCGGGATCGCACGGGGCGGCACAGAGCAGCCTTTCCAGCAAAGAGGGTTCGCGCCACGATCAATATGGGGGTCGTCGGTGCCTCTCAAAGGGGTGGCTTGAAAAGGAGTGAGAGGCGGAAGGGCGGTGGGGGAGGGCCGTTGGGTACATCGCAGATATATAGACTTTGTAGTGTTAGGGACGACTTGGTCTGCCGGCAGGCAAGCAAGCAGGCAACTTGGGAAGCAGCAGCCAGCAGAGGCAGGCACACCGAGGGAAGGTGCAACCAGACGGACAGAGTTGTGTGGTGGTAGTTTGGTTGAGAGATGGAGAAAGAGAGGGAGAGGGAGAGAGAGAGAGCCAAGGGGAAGAGAGAAATGGTAGGTGGTGTGCGTGGTATTGGGGTTGGTGGTCGGAGCCATGAGGGTGGTAAGTGAGTGAGCGACTCCTTCACCACGGCGCCTCGTCTCAACCCAACTACCGTCACCCACACCACCTACCCGACCTTACGGATATACCCCAAGCCACCGACCACCTCATCCTCTTCTCCCACGCCTGCTCTTCCTTCCTCCTTCCTTTCCGCCTCCCCCTACTCGGCAAGTAGTCTCCTTACCACTCACCCCCGCCGATATTCCGCTTCAACCAACCCACGCCGCCTGTTTCCCTATTTCTCACTCCACCCTCGTCGTAGCCAGGACCCCGAGAGAGAAGAGGTTACGAGCCGGAGTCGCGTCTCCCAAGACCCCGCAAACCCCAGTTGGTACAAGATTGCACCCAGTGGTTCTCAGCCGGGTCCAAGACGCGCGAGCTAAGGATGGGGAGATGTTCGATAGGTGTGGAAAACTGAGGCTTGTTGTGGTTTATCGGTGTTGAAAGAGTGCATGGATTGGGTGTTTCTCGGTGTGTTTAATTCGTAATCGAGGAATTATGAATTTTGCTATTGGCGGGGGTGAAGTTGAAGTAATTCGAAGTGACTCATTAGCGTGTTGGTTTGAAAAAATGAAAGTGCTGTGTTTTCTAGAGACGATAAGTATGTTTTCGGGACACTTCTCAACTTTAAATTTTCAGTACATTAGTAATATGAAATAATTTTTGCAAGTATTTCTGAGCCCAATAATTAAAATGATTCTACTGTGAAGATTCCTCTTTAACAACGCTCGTCTTCAATTACTGAACAATTTTTGCTGTTCTATAATAATCGTTTCAACTATTTTCCCCCCGATGAACGTTCATTAATTTGCTTATCAAAACTACGGTAGGCGAACACGGTCGCGGAAGATTCATCGGGAAGTTGATGCGCAGACGTAATTTCGCCGGTTTCCGTGATTACATTGGGCGACGACCTCACTCGAGGATGCATGGAATTTTTAATGGTCCCGCAGGGAATACCGGCAACCGATTTCTGGAATCAACCACGTGTCACTGGGTCACAGCGTGCATCCATCATCGCGGCAATTAGTGGAACGCAAACTTTTATTTCCGCTCGCTCCGGTTGATCCCCGTTTGAATCCTCCTAACTGCTCTCTTTCCCTCCCTCGGAAAGAATCTGTTTTCCTTCTCCACCCTTCCTCTGTTCTCCTCCTCCCCCCTCTCTCTCTGTCTTCTCTCCTCTTTTTTTCCACGATGTTTCGGACCGTGAGAATCGTGCAGCTGATAGGAGGAAAATGAGAAGCGAACCGCCGCGCAATCGTTTTCCACTTTGTTCAAGCGAAAGAATTGCGCGTCGACGACGGTTTGAGAAATTCCATTTCGAGGCTGTGATTACGCTGTTAGAAATAAGGTATCGGGCGGATATTTCGTGACCGGTTACACCCTTTTCGCTTCTCCGCCAAAGAAATTGTACGTGGTTTTGAAGTCTTTTTAGTGCTATACGTTTTTTACGAAAAGAAGATGAATGCGGATATAACAAATAATTTGTGAGAACGGAGTAAGGTAATAAAAAAGATAGTTTGGAATAATACAGTAAAATTGTAACAGCTGTTTCCAAGACAGGTTAGGTTAAGGTTGAAATTAATTCTACATTTTTCATGAAACTTTTTAAAGGAAATTGAAGCAAAAGTATTTCTTTAACTGCATTCGAAATAGTGCGGTAACCGCGTAAGTAGTTACGGGCATTTACTAGTCAGACAGCAGTTGCCAGACTAGCGACATATTTGTACTACGTTCAGCGGCAGTCCAAACTTAATTATTGGGAATTATTAAATAACAATGAAAATAAAGATAAATATAACATAGTTTATAAAATATAATAAGTGCAAATTATTTCCAATTAAATCGATAAACAATAGATATCATAATAATTATAAGCACGCCATCATAAACATATTCGATTACAATTTAAATTACAAAAATATTAAATATGAATAGAAAGAACAAACCTTTCGTAAATCCGTCGTCATTTTTAACACACACCTATTACTATTTACAGAACTAAATCAATAACATTAACTTAATAACTACGATACAGCAATTTTAGCATGACAATGATTTGGCTGAAAAAAACAATATCATCGTTAAAGGATCTCACACACTATCGTCCTTTCGTCTCACAAATTGAATGAACCCCGCATTAGCGCAACATCCATTTCTCCACAGAATCTTTAACTTACACCGCCCCGCTGTCAGAGATGCTCTCCGCCCCGTATGTCGGCTACGCGCGACGAACGGTGTCGCGAATCGTACAAAAATTCACGGCAGGATGATTTATAGGCACAGCGAATAAATAGCGAGGCGTCGCTCCTCCCTTCCAATCCCCCCGGTCGCTCCCTGTTTTCTCTCTGTTTTCTCTGCGCCAACCAGGCATGCACAACACCGTACCTCTCTTTTTCTCGTTTCCCGTCGCTTTTGCTCGCTGCCACCCCGCCCCATCGGCCCCCCTGCGCGCGCGTCTCTCGCTCTAGCCGTCCCTCATCGGCCAGGCCGCGGAGCCCTGCGGTGGAATTTGCATTTTTAAATTAACTCGCCTCTGTTTGCAGCTATCTCGACGCGGCGCCGTCGGTCCGGGCTTTACAATTTTATGCAACAACGCGCTCCGAGTGCTTCGCCACCAGCCTCGACAGACCTCCCTCTCTCCGGCTCACCCCCCAGCCACCCCTTCGTTCCCTGTCGCACCCAAAGCAGCACACCCCCCCTCCGACCGTGCCCTTGTCCGCAAAACCCATCCCCGGGTGATCGATATTATTGTTATCGTTATCGTTCGAGTCGACCTCGAAACGACTCTGCTGCGTTCCCCATTGACGTTACCGTTGCGGCCAATTACTTCTAACCACGACAGCGACGATTTTACGGCGGTATCGCTATCGCGAGTCCGTCGAACCGAACCGAACGCAATATGGCAGCATCAAATCCCAGGGTCCACCGTTTCCAGGTTTTTCGTTTCGCCTGCTCTCCTTCGCGGCCGCGGGCGCTATCTCCGTTTTTCCGATTCCCCTCTTTTTCGTCGGCTCTCTCTCCTCGTTTCGTTTTCCAGTCGCACTCAGGCTGCATGCCCCTCGCCGCAGCGGGGCTTTATTGAATACAGAAACCACGACGATTGCTTTCTTTTTCCATTAAGCGGGGGAGCGGAAACCCTACGCGACCGTGCCGGCGCATCGCGGAAATTGCTCCTAACTGGCGATACAGGTCCAGAGATAGGCTAGCCGGCGAACGTTCCGCAGCCGCGGGGGGTGAGGGTTGATATTTTTAGGAGATTGAATTTGTTTCGTCGATAACACACTTTCTCGTGACACGCGCGTCGATTGCCGAGGATGTTGCGGTGGGCTGGACGGAAAAATTGACTTGGAACCGTTTGTAAGACCAGGGCGAGGGTTTATTCTCCCGTGTGTGAAAAATGGCGGTGGAAGAATTGTATGCTGATTGCAAAATATATTTATTTATTTTTCATCGTCGACTGCATTCATGCGCAAAATACATTTCATCTTATAACATTTAATTGTAACGTTTAACGTTTAATTTTGTCATACAATATTTTCCTATCTCTACAAAAGTATCAGAGATACAGCTCTGCTCAATTGTGTGAAGTAACGGTTATCGAGAATGGTAATAGTATGGTACCATTAGCCGGTTTTGAAAAGCTTTTAGCGTGAACGATACATCTGGTTGCCGCGGTTCGTTCTGGGACGATCGCCAGAAAGTCTAGACTCAATTTCAAGCGTTCGTTCTTGCTGAGAATAAGGATACAAGCTTTTATCTAGGGTGACAGTTAATTTCTTAACCTGGTAACTGTAGAAGACGAGTTAACTCGTACTCATTACCGTCATTCCGAAAACAATAACTCTTATATCTCTATTACTATTCTATAAAACAATTGTATCGTTTACTTAATTTACTTCCTTATTTCTATTTACATTTGCAATAATCAAAAAACGATGCAACTAACACACGTAACCCTCTTGTTAAGTCCTCAATGACATGACTCGCAAAAGCAAACTCCGAATTAAAAAAGTATCGGGAACTGTTCTTCGGCAAATAATAACGGTACTTGTAACTGTGCTCGATAAAAGATGGTATCAGATTCATATCATTCGATACGAAACTATAAACCCTGCCAAACATTCGATCACATTTTCATCCCTCCGCGTCGTTGAAAGACACTCACTTCAGCAACCACTCCACGTCACCAGACACACCACCAGTGGAGTGACTCGAACGAGGGAGGGAATGTTCGCCGCGAAATTGTCAGGCGACCGTAGCAATATATCGCTACTCACCCCCGTCGTCAACGAGACACCACCACCAATGGAAGAAAACGGCTCGACCGTTTTCGGGGCGACGCTGAGTAGCTTTTCAGGAGACGGCAGCGTCTCAAGGGCATACAGTGTAGCAGGGCAAAAGAGTGCCCTCGATCGGGGTGAAGAGAGGGGGGGGGGGGGGGGGACGGGATGAAATAAAAAACATTGGTTGCAGCGAGGGCAACGAGGCAAAGAACACGAGAAGCTGGGTTAAAAAAGGAGGGAGAATACGACGGGAAAATAAGGAGCAAACAGAATAGCCTGCCGTAAACTGCCGTCGCGTTATCCGCGAACAAGGGCTGAGGGGGAGGGGGAAGGGGCGAGGAAACATTTTTATCGCTCCGTCGAACGAGGGATAGGAAGGTTCGAAGAGACAGAGGGTAGAACGTCGTCGGAGGAAGACGTGGCTGGCGGCGCGAGAAGAACGGACAAGCAGAGGTGGTAGCAGGACGAAGGGTCGCGAAGCGCGGAGGGGGGAAAGGGAGGAGGGAGTTCCGGTAATTGAAAAGCCCGTGGTGGATTACGATCGTCGCTTTATTTCGCGTGCCCGACGGTGCCGAGCTTCTCCCCTATTATCTCGCCCGTTCCTTCAGCTGCTCCTCCCTTACCTCAGGCTGCTTGGAACGAGGGAAACGAGAGGGAACGTGGAAAGGAGAGGGAGGAGGAGAAGCAGAACGAGTGGAACGAGACAGATAGAGAAATCGTCCAAGTGGTTAGAGATCGGTCTCTGCGACGAGAACGACGCGGAACTAGAAAGCGACAGAGGAACCGGGACAGACGAAAGGGTAGAGCTGGAAAAGGGTACGGAGGAAGGAACGAAGAACTGTGGAAGAAAAGAGGCAAAATAGAAATGAATGAGAGAGAGAGAGAGAATTAGAGAGAACAGGTCGTACGCAACAATGCCCGTGGAGAGGCGCATTCTCGCGCGATTACCGACGCGCGATCCGCCGTCCCTAACGAATGGCTTCGTAAACCGTGGGCGCTTTAAGGTCATTACACAACGCAAAAAAGCCGGTTAATGGGCGTCCTGGTGGCGTGGCATCGGCAGGACCGGCGCAGGAACCTTTCTGAAGAGCAGCAAAGGATGCGGAGGAAAAGGAAGAGACAGAGGATGTAGAAGAAGATGAAGAAGAAGAGGATCGGACCGGCGGCTGCCCGTCGCCGATCGAACCGCTGATTTATGGTGGTCGTATATTCCAGCGGAAGGACGGGATGGGCAGAGAAAGAGGAGGGAGAGAGAGAGGGGAGGAGGAGGAAGGGAAAAGGCTAGTCGGGGATCCTGGTATCGTGAGCTGTTAAACGCTGTACCCTTGCGGGACACGTACACGGTTAACTCCCTTACCGAAACGGCCTCGCCACGACGAGATTGCGTGTAGGAATCTTGTTAACCACCCAAGCTAGACCTATGATCCTGCCTACTTTCGATCTTACACGTGTACCCGCGGCCCGGCTATCGATAATAGTTGAATTATGACCGAGGCGAAAATACGGATAGCCTATTTTCGATTTCGCGCCAGTTAACAGCGCGATGAACCAATGCGATACTAACGTTGAACGATCGTTGCGATAGGGGTAAGGGGGTGGGTCGGTACACGTTCTGGATAGAAGACGAGGATTGTTTATGGACGGTAGCCCCGCTGCTTCCGGTTGCGCGGGAAGATCCAGAAAACAGGGCAGCGTCCAGAGTGCTGGACGATTATATTGTGAAATATACAGGGAGACGTAATTACGGGGCGGTCGGAGTGCTCGGGTGGCCCCGGGCGGAGTTTTACGGCCGCCTCATTAAATTACGAACTAATTACCGGTCGGCGAATTATTAAAAAGCTTAGTCGGCCGTTAAACGTGCCGCGAGTCGTAAAAGAGTGGCTGGCACACGGCCTTTGGGCGTGTGCGTGCGTGCGTGTGCGTTAACCACGCCGCCCTCCGGCTTTTGATAGCCTCCCATCCGGCTCGAGTGCCTGCTATCCCTTGACTCGACGGCCACGGAAAAAATTAATCTTCGTCAACCGGATGCTTCTGAACTTTTCTCGAGCCAAAATTCTTCTTTCCAAACAGAACTATTTCTAATCATTTGCTACTTAGAAATACCGATTTATAATTTTCTAATAAAATGAAGTTCAGTGTGTGCATACGTATCACATTTTAACCTTAAAAGATTTTTTTAACAAATCTTCAGAATTAAAATAGCTACCGATCTATTTAAATTAAACAATGAAAGCGCAAAGAAATTCATTTTTCCTCGTCCAAAGCGATTCCCAAAGCTCATAAAAGTAAAATTTTTTAAAAAACAGCACTCAGTAAAGACAAAAATTAATTAACTTAATTGGACAACAGTTAAGATGTTTTCAATAATATTGGCAATACCTATGGATGTTTTGACGTGTATATATTAACGTTCTCCAAATACAATTTCTATGCTTTTCTAAAGCAAAGCAATTTTATCTCACGCATGATCGTTACAACGCCAGAGACCACCTAGAGATCAGAGCTTTCAGAACGCATTTATTCAACAGCTGGCTCTAAAGATCGCCTTCGACACGGTGTCCCGACGCGATCTGCAATCGCGTTCCAGTTATTCGACGGGGCCTTTGCGAGCCCCTCGAAACGCGAGACGAATCGCGCGGATTATCCACGCCGCCCGCGGCGTCCACGCGGATTCCAAGCTTCTCGCTGCCGGAGAGAAACAGAGAAAGAGCGTTCCTCGCTTTGCAATTAAATTAACGCGGGCTGGCACCCGCGCCTGCGCGAACCGCGGTGAATGTTGCGCGCGTAAATATCGGCGCGCACGAAGCGGAACGAAACGCGAGCCGAACGAATCGATCGTAAAAGAGCGAAACGAAGCGATTCGCTGTCGCCGGCACTGTTGAAATTGCCCTTCTCCTTTCGTGCCGCTTCGAGGCACCCTTCTTCTCTCCCCGACACGCTGAATCAATTTGAATTCTATTATTACCGCTATTGTTTCCGGTTCGCTCTCCAATACGCGGCCATTATGGAGGTCGTTGTTTAATGTCCGGTGATCCGTGTACGCGTTTTTTTTTTTTTGGGCTGCACGAGGTTCTTGTTTCGTTTAGGTTTGTTCGATTTTCGTGTTAAACGGTACGAGTAACCTTTTATTCCCGGGAGAAGAATCGATACTTTCTTTTCGGTGATTAGTTTGACGCGTTTGCGAACGAGGGTATTATTCTGGGTTCAAGGGGACGGCGAATTTACAGTTCCAATTTAAAAGAGATAGAAATGAGTTCTGAGGATTTTACTCGTTTATTTCTTTTTATTAGCTGTAAAATTGCCTTAGTACAGTTATTATTCGGTTGCATCCGCTATTAAGAAGATAATTGTAGAAAAGTCGGTTAGTTATACAAAGAACGTAACTTAAAGGTGGTGATAAAAGATTAAATGAATAAATTACGAAGGGATCGTTTATATCGAGATAACTATCTAATGTAGTGTCTCGTAAAAAAAAAGCGAACACCACAGTTACTTCCGTTTCTTCGGTTAACGAGGAAAGTGGCTATTAGAGGGGCGGTTGGTCGGCTGCGCGATCTCCCGTAGGTGGTAGCCGTATTGCCCGTGATTTCCATAACAAATGTTCCCGCGAAACGAGACGACGGATCGGCGTGAATAGAGAATTTAGCAGAACGAGGGAGAACACGGGGTGGCACGTGAAAGATCGGATAAAAACGAGCAGAAAGACGATCAAGAAGCAAAGAAACAACCAAGGGGAGCGACGAAGGGTGGGAAAGAGGGAGTGCGGCGAATATCATTAAAGCAGCGTGATGTTTTTAATTAATTAATTCGCGGCAGCCACGGATTTACCTTCTCATAAATTCCAGCACGGTGCACCGGCCGCGAGAACGAGGGGATCGAAACCGTCCTCCTCCAAGGGACGATATAACGAGGGAGGAGGGGCGAGACGGAAGCGAAGGACAAAAGGCAGACGACGGAGGGTGTACTGCAAAGTATTTAAAAATATTAAGTACCCCCAACGGAGACGGATATTAAGACAGGGCTCGTCGTGAGGTAAAATCGACGGAGGGATGAAACGAGCGAAGAGAAAACGAGAGAGAAGTGAGAGAGAGAGAGAGAGAGAGAGAATAAAAAAGGGTGGTGATGGTGGTGGATGGGGCAGCAACGACGACGACGACGACGACGACGGTGGCAAAGAGGAAGCAAAGTTATGGGATTGAAACGCGGCAGGAAGCAGCACGGGGTGCGGAAGCTTACGGGAGAAAGGATGAGGGGGCGGTTTGGTAGGGGAACGTTTCAATTAGTAATTAAAACGTGCCGTGCTGCCACCCCTAACCCTCCTATCTCGACTTTACACAGTGGCTGCTGCTTCTCTCTTATACTGTCGTCGTCATCGCTGCTACCGCCGCCATCTTGTAAATTAATTAATGCGTCCCTAACGAGATCAGAGGTGTCGGTAAGGCAGCCGGGTGGTGGTGGTTCGGTAGTTCTCTACCCTGTCCGTCGAGAGGAAGAACAACCTCTCCCTCGCCACCCCCTGGGTGTTTCCGGGTATGAGCGTCGCGTCGCCGTCTCAGCCCCGTGAGTAACGTCCCGAGAACCACTTCTGTTCTTTCGCATCGATGCACACGAGGCGCGTGCACGCCTATTTCTCTTTACGATTCCGTCACGTTTAACGGATAAATTCTTACCCTCTGCTACCCTTAACTCGACCCTCGTGATCTTCAATTATGTACGCGCCACCGATTGAAAATTTTGGATGCCTTTGTAAACTGCACCAAATTTCCTACTGATTTTCTCACGAATCCAGGGTTAACTATCTTGATTGAAGTACCAGAGTTCCCCTTCAGTTGCTCCGCTTTTTTAGATGTTCCTCCGACCCCAAATTTTTATCAAAAAACTTTCTATGGGTAATTAGTACGGGAAAAAAGGGAGAAACTTTTCTCATTTCCAAAGGGACAACCTTTTTCGATACCCTTCTCCAACGAAAGGTAATCGGCAAACGACCCGTGTTCCGAGTACCCGAAAGAGAGGCACCGTGTGACACTGCGACCACTCTCATCCTCGTTCATCGACTGTCTTTTCAAACGTTCAATCAGGTACGACCCAGGACCAGAGGAGTGAATTAGTCTGTCCCAGGGGTCGCGAGCAAAGGTTGTAAGAGCAGGGGAGGTGCAGGGGTGAAGGGGGGGACAGGCAGGCAGGCAATGTTGGTCGGAACTCGGTGTCAGGATCTCTCTCGACCCTTTCAAACCCTTTCATCGGCGCTTCACCCGCTTACATAATGCAGCCACTCTAATTAAAATAAATTACACTCTCGCGTCAGTTCGCTCTTTTATCCGGCGCATCCCCGCCGTCCTCCCCCCTCATATGTGGACGTTTTTTTTCCACCCTTGGTCCTCCAGCTTTTTTTGCATCGCACTTTCGACCACCAGCCACCAGGCAGCGACACCGGCCAGATACCATCCCCCGTCCTTCCCCTCTCTCCTCCACTCATGCCTGTCTCTCGCACCCCTGCCTCTCGCTCGTTTATTTGCACTTTATTCGAGATTTAATTTACCGACCTCCGGCCGACAGGCTCGTTGGTGTGCGCTCGACTCTGTGATGGGATTAAAAAAATAGGGGCCAGAAGCAGAGAAAGGGGTAGTTGGGGGGTCAACGTCAACAAGAGGTGGAGGGTGGTGGACTCGCGCGACCAGAGAGAAAGGCAAGTTGAAAAGGGAGTGCCGGTATACCATGGCGAGGGATGAAATGTTGGAAAAACGGCCGTGCCAAAAGGAAACCCTCGGAAAAGAGGCGGGTAAGGGGTACAATCGGTACACCAACATCTCTATATGCCGCCAATTTTTCGAGGGTGCCACCGAGGCCAGAGAAATCGAGGATAAAAAGCTTCTTATTAAGCCTCTCTGTGTGATCGGTATTCGTGTGCCAGACTGTTCCAAGCGGGAAATCGATAATTGGAGCCGCATTTGTTCGACGAGCATAATTGAGAACGATCTGTTAAGTCTCCCAATTGCCCTGTTTCCCGACCCCCCTTTCGCTTTCACCTTCGTTGTTCCGCTAATTAGCGCTGAAAACTCCACTCGGGAGCGCGCGAAGAAAGAACGCCCGGATCGGGCTGATGGAATTATTACGGTTGGATCTCGTGTCTGAAAGGAGGGCGCGTCTGTGAGACCGATGGAGAAATAAAAAAGAAAAAGAAGTGAAAAAAGGAAATTTCACGACCGGCTGAACGAGGCTTTGATCGGCGCGAAACTCGTTGACCGGTCGCGCCCCCTCAAGAGAGCCATGGTATTCGTCGTCTTGCTGTCGGCTCGTTCCCGCCCCGCGAACGAATTAATGCGGCGCCGTTTCTCTCGAGCACTTTTCTCATTGGCATCGAGGGCCACTCGCTTTCGCGACAATTTGCCGCGAGCTACTCGGATCGGCCGTAAGTATCGTGAAATTCAATTAAGTTCGTGCTTGTGCAACTCGAGGGACTCGTCTCGCTCCTTTCCTCCTTCCCTTCCAACCCCCTCGTTCGCTCTCTTCTCTCGTCGCGATCTCGCTCTCTCTTCACAGCCAACGACGACGGCGGCAGTAGCAGCAGCAGCAGCAGCCTATGAACGCTCTCTCCTGGCGTTTGGAAAAAAAAACGACGTCGACGCTCCACGACGTCGTGACGGCGATAAATAAATATTCCGCAGTCGTTTCAACTGTTTTCCCCAACCCTCGTCGCACTCCACCCGCACCTTTGCCCTCGCAAGCCGCGAGAACAGTCGCCTCTCGGTGTTTCATGAATTGGTTATGAGTCGACACCTCGACCGAGTCGTGCCCGAGTAGAAAACGGGGGAAAGGAGCAGACATTTCACCCTCTTCCCGTCCATTTTTCTTCTCTTCTCCCCTATCTTCTGTCTGTTCTTGTACAGGCACGACCAGAAACATCTTACCCTCGCGCAACGGAAATTTCTTACGTTATGGATCGACGACGTTGTCCTCCACGCAGTGTACCGCATGCGATAGTTTCCATGCTTTGCTTTAAAAATTTTTGTTCAACCCTGTATTTCGCGTTTCTAGCTTATCCCTTGCCGCATTCTGCATCCCCGTGCAAGGGCTTCCAGCGAAAGAAATATTTTTCCGGATCGCGAAAGGGTAGTCTCGAGAAGCAGAAACTCCGTCTGGAGAGAACATGGCAGCCCAGGGGGTTGAAGGGGAAGGGAAGGAAAGCTTCTTCCGGGAACGGGAAGACAGAGCTTACCGGTGCACGAATAATAACGACTTCTCGTTCGCTCCTGCTCGTCGTCGGTTTTCGATTCGAGACACCCCAAGCTTCCTTCGTTCTCCAACTTCTTATCACCGCCCCCTCCCCTAGATTCTCTGCCTGGCTTTTCCTTATTTCTTTCCGCGACGATTCCGTTGTACGACGTTCCGTGAAACCTTACAGCACTCCGTCGATCCGCGGATCGGATCGCAAAGGGTAAGTGGCGGGACAAAGCGCGACAAAAAGGGGCTTGGAGGGGTGGAGCACGAAAATGCAGTCGGATAACGAGCTGCAGAGAGGAATGGAAGTTTTATCGTACGACACGCAAGCTGGTATAAATCCACGTAGACACGGCAAAGTGGATGGATCGATGGAAAACAAGATTGTTTCCTTTTTCTTATACGGCAAACGGGTGAACTGTATAAGTAGACGCGTCAATGTGTACATGTGCTTTGTGTAGATTTTATATTGAGGAGTCTTTTTGCATTCAGATATTGCAAAGAAGAGTAGGTAATAATCGAAGGGGGTAGTTAAAGAATTTGCAGGATAGAAATTGGTGCCATTATGATACCTTGTGAAATGTCTATGAAATCTCCAAATGCGTAGTGTAATTTCTAGACTGTTTATTTTTTGCTATTTTAATCTCTTTTGTTACAAGTATTACTGTAATTTTAAAAATTCATTGATTTTTAAAACAAAAGGAGTAAAAATTGATTATAAAATTTTGTATAATCAATCCACTTCAATTCATTCAATACTGATATTCAAATATAATTACTTTATTTAATTCATTATATTAAACTACTAAAGTACAAACATACTCTTGGAAACGAAGTTAAATATACGAATGTATCTGTATATGTTTTTCTCCCCTAATTTCTTTCGCAGTAATTCTTGTCACCCTCAATGAGTGTTGCATGGATATGCGTTACAACTCACCCCGTCGAAAACCTGGCTGAAAATCGAGCGTTTTTAAAGAGGTCTTTCGTGCTACATATTCTCGCGTGTTTGCATACACCGGTTTCATGGAGAACATCTTGCTGCTCCCGGTGTTCCGGTTTCTGGGTTAATTTTAAATTGCACCGCGCGCGTTGCTCGTAATCCAACCAGCTCGTCACCCGCGTCTCTGCGCTCGAGAGCAAACGTTTGCTCGCGCGCGGAACCGGAAAATCGAGCGGATAAACAAATATAAATTTCTAGGCGCCCCCGTTCCATGCAGGAGAGATGACTCAATTCTGTCGCTTGCTTTCTGAAACCCGGAGAATCGAACGAAACCACCAGGGACAGAGTGAAATATTATATTGCGAGCGCTCGTATTGAAGACTTTATAAGTACTTCGAAAAAAGAATATTTTAACCCTCTCATTCCAAACGGTACGCATATGTACCAACACGATTTAAAAATTATATGTGTCTGTGAAAACGTGTTATTTATAATGAATCTAACATGATAGGCATACTTTGATTATTATTGAATCAAAATTTATCTTCCGGGACGAAAGGGTTAAAGGGCAACTTTTAATCGAACTTTCTGCAAGCACAGGAAACCTTCGGTGTAAAAATTTACTATCTTCATTTTTGGTTATTTCCAAATCAAAACTAGAAGCTCTCAATTAAAAAAAAAAACATCAATTTTTAGTGAAAAAGAAGATTATATTTCCAATTTGATCTCTGGAGATCGCCGATCCTTGTATCAAATTTTCAATTAAACGAACTCGATAACTGGGGATGGTTAAAAAATTCTTTCATCTCCCACTGTTTTACGTTAATTCCCTTTTAGAGGCATCCCTTTTGCTCGGTCAAGCTATATCATTATTTGGAGTTCCAATTACGCGACACGCAAGAGAGCAAGATGCGAAACACGCGTCACATGGTCTGTGTTCCCGGCATCCAAAGCAACGGAGCAACAGTGAAACGGGTCGGGCTGCTGAGGGGTGAGGGAGAGGAGGGGTAAAAGGACCGACGTACTAGCAATCAGTAACATTATACGACGCGACACGAGCCAACCACCCCATTAGCATTCATATTTCAATTTCATAGCCCTCCGGCTGCCAGTGGTATGGGATCCTGTAAGGCTGACGCAGGGGGGTGTGCAACAGAGATAAATACAAGTTCGACGGGAGGGAGAGCGTGAAAGGGAAGCGGGAGGGAGGCGCAGGAATGACAGAGACAGGCGGCGAAAGAGGATTGCCATGAGGAACGGAGAGAGTGAGACAGAGGGTGGAGAGAGGGACAAAGACGTGTGAACGGCGACGATGAAAGGGATGAAGAGAGATCGAGGTGATGTAGTGATGGGTATAATACGCTCGTGAGTGTCCTGAATGCTTCATAGATTGACCTGATAATAATTTCGGTGAAGTGAAGTTTACAACTGATGGTTAGATCAAAAAATTAAAAAATAAAACACACTTTCCTGATTTACGTCCGTTTCAGTGTTTCATGCAAAGCTTTCATAGAAGATCCATATACCATTTTGCAAACAAAAAAGTTGACAAAAAGTTCTAAGTAGAAGAACCTAAGCCTCCCCATCCAAGTGTTCACGATTTTACTAACCCTTTTCTAAACAGAATCTAAAATTCTCGTTCTAATTCAAACAAAGCACCCTACCCGCACGATGTAACCCAAACCGCGCCCAATTCAGCCCCATTCAAAGCGATCGTTTTTCTCCCCAAAAATCTTTCCGACCCCTGGATTACCCACCACCGTGATTACCCGGGCACCGATTGAAAATTTCCGAAGGATAATCGAATTAGTTCCATCGCTAGCCGGTCCGTACACATTATGAAAGCGCGGCGAGATTACGTGCGAGCGCACCCCTACAAGGGAGGGGGGCGATGGTGCCGCGGGGGTGGAGGGAGGGGAACGTGGGTGCGAGAGGGCGCGGGTAGAAACAAGCGAGACGGCGGTAATACCGATGGAAACCTATTACCATCTATCTCAATGCCGGTGTAATGGATGCGCAGCCCCGATTATCAATCCGTAATAATTGTGCATATTAAACGGACGCTAATTATCGGTCCGGCCGCGGGCCACGGGCACCGCCGGCAAATTGCGCAAGTTATGCTCCGGGTGTGTACGCTGTTAAAACACGGGCCGTAATGATGGCCGCGGAAAAGAGCCACGCCGAAAAGATAATTACGCTGGAAATCACTACGCCCGCCGCCCGATGAATATATAACAGGGCGGCGGGCCGACCCCGTGCATTTCGAGCCGATCATGACACAGGCTGGGGGTGGGGCGGGTGACGGGGGTGGAGAGTTTTATAAAACGCTCCGACGTATTAATTAACGATCGTTATCGATCGATCCCAGCGCGCGGTACTTGCGCAATCGAATTACGCGTCGCGCAATTAACAACGGCGACTGATTAAGTCTCGCCGAGGATAAAAAGTTCTGTACGGGTGATTTTCCGATTTTTTTTTTTTTTTTTTTTTTAATGGGACGTTTCGATCGCAAGATTCAACGTTTTAACCCGTTCGAACTTCACGATATGCAGATTTGTGCTTGCGCTGAAAGACACACCGAAAGCAGTTTCGAGGTTAAATATGATTAAATGATATCAAAGATTATACGTAAAAATTGAAAGTGATATTGATTTGAAACTACGTTAAAATTTGAGCGGTCTGCAATCAAATTCATCAGGGTTCTAAAATATATATATAATTCTCCATATTTCAAATGAATTAAATGGTTAATTGGAGAATAATTACCGTTAAATCGAATCTAATTAATTTCGCCCAATTATCATCCCCATATGAAAAGATCGTTATCGCCGAGCGCAAAAAACTGTATCCCCTTCCATATACCCGCAGAGTGACAACAATTTCTCCGGAACCCTTTTTTCCACCTCTTCCCATCCCTTTTTCACCCTTGGCCTGTTCGCTGTCAAAAGATCGTGGAACGCGGTGGCAATCGAACACCACCCTCCCCCTCACCCCTCTCTTTTTCATCGTCAGAAACTCCGATCCGGACGCAGAGCGCGAGCGATGGTTTCCAGAAATCGATTTATCCCCAGAGAACTTCTTGTCGGCCATCGATCGCGGAACGATCCTGCAGAACTCGCGGCCGTGGTCCTCGCCCGAGGGATCGGAAGCGGGAACAGGGTGGACCCCCGAGCGAGAGGTCTCTCTCGAGCCTTTTTTGCCAGCCCCGGAGCGCTTTTAATAAACGCGCGCCGCGCCCAGCAGCCGCTTTATGCTATCAAAGGTGGGGTAAAGGGCGCGCGAGCAGAAGAGAAAAAGAGGTGAAAAGGGAGCAAAAGGGGAAGGAGAAAGAGGGGCAGTGGAGAGAGGGGAGAGAAGAACGGGGGTGCATTTGACGACGAGCTTTTTACGGTCCCGTGTTCCGGTGTTCAGGCTTTTACGTCCATTTCAGGTTTCCTCCGCTTCCCACCGGCTCTGATCCTTCTCTTCCTTCTCCTCCTTCTCCTCCACGCTCTTTCCCCCTTTCATCCACTCACTACCCCGTCCCTCCCCCCACCAAACCCTCTTCGTGAACCTTTCTCTCTCTTTCGCCCCCTCGTTTCTTTCCCCCTTACTCTCACCGCCCACCAACAATTCTTTCTCTGTCCGGTCAGTTTCTTCTCTCGTTTCGCAGCCAGCTGATTTTATTTGTTCCCCCGATATTCCCTTTCGGCTGCGTGCCTGCCCGCTGCTGACTGCGAGCCACACACGAGCGCACCGCGCCGCTCTAATTTCTTTCACGAGATGAAATTCGACGCGGTCTCTCCCGGCCGTTCTTCTGCCGGTGGAACGCGCCACTTCCGTTCCCCCGACCCCGATATTCCATCGCTGAATCCCGATCCCGTTCGTGGCGCAGGTAGCAGTAATTCGAACGGAAGTGCGACACTTTTTCGGAACAGGTTACGCGACCCATAAAACCCGGAAAACGGCTGGGTTTTATGACCATCGTATCCGTTTCGAGGAAATCAGGGAAAACCGACGCAGGACGATACACTCCACCCCTTCTGCTCTCACCCCTCCATGTGCCTCCCTCCCTACAACGAAACCCGATCGTGTGGCTGTCGTCCATTCGTAGATTGTAATTGCGAATCTGTTTAATTCCCCTGGAGCCGGAATTCTCGTGTGAAAATAAATTCATAGATTCGTTTGTTTTAACGAACTGCGGGCAACGAGCCGGGGGAAGGGCGGTGCGGGGGCGGAGGGGGATGCGGTAGCATTTGGTGCAGACACGACGAGTTTGTTTGGCTTTGTCCAGTTTAGCAGCTACTGGGTATATTGGTCGTGAATTAGAGGTTGTATAATGGTAACAGTATGTTACCATGGTTAATGGTAATAGTACGGTCAATTCGAGCGGAAGTTATGGCAATGAAAGTTTTTCCCAAGGTTAGGCTAGATACCGAAATATTATTCGTCATGTCAGATTGGAAGCTGGTTACCATTTAATTGTGATAAAACAATTACGACAAACAATTTTTATCGACTCGATAAAAGAAAACGATCAAACATTCCTTCAAACACAAAAGGTTACAACAAACCTGTAAATGTGATTTAACGTGTCGCAAAGAATACTTATGGCGATTCGGGAAATCAATCAAATATTTAACCTACATTTTCCATAAAATCCAAGTGTAACGAGTAACTCTTTATCCTCTTTACAATTTCTAAATTTTGTAATTAATCTAATTTTCGCCTCGCAATAATTGTGTTTAAACGAGAAGAAAGATATAGTAAAAGTATTTGATCGATTTCACGAATCATCGTGGCGGCGGAAGTCGAAGTAGCGGCATTAAACGTTATCGGTGAGCGTATTGCTCGTATTTACGCGGTGAGATGCTTCTCTGAAAGCGAATCTGTCGCGGGGAGAAGTTCATCGTCTTCCAATACGATTATCGTTTCACTCGGCGTCGAAATTCATCCTGTTCGAGGCGGATCGAAGAGGATCTCGACGTCGCGTGCAACGATATTGCTATTTACGCGCGAACGCCGACCGTATTCGTTGTTAATAGACTGTTATCGATTGCCTATTGGCGAAACCACGATTGCACCCGTTCTCTATCGGTTAAATTGCTTGATACTCACATGCCTCTCTTCAGCCGGATTAAGACCTGCAACAGATGAAACGGATGTTGTTAGCCTCGATGCACTTTTTATTTGGGAGTTACAATACTGTAACTTGACTTTTAAATTAATTACAGACAATTTATTTTTTATTGTTATAAAAACAAAAATACTTTGACTCATTTACTTTATTCAAATTAAATTTTTAATAATTAAACATGCAAGAAGAAGATAATACTTTGACTCATTAATTTGTTCAAAGTAAATTTTTAACAATTGAGAAGAAAAAAATAAAAGATAAAAATTAAAAGATGGTTAACGAACTAAATATAACTCGCGTAAATATTCTTAATTAGAAGTTTGAATGCAATTTTCAGCGCAAGAGTAGGTATATAAGTTTTTGATTTATGGAGGAATAAACATAACTTGAATCGTCGATGAAAAATGAACTCCCGGGCAATTAATTCTGAACTGAAAATATATTGTAGTGTGAAATATAGCGTGTCTAAACAATCTTCTCCGGGGGAAGCTGCGAGAGGAATCCATATTAATCGCAGTGAACAGCGTCGCGGAGCATTTAATCAAGAACGTGTCGAGCAAGCAGCTTCCCTCACACCACAGCCTCTCTCTCTCGAGCTGAACAACTCGTTTACACAGACATCATATCTAGTCTCGTATCCTTCCCAGTTTGAAGCAACAACGCGTATCACCTCCACGTTTGAAGAACGAAAGTTTATGAACGCGAAAAAGTAACGTTAAAAATAATTTCTCAATTATCAACCGCAATCTGTTCGCTCGAACACGTGTACCCGGGATAAAATTAATTACCAAGCTCAACAGTGTTTCCCGAGGGAACAAGCTCTGAGATTGCACGCTTTTTCCCTCAGGACACTTCAAACGTAGCTGCCTGACCCCCGGAAAGCATCGTATTTCTCGGGAAATTGAACCCTCACAATGTTTCTCATGATTATTGCGGAACTAACTCGAACAGAGTCAGCGGTACGCCGACAGAATCTTTTCCGCGCTGGGTACCGGATAAAAAAAGGAAAAAGAGCTGTTTCCAGGACGAAAGAGAGAAGGAGAGGAGGGGCCAGAGTCTGTTCCCTCCTGGAGGATTTCCGAGAAGGGACGGTGAATGAAAGAAAAGGGAGCAGGTCTAAGGAGATCCTGAACGAGGAGAGCTTTGTCCTCGAGGAGCCGGCCTCATAGTTTGCCCTCGCTCGATTTCCTCGACCCTTTTTCTCTCTGTTCCACCACCCTTTATACTTTTTCGTGGGTATACACTTTGTGTCCCAGGAAATATCCTAATGATACCTTTCTTCTAGCTGTTGCACGTAATTCTATATAAGCTGTATACGAAGAGTTGTTTTAGGTTCTCGAGCACACGAGCTGATTAGCTAATGACGGTGAAATTTTCCAATAAACTATATTCAAAATTAAAGGAGTTTTAGAAGAAATACTTGGAATAAAAGATTGTCGTATAGATGATCTGGAAATAAAATTAATTTAAAAAATTGGTAAGCTGTATACAAGTTGATGCAGAGACTTAACTCTTATTAGCATTCGTTAAGTCACGGATAATCTAACCGATGACCTAATTTCAATTTTTTACACTCTGGTTGCTGTTTAATCATCGACAGAATACATTATTTATTCTTTACTAGTGTCTCGTACTGATTCTATGAAATACACATTAATAGGTTATGCGATCGTATCAACCGAGGATTAATAATGCGAGAGATCCGATAATAATGAAAGACAATGTTAATCAGTTTTGTTCTATTAACAGTTTCGCAATCCGTAATTTCCTAAGGGGGAAAACTGAATACAACAAGTTAAAATCTGCAGCTGATTGCGACACAATTCCACCGTTAACATAAGCAAGAAGTATATAAATAAATCTGCCTGATGTCTTAGGTCAAAACTTATCTTGACAAACTTGAACTTAATGGATAAAAAGACAACGCATGCAGCTGCGGATGTATTAATAACATGATAAGCGTTGAATATTAAACACGTTGTAATTACAGTTCAAGTGTTATCGCTCTAAAAGGCTTGATCAACTATAATCACTACTTCCTGGTAGCGTTATTAATCTTTAATTACCGAAGCGAAGCAGCATAATCAACGTTTACTTCATACGAACGGGTTGCAACATTCATTTGCTGGGATAAATTTCTACGAACTCAAGAGTAACGGTTTTTATGCACTCACAAAGAAGCTCCAGCCAACCTGATTCCTGTTTCACCAAGTTTCTATCGGGCCATCCGATCGTTCAACCCGATCTTTCAAATGTCTCAACACGTAAGGTGCTAGTTTTTTGTTCCTCACTACATATTAGACATGGTACACTCTTACATCATTTTTCCTCTTCTCATTTTCCCACAGCAATCCTGTTGCAACCGCTTTCTAGCCACCAAGTCGGTACCTCTACCGACCGTATTCATTTCGTCAGGTCTTTCTATTAAACTATTATTAACGGACTGCAGATTTGTATGCATTTGTGGGAAATTTGTCAGTGTAAAACACGTTCACGGTGTGCATTATACACGAACAGATAAGATATCTAAATTGCAGGTTACAATATTTAAGCAGTTATATTTATTCATGTTTTTAAGTTGCACTCATAAAGATACAAATACGCATAAAAATCGACAGCCTAATCGCTGACTGATAAAAAACCGTTTCAAGTCCGTAATAAAAATATTCCACTTAAATCACAAGTACATAGAGACAAGAATCTCGCATATCCGCGTTAACTAAGTAAAAAAACAAATGCATCCAGAATTATTTCCAAACTACAGATTCCTCTCCAAGACAAGAAGAAACTCCTCCAACAGCTGCCAAAACCTACGGTAAAAGCTTCTGCGACGCGAAACACCGTTCCGCAGTCAAAGACCAAATTAACCCTTTATGGGTCGCCCATGTAACTTGCAGGTCACATGCTAATTTATTGACACTTTAACAAATAATTTCAGTTTTTTTTTCAAAGAGATAGCGTATACATATTAATAATATTCAATAACGTAAAATTTCTTTTCATCTGCATATATAGGATTATAATCGTTGATTTTCCGTTCCATCAATTTTTTTTTATATTTAAAACAAAAACTTGGCCCATAGAGGGTTAACGTGACACGTCGTAAATGTCGAATCTGCTCGAGGAATCGCCTTTGGTTGCAAGAAATCCGGTGTCTCCATCTCGAGACCGAGTGGACACAGAAAAAACTCGACGCGGTGAACTCACTTCCGGTGCACGCGGGCACTTGGGCAAATAAAGTAATTCTTAAAGAGCAAGCGGGTTCTCGCGCGCCGATAAAACGTGTATCCGCCCGGGGGTGACTCGGTTGGGTGTTTTATGGCCAGCCAAATTAAGGAAAAGCCGTGGCAAAGGATCCAGAACACGCGAGAAAGGATCCAGAGCGACCGCCCTCTTCGTTGCCGTTACACCGAGTCGTACGAGGGGTGGCAGAGCGCGAACCGAGAAGGGTCGTGAATTTTCTGCCGGTGGACCACATCCAACTGCTAACCTCTCTCTGTCAGTCAGGGGACAAGGATGAGAGGATCTGTGAATGCCGGTCTAACTCGTGGGCATCTCTCGGTTCCTCCTTGGGCTGCTGGCTGTTCGTCGACCAGCTGGCTAACAGTTTCAGCTCTTTCCCGACCCCTTTCTCGCTGAACTTCCTGCCGCGGCTCGTAAACGGACGCGGAAGAGCGCGCATAATTTCCCACTAAAACGCAAAGAGCTCGTTTGCCGCGCGAGAGCACGTGCATCTTCGCGGGGACGTCCTCAAGATGGCGCCCCAGGGCTCACTTTCGCGCGATCGTTAATCCGTTGCCTGGAGATTTTCTTTTTTTTTTCTTTTTAGTGATCACGTAGACGACTACGATAGCTAATAGGGGTTGCTTGATATTTTGAAAAAACAAAACGTTAAAATTCTGTGTAATATTAATAAATTTCAATCATTATTGTAACAATACTATAACAGAACGAATTAGGATGTACAAGAGTAATCGTTGCGTCGCGAAGCTCGAGAACGGACAAAACTTAAGCGGCAAGAACAACTTCCCTTATTAGTCTCGCTCGGAGAACGTACTAAGCCGACAGCTGGAAATATCAGCGAACAGAAGGTGAAGAAGTCGTTACGAGGAGGTACAAGGTAAGATAGAGTGATGATGGTGTAGTAAAAAAGATAAACGAAGGGGGGATGTGAGATTACGAGCAATAGCGAACGGTATATTACACGAACGGAGGATCGGTGCGCGAGTATCGGCGGAGCTGCTGGAATTCAATTTACGCGGGGCTTCGACCGGTTCCGGTGCATTGTCCCGCGAATTACGCGGCGATTACGTTTGCGTGAATTATCGCCGGCGTAGCGGCTGCTTCCGGAATACGAAGGACCGATCAGTTTAACGACCCGATCTCCCTGGGACAGCGAACCCGATCCCGCCCCTTCGCTTCGCCGTGTCGTGGATAGAGCACGGAAGAGACAGTCGATGGATGGGGGGGGGGGGGGGACGTAAGGAGGAAAAGAAGAAAAAGAAAAAGAATAAGAGGGGAACGGAGGAAAGCAGGACAATATCCGGGAGAATTACGAGGAGCGCACACGCTCGATGGGGTCCCATGGTCTCTCGAGGGGCCATTACTCGTGCAAGTATCCGCGATGAAATGGTAATGCAAGCGATACCGGTTTCTAATCGTCTGTAAAAGAGTCTCGCCGACTTACTTCGCCTCCCGGTCCCGGTAAATCGTCTCGAGAACGAGCGGACAGAGAAAGAATCGGATGAGCGGCGTGGAGGCAAGATATTATGTGCCCGATGGTGGGAGCAGCCGAGTCGTTCGACGAGGGGAGGAATCCGTAGTAAACCCAGCTAAAAGGGGAAGGAAGAAGTGGAAGAAGAGGAGCGAGTCGGGGGGAGGGGGAATGGTGGGGGCAGGGTGGGGGGGATGAAACGATAACGGCCCTGCTGGAAACAATTCGCTGGGGGCAATGTTCCGGAAAGGAAGGGAAGAAGTTTCAGTTGCCGCGACAGAAATAGTGGCCCATTACGGTTCCTTGCCTCCCCGATGCTTCCCGTTTCAAAAGGGTGTCGACGAGATTCCCGTCGTTTCACCCCGCAAACCTGGGGGGGTGGAAAGGCGCATCGCGAACCGAAACACGGTGATTTCAGATGTCGCGGTTGTTCGCGAAGTGTGTGTGTGTGTGTGTGACCGTGTGCAGTTTCATCCCCAGGGAGACTGAGAGTCGTATCGACTGAAAGAATGCTCTTTCGTGATAGGAGTGGAAGGGGGGCATACGCAATGGGGGATGCGTATAGCTGAACTTCCTGTTTGACGGAAACATTGTTTCTTGTGATCGGATTGAGAACGAAATGATTTTCAGTATTTCTGGGTTGAACGCCTTTTTTCTGTGGAAGGATATTCGTTTAGCTACATACGTTACTTCGAAATGTGGATTGTAACAACTATTTAATTTCTGAAATTATGCAAATATCCTAAAAACTGAGAGGCATGGAATACAAAGTTCATTATTTTAATGAAAAGTTTATACAACAGCTTCAATAGAATTATCTTTGACCGTTTTATCATATACACGCTGGTACGTAACACCTTTGTATGGTCCCTAAAAGATTACATCTAAACATCCTGCTTTTTACAAGAATATTACACTTTTAAGCTTCATCGGTTTCCAACGAAAAAAGAACCCGCGAGTATCTTCAGAATACCTGTACAAAAAGGGGAGGAAAATGAATCCTCGCTTAATGGAACAGCGAACAAAAATCTTCTCACCGTTACCCTTCGTTTCCCTAAACAGAAAACCTGCGGCCCGAAAAAAACGTCCTCCATTGTCACGGACGACAAGCGAACTAAACCGAGCGGTTGAGCCTGCACCGTTTCCGGTCGACTTGCTACGGCCGGGCAAAAAACGAGCCCAGGAAAAAGAGAGCGAGGAGCCGTCCCAACGATCGAGCTTCCAACGAGCCCGGAAATTAAACGAAGACGTCGTTACGTTACACCTAGCTACGCCTAACAACGTTGACGGCAACGATGGCGGAGCAACGGTGCAATTTTCAAAGCTCGCTCGCTGATGCACCGCGCGAAAAGAATCGAGCAGAATCGAGAGGGTAGTGGCAGAACATCGCGTGGGTGCACTCTTGGCAGCGAAGATCGGTATTTCATTACGGTGGCTCCCGGACAACGCTCGGAAAACGCGAAACAACGTGGAACAACTGGCCAGGGGGTTATACTAGCGGCCCGCGGTAACATAGTTAGGCGAGAGTGCACAGCTCGAGATATTGCGCGAGCACGGCAACTACTCCGAGCGAGTGGGACGTGCAAGACAGAGGGAAGAGCGAGGGGAGGGATGGGAGAAAGATAGAACGAGAAGAAGCGCGGGAAAGAAACAGAGATAGGGTAGAGGGTGCAGAGAGGGAGGGCGAAAGGAGCGACAGCAGAGGACGAGAGGAACAGGCTGAGGGGCGCGAAGGTTTAGAAGAGCCACCTAGAGGTGGATGGAACGAGGAAAGAGGGGAAGAGTCGGAAGTACTCTCGTGTCAAGAGGAGATTCTGAGTGCTCTCCTGAGAGACGACCATGCACAGCGCGCGAGCAAGAGGGACGACGAAGCAGGAGGGACCCATTGCGCAACGGAAGAGGAAGAGAGAGGCAGCCAGGGACGAGGTTCGACGAAAAGCGAGGGATGGAACCAGACCCAGCCTGCATGTGCAACGTGTGGAGTTGTGCGGATGCGCGAGCATGTATATGTATATGTGTGTGTGTGTGTGTGTGTGTGCGAGATAGGAGAGTCACTTGAAGCCCTCGCGACTTTGTCAGCGCTACATGGAGCCTAAGTGCGAACGTTCTTGCACTCGTGTGTCGTCCCAAGGAGAGGGACGAGGACGCGCCGCTGCGCTCAAGTGGATCTTCGAGGTCAAGATCGAGGGTTCTGCGAGTTTCAGGCTTAAGCACGATCGTTTGCGTCACCGTTGTACTGCGGCTCGCTTGAAGTATCTCTATGTCACACGCTCTCTCTCGCTTTTTGTCTTTTTCTCCCTCTGAGTTTGCATTCTACTATTCTCTGTATGACGATACTATCAATTTTTTTTCGATAGCTGCTGATTTCGACAGATTTTAACGAACTCCAATTTCTCTTCAATGGGATGTGTGTTAGATTATTTAACCTGACACTGCGTTAGGGTACCGATATTTACTCCTATTTGTTCAATGATATGTGTTTAACTTAGAATTGTATTTTGTATGCGGGTGTACTATGCAGGCAGTGTCTATCGTGACGGATAAATTGATTTAACTTTTAGAATGAACTGATATGTTTGCATAAAATATCATTTATGCGAGAACACAGTGGTTAAGTACGTATGCAAAATGATGTTACGTTTTTCATGTACCTCGTTTAAAAGTTTAAATGTGCGCGTTCACTCGTTATTCGCAAAAATATATTTTCTTTTCATACTTTCTTTCAAAATTCAGATAAACCAAACTTTGAAATTAGTGTCATTAGACGACTAACAGTCACCTCTCGAGTGCAAGTGATTAACGCTTCATTACGTGGAAAGGAAGTATGCAGTCGGTTGAAACGCTTATCCCGCGATTTTGCTGTTCGAATTCGTCGTATCCGATCTGCTGAACGAGCGGTTCCCGTTTGCCAGCGAGGAATCGAACGGAATGCAAAGCGACCGCTAACGCGAGAATTGTCTCATGAGGATCCGGTTGCAAACACACTCGCTTCCCATACGGCTGGAGATAAGGGCGAACTCGGCTGAAAAACAAAGCGGCCACGTTGCAGGAAACGCAGCCGACCGAATGAATAATATTTCTTCGAATCAACCGGCCGGTTCCCGGTTGATACGCGAAATCACTCGTGGACAAGCTGCTGATGACGCGAAAACATAGCAAGACACGAGGTCAGCTAATTCTGTAAATCGAATCCCTTTGCTTAGCTACGCGGCTGCTGACTATCGGAACATTTTCTTGTCGACAATCTTTTCACGACGGATATCTGAACAGGTGGTATTGCGTATCTTCGCCATATTGTTCTGATAAAAATATTGAACTATGTATTAACCCTTTGCGCTCCAGAGCTGCACTGTTATTCATCTAATGATACTAACTTCAAAAATTTACAAATTCGAAATATTTTCTAAGATTTGCCTTTATTAAACTTTGTTTAGTTTAGTTGAGTGATATACTAAACATTACATATATGACTATTTAATTCGAGTCTGACTAATAAACAAACTAACTGAAGTCTGAAAATTTGTGAAGCTATCTAATCTTAAAACTAACAGTCACCACCTCTCGAGCGCAAAAGGTTAAAAAAGAAAAACTGGTTTGTTAATTTACAGGTGAACTTAGAATTTCAGAATTATTAACTATATTGTGCAATATTAATTAATTTAAGGGAATAAATATTTTATAAGAACCTTTTCAGTTTTTCTAAAATAGTTGAATAGTTTTACGAATATTAAATTTCATTAGTGGCAGAACTCTGTGTGTTCCAGTTTTTTTTTTAACAAGTTTAGAGGGATTACGTAATGAAAATAACCTACATAATGAAAATCATAATTGAAGGTTAATACGGAAATATTTTTCAATCACTTGGAAAGACCAGGAAAATAAGTAATACGTAAAACCTAAAACTTTTGCTCAATTCTCCATTTACTATCAATTAATACTACTACTTCCGGTAATACTTGTACAGGGAGGACAAACTGGAACGCGTTGAATATAAAAATTGATTATATTTCTCGAGGAACAGATTGTTCTGCGTAGCGTGGCGAAATGACTTCATGGAATCAGTCACGCAACGAGAGAATTTGTAGCTCTGGTTTGGATTAACGGGAGAGAGGGACTGAATAGGCTAATAAAGTCTATCTGTTCAATCTATCTGCTATTTAATTGTTTTTCTTAGACGAATACAAATGTAATTAGTAGCTCTAACTTTGAATAGTTATACAATTCTTTAATTGAGGCATTAAAATAAATAATCGTTGAATTTGTTTTAACTATATATGCAACGGCGTGTAATGTTAATCTCAACTGTATACGCGATGTAATACGTTCCACGATTAAGCTTCTCGTAACTTGATTACGTCTTCACGTGCAACGAAACGTTGGAAAAAGGCAACTGCAATTTCACCGGTCTTAATGAGGCGTATGCTTAATTAACGATGTATCTGTCATGTACGAGGCATGACGGTGCAATAACACACAAGAAACTTGGTGTTGCAGCGTTCAACTTTTTCATTTACTCCTTTTTATGTTTCCAACGTAACGTAAAGTGTGAATTATACCAATTATTCGCTTGGATCGCACGTTTTATAGATTACTGGGATTTCTGAACGAATAATTCTATCGAGCGCTT
Organism: Tetrapedia diversipes; assembly: GCA_033822845.1. Lineage (NCBI taxonomy): Eukaryota > Metazoa > Arthropoda > Insecta > Hymenoptera > Apidae > Tetrapedia > Tetrapedia diversipes. The sequence continues at coordinate 628,634 of JAOPTO010002212.1, read as the reverse complement.
ATCTAATTTAATGATACTGCAGAAAACTGAGGGAATTAGAATCCTTTTTTTATTTATTTTATTAATAATGAGAGACAGATTTTTAAATATCTCAGTATTTCGTCTGTCTGCATATATATTGTTAATTACTTTAATGATTAATTTATAAAATTATTAATTATATATTAATACATAAATATTTTAATTTAAATATTATTATATATTTATTTAATTACATCCCTCAATATAATTATTCATTAAAATAATAAATTTAATTAAATTAACAATAAATATTAATCATATTTTATAAATGTTAGCGATATTTGTCTGGATATTGCTAAATCCGAGGCTTAACGCCTCGTTGTCCTCCAAGGTTGAGGGAATAACAGAGGGGGAAAAAAGTTTTTCCGAGCTGCATCGAGCTTCGAACTATATCCGATACGTTTATTACACCTGGGGCCCGAACGCTCGGCTACAGGTACCTTTTCCCTCTACTCCGTTGTACGCCACACTTCAAAGGGTGAAAAAAGGACTCGACTTACCTCCGTTGTGCTTCAAGTCGTCGGGCTGACCCCGATGGAGGTCCGGTTTGGTCAACATCGAGAGCGGATGAGCAGCTGTGCCACCTGCAGTGGCCGCCGCGCCTGGCGGAATTCCTAATCCGAGCAAAGCCGCGGAGGCAGACGTAGGTACAGGAAGTCCTCCTCCGGGGCCCAGCCCAGGTAGGCCAGGTATACCTGGATGGGGGCCCATCGCGGCACTTGGTGGTAGCTGCTGAGCGTGCACCTGCTGCAGCAGCCTCGGTAGGTCCGGCCTCTGTTGCTGCAAGAGATCAGCATAGGTGACTTTTATCGCATCCGATAGCGTTCATCCGATTATATAGTTTTTGGAAGGGTCATAGAATAGCGCTGATCGATCACATGTTATAGTATTTTTATTCGCTTTATCTGTTTCTACGGGCGACGCTAAACGGAACAAAATAACTTTTAGAATATTTGGTTAATTGTGTAGTAATCTGAAATTTTTATTATGAAAATTCGTTGGGACTTGCTGAGATACAGTAGTGGACAGTAGTTTAAGACCAAAGGGTCAAAGATAATAAATAAATTAATTAATAAGAAATAACAGTATAAATAAAATTTGATTCTATAAATCAATAAATAGTGTTCTACTAATAAATAGTGCTAATCAATAAATAGTGTTCTACCATAATGACAATAAAAATGAATAGATGAACAATATTTGCGAATCATAAAATTATGTTTTACATTGTCCTGTCGTCTTAAACTTTTATCCACTACTGTATGTAATTTATTAATGTGACGAACGTTAGAAAAAGCGTTCAGAGTACAGAGTAGGGTTCACTTTTTCTTCAGTTGCGATGCTTCAAAGAGGAATATTTGCTGAGAGCTTGTACGGGTATATCGGTATCATTGTAAAGGTTACTTATTATGTTCGAACGCGTGATCACCGATAATTGACAAGTGTACACAGATTTCAAGATAGAATCCAATTACCGATCCGGCAATCTAATCTTAACAACCGATAACACGTCGTTCAAGATAAGTGTCCAGATTAGATTGGACAGCGAATGACATCACTGGAGATTAATGAAACACGCCTCCGTTGGCTGTTTTTATAGCAATAATCGTCGGGCAAACATCGCTCGCAAATTGTTCGGTGCTGAAGCGAAACGAGAAAAAAAGAAAGGAAAACACTGGAATAATCCCGTAGCGTATAGATCGTTTGACTTTTTCCGTTCCGCCTCCATCCACTGCACAACGAATCGATACAAACCTGTTCACCCTGCCGAAAGAGCGGGACGGGGAACGAAAAAAAAAAAAAAGAACGACAAAGAAGCAGGAAAAAACGGGCAGTCATCGATCGTAATTTAATTTTCCTCGCTTATTTCGAACCAGAAAAGTCCACCGCCCTCCCTCCCGCCAGGGCATTCGTTACGCGGGACACAAGTTTCCACAGGCAGAGCATACAAATCACGGGGGCAAACTTCCACGGGGTCGCGTTTAAATAACCCTCGCGCCGTTCTCATCCCCCTGACCTTTAGCAACCGTGGTAAATCCGAAAGTACGAAACAAGTGGCGGGACTTATGCAGCCAGCCTTTCCCTGCGAGCAAGACGAAGAACGAGGCCGGGAAGGAGGAAAGTTTCGACGAAACCATAAACGTATAACCCATACCGCCGGGGTAGTTTCCTCGTTAGTTGGCTCGAACAGGGGGTAGAGGGGATGGTGGTGGCGGTGGTGCCGGTCGAGTTTCAACTGGCAGACAAATTGTAGAGCCGCGCCGCGGTAGCGAGAGCATTTTAACGCTCGGCGGATCACATTGCCGAGGGAGGAAGGGGTTGCAGGGGGTGGACGGGGAAAGCAGCGCAGAAGAAACGAAGGAGGATGGAAACGAGGAGAAGGGAGGAGGAAAGAAAGCGAGGCGTTTCAACGGAAGAGACGAAAAGAGGGGTCGGTGGAGGAGGGGTGCGCCCCCATCCCCTTCTTCGCGAACCGTGTACACTCGTTAAGGCCGGGCCGAATATTCTCGGGGAGTAGTTTGCCGAGATAATTAAACGGTTTAACGATATAATAACCTCGCGTCGAGCGTCTGTTTGAACCGCCCACAAAACACACAAACAGGAAGAGAAAGAGAGACAGGCAGGCGTGTGCGCGCGGGACGAAATGAAATGCGCTCATGGCGAAAGGGCGCGAGCGAGAGGAACGAGCGGCAGAAAAGGAGTCGGGGCAAACGTTTCTGGGGGATTGAGCAAGGGTCTGTAGAAACCCCCTAAGAAACGTCCCAGGCTTCTACCCATCGCCGCGGTAACGATAATAATCCTGACCTCAGGCTGTCGCGCCAGTATTCGCGGCATCGCAGGCGTCTTGGTCCGTTCACGTTGAGAAGATCATTTCCATATTTGTGGCGGGATTCCGCTAATGATTGCGACGAACTTTGCCCCGGTTGGCTGAATGCATTTCACCATATCCCAATTGGGGTGGATGTGGCTCGTTTATAAGCTCCCCGTGAACGGAGACCGCGAAGGGTGATTGGAAAATTTGGATGCTTATTGTGGATGTTGGAAAAGTAAGAGGGCTGTTGTTTTACTCTTTGGGGTTAGGTTGGTTGAAACTGGTCCCACCTTTTTCTTAACTTTTTATGCATAGTGAGATACATTTTAAATGCGTTAATAAGTGAAAATAAAAATTTATTCAAGTCAAAATACATTAGTAAGTTGTTGATTGGTGAATTGTATAGTACAGTGAATTCTGTGCAACTTGAGTTTTTATTTTCATTTAAAATCAAACAGTTAATCAAACTGTTAAAAGTAGTGGGTGTCTTTAAATTTAAATAAGAATTAATATTGAATCTATGAGTTTACTTTACAGTTAAATTTTGAACTCTTTGAAAATGCTTGTAAATACACGGTATCAATAAAAACAAATTAAACATGTTAATTCCTGTAAATTAACAATCTTTCAAATCTCAGCTATGAAAGAGTATCATTTAAGTCACAAACTATCCGTTGCAAATTATTATTTCACATTCCAAAAACAAACCTCACATGATCCAATTAAAAATTGTATTTATCTAAAACTTCCTAGCAAGGTTTTTAAATATCTCCCATAAACGTGTTTTTCTTTCACCGCATAAATGGTATATTCTAGCAAAAATTTCTTTCCTTTCAAAGGAACATGTTAACGAAGAATATCGATGGTTCGCAATCGCGATCGTTCAGAGGCTAATTCACCCCCTGGGGAAGAGTTAAGCAGGCATGAGCGGAGTTATTTCAATCTGAAATTTTTGCGCTCCGAACACCGAGAGGGGTCTTCTTTTGTGAGTGGCGGCAAAGAGGAAGTCATTACGAACCCCTTCATCTTCGCGCGAGCCTTCTTACGGCACCTGCGCCCACAGGCGGCGGCGCGAGCTCGTTCTCAGCAGTTTTCACCGGTGTCGCAGCTGCTTGCTGACTCAACCGGCCGTGAAGATAGTGCCGCTAAAAGATCCGACGAGATCATCTTAACCTTCTTCTATATCACACGTCGTTGACGCTTGAAAAGCATCTTCGGCCGGCCGTTCCTCCGCGGGATTATGAACGTCAGCAGCATTGCACACCTCACTTCAAGAACTTGTCTGTATGCGTGCAATACGTGTAGCTTGTAACTTTATAAATACATGGTTTCCTTCCACTAATGGTCAATTTCAATCCTCGAACCATCGATCATACAGCTATGATTATTTATGGCCTAGGTAACGTTTTTGCAATGTGTGCAGTAGAATTTCAATTAGTACAAATTTAATAAGAACAGAATGCATACTGAATATATTATATACTTCAAAATGTAAAAATGTTTCGATATCAGCTGGGTAGAATAATCAGTCCGATTTATTTTCCATTTATCACGATGACTTGATTTGCTAACATAATTGATGATACCAATCTTCGACAATAAGTCACACTAACTTTCAGAACACGTTTCGGTACGTAAATACGATGTTAAGATAACGGATACGTGTGGAGTCTATCGAGAGGACTGTGTTCTGTGCCAGATAAAAGTCATAGAAAACGTTGTAAAAACGGTGGATAAAGATCTCGCTTAGTGGGACAAATAATTGTACCATGTTTCTATTTGAACGAAGATTAACGAACGATGAAATCTGGCTATAGAAGTATCCAAAATTTGGGAGATATACATTTGTTGGCACAGATACAGAATATTTCATTCCACTGTTTTATCTCAATTACAATCTCTTTGAATAAGAGTAAAAATTCCCCGATAAAAAAAATTGTCGCGAAAACGAGCATTTCAGGATCTACATTCATCGTATCATATCCACAAAAAGATCAAAACGTCAAAAGATGTCGCAATATTCCAAAGAATTTTGTCTTCGCTCTCGGCCGCAGGAAATGGATACAAAACTTTCCGGGAAACCCGATAATATCGACACAAAATTCTGTCTCGCTACGCGACAGATTAACTCTCGCAAGAACCATCCGCCTGCCTGCCCCCCAGAGAATACCCTCCGTGACAGGCGATTTCGCGTCTGCTTTCGCGGTCGTTCGCGCGAAACCGTAACACGCACGCGAAGGGAACTCCGCCAGGGCATTCCTACCAACTTTTTCCTTCGATCCAGTAACAACTTAAAGGATCCCGGAGCGCGTCGAGGGACCACGAAGAAAAGAAACGGAAACCGAGAGAAAGAGAGAGAGAGCAAACGAAAGACCTGTACCTGCTTCAGCAGAAAGAACCAGCATCATCAAGAGAGAACGAGATGGGGAGCAGGTAAGCGCGAAAGATAGAACGAGAGAGAGAAAGAGAGAGAGAGAGAGAACGGTGGAGAAGCGATTTAAAGCGCGCGGAATCCGGGGATTCTGCTAAGGATTTGCCGCACGTAGCCCGACAACGCCACGGATCCGTGGAAGTTTCTATGGTCGGGGGTTGAGAGAGCCGGAGCAAGCGTAAGGAGAGGATCGAGGGGGGTGGTCGACGGGGGTTGAAGGCAGTTGGGTAGCAGGAATGCTGATTAGTCGGTGCTCGTGCGCCGTAACACTATAACCTATCCGGCCTGGAAACCGGGCGGGAAGTCTCCGGATAAGATTCGCGGGGCTGTGAGGGGTGGAAAGTGGCGGGGAAGGAAGGGGCCAGGAAAGGGTCGAGGAAAGGGGTTGCAGATCAGGGAGGCGGGCTGGATGAGTGTACCAGCCAGGCAAGTGGAACAGAGAGAAGAGAGAGAGGGTGAGAGAGAGCAGGGGGATGGAGAGAACGTCGGCAGAGAAGCCGGCGGCTTAATAGGGAGGAAATTGAGTGCTCGAGCAATATTGAGGAGGATTCGGGATTCGCCAGGATCGTATCCATCCGTCCGCTTTCGGATTCCTCGGGCGTGCATCGGCTTCCTCCTACCACCGGCCAGGGATTCTCATTCGCCGCGAATGCGTTTCACGCCGGGTTGAACGCGAATCGGACCCGACCTCTGTATAGTAGTATCCACCGGCCATTCTACACGCCAATACGCCACGAACGAGGGAGAGCTCGCGTAAATTTTCCTCCAAGGGGATTTGCGGCCGGACCTCCCCCCTCCCCAACCCCTAACCCCTGTGTTGCCGGGGCGGATTGAACTTTTCCTCGAGATTCGTCCACCTCGATGATCGCGGTGGGGCTTCCTCCTCCTCGTTTGGCTTTTCGGGGAAATTAATTGCATTCTTCGTGAAAGGAGGGTGACTTTCTGCGGTCTACACACCACGGCGAGATGCGTTGTGGGTGAACGTGGTTTAGCAGATAGATTGCTTTTTTATTAATTTACTAGCTATCGTGTATAGGGTCTTTTAACGGGGAATTATCGTTACATGACAAATGAGAGAAGCGGTGCTTTATAAACCAGTTCGTTATCATTTTTTATTACTACTTGTTACGTTTAAGAGTTCATCGAGAGTGTGTTTATTCCAACGATCAACGATGATTCGATTATTACTTCCTTTCTTTTTTGTGCTCGAACCGACCTCATGAAATCTTGACCGTCATAAACTACGGTTTAGCATCGATACGAATAACAACGCAAAAACAGCGATCGACTAATAAAACGTGTAATTGCGACTAGTAACTTTATCCGTCTCGTTCGCAACAAATTTCGCGGGCCACCAACAAATTTCACGCCACGATCGTTTTGCATACACGCACATACCACACCCCTCGTATCGCCACGCCATCGTTCCCCATTTAGGAATTTATCTATCTATCGTTTCGATAACTCCTCGCAATGAAAGCAGCAACTGGCCGCCTGAAAAAAAAAAATGCCTCACCCCTCTGCCCACAAATCACTTCCGATGGCGTGTCGATTCGCGAGGGTTGAGAGGGGGAACACGGGACGGGGAGGAAAATTGATTTCGCATTAGGAAAGCGGCGGGATCGTTTCAATTCTCGATCACCAACGAGAGATTTCGATGGTTCGCGTTTCTGTTTGTTTTTCGTGTCGTCGAACATGTTTAATATTTAATTTTGCCATCCTAGCGTTGATAATTCTGCCGGCAAACACAAACATCGTGTTACGTGACACATACACTACCCGTTCGCAAACATTTGCTCGTTCGAGCCTTTGTTTACTTTATTAGAAGATATGCAAAATTTAGCAAAATAACGGCTCTCCTTTACGATAATCATGTGCTTGCGCGGCAATAAATTTGTGATGCTCTTTAAGACTGAATCTACGCTATTATAATATGGGAAACGTTCCAATATTTATCAAACGATACAAGTAAAAATAAAAGTAAAGATATGTTACACAACAAAGTTACGAATACAAAAATTGTTACATAGTATAAACTCGATAAAGCATTGCAACGACAAACTGGATTTTCACGAATCGGCAAATACCAACGAACCGGAATACACGTGCAACTTAGTCATAAATTAAATCCAAAACAAATCGGTTAATTAAAAAAATTGTACACGAAAAGCTAACCAATACGGAACGATCGAACAGCGTATATTTCATGTACCCGAATTAAACCGGGGAACCATTTTGTTTCATTCAAAACACCGCATTCCCCGGCAATATTCGCGTTGTGTCCTATTAAACTTATAAACGACGCACGTACGCGCGTGTACACACGCGTGCCATGATACACACGCGCACACAACGGGTCGCCTGTATCATGGCGAGCAATTTATCTTCCATTGGCGTGCACTCACCCCGATAATGGCGTTGAGTTCGGTCATGGTCACTTGTTTGGCTCTGTCAACAGCGGTAGCGACTTGTTGTTGGTGTTCCTGGGAGAGGAACGGCAGGATCTGAGCAATTATGGCGTTTAACCTCTTCGCTATCTCTGTCTGAAAACAGAAAAGGAGAACGATCCTTATTAAACGGCGGCGAATCGCTTTTACGGTCGATCGACGATCCGTGGCTCCTATAATTGAACTCGGATAACGATTGTCCCCCCTCCTCCCTGTCCACCCACCGCCCACCCCCTTCTTCAACCTCGCCACTTTTCCTTTCTACTCGCGTTTATCGGAACGGAGTATCGTTTCGTCGGGAGTAACAGGATTCGTATCGAACGCGTGTGCATTACTTAATCCGAGTTTTATCGAGTTCGCCTCGTTTTCTCGATCGATCGTTTAATACGCTGGTATACGGTTAGAGGCCGGATCGTCGACCGGTGATTTGTATCGCAGTTCTCGCATCAATCCCGCGCCGGTGTGCATACGGATAATTGACTATTATTATCTTGCATTTGCATGATAGCGTGTGTTCAAAGAGATTCCGCGGGTCGGGAAATTAAATAGGTTCTAGAGAGACTTCTATTTACGGGGTATATCTGGTATGAGAGTTAATATTCAGAGACTAGGTACACGCACGCCGTTCGCTGTGTTTAATTTTGCATTTTTTTTTTTTTTCGCTGGTTAATTACAACGCTAACAATGCATAATAAGACGGACAGCTGATGTAAAGAAACACACTGGAATTTAATTTTTAATCATCGAGGTCTAGATAAAAATGTTCGATACTTAATTTTATAACGAGTTATTTTGCATAAATAAAATCTGAACTCCAAACTGAATTGATGACATCTCATTAGATATGGATACCACAACTTAACAAAATCGATACTACACCTGAAATTTACCATTTTTCAAACTCTATGTTAACAGTTAGCCAACCGAATGTTAGCAACACGCCCGACTACATTCACAAAAGGGCAATGTATCCGAGGCAGAGGAAAGCCGCAGACGTGGATATCGTTAAATAAGGCAAGGGCTGGCTTAGCGCACCCTTAACAGGGAAACGAGTGCAGATGCAGGTGCGGCACAACCGGTCGAGGGTGTTTACGACGCCCTCCGGGCCAGGGCAGACTGACAGGGATTAAATTAAATCCACGCTGAATCGGCGGTAGCCTGGCCCTCCAGTCTCTTTCCCCGGCTCAATTTTCGTCCCGACCAACGCCTACGGGCATTACCTGCATCTAGGGTACCGCACACCACCTCGGCCGGAAATTAAGCTGGCTCGACGGGCCGGAGAAATCGTGTGTCGTGGGAGCTGTGACCGGAAAACCGTCAACTGTTCCGGACAACTTACGTACCATGATTCTTGATCGTTAAACCTCCACACACGGCGATTCGTGAATTATTCGCGAATTTATTATAGTATGTAAGTCTGACTACTTTCACAGCTATTAGGCGTGCAAATTAACCCTTTGCATTCGAGGCCGTTTCGCTTGAGACGATTTGGGCTATATTAGGGAAACATTTTACAGGCACCTTAAAATTATTTTATACTGGGAAAAACGTATTCAAATAATGAAGTTTCACCAATTTATTTATTTTTGAATTGAATACAACAAAATCTATTAAATATTGTACTTTGGACACATCAAACCTCTCGGATGCCATAGCACTGCAAAGGGTTAATTCGGTGCTTTTGCATTTAACGCTTTGTAACTTCCATTCAAATTAAAATACCTTTCCCACCCGGTGGTGATTTGAAAGTAACAACATTATAATCTAAGGAACATTAAAATAATTAACGACAACTCGGCATAATTTCACCTAATAACAGTAAACAATATGGCGTTCGACAAGGAGCATTTCAGGCACTGCATTCTTTTTGCTTTTGAACCGAAGAGAAATGCTTCTAAAGCTAAAGAATTGGTTTGTTCCGCTTTGGGTAATGACGCTGTGACGTATAAAACGTGCAAAAAGTGGTTTCAAACGCTTCGAAACCGTAGATTTTAACCCTTTGAGTGCTAAATACTCCCGGTTGAAGTGAAATTAAAAGTTACATTGAAACAAGAAATACGTAATATCAGAGAAAGAGATGTAGAAAATAAATATTTGGTATGTGCTGGAGTTAACTTTATATTCGTGGAAGAGGTAATATTAAAATATTATTGTACCAACACTGGGAAAAATAAATTAAATACAATAAATGAGAAAACTTGCTAGCTGTTTCTCGTTTAAAGCAAATTTAAAACGCTTTCATCCCGTTGAATTCACTTCAATCGTTACACCCGTGTTACATCGCTTATCCAAACTTGTTGTTATCTAAACTTTACAACCGGGCACAATTTGGCAATCTTGTTGTCTCTCCAGCGTCGAATATTCTGAATTTTGCACGAGGGGGTCACGTTTCACCGGACTCGAATTTTAATCGGTTCCAACTTTAATGAGGCCGCCGCATAATTGGGAATAATAATTCCATTAATGTATAATTGAACGTGCCCGTCGGTACCGGTGGCGTTTCTAGCGAAATCGCCGGGGTTAATTTGTGTTAACGACGGGACAAATCGACAATTTTACCGGCCGAGTTACGCGAAGATGTTCCGTTAATTGAGAAGCGCTGAGGCCGCAAGAGAGAGGGAGAGAGAGAGAGAGAGAGAGATTGGGTCTATGATTGTTTGATTACGCGGAATTACGGGAACTGAGAGGGCCAACAAGCTCTACGTATTATTCTTTGACGAGCAGAACAGATTGAAATGTCAAGATTGTACAATCCGATGCATAATAATAATAATGATCGCATCGAAGAGGTAATGAGACTTAAAGAACATGTTTCAAAGGAATCGTCGTATAATTGGAGTATAAAGAATCGCGTTCCGACTGAGTGGTTATACGTTTACCGGTACAAAGATGCGATTTCTGTGAAACTTCAAAGACACAAATTGATAATACCGTACGCGTGCATCTCGAAGAGATTCCGGGAAACTGTTATAACTTCACAGAGCAAGCTCGCAGTCGAGTAACATCAAAGACCTAATTTTTCATTAAAAGTATACAATTCCCAAGGAATTATTCAACCTCGTATCTGATATCACAAATAACACGTTAGACAACCATTACGAAGCTATTTAAATAATTAAATAAAATACGAAACTCTCATAAAACATACAGAAAGGAATTTCTATTCAATCATAACTCAACTAACAACCCCCTTACCACTAATTTTAATCACTCGTTTAAACAATGAAAAAAGAACGTATTACACTTACGAATATCCTCAACATCTGTACTTTACCATTCGCCATTTCCAAAATTTTTACGAAACGCGAACAAATTAACCTTTTGATTGTTATGGGCGCATGTTGCTCGTAGGGACTATGGACGCATATATGCGTTCATCAATTTTTGTTTTCTTCACCTTATGACTTTTTCCCTGGGCCACACATTTTGGAGTTAACCTTTTAGTGTTGACGAAAGTTGCTCATAATAACTATGAACGAAAATATGCGTTTGTCAATTTTTTCGATCTTTCGCTTACTGCAACGCGATTGTCAGTGTACAATTAACAATACTCCATCTCCAGTGATGGCGCGCCGTCCTTTCGAAGCACTTAGACCAAGAGTATTCAGCGCTCAAAGGATTAAGGATTAAGGTTGTTGGAATTTAAAATTTCCTGCTATTACGAGTGAGCAACGAAAGCCAAAAGAGAAAGTATCATCGTGTGGAAGGTGTTACGTGCCTCATGGGGTAGTCACGAGTTAACCATATAATAGAATAGTAGTCTCTTACATATAATATACCGTTTCTTCGTAAATATATTTCTGTTTACTCTGTTACTGAATTTATTATTCCACGTGCTCGTAATTTCCATTCAACACCAACTGGTGATCCCAATAACGACCCCCATATCCCTCCTCCACGCACCCCCCACGAAAAAAAGAAGGCTGAGAGAGCCCCCAAGACGCACCCTTAGAAATTTCTGCCACTTGGCTCCTCACCAGCCCAATTACCAACGAGAGTGGTCGCGTAAGAGACGACCCATTAAGCGACGCCTGGTCTCCGCGCTTCTCGCGCGCTCGCAAGATGGGCGCGCGCGTGCAAGCGGGAGGAAGCGTCGCGGAAACGGAAGTGGTCTATTCGTCGCGCAACAGGAAGCAAAGCCACCCCCCGGCTGTGTCCGTCGACGAAAACTGCAAACTCGTTGCTGGTGAATGCAACCGTACCTTCCCCCCACCGCCCTCTTTTCTTTTCTCTCTCGTTTTCCCTCCCGTTCACCCTCCAACCCACCCCTTTCCACCATTTAGCGTGTGTCGTCTCGCGGTAACGCGAGCACTGTGGCTGGCAGAGGCCACCGTTTTCACTGCCGCTTAAACGAGCCTCGGATGCTAATTGAAATATCGCGGCCGCTAAAATTCTTGGCAAGTCTCCCTTTGCCACCGAGCGAGCTGACGAACGAGCGCATGAAGAAACGAGCGGGACAGGAACAGGGTAGGGGGTGCGCGGTGGCAACGAGGGGAGTTGTTTTAATTACCCGTCGCCCTTCTGAGCGCTAGTCATTAGACCGCTAATTATAACGTACGGGGGAATGAGTCGCGCGAATCAGCTACACCGAGCAGTGAAATGAGGATCGAGGAACACGGTGTTACGATTTCTGTTGCTCCTATAATTGTGTGCTAATCTACACCAGCGGATTAAAGTTTAAGGCGAGGAACAGGAGACTGTGGAACATAGTTTTCTGATCTGCAAATATTGTTTGCACATTCATTTTTATTGTTATTATGGTGGAACACATATTTATTGATCAGCACAGAATGCAAATTTTGTTTACCATGCTGTTTCTTATAAATTAGTTACTTTAATTTCTTTGACTCTTTGGTCTTAAACTTTTGTCGGCTACTGTACACTAGTAGCATTGTGCTAAATGTTTTTATACTATATATGCGTGCGACAGAAAAGAAAGCGGAAGTATGCGAAAATTAATATTCTTCATCTGAGTATAAGTTTCGTTTCATTTCAAAAGATAAAAATTTAATTTTAAATTAATTTTAAATTTTAAAAAAAGTATCATTATCTTGACCACATTATTTTACAGTTAATGAAGTCATGTATTTTGAATATTCATTGAAAACATAGATGATGGAACGTTAAGACGAATAAAGTATAAGGAAGTGTTTGGTTTCACCGTTTCCGTGGATCATCTCATTTACTATGCAAACGTAGGTCTTCTAATCCTTAATGTTGATCTGTTTTAAAAAACAGTCGCGAACAGGAAGCCTTGTTAGTCTTCTTGTAAAACCAGATTTTTTAAAGCGAACAAATGCTCAAACGATCTCAGTAATGACGTCAGTGAAGTTCCATAACATTATCGCATGATCTACCGTTCCCTCCGAGAACATTCTTACGAAAAGCGAACACTGGCTCCCCGTTGGTTCAAACGAAGCAACAGAAAAATCCGATTAACGAACTTTGCGAACCGTTCAAGCACCACAGACACACCAATACTTTTCGTTACCCCATTATCCAGTCGCCAGTCCCGTTTAAAGGCAGAGACTCCAAGCCAGAAACAAAGGGATCGTGAGAAGCTTCTTCAAATTGCATTGTCCAAGTTCGTGGCGCGCGAAATTCGCCTTTTAAATCCGCAACAGTGGCCCCAGGCAGCCAAGGAGACAAGTTTCGCGTTAATTTCAAGCGCGTTGATACAATTTCCCCGGGTATAATCAGGCTGCTCGCTAAAAGGAGAGCCGCACGACGCCCCAGTCTCTTTGCTGGAGGGATGCAAAAATTGCGTGCGAAGGGTGAGACAATGAAGGGGGCGGGAGGGGGGCGCAACAAGACGAGGACAGCGGCAAGACGTAATTGCGTTGCCGAGTTTTCTCCAACTGGAGAGGTAACCAAGGAAATAATGAATGGCTCGGATGCTTTAGCAGAGCGCGAAGAAAAGGGTGAAGGGAATAAAAGTGGGAACCTCGCGGTGAGGCGAAAGGGGGTCGGGGGAGGGTTTCGGTGCTGCTAGCAGCTCTCATTGTCCCGGATTTCACACGGGAGAGATGAAAACCTTGCCCGGAATGAATTTTTCCCTACCACAGCCAAATTGGACCACGAAGATTGCCAGCCAGCTCGACCAGCAGCTACGTGTCTCCCTTTTCCGCTGCGAAAGACGTTTTCCGCTCGAGAGATTGCGAACGGAACCGGTTCCAGCCGGAACTTCTTCTCGACCAAGATCGTTCTCTGTTTTTTTCCTTTCTTTTGTGATACGAACAATCTTGTAGATATTGGACAAATTAATTTTTACGAGCTTTGTATCTCAACAATGATGGAATCTCGAAACTTTCGAAGCTCTAATCGAGTTCGAAACTTAATCAATTTTCTCCTCATCTTTCTAAGTGTTGTAAAAATTCCCTGGGGACCAGCTTTGGTGACCTTCCACCAAAATCACAAGCTGAACGAAGGTAAACGAAGCGAAAAACATCGCGGTGACCTACAGTGGCAGACAAAAGTTTAAGACCGAAGAGTCAACGAGAATAAATTAATTGATTTATAAGAAATAGCATAATAAACAAAATTTGTATTCCATGCTAATCGATAAATAGTGTTCGACCCAAATAACAATAAAAATGAACGTATAAGCAACCCATAAAACTATGTTTTACATTGTCCTCTCATCTTAAACTTCTGTTCGCTACTGTAGATATTAGTTAACCTAATTATATTATTTGATTAGATTAATATAATTTGAAAATACAGAGATGAGAGGAAAATAAATAGAGTATATTCTTATCAGTCCACAAAAATTATTAGGAATAATAATAATTTTTCTTTGCAAATTTTACCCATGAAGTCCGAAATCCGTCGAATTGACGGGTTCCGTAAACCTAGTGTTAAAGACGATTCAATTACGTTATATATAATAGATTCTAGTCGAAATTTGAAAAATGGTCATTTGACCGGTCGTGGTAGGAATAGTGTTAATAATTCTCCAGCAATTTCCGTTGTACGTTTCACCACATCATCCGAGACATTCTACATACGTTCATCGGCATCGCGAAGAATTCCTCCCGCGCCCGATCCTATATCGGTCTCATCGATGATCCCCACGAGCAGCCACGTTAACGCGGATATGCAAGAAGTACGTGCAAGAATCCGGCGCTACCCCCGTAACGCGACTGCGATCCACCTTTCCTCGTCGTTCTCGTCGACGTTCGTCGGGCGCGCATAGCACGGGGTCGTGACATGCCGAGACGAGGAAGAGTACCGTGGCTGGTAATATCGCGAAAGCCGCAAGAAGCTTCAGCAAAGTGCCTGCGCTCTTCGTTTCGCGACGCGCACACCTATAAGAAGCGTTGAAACCACGTTTCCGCGAAGTTACGACGTGTGCGTCGTGCCACGCAAAATAGGCGTTCTCGAGCCGCTTTCCTACACGCGTATTGTGCAGGGCGCGCACCCTTCTAAAAGCTGACATGAAAATGCAAACCGACAAAGTGCCGCCGATAAAATTCTTCGCCGGTGAAACGGTGACACGAACCGAATGCTCTTCCGCCATCTACCACCGTCGCGTTTACCCATCCCGGAGTTCGATATACAGCGGGTAATCCAATACCAAGTGCCAAAGAAGAACATCCAGGAATCTGGATGCTCCTGATTCTTGGGAGGAGAGAAATTTAATACTTGCAGAAATCGAAGGAAAAAGAAGTTTGATCTTTTATTCGCCTTGCAATTTACATTCGAAGGGAAATTAATTTTGTTTAAAACCAGGTTTATGGGAAACGTCAATTTAACGGGTTTCAAACTTCATGAGTCAAATTTGCAAAAATAATTACCATTATTTCTAGGAATTTTTGCTAACTTTTATTGATGGACTGATATCAAACACATTCAAATCTATTTCCCTCTCAATTCTGCAATTTCAAATTCTTATTCCTTAGTATATGTATATTTGAAAATAAATACAACAAGAAATGTCCGTAAATCTAGTAAATCTAATGTTCTGCATATGCAAAAGTGGAAAATGAAAGAATTTAGGATGCTTTCCAGCGTTAAAAGTCGCACGTCTCTAACACTAGATCTCTAACTATTAAAAAACGTAATTTTAGAAGCATATTAAGTTCTAATTAATATTAAAATGAATGGCTGTTTGAAAATTCCATGAATAAAATGCTTGAGATTTCTCGAATAGTAGTTCACATATAGAAGGATTTACAGTACAATTTTTTTCAGGTTACTACGAAACGGAAAAGAAAATAATCAGAGAGGAGCACTCACAATAACACGTACGACGTGTAGTGGGTAGATATGTATTACATTAGGCTCGTGCGAACTTTCTGTTCGTGTTCTCCGCAGACTTCGTTGCGTTGAAGCTTTGTTTGTTATGGCTGCGGCGAAGCAAACATACGTGGGCGCTGGCCACGAAGGTGATGATAACAAAATTTGAGGTAGCGCGCAGGTGTTTGCGCTGTAATTCTCTGCCGTAACATCCGGGGATTATAAACTAGTGCCGGAAATAGTACCCACGCCACGAATTTATTTTATTTGACGTTTCACGTATTTTGTGGTTTTACCACCGTGGTTAATCGTAAACGTTGATTGATACGCCTGTGTATTCGCGATTGTTGCGAAAAATCTGGAAATTGTCATCGCCACTGTTTCACGCAGCTCAACAGGACTCGTGAATGTACAAAACAGATTACGGTAGTTTCGCATTCAAATAAATCGGTTACCCTCACCTCCTCTATGCTCTAACTTAAACATCTGCGATCCGTACATAATTCTCGAAAAACATTCAGGAACGACTCGAGCAAAACTTCGAAAACGCCTACGAGGGTCCACGAAAATATTCCCACTCTAAACAAACCACCCTAAACTCTTCTTCAAGCTTCCCAGACTTCAAGTAAACCTATAAATAAAACGTTTCAAACTTCTCGCGTCCTTGACATAAAATATCGTCCTTCCAATCCCCCAAAGAGATGCAAACGAGGCGTTAAATAGAATATCCACGCCTACACGCCTAGAACCCCCCCTCGCAAAATTCCGTTCCAAACTCCCACCCCCACCTCCACCCACAATCTCTAAACACACTTCGTGGAATACCTGAAATTTCCGAAATGGCGCACAAATCCTCCCACACGCTCCCCCTACAAGCACCCCCATCGAAGGGATGGGTGCCCACCATCGAAGGGGTGGTTCGAAGGCGAAACAGTTCCAAGCAACAATCACGTGGCCCACCAGGCGAAGACACAGAGCAGCGTGACGCACTTCCGAGTGTTTAATTGAAGAGTCAGCAGCAGCGACGGTGGCGGGCCGGTTATAAGCTCGGGCGGAAAGTTTGCAGGAACGGTGATGGCACGTTCAGCTCGATATGCTGGCGGCGGGTAGAGAGTTGGCAGGAGCAGCAGCAGCCGAGGCAGGGGTTCGTAGGGAGGGTGGCGCGCGGCGGTAAAACGGCCCGTTACTCGCACTAACGAGTAAACCAGCAGCAGTTGCTCGTCGGACTTTGCCGGTATTATGCTACACGAGCAAATAAACCGGCGTGTTCGGCTAACTCTCTCGCTGGTTTCTGGTAAGCCCCTATACACTGGCTGCAAGCCCGCCCGCTGTAAAGCCCGGCTAACGTCCGCGTGATTGCAATATTCCGCGGCTTGTGGAGTGCGCGCTGCCCCCCGGACGGGTACGAGCGTGTTCCCGTGTCGGTGTGCACACACTCGCCGCTGTTAAGGCACCCACCACCTCTTCTTCCACCCCCTCCGCCCCTGTTTCCAACCCTTCCGCCCTGGTGGTCGGACGCACGATGCACCGCGGGGAAACTCATTGTCCGTTACACGTTCGTCCGCCGTGGAGAAAGTTAAATTTAATCAAGTCGTACACACAAGCGGCGGTCGGAGCCAAGTGCCGTCCCTGGGCACGTTTTCGGGAAAGAACGAACGTGTGTGTAGACACACTCGAGACTGCGAGACGACGGACCGTGGTCGCGAAACGTCGGGACGTTCCTCGAAGCAGCAGGATTGGTGAACCTGTTAACCCGGCGCTGATATTGCTGTTCTTTCCGGTCAACCGACAGCGAGCGAGCACTTGAGCGATATTTGAGATTATTCTAATGACGATCACCGCGTTTTGTAATACATGCAAAACCGAACCATATTTTTGTTCAAAGTGTTTCAATGAATATCATAATATGTATCGAATTCAGAATGAAACCGTTTCGAAATAAATATCATCATTTTCAAATAATCAGATCCAAGATGGATGCAAATACGATGATTAATAATAATAATCATTATTATAAACATAATCGTAATTACAATTAGCAGTAATGTATCTTCTCTTTATAATAATAATAATAATTATGCTTTAATAAATTTCTGCCTTCCATCCGAGCCTAGCAAAACATTAAAAACAACCAATCGTTAACTCTCCCACATAAATGTTATTATTTCGCGTTTCTGCACACGCATCTACACACACACACATGAACATATTCGGTTCCGTTGTATCGAGAAAAAAAAACGTGGACAATTTTTCTTTTTTTCAGGAAAATTTTAAATTGGAATGGAAATGATAAAGTGAATAGCGAGCAAGGGTGTACGCGGATGCACAGTTGTGCAACGGGGTTTACGATAAAACGGAGGGAGGATACAGGAGATCCGTTGAAAACTCATCGCCCATTGTGCTCGTCCACAGCACCGAAAGTTAGGTTTAATCAATTTAGCTTTCTGTAACCAATGCTCGTTCTGCTGCGAACTCCTATGCCGGCAGCGTGCGCTTGCGTTACGAAAAGAACAAATGAATCGTTGGTACAATGTGAAAATTCTATTCGGCTCCGATCGAATAAAAATGATGAAAAGAAATATTCCGTCGAATTCGAAACCCCTCTGAGATCGTTAAATCAGTTTCGCTGCCAGCGATACGATCGATAAACAATACGGAAACACGGTAATCCATTTTCAAACACTGCATTAACCCTTTGCACTCGAAGTACTCGCAGGCACTGCCAAAAGTTTAACGTTGTACTCGAAGTGTGCCCTCTCAGGCACACCAACGACACACAGCACTGAAAATCAAGCGATTGTAATTTACAATTAAATTTTAGTTGCATGTGATTTAATGTTTTGTAAGTTTTCATTTACAAAATGTTCACATTACAACAATAATAAAATAACGTTAAAAATTTCTTGTCTTTTTTAAATTTTATATGCAAATTTTACCTTCAAATAAGTCACACATGGCAGAGCAAGATATAGCAGCAAAAAATTCTGAGCTGCTGAAAGCTTTGGGCGAAAAAAAGTCTGAGTGCAAAGGGTTAATCACTCTCCTAGGGGTAAAGTACAAAAACATTACCTTTTCCTGATTTTTCTGTACCTCAGTTTCTCTAAAACCCAAAATTTCTAACAACTCATTCGTACCCGGTTGACACTAGATTTATGGACATCTTTTGTACATCTATTTCTAATATACATGTACTAAGAAATCTGTAAATATCATACTGAAGTTGAAACTTTAGAGCTGAGAGGGAAAAAGATTAGGGTATTTTTGTATCAGTCTATCGATCACAGTCAACAAAAATTATTACGAATAATAGCGATTGTTTTTACAAATCTTGCTCAAACCCTGTCAAATTGACGGGTCCCGTAAAGCTAGTGTTAAAAAAAAATTGCTGCTGAAACAGTACTCAAGGTTTAACGATGCTAAAAGTAAAAAGAAAATTGTGCAATTATGAAATCGGTATTAAAAACTATATATCGTACTGTTTATACATCACGCTGTCAATCTATAAAGTTTACGAACCGCCGTACACGCTGTTATAGCTTTCTAAATTGCAACGTACCACCAAATTACCAGCGCACGACCGGCATTTCTGACGCCGCAAAAACCTCGCGTTCCTCAAACACGTAACGCGTTGCAACGCTTAACGCATAACGTGTTCAACGTACCAGGCGGAGTGCACTTTCTTGCGAACGATTCAAGAAAATCATGCCCGTAAACCGTCCGTTATAAACGCGATGGCCATTATTCATTGTGCGCGTTCGTTTCCCGTGTCGGAAGCCGGATTTAATCAGCTCGCTAATCAGTTTATTTTTAGTTTTCATCGCGCCCAGGAATAATAACCGGTTGCATCGCGATGCCGGGTGATTAATGCTTTATCTGTTATCCGGCTCGTTATGCGGCAACCGTACAGCGCACGAGGACACCGATAGAAAGTTACCACGCGTGATTAATGCGCGAAGGAATCGAGAACGAAGCGGAAAAAAGAAAAAGTGAAGGAAATAGGAAGAGCACGATGAAAACATCGAGCACGCCTTTATAAGCAACGAATTTCACTTTCCGATTTCTCCGATCTGTTGGAATGCGATCGAGTGGATGCGAGTTTAGGAAAATGTGAAGAGTGCTTGAGTTGAGCGATAGCTAGTAGAATGTTTGGGCTAGAGTGTTTCTAAGGCGCGAAAGATGAGCACTTGAGGAAACTGAGCGACTGAGGAAGTTTGAGTGAACGTGACTGAATGCATTGAGTGAGAAATGT
This sequence comes from Tetrapedia diversipes, assembly GCA_033822845.1. NCBI lineage: Eukaryota > Metazoa > Arthropoda > Insecta > Hymenoptera > Apidae > Tetrapedia > Tetrapedia diversipes. Next base: position 608,436 of record JAOPTO010002212.1, on the reverse strand, counting down.
TCACGATTAGAAAAAAAGGAAATGAGTGTTTGGAAGAATATATGACGGGGAAAATGCGAGTACGAGGAAGGAAGGGTTTGATTGTGAAAGAGGCAAGAACGTTGAAGTTGTGTTAAATCGAAAACCCGTTTATATACTATCAAAGTTGTTTATACTATTAAACTATTTTAAATATATATTATATTTTAAGAACTTTACTTTGTTTTACGTACAGCTGAACCTTACTCTCTCACTAAATAATAAAAGAAAGAAATTCCTAAATGTGAAGAGTGCTTGAGTTGAGCGATAGCTAGTAGAATGTTTGAAATAGAGTGTTTCTAAGGCGCCAAAGATGAGCACTTGAGAAAACGTCACTGAGGAATTTTGAGTGAACGTGACTGAATGCATCGAGTGAGAAGTGTTGACGATTAGAAAAAAAGGAAATGAGTGTTTGGAAGAATATATGACGGGGAAAATGCGAGCCGAGGCAGAAAGGATTTGATTATCGAGGCAGAAAGAGTGTGATTTTGAAGGAAGTAAGAACAAGTTGAAAAGTCGCGTAAGTTGTTACTATTAAGCTGTTTTAAATATATTATTAATATTCTAAGAACTTTATTTTATTTTACCTACGACTGAGCCCTACTCCCTGGCTCTAACAAAAGTAAAGTAGAATTTCTTATAGATCGCTCTTCGGGAACCTCCGTCAATCACGATTTCACAAACCTGACGGATCTATTCGGGAAACAAAGAATAATTCCCACGATTATTTTACGTGAAAAAAATTTCACGTGCTGTGCCGGCATGTTGTACTCTCTCAACGATCAATTACTGCTCGATCTAAGAAAATTACCATTTCTGGGAAACTGGATTTTTGCCTGAGAACGGGAGCAGTGTGAAATCTCACGGTCATCAATACGACAATGTCACTCGATACAATTTCGTTGGGATCAAAGGATTGCGAAGACGAATTACACGTAGGATAGCAATTAATTAGGAGGGCGTAACGATTTATTAATTAAAAACTTCGATACAATCAGATACGTCGTCTTTATGTTTAGCCATTTTTAAATCAAAACACAATCTATCGAATATTCAATTTTTGGCAAGTCCTTCTTTTACTTCCAGGCAGAAGATTTACACCTAAGTTATCGATTGCCATGTAAAAATATTCGATAACTCATCATTATATTAATAATTAATAATATTATAATTCACCCACGAAACTCTGAACAATATCGGATGTAAGACAGCACTGGTACCATTTCGCGGAGTACGTACCCAATTTGAGAGACATTATCGTAACACGGTGTATAAAACAAAAAGGGAAAGAAAAACACCGACACGGAACAGATACAAAACAAGACAAAAGCAACCCCTTTCGACGAAAAAAAAAGATAGCAGTTTCGACAACGCTGTCATGCGTGACGAATACACGCGCTCGCGATTTATGGAGAGAATTGCGGGAGCATGGCGCAGCCAGCGCGGCTAGTCGCGCCGAAAATTGCTCGTATAAATATTAGAGCTCGCCATTGTCATTCGGTTAATTTTCCGCGGTGTTGGTTGTACCGCGTCAGAAACGAGGAAGGGGTCGACGGTGCTCGTTGGTCAAAAGGGTGCAACCAGGGGGGTGGGATGCAAGCGGAGGGAAAAACACAGTTATCCCTACCCCTCGATGGAATTTTATGCGTTTCGCGCTTTCAATGCTGTGCACACGTGGTTCAGCCGCATTTTCGTTGCACCCACCCCCTCCCCTCGCCTCTTCTCACCCTTACGATGACGCGACCACGATAGATAACACGCGTCCGTGAATAAACACGTTGAAAAAAAAAAGGGAAAAAATGGCACACGGCACGGGCAACGATTCGCGTAACGTCGACTATGGCCACGAATAATGCCGGGCAGGGTGGTGCTGGTAAACGAGTTATCGGGACAAAAGTTACAACTGTTGCGAACGCGGTTCGAACCCGCGACAATGGATCGACGTGACGGGTCGACGACGACGAGCTGGGGGGTCAGAATAATCGCTGGTCCCGCGCGAGGCTGCGTTTTAACCCTTTACCAGCGAAAAGTCCATACTTTATTGTGGTACAGAAATTTGTGAAAAATTCAAAATTTGTGGAAGGGTGGAAGGATTCGTGGTTCTTGGATAATCGTGAAAATGTCACTTCTAAATGGTTCAAATAATGGGACATGTATGTTAGTGGTTTAGGGATGGGTATTTTTAAAGATACAAAAATAGTTATGAATATTAATAATGATATACTGTTGCAAGACTCGACAATATTCATAGAAAGATAATAGAGTTCAATGCCTATCCTCTGTCGACAATTTTCCAAAGAAAACTCGTGCAAACTCTACACAAAGAACCAATCCAAGCTTTCACAAATCCACCCCCCTCTTAACGGATCGCGATATGAAAATCGCGTCGTTACTGGTTGTCTCCCAATTAAAAAATGAAAAAGCAAAAAAAAAAAGAGAAAAGAAAAAAATACGAGGGAGATCGATGACTGTGCTCACGCGTATGGTTCTAGAACAGTCTGAGAGGCGAAGCTTTGAAGACAGAGGGTAATCGACAACGTCGAGAGGAGGACCGGCCATTATGTGTGAATGTTCGAGGGTAAACAGGCTGCAATCAATTCAGGGGTTCATCGTGGCTGCTCGTCGACGAGAGGGATGACTTCGAGTGGTCGCTGCGCAGAGAATGCTCCTGCATCTCTGTCTCTCTCTTTCCCTGTCTCCCTCCCTCCTTTCTCTATCTATCTCACCGCTCTGTGCATTCGTGTGTCTCTGTATACACATCTGAACACGGGTGGTTTCCATCCAGAGAGTGAGACACATCCGGATGGACAAAGAGAGAAACAGGGTGAAACGGTGAGAAAGGGATGAAAGGAGTGAGAGAAACAGGGCGAAATGAAGGGTAAGGGATGGGTGGATGGATAGACAGAGGAGGTTAGACTCATTGTTACCTGCATCAGCTAGCATTGGCATCAGTCAGCGACATCGACGCGCTGGTATTGCCTACGCAAAGGGGACAAAAACGTATCCGCGGGGGGAGGGGAAGAGGAAGTAAAGTGGGCTTGCTACGAGATCGGAGAAGGAGATGTAGAAAGGGACGACGGAGGAGAATAAGTGGCACTCGAGCCCCGATGGGCAGGCGAGGGGTAGAGGGGCTGACAGTCGGCGAAAGATCGGGATGTTTGGATATTTGAACGTCAGAGTGCTGAGGCAGCACTCAAGCCTTCCACCCCTTCCTCCATGCTCTCACTTCGTTTCTCGAGTGCTCGACCCCTAATATTATATCTCGATACAACGGGTGTTCGTCGTTACTTAACCCTTTGCGCTCGAGAGGCGACTACTGATAATCGGACGACAGCAATTTTGCAAGTTTCCGGATGCAAACGATCATGTTTAAAAATTTCAACAGTCTTCATCCGAATTAAACGAGTGTTAAGATAAGTAGATTCTGATTTCTCTAATTTCAGTGCTTTGTACTTGGGGGTTTTCGAAATCAGGGAGTCGCCTTTCGAATGCAAAGGGTTAACTTTGGTGGAATGAGATGACGTGGAAGTCGGTGTTACGTGAAATGAGATTATCACCCTTGGAAATGTATCAGAGGATTTCTTTCGACAAGTTTGGAATTCTTAATTGTATTCGATCTAACCGTCGAAGTCGATAAAATTAATGTTACGTCCCGGAGGTTACGTTCAAAGGCGAACCGGTTAAAGCTATTAAATTTACATAAAACTGATAAATAACTGTTGAACTGTTAAATTTTAAAAGCATTCGTACATGGAATTATTATCAGTAAAATAGTATTCATTCATGGTTACATAAAATTGTCGGTTAAGTAATTCAATTGACTGTCGAAGAAAATGATACAACAGCTGTTGAACACCACTAAGAGATATTTTACCGTGCGATCTTTACGATAAGTTCCATAAAAAGGAAATTTAATTCTGCTATTGTTGTGTTGGATAAAGAAACGAGGGTCGATAAGTCGGTTGCGAGAGAAAAGAAAGAACGAGCTCAAGGAAATATCGATACCTCCGAGTAACGGACACCGGGGAGTACATTACTCAGCCTTGTCTGACTGCAGCGAAAGATAAAGAAGAACGAGCACCCAGCGAATTGACAGCGACAGGTCATTCTTTCGATCGGCAACTATGAGTAATCACGGTCGACCGGATGTATCGATATTGCTACACGATAAAAAGGAGCTTCACGCTGGGCGTGCATCAATCATCGATCCACAAGAATGTTCGCCTTCGACCTGGGTGTTTGATCGATTGCAATGCGAAACTCGTTTCATATTTAAGTATTTACCACGCTTTGTTGAATCACAATAAAGAGCATGATAACAAATGCTGAAATATCGACAGCATTAATATGGATAAAAAATACAATTGCACTGATTAAAGATAAATTTAAACAAGTGAGAATTAAAAAAGAAAGCATTCAAACTGGCAAACAAATTATTCATATTAAACCAATCGTTCATTTTATAAAAAAAGAATCTGCCAAAGATTTTTTTTCTGTATACATAAAAACAATAAATTCTATCACAGAGAAAAGAACTAATTGACCAATCATTCTTCTGATCTACTATAAAGTCAATCACGTATTCATGGAGGGGAAAAAAGGTATTCATCTCTCAATAAAAAGGAAAAAATTATTCCCAACAATGACTCCTCCACGAAGCGAAAAATTCATTCGACAATTTGTTAACAGATCCAGGAATCAGATCCTCAGTGAGCAAAGTTAACACAGTGTGTACATCAGTAACAGCAGAAGCAGCAGCAATCTGCGCATCGTCGTCGTCGAGATCACCGGCGTAGTAGGCGGTTAGTCGAGGAGCCCGATTACCCTCGAGTACCTAATTACCCATTTCCATGTCCCTAAACTCGCACAATTCGCAATCTCTCCCTCTCGTGTTCTCCATGAACTCCTCTCTCCGTGCACCTCCTCTCCCTGTGTAGCATGTGTCCCCCAAGAGGACGTCCCTGTCGCCGTTCGGAGCCCGGCTCTCTCACGGGCCGGGGACCGAGAGGCATCGTGCGGCGCGCGATGATCGATCAGCGTGTCAGTAGGTTACGCCGGGCAAATTAGCGGCACTCAGGATATTAGACGAGCCAGGAAAGCTGTAGCTCTGCCGCGTAGCCACGAAAGTGCCCCGGTAGCAGTCAATAACAACGGGCGAGCCTTGGCCTCGGCTATTAAGAGGGATGCAGCACACACGCCCAGCCAGACCCAGCCTGGGCCCAGGTATTAGAGGAAACTAGGGGCTGCCGCCAGGAGATTGCAGCCTCCGAATAGGTTTCCGACGAGAAAATCGTGTTATCGCGGCCGGGGGGATACTCCTAATAAATTAACCGGCTGCAATTTGTCGTAAATAATCGATTACGCGTGCGTTTCCGGAATCCTCTAACTGCCGCCGCGACGACGATAACATCGCCGATAAATTGCGACCTCGTCTGAACTCGCTCCGGGGCCGGATATGGTGGCGGCCGACGATATGGCGAGAGGTCGTAAAATCGGTCGAGCGTTGAGGTGCGCGAATGTTGACAGGGGAATCGACGGAAATTGATTAGATACGGGTACCGTAAACTCGATCAAGGCGAAGAATGTACACACGTATCGATAGTAATATTAAGTCTTTTCTGTCCCACTGAAAAGATACGATGGTGAAATGGGACGTTGGGAAGCTAATTAACCCTTTCATTGATATGGGCGCGTATATGCGTCTAACGAAAACTATTCGTGTGAACTTTGGGCGTATATATGCGTCTGACGAAAGCTACTCGGGTGAACTTTGGGCGCGTATATGCGTTGGTCAATTTTTCCGTTTTCCCATTTACAGCAATACAATTGCTAATAGAAATAAGACATTAGGAAGCTAATTAACCCTTTGACTGCTATGGGCGTGTCTATGGCGGAAATTACTCACTTAGATTATGGACGCATATATGCGTTTGTTAATTTTTCCGATCTCTCAGTTAAAATAACACTAATAGAAATAGGAAATTAGGAAGCTAATTAACCATTTAACTGCTATGGGTGCGTCTATGGCGGAAATTACTCACTTAGATTATGGACGCATATATGCGTTTGTCAATTTTTCCGATCTCTCATTTAAAACAACACTAATAGAAATAGGAAGTTAGGAAGCTAATTAACTCCTTGACTGCTTTGAGCGCGTATATACGTCTGATGAAAGCTACTCGAGTGACCTATGGAGGCATATATGCATCTCTGGTGAAAGTTATTCACTTGGATTATGGGCACATATATGTATCGGTCAATTTTTCCGATCTCCCATTTAAAGCAACACAATTGCTAACAAAGCGCTGTCCATACGGACCATTTCGATTGGGAGTAATTAGAAGTGAAAGGGTTAAAAGACGTTTCGTTGGAAAGCACGGATGGGCACAAGTATTTCTTATCACGGTGATAAGTAAATAATTAACAGTTTCGAATATTCTACTGGTAAATAAAATATCTTACGCTACACGTGGAATAGTAAAACATCAATCGATGCCGCTGCTAGATGCTTTAATTTACGATCTCGTTAAATCATGATCGCTGCCTAACATCAATGGTGATCTTTGACTCGATGCTGCTCTGCTTGAAAGAAACAGAAAGAGACTTATCTACGCGGAGGATCTAATCCGGCGCAGCTAACAGTCTTCCTAGCCGCGGCTTCGGATAATCGATCGCCACCAATGAATCCCGATCCGGCGATCATCCAATTACGATCGGTTGATTGGCGACGCCGATAGCATAAAAGACCAATAATGTATACCACCGACCATAACTGTTACCCTCGATGGTGAGATACCAAAAAGCAAGACGTACGAAACGACATAAAAATTATTCAAGCATAGACTACATTTTGCCCTCTATATGGATAATACGTATAATTCACAGAAGATAGGCTATCTGATTAGCACACATCCTTAATTGTACATTGTGAATTCAATCGTTCGCATCACAAAATATAATAAAAGCAAATCAAACCGAATATCTGACTTTTATACAGAATTTTTGCTCAAGGAGGTACCTACGTAACTTTAACAACTTACCGTGTACAAATATTCAAAGAGTAATCTACACGAACAAGAACCAAAGAAACCAAAAATCCTCTTCTCCTTTTTGTTCCATTCAAAGAGAACGCACTCGACTCCATGTACGCAGACGGACCACGGGAAATCGTAAATGTAAATTGAAAGACACCACCTGCGTTAGAGAACGAAAGAGAAAGGGAGAGAGTCCGTGCACTCGGTTCCGTGATCCTAGCCACAGACACGAAATCCAGACAGTGCACCACATCCGTGTGCTCATCTAACGTCCACTTGCGCGCGTGTACAGTGGTCACTCTCTGGTCGAGGCGATGCCTAGCCAGCAGAGACCGCTAAGCCCACCTGATGTGTTCAACCCTCTTGTTCCTCAACCCTTCGTTTCACCCCTTCTCCCTTCCTCTCTCTCTCTCTCTCTCTCTACGAGCCACCCCTCCCTCTGTTGCTCCTCGTCTCGCGTACATTCACAGCCCGTGTACACGTGGGTTGCACACGAACACACAGACACGAGCGCACACACGTATGTTAGAGTGAACACACACTGACCCTTTCCTTTGCACCGTGGGGCAGGCCGCTTTCGAACCGCAAGCCGCAACGGGCTACTGCCTTGATTAAACGCGCCATAGACCGCCATTATCGCTGATTGCGCTAAACATTAACGGGCTGGCCGCTGAAGCTGACCTACCCCTGTGTGTCTGTATCTCTCTGTTCCTCACCTTTGGCCGTGGATGCGGGACAGAGAGGGTGATACAGGTGGACCCCGCTCGCGCGCTCTCTATCCTCTCGATTTCCAGTCAGGATAGAGGGTAGAGAGTATTCTCTGTAGTAGCCGGCTACGATTATTGGGCTGGCATGTACATGCTAGCTGCGGGATAGCTCCAACGACGGGATTTCGACTGTTCTCGAGTTTGGAAGAGGGAATCTCCGCGGGCGCGTGGCTCGGTTTCCTGTTGCCGTGGAACGGTAGCAACAATTACGTTCACGAATCGTTCGTGAAACTTGAATAGAATGTTTATCTTTTGCCGTTACATCGCTTAACGATAATACGATTCATTTTCGTGGTTCGTTATTCGATATGACCTTTTCGTCGCTCAACTTGTAACACGGTTATCACTGAAAGTTTAAACGGTTAATTAATTATTAGAATTTTCGTGATTGAAAAGTGGCACGGAGACTATTTGTGTAAACTGACGGACGGTTAAATTAGCAGATTGAATTTAATTTTCTACCGGGTAGAAAGTCGAGTCTGTAATAAATTTAACTTTTCACCGATGTGGATCTTGCACGCGCAGCGAGACCGGCTCAAGTTTTAAATTGAATTATTAATAATACACAACTGAATTAATCACCGACTTATTTTGCGCTAGACTAAAAATAACCGTAAAATTTCACCCAGATGTATTACCAGATATTTTCAACGGTAAAAGATTTCTTCGTGCAAAACAAAAGATTCATCCAAAAATTTGCATTTCAACCGTGGAATTAAAAGAGCAACCAATTACTAGCCACCCCTGTATGTCGTTCAAAAACCACCCAAAAAACAGACAAACCGTTATTTCCCACAAAAGCAAAACCGACGAACGCGACCGAGTCACGCGAATTCGCGAGCATAAAAGGGAAACCAAACACACAATCGCGGGCATTATCGAGCCGACGCAGAAACAAGGACATTTTTGTCAACTATTCCGCGCAGAAAGGAAAAGAGAACGCCACGAATCCGCCACCATTACAACGGACGAGCCTCTTTGCAAGGCTGCATTGTTCCTGGGCGAACAAAACAAGCAGAGCCTCCGCTGTACTCCTCCTCCATCCCCCTCTTCTCGTCACAGGGACTCGTTTCTATCTTAGTAAATACGACCGTGGTAATTAACGCGGAGGTGGTGAAAACGCGACGGAATGATATCCGATGTAGCGCGGAGCGGGCAAATTAGTGTCACGCCACCAAGCCGGGAACACCCTTTTCCCACTGTTCCCGTTAAGGCACCCCTCTTTATCCCATTCCCCTCCCTTTATTCTCTCCAGTTTTTTCCTTCTGTATTTTCCAACTCCTTTCTTCTTTATTCCTTCGTTATTCCCTCCATCGACAATTTATTCCTGTTTCTTCCATTTTCCTTTCTTTCCACCCTTATCTCTGTACTTTATTCTCTCCAGTTTCTTCCTTCTGCAATCTCCAATCTATTCTCGTACCTCTCTCTCTTCCTCATTCCTTCGTTATTCCCTCCATCGACAATTTATTTCTGTTTTCTCCATTTTCCTGTCTTCTCCACCCTTCACCTCTCTATTTCCATCTCTACACCCTCATACTATCCTGCCCTTATTCTCTTCAGTTTCTTCCTTCTATATTCTCCAATCCCTTTCTCGTTCCTTTCTTTCTTCGTCATTACTCCAATATTCCTTCCATCCACAATTAATTTCTGTTTCTTCCATTTTCCTTTCTCTTCCACCCTTATCCTGTATGTTGCCATCCCTGCACCTTTGTTCTCTATCTCTGTTTTATCACCTCTCTTTCTTTCCTTTCCGTGCCTCCTTTGTTTTCCCCGTTTCGTCCACCCTTGTAACTACATCTTTCTGATTTTTATTTTATTTCATCTTCTTCCTCACCTTATCCTCCATCTTCCTTTCCTTCCGGTGCCTTCTTTTTTTTCTCCTTCTAAGCCCATCATTTATTACCTCATCTTTCTGATTTCTATTTTATTTCACCCCTCTCTCACCTTTTCTTCCCTCTTCCTTCACCATCTCGCTTTTATCCCCTTCTTTCTTCTATGTTAATATCCTCGGTATTTCCTTCTGCTAGCTTCGTTCCTTTCCTTCTTATTTTTACTCCTATGTATCGCCTCCCTCCTTGCGTTTGTAACCTCCGTGCCGTTGACGACGGTGGTTCTCTTAGGAACTGTGCTCGAGAGGATCGCCTCGGGACGTATTCGCGACAACGACGGGAATTCACATTGTGAACAGGGCTTTACGGCCGTCCCTGACTATGGGACGACACGTACAAACACAGATAACTGTGCTCGGAACACCAAGGAATTATCGTTGTCAGCGGACCCTCGTAATTCCGGGATGAACACCGAGGAAAATAAGACCTTCGTGCCCGGCTGATAGCGGGTGCAATTAACTCGTCGCTGATTATGCAACGGAAGATCAACAGGGGCGGCTCGACGCGCCTCTCGATGAGTTTCTGCACGAAATCGATTGAACGGGTAACAAACAACCTATCCGTTGGACACTTTTATGTAGGATTCACGTTTTCTACTTTTCAATATCTTGTAGCATTTTATAGACACACAGAATGTGTGGATACACTTTTTTATGCATTTTGTGGAAATGTGTATGAATACATTAGGTTTTATACCTGTTAAATTATTGTGTGAATAAAAATAACAATTAATCGAGTTACCAAAGCATAAAATGAGAAAAAATTTAAGAAACACTGTGACATAATTCAGTACAGAATACTAATAATATAACTTGCTGAATTGTTGAAAAATTAAATTGTTATAAATTTCCTAGAATTCACCGGAATTTTATTCTACACAAAAAATACATATTTTAACATCTCTCGCAGCTGTATCATTTTCTACTCGCCGCACAAAGTACTGCACAATTAATTTCACCAATCCCCCGGGCGCATGTAAAACAAAGGAGAAAGAGAGAGAAAGAGAGAGAAAGGTAGCTCACAAAAAGAAAACAAAACAATGAACGAGAAAAAGAGTGGTCGAACTTTTCATTCCGACCAGAAATCCACGCGATTAAAAGAGGATAGCACGGTAATCAGTAATTCCAGCCGCGGGCTCGCCTTAATACAGCGAGTAATTTCAGCAAGAGAGGCTTTTAGATCGGCAACGAGATTTCAGCGATCCGTCGGCCGGGAAGAGAGCAGAAATTTCCACGATCCGCTCTCTCGCCAAAGGCGAAAATCTCAAAGGCCCGCTGGCCCCTTTCCTCCTCCTCCTCCTCCTCCTTCACCACCCTGTTTCCACCATTTTTCGCCTCGAGTTCGTTAACGCCGGCTCGCGCTTAAATAACACCCCCGGCTGGTTGTTCTCCGCCGACCGGGTAATCCGAGACCACGGATTAAACCGTGTGCCGCGACTCTGTTTTTCTGGTCGGGACCAAGTCGACTTTGAGAGCGGGAAACCGGAAGCCCCACGGATTCTTTCCCAGCGATGGAGATAAAATTCATTTCCGCCGGAGAATCGACCTTAACGATCGACCTGTTAGAGCATTGAATTGAAACGACCCTCTTTTCTATCTCCCTTTCGGCAGCAGTGGTTCGGTTAAGAGGAAAACAAGCTACGTGAGCCGGGAAATAAAAAGGCTGGGGAGAAAAATACGCGTTTGGAATAGATAGTAATTGAACAAAAATGTCAATGTCGATGATAAACGGGGTGGTTGGCGAACATACAGTAGCAGAGAAAAGTTTAAGACCAAAAGGTCTTGTAGAAAATAAATAAAGAAAGTAGGGGAGAGTTGATAATATCGTATTAATCTCTTAAATCGTACCAGCATATGCAATGCACTTTAAATTGAAAGGTTACAACTCTTAACGCCACCTCTTTAAAGCTTACTAATTTATGCGGCTTTGTAACCTAAAAATACGCAAGTGCACGTGGCTGAGTGATTTTAAACAGATTTAAATGTTGGAAAATCTTGTACTAGAGCGTTCAAACCACAGAATTTTAAAAAATTCAATTTTCAGCTTCACTCATTTTTAGGGTATGTGAATATTAATAAATATTCAATAAAAAAATTCTAAAACTGCAATTGAAATCGTCAAAGCTTACTTTGTCAATTAAGCCTATAACAATCTTAAACAAAAATACGACGAACACAAAATTAACATCAAAATTGTATCCTTAAATAAAACCTCACGTTTCCATTCTTCAAGCTCACAATCTCCATGCTAATCAAACACATTCATGACTGATTCTACCTACATATTTCAAACACCCAATTACCTATGCTTCATGGTTCAAGAAAAGGAAATAAAGAGGAAACGGAACAGGAACAGCACAGCTCGCGTGGACGGAAGGGGTGAAAAGGAAACCGAGGCGCGAAGGGGGCGGTCTCTTAACGATTCCCGTGGCGCAAGAGGGTCGAAGGGTGTTCGTACTACCCTCCGCTTGATAGCCGGCATAATGCTAACACCCTGGCGTCGATAAAAGTGCGAAACGTCGCGCATAAAGCCGGCGAAGGAGGGTCCGGAGACCTAGACGCAGTCGTGTACGAGTACATAAATACGACCGCGGGGTGTCTCGAAAGCTCGTGCACCCCCGGGATTAATTAAATGTAAATACCCAGGGCTCGGTGCCTAGGCCTGCTGCTACGGCTTATCGCTCATGATTTAGAATATGCGCCGGACCCATAAAAACGAACGCCCGGCGACGACGCGGCAACAACAAATTGCCATGGTTGGTAAAGCGCGATCGATACCGACACGACTTTTCGCCCGGGGAACCTTTTCAAGGAAATATCCGCTCGCGTTTTACAAAGAGTCGGGGAGGTTCAACAGAATAGAATGGAATATCCGCTCTTTGCATTTTCTCCGAACCACCCTCTGTAAGGTAATTCCGGGACTGTTGTTGGCCCGTTATAAATAAAATGGTCATCAAGGGTAGTAGTTCCTTTTGTGGTGACCTTTCTGTTCTCGACAGTACGAGGGACAGGTTACTAACGATTCGTACACGGTTCACATATAAAGGGTGAGTCTCGCAACTTGATCACTTCGAACGACCTGTGAATTATCTTTTGTAAAGAAAAATGTTTTGAGTGAAAGTTGTATAGTATCATGAGAAATACATCGTATTGGAATATTTTAACATTCTCTGAATTTTTTCTATTATTTGAATCCTTTTTTTTTCTATGATAAATAATTCATAAGCTATTCAAACTGTTCCTTCTTACCCCTGTATATAAGAAAAAGCTAGATAAGCACTACGGATGAGTCCATTAGCATAGGCCCCAGATGAAACACCCTTTTCCTTTCCCTTTCCTTTAACTTTCCAATATTAACCAACTAAGCTGAACAGTCACGATTTATTTAGAATTCTATGCCAATTCCATGGAATAGAAAAATAATACAAACTGCTTTAAGAACAGATTTTGGAGATCGCGAGGAACAGAGGCCTAACGATTTGGAAGAAGGTTAAAATTAATTACTAGAGTTCATGCCGCAATTATACATTTCTTAAGCTTTAACTCCGAGTAAATTAACGTTCTAAGTCTTCATCTTTGTCATTATACACTGCATCCGTGTACTAGATTCGCGGCGACCTAAATGCGACACGACACGCGTAACAGCTTTATAGTTTCCCCAAGTGCATCCACCGGAAGTGCAGCACAGCAGATCTTGAAAGGGGAGCGAGGAAGGATAAAAGGAATCAAAGAGAAACACAGGAAAATGAATCCGACCAGTGCACTTCGTGTCGACACGAGGAAGCAGCAGGTCGAGCCGGAAGGGGAGGAACTGCTCGTAAAAGTAGTACGGCTGATAAAAGCTACCTCCGGCAACGTCAGAGAGACGTCTAGTCTGTGGGTCCACGTGGCCACGGAAGTATTCGTGAGGTACTTAAATCCTCCGGAGTAAGAGAGCTAGTGGGCCAACGGAACGCCTTTGGACTACTTCCGGTTAACGACTGTTTCTTTCTCGAGATAGATAGACAGGTATATATAGAGGGAGAGAGAAAGAAGAGAGAGCGAAAGAGAGAAGAGGGACGGAGAAAGAGAGAGGGGGTAGGGGACAGAGAAAGAGAACACAAGAAAGAGAGAGAGAAAGAGAACACAAGAAAGAGAGAGAGAGAGAGAGAGAGGAAAAAGAGAGTACGAGAAAGTGGGGGGAGAGAGAAAAAGACAGATACAAGGGTAGGTTTTAGTGCGCGAAATTTAAGTGGTCGTTCAGTGGTTCGAGAATTAAACGATCCCCCTTTTCTCCATTGATGGCTACGAACTTGCAACCGAAAACCTCGTCGCGGCGTCTTTAAGGGGCAGCGTAAAAGCGAAACAGCGGCCGATAAAAATTCATGGCCCAGGCGAGAATTAGCCCCGTCTGCACCGTGATCGTGGTGGATACTCGCGTGTTAACGATCTCGACAGGATTATATCGAGGCTCGGTTATAGCGTTAGGACGTTCACGTAATTCTCTTTCTCCCTTTCTTTCCCTAGACTGCTGTTTTCGTCTTTGTATCGGGTGCGTTACCCTCGTGGAAAAGCGGCAACTCGTTCCTCTTAATTATAGTCCGTTTGCGCCTGCGTGATTGGTAGGAAGTGGTGAATATGCAACGAATGCACGGGAAGTAAGTTCTCGTTCACGTGTTTTTATACCTTCGGTAAATAATACGCGTGAGCACAAGGGAGATCTCGTGGTAAACGATACAGTTGATAGGCAGTGTGGGTAAGAAGAACGCGGCACAGTGAAATTTGTGGGTATACTGATTCTCGATAATATAAATGAGACTGACTTCATTTTGTAATTCATGAAATATGAATAGTTTCTGGTGCTTCGATGTTTTTTAATTTTTTGATAAAAGAACTTGACGTTAAAAGCATATTACTTATATAGTGTAAAAAATGAAACATCTTTCCTCCTATGATAAAAAGGAATACAAAAAAATTTCTCTGTCTCAATATTAGATTCTAAGGCGTTTTTGTAGGTGATAAGCGATTATATTCGAGAAGAGAACAAATGCATTTGGAGCACAAGCACAACTGGAAACAACCTTTATGCAACACCAATCCAATCGACGATCTCGCTGCATTTGATTACCCGCGATCCCATTTCAGCATCAGGAATAACTACCGAAAATCCGCAATACATCCGGAGTAAGCGTCGTGGCGCGGAAGGCCACAGAGGAAAGAATTCTCCTTTCTGTTCGGCTCGAAAACGGAATTGGTAATGGCATCCTATTCAAGGAGAGCACGGTGGTATGAGAAGAGGGGCACGACAGAAACCCGGCTATCTGCGGAACGAGCGAGCGAACGGACGAACGAACGAAATAAGAGAGACAGAGAAACTCGACTCAATTCGTGCGGTATTTCCAGCCAGGCGAACCCGAGTTGCTCCGGATAAAACGTTCCTTCTCGGTCGCGTCGTCTCCGAGTAACATCCTTCCTCCTATCCAGCGGGCAAAAAAGAGGACCGAACAGCACGCCAAAGGTAGACGAAGGGGTGGGAACAAGGGAGGGTGAGAGAGAGAAAGAGAAAGAGAGTTAGAGGGTACACGTACAGGAGAGCGGGCAAGGTTGAAAGGAGAGGAACGGGATCGAAGCCGGTGCCGGTTGAAAGGACTTATCGTGTTGAGAGATCGCGACCATGGAGGAGACGTGTATTGGATACACGGAACCCCATCGGTATTGCAGATCCCTGCACGCTGAAAGAGGCAACCCCCCATATAGGCAGAGGCGCACCAGGGGCCACCGTATACAGGTATGCTCCATAATACTCTCGATCTGTCCCACTCTCTCTCTCTCTCTCTTTTTCTCCGGTTCCACGTCGCGAGCCCGCGAACGAGACGGCAAACACACAAACCAAGGGGAACTCGAGGGAGAAAAAAGGATGTATAGACGTACGTACGTAGCGGGTAGACATTTCTGTGTATATTTTATCGTGCACATATTGCGACTCGTTCTTCGCGGCTGTGCCAAGCCACACAACGCACACGCACGAGTACCATACGTATTTACGTACGTACATGGACCGTGTATCCTCCGAAGGGGACAGAGACGGAAGACGCATGGGATCGAAGTTACTATACACGTTGGGATGCGCCAACCGGTGGTGGACGAGAGGGGTAGGTCGGGGTACGAGAGAAGAAGACACGAGGGAGGCTGCCCGTGTTGGATGGCAAGAAGAAGAGAATCACGACAGACGTACGAGAAAAAGAGAGAGAGAGAGTAAAAGAGAGAAAGATGGGGTGAGCGACGGGCAATGGGGTAGAAGAGGGTACGACGACAACCAATACGGGGCAACATGTGTGCGTGCAGAGAGGTCGGCACGACGACGGAGAGCTCGATTTTTCCGATAGCGAATTTTGCTCTTCGTTTTTTCTCCGACCACCGTTTCCCAACCCCTGCGCCTGCTTCCTGTCTCTGTCCCTCTTTCACCCTCTCATCACCGATTCACCCTATCCCGTCGGCACCAGCGACGTGCACCACGTTTTCCCTGGCGTACCATTCGTTCCTCCATCCCCTGTCCTCCTCCCCACCACCTCGCCACCGACGCCCTCCAACCCTCTTTTTTCCTCTATCACTCCTCTTTCCCTCTTTCTGTCTCCCTCGGTCTGCATCTGGTCCTCCGCCTCCGCTGCGCGGACCGAGCGACCAAACCGGTGGCGCTGCAGACACAATAAAACGTGGAAAAAGCAATGGCCAACGTACGTACACGCGGGGAGACGTGCACGGGGAGAGAAAAAGAGCGGGACGGACCGGCGACCGTGTATTAGGTTACCCTTACCACCAGAAGGACAGAGAAATCGCGGCCGCCGACGGTTCTGAGAGGTTATTCATGAAGCACCTGACGAGATTCCGGGACTACAATCTTTTTTCCTTCCGCTCCTCTTATTTTCTTTTTTTTTCTTCTTCTTTGCTTTGCCCCTCCTCGAGAGCAACGAGGGACAAAGGATGCAGAAGGTACGATGAATCCTAGATTTATAAACGCTGGAGGACCGTACGGTAGCCCCCGTAATCTTATTGCGAGCTGATCGAACAGATAAAACGGTTCTACGTCTCCAGGTTCCCCAGTTTTCAACCCTTCGACGCTCTAGGTACAATCGGATTAGAAGCTTCAGAAACTGCACAAAGCACATTTGTTACCGTGCTACACCGTTGATACAAGCCGAGAAAGAAATACGTAAAACGTTTCCAGCAGTTTGCTTTCAGTAAATTTAATGAGGAACATTATAAAATGAATCGAGTAAATAGAACGTGTTACCGTGTACAGACCAGGAGGCGTTATCTGTTAAAGTGTTAAATCCGCCCCTACATTTACACGGAATGCAACAATATTTTTCGGAAAGCTCCCATTTAAATAACCGAGCAAATTTCCAACGACCAATTCCACGAAACGAAAATTCGAAGGGGTGGGTGTGGCGAGGGGTTGAGGAGGGAGGAGATGGGAAGCATTAAACTGCGAAAAATCGCGATACGCGAGATCGCAATGTAACGCGTGAAATCCGCACAGGAAGGAAATTAGCAGGGAAAATACTGAAGAGGGCGGGCGCGCGAGGGGATGAGGAGAGGAAAGGGTTGGTCGCGTAGGCGTGGTATCGACCAGCCCGGGTATTTTGCAACGCTTTTTCGCGGATGTACTCGTTAAACCGATAAATGAATAATGAGCAGACTATACGGGGTTGAACACGGCGCGCGAGCTGCGGCGAGAGGACGAGCGGGGGGGGGGGCGGAAACCGGGGATGAAAGGGGTGGGTGGGGCGCAGCAGCAGGCAACGAGTTGAACGCAAAACAACGAAATCGAATCACTCTCGGTGGCCGCCGGTACTTTTCATGCGTGAATTTTCCGACTGCTCGACACGTATTGCAGCTGCGGAATCGCCGGTAATAGCTTTAGCAAAATCGAGAGTAATGCCCGAAAACATTTACAATACGCGTCGCTTGCCGCGAATAAAA
Source organism: Tetrapedia diversipes (assembly GCA_033822845.1). NCBI lineage: Eukaryota > Metazoa > Arthropoda > Insecta > Hymenoptera > Apidae > Tetrapedia > Tetrapedia diversipes. Next base: position 590,767 of record JAOPTO010002212.1, on the reverse strand, counting down.
ACGCGCCGATCGTTTAGCGGCGATAATACGCGCGCGCTGCCCGGCGCAACGCCAGCCAACAACAACAGCAGCGGCAGCAGCGACGGTGGTACCGGATAAAGGAAAAAAACAACAACCGATCGGGGGTGGCTGGAATATCATCGAATGAAAATTCAATAGAGACGCGACTCTGGTCGTAACGATCGTAATAAACGTCGATAACGGGCCGAGCACGGGGCTAGCGTTCTAAACGCGTTTAAACGAATTTCGCGCCAGGTTTAAGTGGTACCACTGGCTATATTACGCATACAGGTAATACACGCGATGCGACTTGTGTACAGGGGAATATACACGAAGAATCTCTAATCTTACGTTCTCGCCGCTGAGAGTTCCCTTTTAACCCCCTGCACTATTTTCACGAGTCTGATGACAAGTTTAGGCCAAATTTGAATATCGCTTGTCAGACTCGTAGTCTTAACCTCGGGCAAAGTATGAATGTTTTGAATGGAATCTTGTGTCGTGATGTTTAACTTATTTATATTCCTCTATTAATTAATTATATTATTATTACTTATACATAATTTGTTGCAATCATATGTAATAACTTTTCTACGTGATTTTTTAATCCCGTTGAAGGAGTTGAAGTTTTATCTCTTAAGAGAATTTTGTAACGATCGGAAAAGGTACCATAAACAGAACGCATCTTGTTTGCCGCTTTTGTGGCATTTTTGTCTTTCCGGTGAAAGAAAAGTATTAAATGCCTAAAATGTACTTTGTTTTCTTTCATATTCAAAGGCGTGTAAAACCGACAAAAATTAACGTATCGTGCCCAAATTTTGTTTCAAATATTCCTGAAGTATTGTCTTTTACGATGTGTACACGTATTATTTGTTCTCAATCATTCTAATATATTTAGACTTGTCCTTATGCCACCTATCAAAAATCAGCACGAACTTTCAGGACAACCCAATAAAATGTATTTCAAGTTCCGACACTCGGACTCCCACGCTTTGGCTCCTTTCTCGACCATTTGAGTGCATTTGGGTTAAGCACAACTTTTTCCTAATTTCAGCGTAGTGCAAGGAGTTAACGGGAGAATATGCAGGAAAGAGAGAACGAGAGCGAGAGTATAGTGGTTGCAGCAACCGGAGGCGCGGCGTCAGCATCGATGCGAAATCAGTGATTCGAGACGACAATTATCGTGCAGGTATATAACAGGAAAACGTAACAGGTCGACTGCGGTCTGATGGATGATGATGATGACGGTAATTGTCGGGAATTACCCGACGTTAATTACATCGAAGCGAAATCGAGCGCGTTTACACCGCCATTCGCAGACACTTACCAGACTGACCGACCGGCCGACCGCGTTAATACACGCCCGATAAATTCGATTCGAAACGTCCGCGCGTTTCCCGTCCCGATATTTTACCCTCTCGTCGTCGGAGCAGTTACTCATCGTAACCCCCCCCCCCCCCCCCTCTGCCATCTGTTCCCGTCCTTTCGCGAGAGCGCCCGTTTTGTCTGGTATCTGGCTGCCAATTTTCCTCCCCCCACTCGCGTTTTTCTTCCCCTATTTTTTCCCCTGTTTCCTCCTTCCTCGTTTTTCGTTTTCAAACCGGACGACACAACTCGGCTAGCTCGTCATAAACGCGAACACGATTAATCGCCTCGAATACGAACAGATACGGGAGGGAGATGGGAGAGACGGTCCGGTTGGCTTCAGTTTTATAGGCGCGATCGGGCATGAAATTTTGCTGGTGAAATACAATGGCCCCCGCCTGGGAGCTGCTCGAATCTGTTGGAATTCTCGGGATTATCGCGTTACTTCGTATGTTTGGAACTAGGAAACACGGTAGGTATGAATCAGAAACTGTAATTTTAACGGCATTGTTCGAAGAAAACTGTCAAGCGTTGCGAAAAATAAACATTAAGTATTGTAGGAATACGATCGAGTGGATGCGAGTTTAGGAAAATGTGAAGAGTGCTTGACTTGAGCGATAGTTGTGTGAACATAGGATATTTGGACTTGAGAAAACTGAGCGACTGAGGAATTTGGGGTGCTAGTGACAGAATGCATCGAGTGAAGAAGATTGACAATTAGAAAGAAAAGAAAGAATTTGACTGTGAAGGCAGAAAGAGTGTGATTCTGAAGGAAGTAAGAACGTAGTAAATTGTTAAGTTGTAAAGTCATTTAAATTGTCACTATTAAACTGTTTCAAATATATACAATAATAATATTCTAGTCACTTCATTTTATTTTCATCACACATGAGCCCTATCATCCACTATACTAAATAAAAGTAAAAGTAGAACTTCCCTAGAGTATATCAAAATGGTTCAAACCAATTCTAAGCACAAAAAATGGTTACATTGAATATTAATCTAAAAACAAACAAAAATTTTTCAGCGCGCTACTCCCGTTGAACAAGCCGAGTCTGGCTAATAAACAAATTATGTAAAGTCTGCAAATTTTCGATGCTATCATTTGGTGACTAAAGGTCACTTCTCGAGCGCAAAGGGTTAATAAATCCCATCAGTTTCATTTTGAACGTTTTCTACATTCTTGCATGTTACCTGCAACGCTGCACTTTTTAACATGTCTAAATTTCTCGAAAACGCATAAAGACTCGCAGTCTATTTATCACGATGGAAACGCTGGAACATCCGAAATGGCGAACGCGCACCGTGCACGGATGAAGAGAATTCTTCCACGGCCTCGTTCCACTTCGCCTGGCCGAAATAAAAAGCAGGCGACAGGGCCTTGTGCGTAAATCTCCGCTGGATTTATTGAACGTGTAACCCGCGTCGACCGACAGGAAGAAAAAAAGGAACCCTGCCCCCTTGCCTCGCGACCGATGTCTTTCCCGGGGGACACACTGTGTTCTTCGTCGCGAAACTTTTGAACTTCTTTCCCTCCATTTCAATCCGAATCTCTGCGGTTTTCACTTTGACTGTCTCTACGCGCCATGTGTTACTTTCCCGTCCCTTTGTCTTCTGGCCTATTGTCTGCCCTGTCTGCATTTATTATACCTGCTGCTGGTCAAAAGTTTGGAGCCTGCACCCGGCTCAAGGAAAGAATACAGGATTACGTTGCTTTAAAAGATTCTTCGATAAAGGATGATCTATTTAGGGCACGATAATTTTGAAACGATAAGGAAATTAAAGTAAGAGGTTAGACACCTTTAGATGGAGACAAGAAAGCAATTTTTGAAAATTACAAGATTTGAATTAATAGAACTTCAAATTCAAGATTATTTAAACAATTAAATACACGAACATTACTCTACTACTCTGTTTGTAAAGAAATTGATTATAGTGTTAATAAGATTTTCAATGGTTATCCACAAGTAATAATTATAGTACTCTTCAAAAGCTTTCACCCTGCACACGTATAATAATTATGATTGACAATTTTTTAATTATTCCTCAATTACTTTCAATGCATTCTAATGTTTAAGGGTTAATTATTTGTAATTTAATTTCACTTTAATTGTAACTTGTTCGACAACAGAATAATTCTCTGATACATCTGCTCAAGTTGACAAATTTTTAATCACACACCCTCTAACATTTTTATCGCTGTTCTCCTTTCACCTGTTTCACTCCTTCCCACGTTTTTCACTCCGTCTTGCAAACCACCGCGAGGGTTTCCCCCGACACGAAGCCCGATTTATGATTTGAGGGGCGCATCCGGCCGGAACGACGCCGACTGAAAAGAGGGAGTACACCGCCGGAAGCGGAGGAAATAACGGGAACCCGGCTGCTAAATATTCAATAAACGCGGGCATTATTCCTGGCACGTCGACGCGGAAGCTGGCTCACGAAAGAGTGCAGGCACGGAGGTAAGGCGAGAAAGATCGCGAGGCAGGTGAAAGAGTGTGCAGGTCGGGAGGGGGGAAGGGAGGAAACGACCAAAACGAGAAACAGGGAAGGCTATTTATCCTCCGGTGAGGATTCGCGATCGAGATTCCCGAATGGGCGAGCAGGAAGATACATTTCTTTATGCTAGATCTTTTTCCACCGCATTTCCGCTGGCATGAACATGAAAACCTATTTGTCTAAAAACTGTGCAAGAATGATAAATTTCTGGGAATTAATTTGCAATTTATCATAGAACTCTAACAAATACACGATATCCCCTTTTCGCGTTAACATTAGTGTTGAAAAGGTTAAAACAACCCTTAGAATGAAAAACAGGATCGTATAGAACATGTCTGAGAAATCATTCGATTTAGAAAAATATACAAAAGCAGAAGTTGCTTAATTTTAAACACAGGATTCATCTATACATTTAAATAACTTTTGTAACAATTGCAAAATTAGCAAAGCCCACTTCACATCAAAGAGGAGAGATTTTATTACGTTGCACAGAAACTTTCATGTCAGCTAGATATTGGTGACATAAAATTAGCAGCTCAAAACGTTAATAAATTTCCAATACCTAAAATGTTGGGTTACAAAAGCGATTCGGAAGTTTCTGTTTGGCCACTACGATCCTTCTAACCCTAAACAATCAACGCGGAGGACTATGACGAGCAGGAAGCGTACACGTACACATCTAGAGAACGGTCCTCGGACTCGGCCCCGTTCCGAGCTCAACCCGATAAATTTTCATGATCGGCCCTCATAAATGAATCGTCGGATAAAAACGGACGAAGACGTGTACGGTAATTGACGACATTAATGTCCGGAATGCCGTAAAAGCGAGCGCGAAATGAAATACGGCGTTTCTCTCTCGCCAAGCGTTCCGCTTTTGGTCTGCCTCGCCGCCCAACAAATTATACCAACGAACGACGCCGTGTTCCTCTTCCTCTTCCGCTTCCCCTCTCCCGCTCACTTTTTCCTCTTTCTCTCTTCCCAACGAAAAAGAGCGACGGGTACCGGCTGAAGGGTGAAAGGGAAGAGAGAGGAGGAGGGAGAGCGGCTCGAAAGAGAGAAAAATCGGGATATTTGCAATGGCGGTCACGATCGGGCGACGAGAAAACGGGAAATTCAAATCGGCCGATCGCCGCGATGAATATGGATGTCGGCCGGCGCAAGAAAAACACGACGGGGAGAGGCGGAGGATCTTTGTGATGCAAATTTCGCGACGGTCCTTGTCTTTATTAATATCGAGAATGTGTTTTTCGACGCGGAGCGCCCTCTGCGTCGGAAAGGCAGTGTCCGCCATTCTTTTTTTCTCCACCCTTCCCCGTCGCGTCGCTGGCTAATTCCCTGTATCAAACGGACCACTTACGATTCTATTCCCTCCTGTTTACCCCGGCAAACAGATCTCGCACCGGAGACCATTAAGGGGCGCCAGAAAAGATTACGCGAAAAGAAACACACACCGGATACTAACGTTTTACGTCATCTTTCGTTTTTCGGTTATTGCGACAGATCCTCTGTGCGGATATCGTTGGGGAAGTGACGTAACCGTGTGGTCCGAGGGAAGTGTAATTTTTCCGTTCAAACAACGACAAACGACGGACAAAGAAGGGTCCCGGAAACCGTAACCTCAAACGTTAGATTTCGACACCTCGTTCGATAACTGCTCCGGACGCTAGATCCAGTTAGAACCAAAACTCGTTGAAGACACGGTTAACTCCGTTAACAAAGCAACTGTAGATCGAATTTTACTTTAGCACCGAACAACCTCTTTCATACTTCGCGGTGTTTAACCCTTTGAGCGCTATGAGCGCATATATGCGTCTGACAGAAATTGCTCGTAGGGACTATGGACGCATATATGCGTTTGTCAATTTTTGTTTCCTTTATCTTATGACTTTTTCCGTGGCCACACATTTCGACGTTAACCTTTTAGTGCTGACGAAAATTACTCGCAGGGACCATGGACGAAAATATGCGTTTGCCAATTTTTTCGATCTTTCGCTTACTGCAATGCGATTGTCAGTGTACAAGTAACAATACTGCCGTCAGTGCCGAAATGGTTAACGAAAAAATCGATTGCACCGCATCGAACACACGATTAATCTCCATAAATCGTTGGAAGAAAAAACCAATTCGCTCTAATACACTTTGTCGCTCCCCCAGAGCAAGCTCATTCACTCCAAAACGATAGAGAAGCACCCCCACGGGTTTGCACCCCGAGGTGCAGGAATACGCTCAATAATTCGTAATAAAGGGCTGCGCTGCTAACGGGTCTCCGGTTTTTCTCCGCTCGAAAGTCGCCGGAAGAAGCCCCGCTCTGGGGCCTCCCTCCGGTGCAATTTGCATGTTATTACCTTGTTTACATATTTATTCAATAGCCAGGATCCCCGGGGGATCGTCTCCCTAATCCCGACCACCCTTTCCCTTTAATTTCGGATTAAGAGTCAGGCGCGCGCGAAACCGCCATGGCCGAGCGATTAGTAAGTCGCCTCACGGATATTGTGCCCGCCGTATCTATCTCTGCCTCCTTCTCGCTCTCTAAAACGTGCGTGCGTGCGTGCGTGCGCGTGCGTTCACGGGGCATGAATGAAAACATAAATTTCAGCGTGGCACGTCGAGCTATCGCGCGTTAAGTCAACGAAGTAATTACTGTACCGGTGTGCAGGCGAGCTACCGGCGGGTGCGCGTGCGTGTACGACAACTGTACACACGTACGTACACGCGTGCGTGTGTATCACACACCATACGACACCATACAACGTGCCTGGCCGACAGAATGGAGGGAAGAACTCGTACGTACATACAATTCACGAGTTTTATCGGCGCGCGCGGTTCGATGACGACGATGATCATTTGAAATTCAAATGCAGAGGAGACTTACCTGTTTATGCATCTCCACGTTCAGCCCGTAGGACATCTCGTAATACTGGAAGAATGAAAAAAAGCCAGGATATATTAGACGTGAGAGATATAAAGTGGCGAGAGAAAGAGAGAGAGAGATAGAGGCAATGTGGAAGAAGAAGCGTGCTGGTACAAGCGTTAACGCGATGCCTGCTTGCGCAACGTACGCGCGCGGCGAATGTAAAAGCTTTTCGCCTCTCTCTCTCTCTCTCTCTTTTGCTGTCTCGTTGTCTCACGAACCGCTCTCGCGTGCGTTAGCACGCCAAAACGTGAGCAACATGCACATCGACGGACGAAAGCGTTTCAAGATGATTCGCACGAACGAAGAAAGAAACAGGGATTTGTACCAGGCGTTTTTGAAAATACCAACCACAGCGGCGAATCGTGTTTTCGTTTGCCATCTTTGCATTTCCTTCGAACGGACCACTTTAATTCAATTTATCAAATTTCAACAATTTTTATCGGTTTACTGTACAAAATGGTTGTCCATTAACATTGTTCTCTATTTTCTCTATTTTATATTTTACCATTTAGCGGTGCATAATTATTTCCTAGTTCTCTCCATCTTTTAACCCTTTCACTTCGGTTGTCCAGTCCGCCGAAATACCATCACTGAACGGAAGCGTGCAACAGAAATATGCACAGTGCGCGTGGTTTCTATAAATACGTTTTTCAAAGTCTTAAATAACAACTGTGCTGAATAAAAGAATCATTGCTCTAATTTAACAAGTACATCTACAATTTTAAATATGAAAAGACGTACAAAATTATTAAAATACAAAGTACATTTGGATGTCGCTTATAAGCGGCGCTCGAAGCGAAAGGGTTAAGTTATAGATTGGTAAAAATATTATTTAAATAGATAAAGAAATTAGATTACTGAATTGTTGTATTGGGGATTATGGGTTTAAAGGAAGAAATAAAAATAACTTTTCTTTTTAAAAATTTACTAAACTTTATCTCCAAAGGAAGGTATATCCTTTTTAATTAACACAGTTCGTTAGGGTCCTCTAATTCTTACACACAGCGTGGTAAGGGTAAAACACTTAACCCTTTCCTAGAATCTCTTCAGCATATAATTCAATCTCACAGAAATATTTCTTCGAGAAGATTGATTTTTTATTCGTTAGGACGTATTTTATTTCCAACGCGTTAAAAAAATTAATTTCAAAGAAGTTCTGTTTCTCCAATAAATCTCGAAAAGTGCAAAATCAAATATTTCACAAGAATTTCTTGGTGATTTGCAAATAACGCCGCTTCATACACGGTAGATGTTCTTTTCAGAGCAGACCGTAGCTAAACGATTAATTGCTTCCACCTGAAGGATATCGATCTTGATGCATGCACATGTATTCGCTGCGGTACAAGGTCCCGATCGAGGACGATCGAGATAAAACGAATTTGTGCCAGAAGCAGGACGATAAATAATTCCGCTGCCAACGAAGAAGAAGAAGAAGAAGAAGAAGAAGAAGAAGAGGATTCAAGGCAACAGAATGTGAAGTCCATCAAACGTAGTCGACTGCAGCTTATTATGCAATACGTAATTCAATTGCTCTCGATTGGTCGAATCATTGGAGGAATGAATACAACCACGAAGATCTGATCGATCGATCTTCTTCGGCTAATGGAACGCACTTTGTATTAACACCGTCCATTATGCAACTAACGATACACTCCTGCAACTCTTCCACCTCTGGATAGTTCAAAATATGTTACAGTGCCCACGATCGAGCATGATTTAAGCCTTGCAATTTCAAAGGGGTGTATTTTTTATACATCTACCAAACCACTATTTCAAAAATTCCCATTAATATGATTACTCTTAAAAAAGAAATTAAGAAGATGAAAGCAGATCATTTTACTGTAAAACACCAGTGAGATAATTCAGAACATATATAAATTTCACCCTTACGATTCAAAAACTAGATTACTCTTGTTAATTTCACGCAAATATTCTATTACTCCCAAACGTATTCAAGACAAAATTGTTGTAAGACTATAGGAAAGGTTATAAATTTAAAAAAAAAGAGGAAAGATAGAAAAATGAATGAAGTTTTAAATATACGTATATTTGAATAAAATGAAATAAAATAAAATGACACATACAAATACTATAAATACACTGCACACTTCTTATTCTCACCCAATCATTTCTCGATCAAGAGGCACCCCCAAAAGACAAAACACTCGACACCACTCTATACTTCACGCCCAAAATACACACCAAACGTACAATCTTACAATACTAATCCTTAAATTTATGCATTGCCACAAAACATAAAACATTATTAGGTTTGCGTGAAGCACCCTTAACCTTGACAAGACCGCGTACATAAAAAGAAGGCTTAGAAGAGTTAGGGGGGTTAACACGGCTAAAATATCGAAAGTGAGGGGATGCAAGGGATAAAGAGACCGGTACGAAGGGAAGATAGAAGACTCGGATGTAGTCGATTAAGCCGAGCGGAAGGATTCCCAAGGGCTAATCGAATTATCGAGTTACCTAAACCGAGATGCTGCTCGAATTCGTAATAACGTCTAAAAGAACCCTTCGAAGAGGGTCTTTAGGGCCGGGTACACGGCTGCCGAGAGCCGAGATTACATCGATCGAACGAGATTACGAAAAGCGGGCCAAATTGAGCCGTAATGCGAGATCCTGGCCGGGGAGGAGGATAAACGCGCTGAGAAAATGAGAAAAACGAGCAAAGGAATCGTTCCCGCTCGCCATCCCGGCTGTAAGCACTCTATGCGTGTATAAGTGCGTAAGGGTACACGCGTGGCCGTGGTGCGTGTACAAGACACGTCCAAGACCGGTTTCTCGTAACATCGTTTCTACATCGTGTGTACAAGATCCCCGGGACCCGGGTATGCTTTAACTAATTCACCAACCGGGCAGCGGTTCTCAACTTCCATTTGCGGGACTAACCCTAAACAACTAAACATTTGTCTAATAAGACTACTCCTGCCAGTTTTACGGATTCGAGATCTGTCAAGATTGAGAACGTTAATTTTTCACCACTTTTTTGTCGTTCAATTAAAATATTATAATACTCCTCTTAAGTTAGGCTAATTTGTTTGAGATAAATAAGGGAAATATAAAAATATACATGTTTTTAATTAGTAATCTATGAGTTGAATAATTAGTTATACAGTAATACTAATTTAAGTTAGTGTCAATCACTAATAATTAATTAGGAGAAAACGAGAAGCAGAAATTTGGGAAATTAAAGATTTATGTACTATTGACTATTTTACTGAGATTTAGTTATTCGTTTAACCGAGTTACCTAAAGATATTTTGTATTGGTGAAACAGAACTGAAATGAAGAAAAGTTTCTTAGTGTTGCAAATTTAATGGGGTTTAAATAAATAGGTAAATATATATTTAACCGTAATTCGTTCGTTATATACAAATAGCGTCTACCCATAAATGTAGAAGTAAGATTAACAGTTTGAGACCGAGGTTTGACATTTTTAATTTCAGTTTTCAAGCACATGAAACCGTATTGAGCGGAACCGTAAATATTGGAATTTTTCGTTCCTCGATTCAAAGCTCTTATTATGGTTATGCTTCAGAGGGAAGTCCCTAGAATTCCTTTTTCTCGTATTACACGAAAGATGAAGATCTTTTTTAGCTTTAACAGATGATCCATGAAACGTACCGCCTCGGTTATTTGAAAACTGGAAAAAAGAAAGTTCGGAAGCACGAGATTCCGTGGAACGTACAAGGGAACCACTTGGAACGTTTCCCTCGATATGCATCTTTCAACGGTTGCACGGCAGAAAAGCACCAGTCGGGGATCCATATTTCTCTCTCCCCAAGGTAATCAGAATACGTTCCGACAGTTTGGCCAAGCATTCGAAAAATTCTCTGCTCCAGCTTGCTCGAATCCTCGAAACCAATTTCCCCTATATCGATCGCCATATTTTTACGAGAAAATCTTTTTTTTATTTATTTACTTGTTTAAACGAGAAAACTCATTAGATACATAATATTGTGAATTTGATTTTGAAACGATAGTATGGATACGCTGAAGAAGTTGATTAGGAAACTATATTTGTTGACTCTATCCATGATGCGATTAATAGGGTGGGATTGAATAAACTGAGTTTTATAACTTCTGGGTAAAAAAAATCTGATGAGTCTGATAAATCTACACGAAGCATAAATATTCACCATTGATAGAAACTGAGAGCAGAATATTACACCATTTATGATTTTATACAGAAGGATAAAGTTCGCAAAATTCCTGCGAAATTCTAAGGACCTAACGTTCAATCTATGTAGCATAGGATGAGGATAACAGAAGAATATTTTTCTCATAAAACCGAACAAAATTAAAGTAGTAGAGTATTTCAATAAAGCTTAGTAATCGTAATGTCTGGTTAAATTTTCAATCAAGCTTCAAACTGTAAGATGCAATAAATAAAATAGAATTTAAATAATAATGGTAAGAATGAATTTTCGTATTCATCGCTTCAAAATTTATAGAGGAATTTTTTCACGAGGATTAAGTAACATTAATATCCCCGTGTAAGGCTCAATTTTAATGCCCACTCAGCTTTCCATCCCCTCGATTATGAATCATCTTATTTCCGACTGACTCATCGCAATGGCCCCGACGACGTAATTCGCGTTCAGCGGAAGAACGTCACCGGGACGTGCACGGAGGACGTAAAAAAAATTTTGTTCCGCCGTTCGCGAGAAGGTCGGGGAGAAAAAAATACAACGACCGCATACTGGAACAAGGTAATGGTTCGAAAAAAAAGAACGAGTCGGACACGGCAGGAGGAGGAAGAGGGAAAGGAGCGGGGAAAAATGGTGATCGGTGAATTTAACGAGTATTCAAGACGCGCAACGCGCTTGTTATATTATTCCTGAGACCGAAAGTAGTAACGACCACTGTCGGAGATGGCCTTTATTGCTCGAAGGTCGTAAAGCCGCGTTTTAATATATCAACGCCGTTTCCCGGGGAAAGAAATTTTTCCGCCGCTCGTCTCCGTGGCGAACGTAAAAGCCGACGCTGATATTGAGTTATAATGTCGTTTCGGCCCGTGAAACGTCGCGTAAAGAGTCAACAAATTTCAGGTTTAACGGTTCATTTCCGTCGTCGCGATGAAAAACATAGGCAGCGACACGTTTTCCTTGGCGGAGAAACTTTCTGCGACACGACGTTTTGCTGCTCGATTCGTGTAATTAAGCGGATGAAATATGTTCGACGATCCTAAAAGTTTCAAAGTTGGACGAAAACAAGGCCAGTGGTGGTTCGAAAATAAAAAGAGAACGAACAGTTATGCAAATACGTATGGGAGCTAAAAATATAGAAGGACTGCAAAAAGAAAGATGTATCATTTACCTACAATTTTCCCGTTATTTAATATTTTACCTATTAATCGGCTTTTTGCAGGCTTCGTTTGTTAATTTTATAACGTTCCTTTGTACGAAGGTAACACGATTCAAAGCGATATCATATATATATATACTGTAAAGAAATAAATTAAACTATTTTAATTACGCGAAGAAAATATCGTTTAATAATAAAATCATTAGCGATGCATCCAAACGAATCGGGAGTGCGTATGTTGAACCACCAGCGATCGGTAAAGTGTTAATTGCAAAAGAGAAACTGTAGATTTTGAAAAGTTTAAATTTGCTGTGAATTTTGAAAAAGTTACTAGTAATAACTAAGTCCTCAGGAAAATTGCAAGTTTAGTTCTATGAATCAGATACAATATACGATAATAAAATTACGATCGGTAAAGTGTTAACAGTGGAATGCTAATCAAAGAACATCTCGTTAAATGTCATCTGCCTACATACGTCACGTCAAAGCAATGATTCAGTCGATCGTTTAAGAGATTTAAAAACAGGCCAAAGCATCGTGTTACTTTCCACAGGTTTTTTATCAACCAAAAATCACAGAGGACAAATGGTACCTCCTATGACCGAGAAGAAGGCGAAAAAGGCAATGAGAAAGTTTTCCAACACGGGTACCTACACACCAGGGCCCGTCCTTCTTCTGGTCGTAGCTCGACGAGGTAATTAGCCTTTAATTAATAGACTCGTCCCCCGGGGAAGGGACCCGGGAGCGGAGGTCAGGATCTTAATTATCGCGAGGCTGGAAACGTAACTCGCGGTCTCGGCAAGTTTAATACGGAAGCGGGGGTGGTGTCACGAACACGGGGCGGGTACTCGACCTGGGGGCGAGATGATAAAACGGCAGGGCAATAAACGTCGTTCAGCTATTAAACTCGACCGAATTCAGGGTGCTGCGCTTCCCCCCTCTCTCTCTCCCTTTTTCGCTCGTCTCGCACCCTCCACATTCTCCATCAGCCCCCTCCTACTTCCACCCGACACCGTTCGTTTGCATTTTCAAATTGAACCAGCTTTAACGCCGCTATCCACGAGTTTTATGCCGCATCATCGTGTCCGCATTATCGAGTTAGAGCCCGGAAATTCAATCTGCGACGATCTCGAGCAAAATTTCCACTCTCCGCCGTCGACACCGGAAACCGAGCAGTTAAATCTCGCTACCCCGAAGGGCGCCGGGGGTTGGGGCGGACGTGACGGCGGCGACATTCGTATTATTCGATTGCCGCGAAAAACGGATTCGTGCTTCGTTCGCACGGAATATATGTCTTATTTGAAGAGACGCGGGGGGCAAAAACGGTGAGGGGAGGGGGGGATGGTGAAACGAACCGAGGAAACTGCGAGGGCCGACCCTCTCGAGTCGCCGTAATCCCTTTGGTCCTTGGAAACGAGTCGCCGCTTTCATTCTCGAATAAACGACCGATATCGATCGCGATCGGTATCTGTACACCGTGACGAGATACGCAAGACTAATGGACCCTCGCTTCTCTCCGATGTCTCGTCCCTTTCACGAGCCCTTATCCCCCTTTTTATCTCCCCTCGATGGAACGCTGCTGCCCCTGTTGTGTGTGAACACACCCTTACATAAAGCTGATCCCCGTCTATTTCTCTCGCTCTCCTTGTGTGTACGACTTGCAAATTTCGCCCTCGATTTGGTCCCGCTCCGTGATCGGTCCCCTCCCTCCTCTCTCTCTCTCTTTGATTTAATCAAGCAAAACACTCGAAACCCGGGCTCTGGCGCACACATGTTCGCGCGAACAGCGAAAGTGTTTGACACGACCCTCTGTGATTGTTCACTGCGATTATAGTCAGCGCGACATAATCAAAGCGCTCGACGAGCACTCGAGAAAGATGAGCAACCAGAGTTTACGTGTGATTTTCTTCGAGAAGCTAAATCCTAATCCGCTTAACGTAGAAAAATGTTTAAAATTGCCTGATCACGCGTTGACTAATTTTCCTAGGCCAGCAGAATTTCATCCAGAAATAATGATGGATACGATTAAGCTCGCGCTTCTGCGTTTTCGTTCATGCTCACCACGGAACTGTACAATTATAAAGATTCGCGTGCAACCGTGCACGCTAATGACTTCGACGGGCTCGCGGTGAACTTTCATATCGTGCACCGATGCTACTGCCACGAAGAGGCCAAAACTCGTATGCATGAAGGAAAGAGAGAGAGAGAGAGGGGGGGACAGCGCAGAAGCGGGCCAATTTGAGGCCGGAAGGTGCACACAGCTCGCGTGTTACAGCGATTGCATAAATTCATGCCAGTATAACGCTGGACACGGCGTTAGCGGTGTTAACGACCCGAACTTCGTGGTCGTTCACGCCGGCACGATTCTATTAACCGGTCGTCGTATCCTGGCCGCGAAATTCGCTGCAATCTCTGACGTCTCGAGCGCGTAAAATCGCGACCCGTCGGAATTTAATGGCACACTTTCATTCTGCCATCAAGCCTCGCGCCAAGATCGCGCGAAGCGTAGGTACTCTTTCCCGTGTTTACGATCATATTATCCTCGAACCCAACCATGTTCGCGATCGTTTTCCGGTATCGGGGCTATTGGTCGGAGTGAAAGTTGGTATGTCCAAAGATCTTTGCAAGAATGATTGATTACAATGGTGAGTAATCGGTGAATGAGATAGAAGAGCGTTGTAAACGTTACCGATAAACACGAGATGACCGCTAAATTAACCCTCTATGGACCGAATTTTTGTTTTAAATATAAAGAAATTAATGGAACGGAAGATCAACAATTGTAATCCTACATATGCAGATGAAAAAAAATTGTTCAGTTTAAACAACTTTACATTATAGAACATTATATAATTAATATGTACACGCCATATCATGAAAAAACAACAAATTATTTGTTAAACTGTCAATAAATTAAAATGTGACTTGAAAGTTACACGAGTAAATAGAGAGTTAAATAAGCACCTTTCTTCACTATCACTGGATACTCCTTTCGAATATCATAAAAAGATTCGCAATCGTTTTTCGGCATCAAGCCTGTCGGTTGGAGTGAAAGTTGGTATGTGAGATCATTGCAAGAGTGATTGATTGCAACGAAGAGTGATAGGTGAATGAGGTAGAAGAGAATTGTAAACGTTACCGATAACACGAGATGACCGCTAAATTAAATAAGCACCTCGGTTTCTTATCAACGGATATCTCTTTCGAATGTCATAAAAAGAACCGAAAGTACCTATTCCCCCGTTTCACAGAAGATAAAAGAGACGTTTCCGCTCACGACATCATATCCAGCCGAAAAACAAAAGGAACTTAGGAGGCCTGGGCAATAAAGGGAGGAGAGTCGAAAACGTCGAAACTTCTGTCGGAGTCAATGCACCGCGATTCTGAAACTGCACCGGACGACGCGCTTCAAGGCGATCTCTTCCGTGCTTGGTTCGCGCTCGTAAAAGTTCACGAGCTCGACAATTACATGAAAGAGTCGTAAAAGCGTAATGCCCTGTGGCCAGGCTGTACCCCCGTCGTATAACGACGTCGTGCTAGCATCCTCCGCGCACACTGTTACACGCAACACAACACTTCTGTGTCCGTGTGTGCCATCCCGCCGGAAGCAAATCCGTGAACAGAAATATCGAATCGATCTTATCGGTGGAACGAAACAGACAGAACTAAGTTATTAAACGAAAAAAAAGGTACACGCTGAGACTTGGTTCGTTCCTATCGATCAGAGAACCCCTTTGCTTTATCCGAAAGGGTTACAGTATTTTCTCGTTAACCCTCTGAGCGCTGAATTGCGCGACGTTAAGCGTGCGTTATGAATCGCCCACTTTTTACAACAAAGCGCATGCCGCGCTGACTGAAATTTCATTGCAAAATATGTTGATTGTAACTAAAATAATTTGAGCAGTGACTACAAAAGATTTAACAGAAACATTTATTTCATTAAGCAATAGTAAGAAGAACAATATAAAAAATAGTAAATTATATCTTTGAAATTAAAAATTTAATAATTTTGTATTGAACCCATATATGTGTTCATAGCGCTCAAAGGGTTAAATGTTTGAGCCTCCTCGCAGATAAATGATCGGTGTTCATCCCAACTAGTGCGTGGGATCCTCGATTCTTCTTTGCCTTAACTGTCTGTCAGTCTTGACGATAAATATCATAGGGAACCAAAAAATTTGTTTACCTAGCAACTAAATGCTCGCGACCGGTCCCGAACTGCGAACATTTAACGAGAGAATACTGTAATTCGATCGAAAAGCGATATGCAAATGATTTCCTTCGACTTGTCAGCCCATGTCTGAAATCGTCGTAGTCTGACAACGTTAATTCGAATAAACGGAGTCCTATCCTAAAATCAAAGAGACCGGTCGGTATCGAAGCGCGCGAAAAAAAAAGTTACCGACCGGATCAAGGTAGTTACACGGTCGGGACTTCCTCGCGTGGAAAAGTCGGCGCGCGCGCCGGAAACAGCGAAACGGCGTTTATATACTCCCGGAATATAAAATATCCCAGGCACTTGTGCCCGCGGTTCATGAACACGAGAGCCTTTAAACCGGCCGCGAACGGCACCGAGTGGAAAAAGGAAGGTAATTCCCCGGCAAAAAGAGGACAAGCCATAAGAATTAAGCGAAACGATCCTCGCCGTAAAGACCTCTTTTCTTTCCCCTTCTGCCCGCTCTCCCGCGCTTTTTGCGGCATAGAGCAACCAAGTCTCTCTCTCTCTCTCTTTCTCTCCCCTCCTTCCCTCTCTCTCTCTCTCTCTCTCTATTTCTCGCTCCCTCACTCATTGTCTCTCTCTCTCCACTTCTTACCCCCCCTCTCTCCATTTCTTGCTCCCTCACTCATTGTCTCTCTCTCTCCATTTCTTACCCCCCTCTCTCCATTTCTTGCTCCCTCACTCATTGTCTCTCTCTCCATTTCTTACTCCCTCTCTCTCTCTATTTTTTTTGCTCTCTCTCCCCCTCTCCGTCTCGACTCCCTCTCTTGCTGTCCTGACCCCCCCCCTCCCTGTCTGTATATACGTGCGTGCGTGCGTGTGTGTAGTATCGATTCGATTCAGAAGTTAATTAAGGTTACACGACAGTCTGGTGGACAACGTCAATTCGAGCGTGTGGTGCGTCTTGTCTTCTCTCATTAGACCCAGCCTAGAGGCTGGGTTGTGTCGAACCGAAGAATAGCGCCGCGACTCGCGAGAGAAAACGATGGTATCTCCCGCCAGATACACGCGTATATGCGTGCAGAGAGGTATACACACGACGGGCCGATAATGAATAGGTTGGAGGTTCCAGCTGAATCATTCCAATTACGCCCAGGCGTGTACGGTCCGCCACCGATTCATTAGGAGAGAGCGAGCGAACGAGCGAGCGGACGAGAGTACGTTTACGAGTCACTCGATACACGTCAGAACGGACACCCGTGTATATTAGTCCGACAAGCGTGTTGTACCTGTTGCGCGCGCGAGCGAGCGCGATCGAAGCCAATACAATAAATTCTTGTTGCGTCAATGATTAATCGTGAATGACAAAACGCTGTAATATGATCCCGTCCACCGCCACCGCCACCGGCTAATAATAAATGACCGCGGAACGCACGATTCGAGCGGCCGTTCCATCGAGTAGGGGTAGTAGTAACACGACAGGCCAGCGATGCGATCGACGCAGCGACCACATTTTTCTCGCGATTCATCGCCGACGCCGCGCTCGTCCCGATGACAAACGAAGCGAAATGACCCCGCGCGCGGTACGCGGGCAATTTTTAGGACCGCCAGCGACAGAGACGACTTCATGGAGAAGCGGATGGGAGTCCAATGATACGCGTGCTAGCGGATAATTGTTCGAGGTATCTACGAGGCGAATCGATTCATAGAATGACATGCATTAGGCTTTTTTCTGGACTGTTGTCGGGACGAAGAAAATTAGAATAAAAGCGGTAGAGTTCAGTCAAGGGTTGTAACGAGGGAACGATCGATTATGTAAACAAAAACAGAAATAAGTATAATGGGTGGATCCTTGAATTTGATTTCCCTTATTAATTTTAATTTTAATACGTGTATTAGTGGATAATTGTTTAAGACATCTGCGGGACGAACCGATTCATAGAATGCGATACGTTAAGTTTTTTCTGGACTGCTGTTGAAATGAAGAAAATTAGAATAAAAGGGGTAGAGTTCAGTCAGGGGTTGCAACGAGGAGACAATCGATTATAAAACAAAAAACCGAAGATGGGGTCGGACGTAGTGTTTTATTCCCTTATTTTATATTAATTTTATTATCAGAAGTAGAATTGGCCTGCATCCATTAAAAGTATGGAAAGAAAGAAATAACTTGTAACCGTAATGAAGAAAGTAAAAGGGACAGAGTTACCCTTCCGATTTTTAATCCGACAACGGGAAAAACAAAGAGGCGAATGAGTGGTGCGAGTTAGTGGACAAAGCTACTGGAAAACGGGAAATAATAAAAAAGATTTTTTAGAAGAGTTTCAAAGTTTCAATTGTAAACTGTGTTCATCTTTCCCTAACACAAATGGGACTAGAACATCGAAGTTATATACCCCCACCGTCAAATTGTATGCAAATTTCGATGCAAAGCTATAGTAGCACGTATCGTGACGGTAATTCAAGAAAACCGACGAAGATCGTCTCCTAGGTGGAAGATCGATCGATCGAGACGCGTAGCCGTCCGCGTGCACCAGTCGTCGGCGCTCGATCGCGCGATTAATCTTCGTGGTGCGTGAATCGGCGGAAGTGCCACGTCCACGCAGGCAACCGGCCTGCATTTTATATGAAGTCATTTGCATCGAACGCGACCACAAAGTGTGGCCTATAAATTACCGCGTGTCCGCGATAACCGCAACGCCGACGAAAGACAATAAACTCCAGCGACGCGAACGCTTCTGTGTTTGCTCTCTCCCTTCCTTCTCCTTTTGTTCTTCGCCCTCGCGAACCACGGTTACACACCTCTCTGCGCGGCTCCGTTCTAATTGTTACGCTCCACACGAACCTGGTAGCTGGCTGTTCGCTCGTGTGCTGGTGAATTAACGCGCGACCGGCCATTGATGTTTAGTATCTCGCGTCTTTTACGGTAACGGGTGTCAGGCTCTTGCGGTTTACGTGAACTGAGATTACCCTTGTGGTGGCCCGGTGAATCGAATGACAAAAGTGGAATAGACTAATGGGTATCAGTGTCGTTTGTTTTGTAATTAATTACATCATAAACACCGATCACCTATTGCAGATCTAGTTCAATTCTCGGCTAGTGTTTAGAAAATAAGATTTAACCCTTTGCACTCCAGAGGTGACTGTTAGTCGTCTAATGATAGTAACTTCAAAAATTTTCAAATTCAGAATATTTACTAGGATTCAACTAGATTAAACATCGTTTAGTTTAGTTAAGTGATATACTAAAATTTATATATGTGACTTAAAGATACTTTCGTCTAACACTAGAACTACCAAAGGGGTCAAAATGATCTATTCGTAACTTTCCGTAGTATCTTGATAAACTCACTGTACTACTTATAATTTTGGAAACTTACTATGATTTTTACAATCATTACCAAGATTTATCTTCCTCGTATTGCGTGCTTTTTATACATTTAACAGACCTAACTTCCCTTAACCCTTTGAGCGCTAAGTTGTGCAACGTTACGCATGTGCTGTGGATCACTCACTTTTTACGACAAAACACACTATTTTATAAAACTATACAACGTTCATAGCCTAAATTGAATGCGTGTGTGAGAACCCATATATGCATTCATAGCGCTCAAAGGGTTAAACACCGCATTACTATCCCATTATTATCGCAACAAAATCAAAAAACCCGTCCCGTCTACCGCCCACGAAGAATACACTAACGTCCACCAACGGCTCGTAGATCGTTCGATAGCGGAAGCGATCGCACGGCGGCGTGTAAATTCAAAGGCGACCCCCGACCTTCTCCGTAGGAGTCATCGCCGGTGACTTTAACTCCACCAAGGCGTTGTATCCCTCGCTAATGAAGACGCACACACGCCGGGTGACGTTGCCGCGTGCAATAATGAAGATCTACGGGCGAAAGTAAGCCGCGGCATGGCTGCCGGCCGTATACACACACCTGCGTGTGCGCGGCCGACTGAAAAGGACAAGGCACCCCGAAGAAATACGCGGAAAGAAGCCGCACAGCGGGTCGGCTGAATGGCTGATAACCTCAGAGGTTGTGTTCCAGGCCAGGTTTTATTAGGGTGCATGTTCTCGCTGTTTGTTTGCAAACTGTTCGAGACGAGTTCGGGCCTCTCCCGTTGGGTGTGTCCAATGGTACACTTCAACTTCGTAGACCCAAGAAAAAGACTCCTTACAATAGACACACATGGGGTCAAACTTGGTCTTTCTCCACAATATTTAAATGACGCTGTCAAGCTGATGAAATTCTTTTATTTGTCCGCAACTCTTTGTGGTGGAGTTATTCGCACCCAACATCGTCGGTAACAGGCACAAGCCTGGGTACGACAGAGCTAACCTTCGTGGCTCAGTAAGCTCAAAACACACATAATAGATATCGCAAGATTTCGAGTCTCTTCCGTTGGGTGTATCCAATAGCGCACTTCAACTTCGTAGACCCAAGAAAAAGACTCCTTACAATAGACACACATGGGCTCAAAGTTGGTCTTTCTCCACAATATTTAAATGACGCTGTCAGGCTGATGAAATTGTTTTATTTGTCCGTAACTCTTTGTGGTGGAGTTATTCGCACCCAACATCGTCGGTAATAGGCACAAGCCTGGGTACGACAGAGCTAACCTTCGTGGCTCAGTAAGCTCAAAACTCACATAATAGATATCGCGAGATTTCGAGTCTCTCCCGTTGGGTGTATCCAATGGCGCACTTCAACTTCGTAGACCCAAGAAAAAGACTCCTTACAACAAAAACATATGGGCTCAAACTTGGTCTTCCTCCCCAATATTTAAATGACGCAGTCAAGCTGATGAAATTGTTTTATTTGTCCGTAACTCTTTGTGGTGGAGTTATTCGCACCCAACATCGTCGGTAATAGGCACAAAAGCCTGGGTACGACAGAGCTAACCTTCGTGGCTCAGTAAGCTCAAAACACACAATAGAAGTTGGAGACGAGTGTAAGAAACGTTTCTTCTAGAGATTGCCTACGCGCAGTTGTACACTCCGATTCAAAAATCATCAGACTATTTGGAGTAAAGAAAAAAACGGTCCTAAATGTCAGTGTGTTCTATGAAAGACAGAACACTGAGAGTGTATTGTAGCGATTCCCCTTATTTACGACATACTTTGTAAAACCACGGTAGAGATCTGTAATATGTACTGTTTACTCATTCCTAAAAAGCTGTAACCTATCTGCATGAAACATTAATACCTTCTAGATAACATGTTTGTACATACAACATAATACAAAGGAATCTTAAGAGAGATTAAAATTGCTTGAAATAAGAAGGGAAAAAGCTTATATTACAGTTAGAGAATGAAGTTACTAATTGTTGGCACTACACTTTTCTTTTAGGATTTTATCGAAAACCTAACGGGATATGTTCATAATTAACAGGCGTGCAATGACTTATGGATAGTTATCTAATCCAAATAGATTTTTAGCGTTTATCTAACATTTCTGATTTTTAATTAATAATAAATGGATAGACAACGAAATGATTCCTAAATAAACTAATGTGGATGGTATTGGAAAATTATGTGTGAATACGTTAAAAGCAATTTGTGTGAATTGTTTGCCAAAATGTGGTACGGCATATTAAACGGGAAAGAGCGGAGAGCTGGCAGATTTAGAAGTGGTTACTTATGAAATTACTCCTATAATTTTGTAGTAAACCAGGGGAATTAAGTGGTTAACGGAAGATTCAGGTATTACTGCTCTGGGGATTAGTAAATGGCATCGTAAAACGACATCCTTCAGCTATACACCAACAAGAACTGCAGTTTTACTGTCCAGATTTACTACCAACAATTTATGATTTTTCAAATCCCCTTTTAAATAAAGAGGACTTTAATCCCCAATTATAATGGCATAAAAATTTTGTTCTCGCTAATAATATCTAGAATTCTTATTCAAAAATTATTCAAAGATAATACTCGATAATCATTTCTTATAATAATAATAACCTTATGTAACAATACTCTTCTGTATAGAATTTTTTAACGAATTATTAAAAATATATTAGAGCAATTACTACCATTGTTTTTATTCAGTATTAAAGTGGTCCGTATTGATAAACAAAAATAGCACACTGTATTTTACTCTAGCTTAAGCATATTCCATGAAACGAATGAAAAAATAAGTTTCCATAAAAAGGAAACTTTAAATTTTTCTTTGAATATAAATTGTTTTCAACTCACCATAACGTAGTGGCGTTGCATCTCCGTCTTCTCCTGGGCGAGTTTTTCCAGTTCCAACTTAATACTGAAAAGAAAACAAATAAGAGAACGTACGTGTTAGTAAAATATTTGTAAATAAGTGCAGGTTGTGTGTTAAAGCTAAATAGGATGATTCTTAAGGAATGACCTGAGCAATCTTTTTCAAGTAAAGCACTTCAGTAGAAAAAAAAAAAAACAAAATGATCGTAATTATTTAATTTTGTTAAAACTCACTATCAAAACCCTCTTTTTCTCGACTGTATAAAAGGCAAATTTCCCGAATGAATTTTGTTTTAAATTCAGTCATATTACTAATATTAGAAGACTACTTACAAAATTTGTATAATGTATCATCGACGTTTAACAATAAGAACGAAATTCAAATATTTAATTAAGCCGTTAATTTATCTTATTTAACACTAGAACTACCAAAGCAGTCAAAATGACCAATTGGTGATTACTCATAGCAACCTTATAAATTCACTATGGCGAACCTTCCAAAATTCACTACGATTTTCAGAAAAAGGTATACATAAAAATTTATTTTCTACGTATTCGATATTTTTCCATGTAATTTTCAATTTCATCCGTTCCATGCAAATGATAAGTGCACTTTAATTGTCGGTAGTTCTAGTGTTAAAGAAAAGGAGCTAATATCTTAAAACGCATCCCACGCAAGAAAGCGTTTTATCGGTTAGCTTTGAAAAATAAACCAGTTTCGTGTCTTGAAATACAACAACGGTGGTGCCAAGTAGCTGATGTTAACCGGTCCACCCAGTATATTTAAAAATGCACACGCGCGAGCCTGCTTGTTTATGCGGTACGCGTTTCCACCCGTGTTCCTACCATTTTACGGAACGGACACAACAACAGCTCGGGCATCGAGATAATTCTTCCCGGTTTTCCCTACGTTATAACACCAATTACGCAAGAGTTATGTTTCACGATATTTTTCTTCGCCCGGTCTGCCCGCGTTCAGACCCTGGCTGCATGCCTGCGAGCGACGCGGTTCGTTGTGTACGCCGCGAATGAAAACCGGCGTATTATCATTTAACGAGCAGCATTACACACGGGCGGCATTAAAAAAGGGAAACTCAGCGATTACCTCGAATCGATACCGGTAAAAATTGAAACAGCCAAGGGAACGGGAACGCGAACCACGTATAATGGATACAGAGAGAAATTTGTATTTCGAGCGAGTCGATACGTTTTAACCCTTTGCACTCGAGAGGAGACCGTTAGTCGTTTAACACTAGAACTACCACAGCAGTCAAAATGACTGGTTGATGATTACTTATAGCAACCTTATAAATTCACTGTGGTAAAGCTTCCAAAATTTCCTATGATTTTCCGTAGAAGGTATAAATAAAGATTTATTTCTTATGTATTCCGTATTTTTTCATGTAATTTCCAATGTGATCTCTTCCATGCAAATAAGTACGCTTTGATTGTCAGTAGTTCTAGTGTTAACGAGCGTAGCGAGGAGGAAGTTTGTGTAAGAATGCTTAACCCTTTGGCATACAATGACGAGTCCGACTCGTCATTCATTTTACGGGCCACTGTAGACTTTGACGAGTCAGACTCGTCAAGCGCTTTTTTCGGCGGACGCCGTGCAGTATACAATTAGATTACATAGTTGCTTCACTCGTGCGTCAATTATTATTTTTTAATATTATTTAGATGTTCTTTATTAACATCAATCTGAATGAAAAATCCAAATTTCAAAATAAAATATACTCTTTCTCAGCCTTCACGTAACCGTTCAGTTGAGCGAAATTAAATGGTATTTTTCGGTCGCATCAAGTTCCATTTAATTCGTATGTCAAGGGGTTAAACTTCATTTAGTTTAGCACTATTCCTACCGACACCTCACGTATACCTATTCCTACAGCGACATTCCCACGTAGGACAGATTACAAACGTTTCTCAGAAAATAAACAATAAAAACGAAGCGAATATTGAAAAATGTACTATACGTATATTTGAGGAAAAATCTAAAGTTTAAAGGCGATTCAATTACGATGCATCTATGAAATTCTAATCGAAATTTTAAAAACGGTCATTTGACTGGTCGTGGTAGGAATAGTGTTAGTTAAGTCGTATATTAAAATTTACATATATGACTATTTAACGTCTGGGTCTGAAAATTTGCGAAACTATCATACGCTAGGATTGCGATGTGCCATGAGAGGGGATAGCCGAGTGCAAAGGGTTAACTCCTTTTTCCCTTGAAAAGCGATTCTTCATTTTTTTTAAATGGCCAACAGCAACAGAACATTGAAATTATTGGGTTGCCGATTTTTGATAGGTGGAATAAGGACAAGTCTAAATATGTTAGAATGATTTAGAACAAATAATACGTGTACATATCGTAAGAGACAATACTTCAGGCATACTTGAAACAAAATTTTGGTTAATTATAAGTTAATTATTTATTAACCTATAATATTAATTATAGGTTAATTTTTGTCAATTCTATATTTCTTTCAATATGGAAGAAAACAAAGTGCATTTTAGGCATTTAATACTTTTCTTTCACCGGAAAGGCAAAAATGCCATAAAAGCTGCAATATGCATTGTTTATGGTACCTTTTTCAATCACTACAGAATTCCATTAATTGGAAAAACTTTTACTCCTTCTACGAGATAAAAAATCACGTAGAAAGGATTTTCGCTGAAAAACCTGACAAATTCTGGAAGGACAGAATTTTCAAGCTTCCTGAAAGATGGAGAAATGTTGTACAAAGAACGTATTTTATTTAAGCAACATAAAACCCTATTTCCAATATAAAGAAATCCCAAAGAAAAGATAGGCGGGGGAAAAATTAAAAAAGCAGGCCTTCTGTAATCTTCCAGTAATAAATGAACAACGACTGGATAATGGTGTACAGTGCGTGTAAAAACCTATACTACTGCTCGCTTCTTTTTACTCCCCATTCTTTCCCCCTTCGGCTCCCGGTCACGTAAAACCTCCGTATCTCTATTTTTTCACCGACCAGTTTCTCGCACTCCAATTTAAGGCTGTATAAAGGAAACGGGAACAGAGCATTAATATCCCGGGCCGACCCTCGAGAACACGGAGAGCCTTTGTTCGCCTCCTCGTTCGTCCATTCCCGTCTCAGTCGTAGTTGCGACATTAAATTAAAACGCGAGCGTTCCGCGTTCCGTGACAATGAGAGTAACGAGAAAAATTGTAACGACCGAAGGGGAAAACAAAGGGGCGGAATAAAAAAAGAAAAGATGGCGGAGGAGTGGGCTGGCTAATTCGCGACAACGAACCGAGCAAAAGAGGTAGCAGTGTGTCTTTTGCAGCAGACAGTCACGAACGGAGAATAATAACCCAATGACCGTCCTCGTAAAACGCACTCCGTGGCAGAAACGACTTCCCTTTTTTGTTGCTGCTGTAACGCGCCTTTAGTAGACGCTGAAAAGATATATTTCTCCTACTTGTAGCTTTTTACAGCTCGACGCTTCGCGATAGAGGATAACGTTCTGCCCCTAATGTATCGCGTTATCTCAAATAGTCCGAGAAACAGTTTTCATTTGTTTGTCATCGTTATTTATTCATTACACAGCAACGTTAGAAAGTCAATGAAATAGAATGTCGTACCTTCAACTCATGACTGTCAAGGGCATGCATAAATCTGCTAATTAGTGTCCGTATATATCAGGGAAGGATGCATCAAATGGTTAATCATGGAGCTGGTGGAAGGAAATGTTGAAAGATTTCTTGAGCACAACAAATAAGGGCACATAGATACATAATTATGTCACTTTTAATTCACACGGCGTCGCGAAAACTTTCCTAGGTCGGCGGCCATATTGGACTGGTGTCGCCTAGCGACTCCCGCGCAGACGTCCACGAGGCGCATGCGCATACTCGATAGAACCGCGCTATGGCGGCAAACGCAACTTGTTAATGAAAACTGACAAATAATTATCGTTCTCTATTCGATTCTGAAATCGCAAAAAACTCCATCGAACGTCTGTCACGTTTCAATTTCGATAATTCGTATACTAAAAAGCTTTTAAAATCTATCAACGATATACGTTTTTCGTTTCATTGTCCACGTTGCGTTATTTCTGCGTGGCCCAAAAAAAAAAATCTATTTGCGAATAACAAATATCTTCTTACAACACAATAGGTTGTTAATCACCGCAGAAGAAATTACACAGTCATCCGTTCTAATAAAAAAAAAAAAAAAGAAAATTCCAGAAGTGGCTCCCTCCCTAATTTTCAATCTCCCAAGCCGCCTTAATTATTCCTGAATTTCAATGGCCCTGTAAGAATAGATCGAACGCGAGAAAACGAGCTCGCCCTCGGCTCCGGTCCTGCTTCGTCACGATAAATTAGTCCGATATTAACGATCGGTCGAACGATAATTCTGGTTGCACGAAGCCCATTAATTATTTCGGATTGACGCCGCGCAACGATTTACAAGCCGTCTTATCGAGCTCGCTTCTCTCCACGGCTGCGAACGTTCCGAGACATAAATACGCGGAAACGCGCACCTGTTCCTCCGCTGCACGTATACACACCTCGGAATTCTCCGTGGTCGGGGGCTCTCTCAATTTGTAAACGATAAATTTATAGCCCCCATCATGTCCCCCCCTCACGAACCCCACCACCCCCGGCACGCAGCCGTCCCCATGCCCTGTTGCACCCATACTCTGGTGGAAATCGAGTTCGCGAAAGCATTTATCCGAGCGTACACCACGCTTGATAATAAAACTAACGCGGCTCCGCCACTTTCCGCATCATCGAGCGTATAATACAGACATAAAATGAATTATTCCATGCAATCGCGCTGTTTGCACGGAAAATTCTCTGCCGCGGCTTATGTAATCTTTCTACCGTGCTGCCGCGCGCTCCCGAACACAAACACAGCACCAGCTGCTCTCGTTGCGTTACGATTGAAAACGGTGAAAATAAATCCGTGAAAATGTCTGTTCGCGCTTTTGCTCGTTTACGCGTCGGTCCCTTTTATTTCGGAACGAATGCAAATTGTATGCTCGACGGGCAGATTGACAAATTTTTATCGGAAATCAATTTCGCAACCCCTCCGTTATTAGGTAACAGCAAAAATTATGACAACGCGCGAAACGAGAAAATGTTTCCACAAAATATTTTACACCCGTACGAGCGGAATTCGTGGATTAGAGAGATCAAGGCAAAGAAGTTTCATAAAAGACGAAGATCGAAAAGTAGAAGGTTAGAGAACCCGGTTAACCGGAACCAGAGGCTTAAAACAAAGCCAGAAACGCTTACTTTGTCCACGGATGTGGGACGCGTTAAGCAAAAGTTCCGCTATGTCTGGCCAAGCATGATCAAACGGAGTACCAGCGGCAACTGTGTTACGATCATTAGTCACGAGCGGCGGTTCACGTGTGCAGCAAACGTTTTCATTCTCGGCTCGCTCGAACGCCCGCGGTCCGGGGCGTGGCCGAGGAAAAATCGAGCACTCTCCGGAAGAGTTGGTGTGCACCGAGTGCGAAATTGGCTACTTTCAGACTGTCCTGTGCAGCGGCATGAGCGCGTCGAAATGTCGCACGCGGCTCACGTACGTCTCGCACATATTTATGCATGTATGCACACAGCCCCGGGGTGCACTCTCTCTCTCCGTCTCCGTCTGCCTCTCCCACTTTCTCTCTCCGTCTCTGTCTGCCTCACCCTTTCTCTTTATTGCTCTCTCTCCCTCTCTCTTTCTCTCCGTATCCCTCTACCTCTCTCTTTCTTTCTCTCTCGGTCTCCGTCTCCCTCTCTCTCTATTGCTCTCCCTCTCTCTTTCTTTCTCTCTTCGTCTCCGTCTCTCTTTCTCTCTCCGTCTCCCTCTCTTTCTATTGCTCTCTCTCTTTCATTTCCTCTCTCACCCTTCCCTTCTGATACCCTCCCCCTTTTCCCCTCACACACTGTCGCACCCTCTCTCTCTTTCTCCCTCTCCCTATTGCTCTCACCCCTTTCCTGTCCCCGTGTAGCTGTGACACGAAACAGCAATTTAAGTTTCCGTCGTCGGTGGAAATCGTGCGGCACGTGACGTCGCGAATTAACACGTTAAAGGGTCGGGACATAAATTAACGTGTCGAGCCGCTGATAAGGATCGCCGGGCATACGGTGAAAACCGACGCTTCGCAAGGAAGAAAGTTCCCTTATCGGGCAACTTTTCTTCGCTGCTTGGTTGGTTGCTTGCTTGCTCGGCTGCTTGCGTGTGCCAGATCGTATCGCACGATTACCCCCTATATTCCTATACTTGTTACGTTTTTACGACGTTATTTATTTCGAACGACCGGCCGCGCGGAAACGTAACGGGTGTCTTGGTTGAAAGGCAGTGGAGCGAAGATTTCTTCTAGCTCGTAAATACTGCTCTATCGCGAGTGTTTCATCGTGAAACGATTGAATACTGTTTTTGTACGTGTGAATTACAGAGGTGAACGACTTTGAGCAACTACAATTTTCATTCAAAGTTAATTTTTCAGGCGATCATCTTTTAAATAAGATAAAGCTAAATTCGTCCTTTCTTATCACAGGATGAGGGCAGTAGGGGCGAACTTAATGTTTTTTAAAATAACTTCTATTTTATAAAACCCATTTATGACACTCTACCTATTTCATATTCATTCCATTTGATAAAATTTCTAGTGTATACGTTCCCTCATGATATCTATACATATAAAAAGACATGACTGACTGATTCATCATCGCAAAGCCTAAACTACTGAAGCTAGAAACATGGAATTTAGACAATGAGTTCCTTTCACGACATAGACACCCACTAAGGAAGGATTTTTTGATATTCCACCCCTAACTCAAATGGCCATTTGTAATCAGTCTTAAATTGTAGCTCGCACTACGAGATATCTTGTAGTCAGCAGTTTTGGTACATATGCTTACTACAAGATATCTCGTAGTTGGCAGTGAATGGGTTAAACGCAGGAGAGATCACTTGAGAGAGAAATTGACTGGCGGGCGTGTCGGAGAGGAAAATATATTCCGGGACGGTTCGCGAAGAAGCTGAATGGCTTGCAGACGCGTAACACACGCGCACAGAACCGAAACCGAGAGGCCTGCTCGTCCTCCGGGCTATGTGCATACTTCAGTGTGCATAGCTTCCGCTCGGACAAACAATTCTCTGCCTACATCTGTCGGTTTGTCTCTCTGTTCGCTTCGCCTACGCGCCGACACGACGTTTGCGCAAACATTTGCGGGATAAGATTCGACGTATGCCCGAAGAATTGAGTCTGGCCGATTAATTACTGTCACGGGGTAAATACCATTTCGTGCAAGATTGTGCCAACGGGGAAATATGGTACCAGGGGATACTTGTAAAGCAGTGTCGATACAGAATGTATTTTCGTGAAAACTTCTTTCTCATCGAACTGAACGTTATACTTCTATGAACCGAATCTTTTTTGAGTTTCATAAAATTATTCTTGCTATTATATAAAATTTTAAATAATATGCAGGAATGCGGTCGAGTGGATGCTAGTTTAGGAAAATGTGAAGGGTGCTGGAGTTGAGCGATAGCCGTGTGGACGTAGAATGTTTGGACTCGAGTGTTTCCAAGGCGTTAAAAATGAGCACTTGAGAAAGGTTTAAAATTAGAAAGAAAGGAAATGAGTGTTTGAAAGAATATATATGAAAATGCGAGAGCGTGGTAAAAAGAGTTTGACTGTGATGGTGAAGAAAGTAAGAACGTAGTAGTTACGAAGTTATAAAGTCATTTAAGTTGTTATGATTAAACTATATTAAATATATATTATTAATATTCTAAGCACTTCTTACTTTATTATATTCACACCTGAGCCCTATCATCTCCACTCTACTAAATAAAAGTAAAAGTAGAATTTTCTATATAATATGGTAATTAATATAAGTGATTCTAGTCAACCATAATGTTACATTTTATCAGATACTAAATATAAATTGTCATGAAGTGAAAATGAAAAACGTAGTAAGTGGGGGATCATTTTCTGTTTAATATTCTTCTCTTTTTCACTTTAATTTCATAAATGTCTTCTGTTTTAATATTGTGTGCAGTACAGTGTCGTTTAAAGTTATTTGAACCCCAGAATTGAGTCAAGATTATAATTTAGTCAAAGGATATGTGCGATACGCTATAATTTAATACATGAATATTACTTATAGATATTAAAATTAAATTGCTCTGCGTCATTTCAATACGATCACTCCTCGACAGCGACAAAAACGTAACGGCGCATTTACGCTTAAGTTATCACTGACAACCATATCATTATTTTATACCAAAGACATAGTAATTTCTGCTTCGCTTGACAGCACACAGTTGTTCAAATAATTATAAACGATACTGTCTGTCTTATAGCAGTAATCAGATATCCCCTCGACCATTCGGGCCAAATAAACGAAAAAAAAAAACGAAAAAAGAGAAAGGTTATACAACACACTCCATCTGACTCAAAACTTTAATTAATTATAAGTAACGGTATTTTTTTTATGGTGACAGCTGTTGAATTTAATTTCTTCAAAGATAAAAAAGATTAAAAAAAAATGCTGTACCTGGTTTTGCAGTAACAAAAATTCGCTTAAAATTAACACCGGATTTACGAACATTTTTTGCATATCTATTTTTAATATCCATATATTAAGGAACTGTGGTGGAATCATAGAGTGCGTGGTTATCATACAGTGTGGGATATGAGAAAGAATGTCTGTATGAAAGGATGAGCGTGGAATGTGTATGATAAACGTATGAATAAACATTAAGATTCGTGTTGTGAAATGAATGTAGCAAAGTATTATCTGTGTAATTTGTATATGCATGATACTGATAGAATGAACAGCGATAAAAAAAAAGACAGTTTGTGTGTGGTGATGATAGCAATCTTGGTAACGTGTAATTTTTAATATAGACAGAGAAAGAAAGAATAAAAGGGTGTGTGCCCTGGAACGTATTTCAGTGTATTTAATATTTCTGTTATATTTCATTGTGCTTTTTATTGCTAATAGTTATATAAATAAATTGTTCCTACACATTTACTCACATGGAATAGGTATACATAAAAAAGAATTTGAAATTGCAAAATTGAAAGGAAATAGATTTGGATATACTTTCATAGCTCCATCAATAAAACTCAGCAAAAATTGCTAGGAATAATAGTAACTATTTTCGCAAATTTTACTCATAAGGTTTAAAAAGTCAAATTGATGGGTTTTGTAAATCTAGTGTTATGAAGAATGCTTCGATTTATCGAGCACTAAAAACAGAGGCCTACCTGTGATACTGTGTCTGAAGAAAGTTGAAGTCCTCCTTGATACGATCGCACAGCTCGCCGATCGAGAATTTATATTGCTGGCCAGGCTGCGGCGGACCCTGAAACACCAAACAAAACCGAAAGGTCAGATTCGTCCAATGATCCAAACAATCTTTCACCTACACATATTGTTCTCTCTGAGACTCGGTTAGATTTCGAAACTACTTCACCAACTTGTTAATTTACTTCTACTTGAAATATTCCTTCAAGTTTTTGTTCTCAACCACCAGTAGTCGAGTCGTTCAATTTTAAACGGCTTGAATGCAAATTAATTTAACACTAGAACTACCGACAATTAAAGTGTACTTATTTGCATAATAGAAATGAAATTGAAAATTACATAGAAAAATACCGAACATATAGAAAAATCTTTATTTAAACCTTCTGAAGAAGATTGAAATAAATTTTGGAAGCTAAAAATTTTACCATCGATGAATTTATAAGGTAATGATATGAATAATTATCAGTTGACCATTTTTACTGCTCTGGTAATTTTTGTGTTAATTTACTTGAAATATGAAATCGACTTTCCTTTTTTTCTGTTAAATATACCTTTACTTATGTCAATCTTAAACTAAAGGTTTTTACATTTTTCGTATCTTGTGTTTAGCATAGCATTGTATGTTGCTTCGTTTTTATGCATAGAGTTTCTCATCGTGCATACCTTATGACCAGCGTCAAAGGTTGCAAGAACGGAGCAAATTGACTTCTAACCCGAAATATAATCTGAACGATGTGATCGTATTACAGATACGTTCCAACAAACATTGTGTCTTTCGACGCCATTTTAGGTAACCATAATTTAAGGTTAAGTCGCTTGAATTCGCACGATTTCAAGTCAAGCTACTCGACTAACCCGAACGGAGCTTTACGTAAAAAAACCGTTCTCAAGGATGAACGAGCGAATGTTCGCACGGCAAACTCTTTGTCTTCAGGTTTGTCCGCGTGAAAACGCGAAAACGCATGTTTAAAGACCGCTCCCTGCATTGTTACGCTTTATAACGCTGCGAACGAACGAGTATAATTATCCTTTAACTGTATCTAGATCAAGTTAAATACCATTTGTCTGCGCGTAAAACAATGCTTTGAATGCTGTTTTGCGGTATCATTAGATATTCCTTTGGCTGTGCAATTCATTTACATTTCATTGTGAAACGGAGTAATAACGATCCTGTGAATGGCGCTGATAGCAACTGTTTTATGCGCTCTAAATATAGATAAATAATACACAGCACGAGAACGATAAACAAACTGTGTGTAATCCGACTTTTGTTTGCTTATGAGAAAAGAAAAATTGTAGATACTCAATTTTCTATTCTTATAACAACTGTTAAAATTAATATCTGCTATAAATAGAATGCTTGATAAGATTGTGGTTGTAGTCGATGCATACAACCACACTCTGTTTCTCCATTAACACTAGAACTAAGCAGTCAAAATGACCAATTGATGATTATTCATAGTTCACTATGGTAAAGCTTCTAAAATTTACAGTAATTTTCTGCAGAAGATATAAATAAAGATTTGTTTTATTCGGTATTTTTTTCATGTAATTTTCAATTTCATCTCTTCCATGCAAATGAGCACGCTTTAATTGTCGGTAGTTCTAGCGTTAATTATAACTGTGAAGTAACATTTATGTAGAGAATTAAAAAATAACGTAAACAAGGCAATACTATGCTGCTAAAGTAAATTGTCGAATAAAGGATATTTCCTAACTACAATCGAATAATCAAGTTTCTAACTTTCTAACCGCCATTTTGGAAACCTACCCAGGCATCTATCAAGCTCCTATAAAAAGTAATTGAGACTTAGCTATCTATCACTAAAGTACGGTTTCACTTCACGAAGTATCGCTATCACGGTTGCGATCTGTAATACACTTTCCAATGCGCGGCGTCGGCGTTTGAAAAGGAAGCCTTTCAAAGCAGTAGACGGCTAAAAGGTTACACCCTTAAACGACTCTGCT
Organism: Tetrapedia diversipes; assembly: GCA_033822845.1. Classification (NCBI taxonomy): domain Eukaryota; kingdom Metazoa; phylum Arthropoda; class Insecta; order Hymenoptera; family Apidae; genus Tetrapedia; species Tetrapedia diversipes. Next base: position 557,044 of record JAOPTO010002212.1, on the reverse strand, counting down.
TGATCTTGTTTGCATCCCTGTGCAACCCTGATGCGGGGTTAGGGACGAGGTAAGTACTTTCTCATGGCTCGAATAGGATTGTTCTGTGACCTCATCGGTGAAAATAACCTTCGATCGGTTTCTATTAACACTTTACCCAACCGAATGGGGAGATCTCCCATTTTTTCCGGAACAAAGGTGCTGCGATTGATTCTATTTACTTTTGTTATTACTTAATCTAAATAGGCGTCATTACTTAATCTAATTCAGGCATTTTTTTATTTCTAGCTTGAAATATTTAGAGTGTGTCTTATAATCTCTGAACTAGTGTTGTTCACAGTTCGTGAAATGCATTTTCTGCTTTTCCAAAGTACAATTTTTAATCAATTCTTAATACGCGATGGAGAGTGTTCGGTTAGGTGTGGCACCGTGGAGTTAGCTGAATGTTAATAGGCTCCCGGTCGGTGAAGTGTTAAACCTTTATTTCTTTTGATTTTCTCTGCGGTCAGACACGTTTATCGTTAACTCTTCATTACTACAACATTATATCGAATATAAAATGAATAATATTCCGTTATTAACCTTCATAATACCGATCCTTCTCAATACTTTATATCTCTCAAACAAAAGTTTGTAATAACTGTATATTCCCGGATTAAAATAAAGAATTTCATTAAGGTTAATATACACGGGTTATAAAAGCTCTCACTGTACAAAGCACGATTAAGAGTTACTCATACAATACAATAATATAAATGTAAATCCCGAAAGATATAAAAGGATAAAGAATGCAAATTCCTAAAGATATAAAAGGAGCCAACGAAAAGTCGATAGGCCCGTTCTATTGGTTGACATTATCATAAATTTATTTATTTAATTATAAACTGATCATTTTAATAAGACTTCCATGCGAATATCATACTTGAAACCAAAACATCGAAAATACATTCAAATAAAACATCTCCCCCCTATTACTGCAAGGATTAACCCTCGCGTGGCCGACGAATTTCCTTCAAAACCAAGAAATTCGCGGATGCTCTAAATGCGGGATCCTCCGATTTAGACGGCAGGCGTCGATCTTTCAAGCGCAATCGGACGTCGTGATTGCGTACGGAACGAACGGCAATCCTTCGATGTGCCGGATGCACTTGTCACGGCCCACGTAAGCAGCCGCCTCGAGGCGTGCACACGAACGCGGCCGGCATAAGCGGCGGAAATCGTGCCGCTGCTTTGGCTTCCGTTCGCTGATTACGCCTCCAGTTTAAACCTTAGCGGTACGTACACCCCGAGGAACGTGCACACCCCAACCCCCCTGCTACTTCCATACCCCCTCCGGACGCCGCCGACAATTTCAGCTCGTAAAGGCACGTCGTGGAAGCGCGAGGAAAAAAGGATTCAGGAAACACTTTAGATGGAAATCGACTCCCGCCGACCGCGAGAAACATTGTTTCCTGGCCGACGGAATATTCGTCGGGGGAACGAAGAAGTTTCTCGTAAAAGCGTGCCGCGCCGGCAGATATTGCCTCGTCGAGCATGAAGATGCAACCGGGTACCCCGCTCTGCTATCCTTTCGAGGATAATCGACTCCCGACACAGAAGGTAGAAGGGGGCGGTATAATCGGCCGGTAATTGTCGTTAATTAGCGGCGTCGAAGCATCCTATCTGAGTCTATTATTAATTAGCCGGCGTTCGATAAGAAGGAAGTGAAAAAAAGAGCTGGATAATTGTCGAGAGACTCGTGGAAGGTTCCTGTGTTTCCTGCGTTGCTTTATCCTTCCGTTACTGAAGCTCTGAGTACTTTAAGGATGACTATAATAAATATCGTTACTAGTCATTTACAAGCATTCCAAAGGGTAACTTACGCAAAGTCAACGCTGTATCCTAAAGCTAATTATAATTATTTACTGCTGAACGATTGTTATATCCTAAATGCGACTATAATTATCCATTGCCAAGCGATCGTTATGTTCTAAAAATAATTTTGGATCGCTGAGAGCTTCTTCAATTCTATAAGTGACCACAGTAACCTCTCCAATTTCACGCCAGTTAATAACCTTACTTAACTCATTCACTGCCAGACAAATTAAAAGTTTCTTGTTCTGGGTGCCAAGATTTTATTTGAAAGAAAACACGGAATTTATAATAGCAAAATGTAATAATATTAAGTTACAGACATAGCAACATTTGAAATGACATTTACTGTAATTTGAAAATGAAAAGAAAAACACTACGAGATATCTCGTAGCTGGCGTCGCTGAATAAAATTCCTGCGCTGGCTTGCCATTTGTAATCAATCTAAATTGTAGCACACCCTACGAGATATCTCGTAGTTGGCAGTGAATGGTTTAAACATAGAACATCATAACTGTAGCGTACAAAATAACGGCAGGAGAATCCACAGCAAAATGTCCCCAAGTGAACCCAGCAGCTCGACTACCTACACATTATTTCGTCGCGAAGGGGTTGAACCGTAAGGATCCGGTTATCCCGTGCGCCCGAGACGTTTGTGTCTGGCGTTTCATGAAATTTACATTGCACCCTAAAACCGGATGCGAGAGCACCTCCCGACAAGTCTCTCCTTACGATTCAAAGGAACATTTCAGGCACGTCAGCCGGATTTTCCGCACCTCTCACCCTCCCGGCCCCTCTTGCTAGGTATCTTACGAGATCGTTTCCCGTCCCCCGCCCCCGCGATCAATAAAGATCCCCGCCACGTATCCAACACAACTCCATACGCGGGTACGGTTTTATTCCTGTCGAAACAACGGGAGGTGGTGCGGGAGAGCGTCGGGAACGGCGGAAATAGCGGCGCAAATTCGGTTGCTGCCACGGCATTTGAGAGCCCGATGGAAACCCACGCTTACCGACTTTGGCGGCTGCTGTACCAGCGCCCACGACCGTAAAAGCCACATTATTACCGGTAGTACCGCTGCTACCCACCTCCGTATACCTGTCGGTAATAACGTTACGAGCGTGTTATCGATCGTTTTGCACGTCGTACCCCGCAAAACGGATACGCCACGACGGCCTCGTAAAAGCTGAAATAGTTCTCCACCTCCTTCACCACCACCGCCACCACCACCACCACCACCACCACCTCCTCCTCCTCTTCCTCTTCATCCTCGTTCTCCGCCACTCTGTCGCCACGATTTACTGTGTCCCGTGCACTTTCTCTACCCTCTTGCTTCAACCTCGTTCTTCTGTCTTGCTCAACCCCTCTTTCTAATATTATGCACCCTCTTTCTTTCTCTCTCTCTCTTTTTTTTGATAACGCTTCCTCTATATTTATCTATCTATCTATCTATCTATCTCTATTTCTCTATTTTTTATTCTCTCTTGCAACGCTTTTCGGATTTTTTTTTTATTTGATTCCTTTTTTAATCATTATTTTATAGTTATGATTAGGTTAAACCTGTCGTTCGCAGCAAAGGTATCTTTATTCGTAATACATATATGTAATGCGTGACAGTGAAACGTTTAGCTAAATTTTGATGTATTACCTTAATTTTATTCCAATCAAACTGTGGGCGGATCAACCGTCAGGTATTGAACGGAACAGTTTACTTATGTGAAGGAACAGACTTTGTAAGCTGCATAATAGGTAGAGAAATAAAAGAAAAGTTTATACCTATTTATTTCTGTATGGATTCGTACATGAGCTGAATAATCGTGTACGTGGAAAAGCAAGCGTAACTGCGGGATTTCTAAAGAACATCTGTGAGAATTTAATTCAGTACGCGGCAGCTCATAAATTACTATCGCGATTTCCATGCTAATTTCGTAGCTCATTAAGAGATCAATAACGATACAAAAAGCTAACTGTTAGATACGAATCTGCGGTTGTATACTTAATACATCGTTTCTGAGGCAGAAAAGCCTCGGTGTGTTTGTACGCGCGATAATTATCTAAAGAACAGCGGAAGCAGGCTGTACTTTCTCCGAGCCGTTTCAGTAACGATCCCAAACGCAACAGAGAATAAATATCGAACGAGAAATAAGAAACCGGCGATAACGCTTTCTAATTCTACGACCACCTTCAACAATCAACGGATATGACCATGGGCCTCTAGAGTTCAGATGAACCAAGCCGATTGAATTCAAATAACCCGAATCAATCTATTCATACGGAATCGGTTATCATTCCCGACTTCGAGCATCCAATTTACCCTACCCTTCACTTCAGCAATAAGCAAGTTGCGCTTCGTTTAGCTGAAGCGTGAAAAATTCAGAAAACGGCATAATTTTTGGCAATAGTATCACTTCATTTAAAAACCAGATTTCAATCTACAATCAATCAATCAATTTACTTTTGCCAGTATTTCATTAATTATTTTCTGTTATTCATTAAACAATGTGTAAACCTATTATGTTTAATTTCTTTTATATTTTTTCTCTCTATATCAACAAAAGTAAAAAATTCTTTATTTTTTGTATATGCTAATGGGGTTTCCCTACCCATAAATAAATAAATAAATAAATGATCTATTGTGAACACAAAACATGCAATAAGTAATTACTCAAAAGACATTCACTCGCGATGATACAGCGGAAATAAAGAAAGACAAGCCATTGGGACCTGTAGGAAATAATTTTGGCACACTCCACAACAAAAGTTTCTCATCACTATTCTAATCGAATTCGAACGACATCACACTGTGCACATTGCTAATAATCTTGTACAGGGTTACACGGCATAATAAATAAAATAAAACAAAAAATAATTCGATCACTTAACGCAAACCTAAATCCGACCTGAATTGCACCCTCCACTCAACTCGCTAGAACTCGAGTAATTTGTCCAATCTGACCTAGGCTATAAAACGCAGTCGGCGATAAACCGTGAAACTTAAAGACGACTTATCACGACTCTCTCTCACCCCTCGGGCGGTTGCAACCCTCCGGCAACGCGTTATCTCGAGGAACTCGCCACTCCCCTAAATCACACCATCTAACAACGCTCACCCTCCGCGCGTGCGGAGCAAAGATTCGCCGTGGGGTGACGGCGGCGCCCGATAAAACCCGGAGCACCGCGTTTATGAAACCAAACTACCCCTTTATGACTCGATACAGGCGGTTGCTTATCAGGTTAGGGTAATATTTGCCGCCGCCTAACGCGCTGCTGGTCGTCACGAAGCCGTCGAAAGCGACGTCGCGTATCTTTAGAAATCGCAACTTATTTCTTACTAACCAGCCATCGCACACTGTACGGCTATTACAATTGCTTAAACCGTCTACTCGTAACCGGTAATAATTTCTGTAAGGTTATTGATTTTTTCGATGGCTCTCTTTTCTCTTTTAACACGTTCGTCGCCCAGCGTGATTCGACTGTGTTTCTTGCTGAGCCCAAATCCGATTGCATAGAAAACTGGGGTAAAAATATGTAAAAATAGCAGAAGTTTTAATTTTTAATTTTTATTTTACGTATTTTATATATATATTATAGTTGAATAGTTATTACACTGAATTCCTTTTAAAATTGTAATTTAAAATCCTATTTAATTTTAAGAAAAAGAGCGTCACCCAAATATGGGTGACGTGGCGACGAACATGTTGATCTTTTGAGTACTATGGGCACATACAGTGGCTCCAAAAAGTATTCGTACACTATGTCACAAATAAATACGTTTAACCCTGAAATTTTGAGTCTGATAGAAGTATTTGAGCGACGTCCCTTCGAAGAACTTAGGCTAAGAGTATTCAACGCTCAAAGGGTTAAAAACTTAGCAATCACAGCGATGCGTAACTCGTAACTCATGAATGTTTTTATTACTATTTTTCCTTTTTTCTGTCTCTTCTTGTTCTTTTGCTAACGTGCCCATCTAACTCGTGTGATCTACTTTTATTTTCTTCCTTCGTTTATAACAAAGGGTTTACCCGGTTGAAAAATAAAATAAATAATCTTATTTGTCGCCTCTGTTCTCGCCACGTATCGACTAGACCCACCGGCCTCCTAAGCACACACACACACACACACACACGCGTGCACGTACGTCCACGAACGCTTAGAGGAGGAACAGAAGCAAATAAAGGAATGAAACCGGGGGAGCGTGTTTTTAAGCGATATCGAACACGTGTAAACGCATCGGGATACCCGCATCCGGTTAACGGGCCACCTTTAAAGGCCTGGCGGGAGGAACGAGCGAGTTAGAGGCGCTCGAGGCTCGCAAGAATCGACGCGTGCTGCTGATCGGCAGAATCGTTGATCCCATTTGTCCGCGCAAAGCCACCCGCGGTCAATCCAATTAATTTATTGGCTTTCGCCGCGGAACGAGCACCCGCGCTCACCACCCCTTGCCATGCCTCGCGCTTGTTCCAAGCTATACTTAACGGGCACGAGCTTCCGTCGCCGCGCAACGCGATAATGCGCACACCACGCTGGGCGAGGCTCGATCCTAAGCGATTTACCAACCAGCAACTCTCCTCGGTGAAATCGAGAACCGTCCACGGGTAAATGTCTTCCCGAGGACGATTTAACACTACTCCTACCACGACCGGTCAAATGATCGTTTTTAAAATTGTAATTATAATTTCATATGTACAACATAATTGAATCGCCTTTAAACTTTACACTTTTCCTCAAATATACGTATAATACATTTTGTCAATATTCACTTCTTTTTTCATTGTTTACTTTCTGAGAAAAATTTGCAGTCTGTCTTACGCGGGAATACGTGAAGTGTCGGTAGGAATAGTTTTAACCCTTTGCACTCTGTTGTCCCCTCTCAGGGGACATTAGAATTTATTAGTGAATCCGGGGAATCAACTTATCCCAGCGCAACCTTTCCAGAAATGCATGTTTCTGTGAAGTTTTCTGTTAAAATGGCACAAGATATCAAATCGAAATATGGTACAATTACCAAGATATATAAAAAGATAGTGATTTTCAGGAACCGAGAATACGTCCATCCAATATGGACTCCAAGATGACGCGGAGTGCAAAGGGTTAACCCTTCCGCGACGTAGGAGATTTAACCTGTTAGGTACGTCGCTCGACTATAATGGCTTTCGCGGATATCATCTCTTTATATATTATACCCAATTGTATTATTAACCCCTTGACATACAAATAAATACAAATATATAAATTATATAAATTACAAATAAATCGGAATTTGATGCGTCCGAAAAATACTATTTAATTTGGCTTAACTGAACCAGTTATATGCAAGCTTAAAAACGGAACATTTCATTTTAAATAAGCCTCGCGCACAATTCAGCCATGCTTAAAAGGTCAACCCCTAGGTTATTGAGGGCACCTATAGGCGCTTATAAATTTTACGTTTGTGACACTGAGAACGCCTATAGGCGTCCTGATATTTACTTGCAAGGTGACGATGACGATGTGGATGTAGAAAAAAATTTGGGAAAATTTGGAAATTATTTTGGGATTTTCTTGAATTCTGAAGGGTTGCTTGGGAGGGATGAAAACGTAGGGGGAAACCGAGAAATAGAGTTAAAAGATATTGTTGGGATTTTATTTCGATTTGGTCCGGATAGTTTACTTTGAACGATAGTTGAAATTAATCTATTAGTTCTTTTTTTCCCTTTTTATTTGCTGAAGCGTTGATAGTGCAAGAAGGGTGCTTGCAGGGGATAAAAATATATGTGCAGAGAATCGAGTAAAAAACTGAAAAACATTTCCAGAGCTTATTTTTCAAGATATTTCCATATATTTTCCTATGAATATTTTTCATCGTACCACTTTCAAAACACACACACACACATATATTTTTTTTTCATTATTTACCCGACATCATATTCCCGTTATTATCAACGAAAACGTTAGCTGGAGAATTTTTGAAGTGACTGGCTTAAATTAATCACCCAAACCGTTCTTGATACCGTAAAATAGAATTTACTCTCTCTGCAAGTTCGATTCTGTGATCGCGTTTCCTCTCTCTCTCTCTCTCTCTCTCTCTTTCTCTCTCTCTATTCGCAACGAGACAAATCTCCTCCTTTCGTTTCTAATATTTCACCGAAAGCAAACGTTCCTGCCTAGAATTTTTATCGAAACAGCTACCACAGAAGTTTAATCAAGATTTCGTGTCCGATGACGTTAAACGTTATATTACATCCACCTGAAAGCAGAAACGGATTCGCAATCTGCGTGTACGAAAGCTACAAAGGGCGAGGAAGGGTGGTGGAGAGGGGAGGGGGGTGGGGTGGTTCAACCATTTTTTACCCGCACCCGTTTCACGAGCGTATAAACAATATTTTAATAAAACTTTCCACCTGTTCGAGGATATACCTTATATTTTTCACGAAACGCTCGTCCACTTTCAGCCGACGTTAATACCAGTTCCACGGGATACATATTTCATCTACTTGGCCGGCAAAAGTGGTTTTTTCCTCGTTTCCAGAATTCCGTGCTCTGTATTATTTTGCCGCTACACACCGGACCCGCGTCGCTACGTTATAATTGCCATTTTATGCGCGAAACCGGACCGCCGCGAATGTTTCCATTTAGAGATACTCGCGGCATTTAAAATGCACCGTGCGTGTGTACTCTTTCCTATACCGAAATATTTTCGCGCAAGCGGAAATATCTTTACGGTGGAACGTCTGGTTTCTTCCGGAGCAGTCGGGTAAACGTTTTTCGGGTGTATCGATTAACGATCGCTTTCCAAACCCTCCAGTCGCCCATATTTCGCTGTTTTACAAGTAGTAACGTGTACAATCGCGATCTTAGAACACCCGCAGAAGTTCCATGTCAGCACACTTAAAAAGTTGAATTTTTAACCCTTTGAACTCGAGAGGCGACTGTCAGTCGCCAAATGATAGTTTCGCAAATTTCCAGACTTTAATTAATTTGTTTATTAGTCAGACCCATCAACACTAGTGTTGTTAACATCAGGAGTTAAATAGTTATGTATGTAAATGTTAGTATGTCACTTAACTAAACTAAATGCCGTTTAATATAGGAATCTTAGTCAATATTTCGAATTTGAAAATTTTTGAGATTAGTATCATTAGGCGATTAACAGTTACCTCTCGAGTGCAAAGGGTTAAAAATGTGCGAAATAGCGAATTGTACGAAAATTGAGTGGCGCCTGTACTTTGTTAGTCGCAAAGTGACGATCGCCTTGTTACACAAACATCATAAATTCACAGTACAGGTACCGAAACAGACAAAATATAGGTCAGTTTCTTATAACGCCTTGTAATATTGGTAAATCTACGAACTGTTCTACGAACTGCAGTTCTCAGAGGGTTAATACTAAATTGAAGTAAACTCGATAGAGTATCTATTAAACTGAAGAGTTTCACCGGATAAAAATTTGTAAAAACAGTTCCTCTGATACACAATAAAGAAATTAAGGAAATTTCTGTGAATAGTAATCATAGCAAAATAATTTAATACTTTTAAGTAATAAAATTTAAATCTTTTCCGAAATAATTACCCTGTTATTCTTTGAGCAAATTTTAACGATCAATTACATGCCACGGATTCATTAAAAAATGGACGTGAATAAAAATTCGGTGTTTAACGAATTTACAAATCCCTTGTCCAGCGCTAACGAAATATTCGAATAGCTTAATGTGAATTAATGAAACAGTGTTAAAATATCAACCAAGTATAATCTTACACCCTCTTTACAACAACATGACAAAAACTGTTTGTGTTTATCTGTGATCAGTATGTAAAAACTTCTTTCAAATACCAATGACCCACATAACACACGCATCTGGGCTTAATCTCCTTGAATTAAAATTTCCTTCCGCAAACGAACCCCCCGTCACCGTTGTTCCCTCGCCGGGCTCCGACAGACCGGCAAAAATCGACGAACAGAAAAAAAAATGGGGGCGATCCGGATGATCGAGCGAGCCGGAAGATTAAATTCAGATTTTTCGATTTTAATGTTATTAGTTTAACACGGGGACAGGATCCAATATCGTTCTCGCGGGGCGATTGTCGCGATCAAATAAAGGCGTGATAAACACGTGTCGTCCCAGGGAAATCAAGTTAAAACGGGACCGTAAAAATTTCCCCGGGACACATTGTTTGCCGTGGCGCGTGTACACGCGTGTGCATGCGTGTGTGCGTGTGCCCTGCCTGGCGCACACGGCCGTATCAATAATAAAGCGAGCACGTTCCCCGTGTACTCAAACCGAAATGCCTGGTAACACGCATTCTCTCTCTCTCTCTCTCTCTCTCTCTCTGATTTTTCAGAGGAAAAATTGCTGGGATACGCGCCGCAGGGAAAATCCGTTTTTCGTCGCGGTTTAAAATATTCATCGTTTTACATCGAATAAAACGGGAGCAGGTACAGGGTAAGGGGGAGAGGAGAAAAAAGAGAGAGAGAGATGGAGATAGAGATAGATAGAAAGCGCAGGGATAGTGAGAGAGAGCGAGAGAAAAAAGAGAAAGAGAGAGAGAATGTGAGAAAGGGAGTAAAGACAGAAAGAGAGAGAGAGAGAATGTGAGAAAGGGAGTAAAGACAGAAAGAGAGAGAGAGGGTGTGTGTGAGAGAGAGAAAAGAGAAAAAGACAGTGAGAGAGTGAGACAGAAAAAGAGAGAACGAAAGAGAGTGTGTATGTGAGAAAAAGAGAGAGAGAGAGAGAGAGAGTGAGCATGGGAAAGAAGGTTTTCGAGCACACGTGCGCGCGCGCGAGCTGTACCGGAAAATGCGGTTAGCTTCCGTCGAAAAGCGAAACGCGAATTATGTCGTTTCGACGAATAATGATGAGAGAAGAGAGCGCACACAGCCGGCACCCGTCAATCAGTGTCCTTTACGTCCTGCGGCCGATTTAATTATCCGATAGCCAGCTCCTCTTCTCTCACCTCCCCCCCCTGGCCGCCCTGTTCAAACCCTTCTCGCGTCATGTCCTCTACCCCTCTTTTGTCCCTCTCCACTCGTTTCCGTTCTTCCTTTTTATTATTTTCCCCGATCGAGAGCAATCACAATAACGCGATCGGTATTCGACTGGCGTGCACGTTTCGAAAACTGTCCGTGAAATCGTCCGCGGCCACCGGGGAAGAATTAGTGCCGACGCGTGACAGGACCGCTTGAAACAGGGGGGGGGCGGGTTTACGGCGAAGGGGTTGGCGCGTGGTTTGGCGTTCGACTCGGTGTGTAACATCGACGCGTTTGGATCGTGGTGTGTAACACAGGGAGTGTTTTGTTGCCGCTGAGCCGTGTGCAGTTTCCAACAGAAATACGTAGAGCCCGGCCCCGAAATCGGTCGAGCGGAAAAGTAACACGTGTTTCGGTGTAACGGAACAGTGATTTCGAAGACTAAGGGCAAAAGTAAAATGGGCCTCGGAGGGTTTATTGGGAAGTTGAAAAATTGCAACTGGCGATTGAAGATTTCTAAGTGTTAGAAAGTATTCAAAGTATTGTAATAAATATATGTTCTAAGTATTAATACTTTGCCACCCAAACGGGGTGATCTCCTATTTTTTCCCTCGATAATACACTGCCATTGTTCCTATTTACTTTTGTTATTAGTTGGTCTTGAGGTAGTATTGAATTTACTGAAAATTGTACTTTGGAAAAGTAGAAAATGCATTTGATGAATTGTTAATAATACTAGTTCAAGGCTAACTAATAATAAAAGCAAATAGAAAATCAATATCAGCGCTTTTTTTAAGACGAAATAGGAAATCTCCTACTTTTTTTCAACAAAGTGCCATTGATCCTATTTACTTTTGTTATTAGTAGGTCTTGAGCTAGTGTTGAATTTATTAAAAATTGTTTAAAACAGCAGAAAATGCATTTGATGAACTGTTAACAACACTAGTTCAATACTAACGAATAATAAGAGTAAATAGAATCAATGGCAGCGCTTTGTCAAGGGGAAAAATGGAAAATCTCCCCATTCGGTTGTAGCTAAGTATTAAAAATAATTTCTCAAAAAGAATTGTAAACGTTTGAACAAAGTATTCTCTACAGATTTCCTATTCAAACATTCTAAACGAATGCTAACGCAATTGTCTTCATATTTTAAAATTAGCCAAAATAAAAACCAAAGTCTAATTCTTATCAGCAACTAATCAATATTCTCTGTACACTATATCAGTTAACACTAGGTTTTCACCTGAGCCCTAGTGAAGTGATTCGAACTCCATGAGCAAAATTTCCAAAGCAATTGTTATTGCTCCTAGCAATTTTATCTAACTTTTATCGATGAACCGATAAAAATATACCCAAATCTATTTCCCTCTCAGTTCTGCAATTTCAAATTCTGTTCGATGTATACCTTATTCCTTAACATATGTAAATTGGGAATAGATACACAAGAAATGTCCGTAAATCTAGTGTTAAATCCATCGATAAAGTGAAACGCGAATAATAAAACAGGGACACGAATCTTACGATAGCTGCTGAAGCTTGAAAAAAAAGCGTAACGCCGATTCAAAGCTAACTCTCGCTGCGAGGAGGAGGACGATCGTGACAAAGAGTGAGAATTAATATCGGGAAAAATGTTCGAGGGACGTCAAAGATTTGGCAAAAAGTCGCTGGTATTTCTGTCGATTTCATTATCTCCATCTGTCGCCCCCTTTTTTCGTCGACGTCCCGTTATACGGGTAGTAGGTATCCGGCGCTTTAGCCGATCGCAAAAAGACGTCGCCCCGTGTCGAAGAATAGAATCGACGAAAAGGAGCCGAGGCGATCGTCGAGCAGAGTCGATACGGCGCAACGCGATTTCTTCGCGTTCACGGACACACAGAGGGATCCATCGAGCCGTATAAAACGTCTCGTTTATTCTTTCGTCCCGATGCTCCGTTTATTCTCAAAGCGGCCCGTCGTCTGCCACGATTTCCCCGGCGAGCACGTCAAAGGTCGAGGGGGGACCGTTTAATAGAACGAATTCCAAGAAGATAAAGAGCGAGAAGAGCAAGCACGGCAACATCCTATTCATCTACGGTGCTCGCTTAGCGTTCGAGGACGAAAAGGTTGAAAAGGAAATTACCGTTTTTCCTTTGGCTGAAACGGTACTAAGTAGATTTGGGATAAGGTGAGAAACATTGAACGTGGAAACACTTAACCATTCTATAACACGATACTTTGTGTTATTATTGTTAATTATCGGGTTCTGATAATAGGCAACAACAGAATATCAAGATTGTTAGATCGACAAAAGGAAGATTATTGAACTGCACAAAAAATAAATATACCGTATTACATCGAATATAGTCCGTTCGAAATTTTTTGATTAGTAAAAAAGCTGCTACATTCGAATTTGTTGAATAAAGAACGGGGGAATAAAATATTTAACGAAATATTTCACCGTTCTTATGCATCCCTTGCTTTAACAAAATCAATCATCACATGTAATCATTAATTATTGTATATATATCAATTAAACAAACTTATGTACTTTGTTCTATACTTCATTCTTTTGGTAGAAATATATTCTACAGAATTAAATTTATCATAAACATATGTTTTCAGCACATTAACACTAAATTGTCGAAGTGACTCACTTGTAAGTTTGTCAAGTTCAAGTATCATGTGAAAGGAATAGAAGTAAGGCCGTTTGTGCTAAATGTAATAAAAAGATCTGCGAAAAATATAATTTAAAAACAGCATATACATGTAAAAATTGTTTCGAGCAAACTTTCTTAAAAATAAACTTTCATTTCTCTTAAAAACTTCAGTTTTCACGTTTGAGTCAAATTGACTCATTTCTGGCAAAATAGGTATATATATCCAACATCCGGCAATCTAGTGTTAAATAAATATGTCTGCGTGTAGTACAGGTGGCACAAAAGCATGTTAACCGAGTAACAGGAAAGTTAACTGCACAATAATAATCGATCAGCACTTCAACGACCCATTATCAATTAAAATTCTTCCGTCCAGCTTGTTTTACGCATCCTGCTGCGTAGCATTTCTAAAAACCGCGATAAAAGCGATAAAACGCTTGGTCTGTCAACCAAGATGGAAATACCAAACGAGAACACATTTAAACGTGGGCAACACCGCCGGTATCTTGTCCCATCCTTTCAGGCTAATGTTTGTTACGAACTCTAATAACTCGACGCCGCACAAAGTGCATTACCTATGCATCAGAGACAGAGGGAAGGATAGTGGGTGGGAGGGGGGAGGGGAGGAAGGGGGTCGTAGGAGACGGAGGGAAGTTAGGCGAGCGTGTCATGGCGCGCATTACGGCGGATAGTGGCAACAGAACCAATCAGTTGCGTTTGCAGCCACTCAAGTACGCTTAAGTGGCGCATATCAGCACGCCTAATTACGTTAGTTCCATCGATCCTGCCCGTCCACTAAAGACCCGATTATCAGCATGCATTATCGGCCGAGTTAAGGGCCCTTCTATGTACCGTGTGTCCCCGCCGCTCCGGTTCTGCGCCTCTTCCGTGAAAGCGAAACACACACGCGCGTCAAACCACTAAAGATACATTAATCATTCGACGGATCGATCCCTGGGATAAGCCGCCTCTCTCACTGGCAAACCCCGTGGCTTTATACATATTAACGGGCCAGCCAGAGAAAGCGTCGTCGCCCGCTTCGCCAATTTAATCACCGTAATTGCGCGGCAATAATTAAACGAAAAGTTGAAAGCGGCAATGGCGGCAATTACCGGCTACGACGCACCGGAAGCGAGATTCTTGCTCGAGATCTCGTTAGAAGATTCTTAACAGGCGGATTATCGTTTATGGTAGCATCAATTTCTTTTTTTGGAAACAACACACCAACTTTAAAAGATCTCTAGCGATTTCTTATGAATTAACCCTTCCGTTTTGAGCGCCGTTTATAGACGGCGTCCATGAGATGACCTGTGGGTACGAGCACCGCTTTTAGGCGGCATCCAAATGTATTTTGTATTTCAATAATTTTATATTTTAATAATATTGTATTTTGATAATTTTATATTTTAATAATATTGTATTTCAATAATTTTATATTTTAATAATATTGTATTTTGATAATTTTATATTTTAATAATATTGTATTTCAATAATTTTATATTTTAATAATATTGTATTGTAATAATTTTATATTTTAATAATATTGTATTGTAATAATTTTATATCTTAATAATTTTGTAAGTCTTTTCATATTAAAAATATAAATGTACTTGTTACATTAGAGCAACGATTGTTTTATTCAGCACATTTGTCACATTAAGCATCCAATAACATTACCAGCAATTATTTTTATCTCTTTATATCTTAATTTCATTTTTTTTAAAAAAAGCACGCCAATTCAATATATTCTCGAATCTCTAACGCTACAAACTCTTCTCAATTGTACTACACACCCTGTCTGTACTGTACTGAATTTATTTCTTATGTCTGTAAATTGGACTACGCCAGTATATTAATTAATAAATTAAATTAATGAGAAAAATTGATTTGACGTAAAAATGAGTTTTAACGTGTACCGGAAACAGTACACGTGGCAGGGAACGGGACCCGTCGATTTGACGGGTTTTTGACTTCAGGAGTAAAATTTGCAAAAATAATTACTACTATTCCTAGCAATTTTTGCTAAGTTTTACTGATGGAGCAATACAAATATACCCAAATCTATTTCCCTCTCAGTTCTGCAATTTCAAATTCTTTTTAATGCACGCCTATTCCTTAATATATAAATATTAGAAATAGATATACAAGAAATGCCCGTAAATCTGGTGTTCAAGGAGGTACGTTTGATACGGTGTTTTCAGCGAGTGGAAAGTTTTCGAGAAAATCGGAGCTAAATCCTCGGGGAGATAGCGCAGAAGGACAGGGGAAAACGGAGAATGACAGAGAAGAGGTTCGAGGGCTGGCGGTTTTCCTCGCACCGCAAAACCGCCAACACGTGGCGCGGATTCCGAAACCGCCCGACGACCAGAGCCGACCGCATTCGCCCTATAACTGGACCGACTTACACCCTCGTAGTTCGAAAGCCCGCCACTGGTCAAGGTCCTTCAGGTTCGTACGTGGATTTTGGGGGATGAATCGTTACCAACTTGTGTCCATTTTATTCAGTGCACGCTGCAACTTTTTGTTCTTTTTTTTCTTTTTCTATCAGATCATTTTATGTTGAATGCTAATAAATATTGTGATACAATATTGTGATCTGTTCCAATCAAGATCTAAAGTATTAAGAGGCATAAACTAATAATAATAACTAATTGTACCGAGCGATTTTGATTTGTCTGTCCTTTTGTTCCTTTTTTATTTTAAGTAATTCAGAATTTTTCTCAGAACAAATCTTTTATTGTATTTAAAGGAGACCTCCTCCTCACCTCTCCTCACCTGCTCCTCGTTTACCAATTAAATAAATGTATAAATTTTACGAGTAATTTTTATTTTAAGATGAACTCCAATATTTTTATCCGATTGAGGAAATAACGTGTGTAACTGCGAGTACAAATATTGAAACGACGATTTTCAATATGTTAATGATTTTTAATTAAACCACTTATTATGTTTTAGTCGAAAAATAAACGTTGGTAAATTTATGCACAGAAAGGGATTAACTGCAAATTAACTGAAGAGTAGTATTTAACTCTTTATATGTGTGACACATCCCTTGCTAAATCGACGTAAGCTGAAAATTGTTAATAAATACCTTAATAAACGCGACGCAGTTATAATTTCGTGAAATAAAACTTCACTGAATATCGGACACGTCCACAACGCCGGCTTTAATTTCAAGCTAGCAACGACTAAAAAATTAATTATCATACAGAACGGTATGAATTAATTTAAAAATATTTTATACCGTGTACCGTGAGATCATTTCGCCCGGTGAAATTACTTCCAAGGTAAACTTAAACGATACATTTCAATGGGGTGATCCCAAGGATAAACGTAAAAAAAGTGGAAATATCACACCCGGGGTATTCGTTTATCAAAAACGAAACCGACTCAGTGAAATCGACCGTTTTTCTCTTTCCGTTCCCCGGGTGATCGTTACCAGGCAATCACGGCCTACGGCGATCTATAATCACGCTAAATGGCTTTCTTCTCTCCGTAAAAAAATATACATAAGAGCTGGAAACGATCGTTCGCTAAAGCATCGTGCCCGTTGCAATGAAGCAATATGAACCGTGCAATTAAGATAATAAATAAATTACGCGCAAAGTACTGGAGGAGTCCCGGTACAAAGTAATGATTCCATGAATAAGAAACCGCTTCTCGGATCTCGATTTAATCGATCTACCGTGGAATCGATGGAGCCTCGCTTAATAAAAATCGTAGTATTTGCTGTGGAAATGTAAAAATTGCCGTAAAAATGTTGTGGAAATAATCTAAGGGAAATAAGCTATGAAAAATTTCTTATAAAATAAATATTTGGAAGGAAAACCGAAAAATGTACAATTTCTCAATTTTGTTCAGGTTCCACGAAGGCAACCTGTATCGTATACGTATCTGAAATCTATTTATCGTCAATTGTGGTAATACGATAATAAAAGTTGTAACATTAAACAACCATAGATGAAAGCTTTAAAATAATTAGGAATCATAGAGTATTTTTAATCGGAAGTTAAGTAACTTTTTTAATCAAGCATTAAAATGTCCTCCTTGGAAAATGGTTTCATTTATTTTCTTTCATAAGAGAATGAATATTCAATCATATATTCATTGATATTCAAGGGTAAAACAATGAACCAACTTCTAATATATTACCTGACGATAATGAATACCAAAATAAGGATGAGAAACAGAATATGGTAAAATATGGAAAGCAGAAAAATAAGAGCATTCTAATCTGTTACCTAACAGTAATGAATATCGAAATAAGGATGAGAAACAGAATATGGTGAAATATGGAAAGTAAAAGAATAAGAACATTATAATGTGATACCTCCTAACAGTAATGAAGTATGAATATCGAAATGAGGATAAAACAATGTAAACCATCACCAGAGAACCATTCCAACCTTCTTTCGTAGCAAGAAATCAAGAGTCAATGGCAACGCAAGCCGAACACGTCTTAGACAACCGCGACACGATTCGCAGCTCTACAATTCGCGGTTCTCCTCCAGCCGTCTCTACCCCCGCGAAAGTAGTTTCGATCAAATAGACACGGGGACGTCTGCTTCGACGCTCGAATACAAACGGATTACCAGTCAGCCCCTGGGGTTGCCGAGGCCGCGAACACGGAAATTATGCAACGCGATAACAGTTCCCCTAATATCGCCAGACAATGCGTCTCAAGATTTGCATGAAGTACAGAAAGAGAGAGAGAGAGCAAGACTATGGATTTCGAGGGGTAGGCGAGCAACCAACAACGAACGCAGAGGGAGAAAAGGAAGAAAATGAAACGAAATAAAAATAAGGGAAAAGAGTAAAAATGAGATAAGAGGAAGAAGAATAGGAAAGAAAAAGAAGTGAGAGTGGGATAAAGAGGGTGGGAACGAAAATTTTAACCCTTTGCACTCGAGAAGTGATTTTAGTCGTCTAGCGATACTAATATCAAAAATGTTGAAATTCAAAATATTTACTAAGTAACCTATATTAAATATTATTTAGTTTAGTTAACACTAGAACTACCAGAACAGTCAAAATGACCAATTGGTGATTATTCATGGCAGCCTTGTAAATTCACTGTGGTAAAGTTTTCAAAATTCACTATGATTTTTTGCAGTACGTATAAATAAAAATTTGTTTTCTATCTATTCTCTTCCATGCAAATAAGTACACTATAATTGTCGATAGTTCTAGTGTTAAGTGATATACTAAAATTTACATATATGACTAGTTAACCTCTGAGTCTGACGAATAAACAAACTAACTAAAGTTTGAAAATTTGCGAAACTATCATTTGGTGACTAACATCCATTTCTCGAGCGTAAAGGGTTAAGAGTGTGCATTAGGGGATGAAGTGAAGTGAAAGAGAAAGCCTGGCACATTAAAGAAGAGGATGAACAGAGAAACCAACGCACGCCTCGTCGACGGTGTATCTTATTGATCATTATGATTATTCCCCGAAGCAGACTGCGAATTCACCCCGAGAGTACGGGTGTCGACCGGCATTTGCATAAGCAATGCATTTTGATTCGTGGGCCCACACTGTGAGCGGAACACGGAATGACATAAATAATGCATGGCATAATGATCGCGCCATCGTCTCCCGTGCGTCTCTCTGTCGCAAACGGGAACGGTTCTCGCGTTAGTAATTCTTTGGTATACGAAAGAGGTCTGTTCGCGACGTACGCGATCCCTTTTAACACATTGCGGACGGCTCACGAGATATCTCGTTTTCATGTTTTTCTTTTTTTATTTAATCGGCAACTTAAGCAACCAGCCGCAAATATTTCTGTTACGTAACCATGGTAACGAAGCCTCTCGCATTCCTAAGTAATTTTAGCGAAACAAATGAATCATTCCAAGCATGTAGAAATGATCAGTCATTATAGCATGTTTTTGGAACTGTTGAGGTATAGGAAACTTATTTCTACCTGAAAACTCTCCATACTGAAATGGTTTAGGGGGTAGCAGGTATAAAGTGTTTGCGCTGTCGCCGCTTTTAGTTAGTCCATTGCTATTTGTATTTTGCGCCAGTCATATAGACCACCGATATACTTCATTAATAAATATATAGTTCATTTTTCGTTATTTAATTTCTTTTTCACATAACCCCTCAACAGGAACGTTCGAAAATGTGCGGTCTTTGAGGGCGTGTTGAACGCGCAGAGCCCCGTCCGCAATGTGTTAATACCGTCAACGATAATCGAGAAACTTCTCCTGTATCTCGTTACTGAAAACTGCCGGATACATCGGTGTGAACACCCACTTCCGGTTTTATCATTCTGTTTGTAACCAGGCCTATTGTTCTGTTAGTCTGGCAACATTTTGTACAGTCATAGTAAATGATTATACGGTATACATATTGATGACTGCTTAATGTGATGATTATAATTGAGGCCATCGATAATTGGCACTCGAATTGGCAATGGTCACCCCTGTGGGGTCGTCCCGGTGACCGTCGACAATAAAATTAATTAAAAAGGCTAAAATCTGATGAACAGAAATATTTATGTAAAACTTTAAATACTGTTCCTCTCTCTAGGGGAGGTCATGGTTGATGGAACTGAATAGAAGAGGGGGCAACGAGGATATTTTGAGTTGTGGAAAGAATGAGGTCAAAGATACCTAATAAAGAATAAAAAGGACAATAGGCAATAAATTGTAGGGTAGATTATAAATTATTTTGGTGAAGAAACATCGTTATTTACTAGTAAGCTGAGGCGTATAGGTTAGGTAAGATAGAATCTGTTAATGAGTAAGAATGTGATATTATGAACATGCGTAGATGCAAGTTCTATTGTAATAAAGCAGAATTCTTTGTATTTCTTTATGGAAAGCAAATAAACCATCTATCTATTTGTTCCCGTCTCCAATGGCGCGCAATGACGACGAAGTAGCGCACGCGCGGGTGCGCCAAATTTAACTGTTTGCACTCGATTGCGTTGATAATCAAACGATAGCAATTTTGCAAGTTTCCGGAAGCAAATATTCGTGTTTAAAAATTTCAGCAGTACTTATCTGAATTAAACAAGTGTTAAGATAAATAAATTCTGATTTCTCTGATTTCAGTGTTTTGCACTTCGAAATTTTCGAAGGCATACGAAGAGTCGTCTTTCGAGTGCAAAGGGTAAAATTCAAATTACGACCCCTTATCGCCACTCTCGCCTCCATATGTGCAATATCGCACGAAAAATTTCTTTTCATTTCCCGTGTCGGGCACCGTTCGTAGTTACGCGGATGAAGCTGAAAACACCTGACACACTCGGTGGGACACAAACACAGGAGGGGCGCATATGCTGCACAACAGACAGTCCCCCTTACCACCGTCGCCGCCAATCTTCCCTCCTTTTCCCTTCGACTTCGTTCCTCCCTTCCTCCCACTCGCTCGCTCGTTCCGGCGAGCACTCGTGCAGATCCGCCGATAAGAGGCGGCCGCGGCAGTTTAACCCGGCGAGCAATTAAGGCGATACGATCGGTGCTCTCGTGAAATAACGTCACACTGCACAGAGCTGGATACGTGGATAAGTGCTACCTCTGTGTGGTGCTCGTTCTTCCTCCTCTGCCACCTCTTGCCCTCTCGTTTCCGCCTATACCTCGTGCCCTCCATCGCGCCGCGTTTACGTCTCTCTCTGCAACAGCCACAGTCGTTTCACCGTCCACGTACACACGCTTTCTCTATCCGCCCTTTTATCTATTATGCCGTGAGTCGCGCCTGTATACCGGGTGTCCCGGGTCGAGCGGTGCAAAGGGGGTCGCAAGGTCGTTCTACGGGCAAAAACAAGCCGAAAATGTGGAACGAAATTTTTTCGTACGACGCTTCGTTTTAGTGAAAACGGGACTTGAAGGTTTATTGGATATGGATGCACTCGTTTGATAGCACTTTGTGTTTGATAAGTTTTACTGTGCGCTACTTGCAATTATTAGTAGTTGCTAGTTGTAACTACACAGCGCGATGAAATGTATACTTTTCAAGCAATTCATTTAACTAATATATACATTGTTTGTAAGAGGAACCAGATAATCATTGGGTGACGATGGCCAGAGTGGTCATTAGGGCCCCCATAAACCAGAGGTCCTCAATAAGGGTTGGGACCGAGTACGCGCAAGACTCGGTCACGGCCGCTAACACTTTCCAGGTCCGTACCAACGGCGGGTTTGTTTTTCGGGAAAGTGTAAAGTGGGGATGCGCCCATAAAAGCATGAGAAAAGGGGCATAGTTAGTTAGTAAGACAACAACCGTATTTTACGAACGAAAGGCAATTTTGTAAAGAAATAAAGTAACCCTCACACAACGAATATTTATTAAGCCTTTAAGTGCTGAACACTCTAGATCGAAATGCTTTGCGTGGATAGCATTATTGTTAGTCATACACTAGTAAAATGTCGCTCGTCTGCATTGTACCTGAACCCTTTGCACTCGAAAGTTGACTATCGGTCACCAAATGATAATTTTGCAAACTTTTAAATTGATAGAGTTAGGTTGTCGTATAAGTAAATTTTAGTATATTGCTTAATTAAACCAAATGAAATTCAATATGTGTAAATCTTATTACATATTAAAATATTAAATAAATAAAATCTTTGAAGTTAGTATTACTGAATGACTACAAGTCACCTCTCGAGTGCAAAGGATTAAGCGCTGATATTTAACCCTTTGAGTACTGAATACTCTGGTTCAAAATGCTCTAGGTGGATAGCATTATTGTTACTCATACAATAGTAATTGTGTTGCAAGAAGTGAAAGATCGAAAAATAAACGTATATGAATGCTGAATATTCCAAGAAGCGAAGATAGCGACTGCCAATTAGAGTGTAGTAACAAACTTCCACCTAGAGAGACAATACTGTAGTAGATTTCGCCAGACGCATATATGCGTCCATAGCACTCAAACTGTCAAATAGAAACAGTCAAATGCACTTTCAACAAATGTTCTATAGGGTCTTTATTTATGTTATAATACACGATTTAGTTTGATATGGTAGCAAGATGTATGTAGACTAATTAACTGTAGCAACCAGGGAAGTTTGGTTTTTATATTCCCTGGACGCGTCAGCAGGGGGAAAATGTGGAGATATGCAAACGATTTTGCGAGTGTTTTCCAGATTTTAATGAGACTGCAATCAGACACTCGTATCAATGAAGGTCGACTGGCCGTTCGGGCCGACATTCAGGCCCTGTTGTACACTGTTTGATGCATCCCCTTAGAACACCCGCAGAGGTTCTACGTCACCGCAGTTCAAAGTCGTTTATCTCAAAAACGAAGCGTCAGGCGGAAAAATTCTGCTTTACGTTTTCGATTTACGTTTGTACGCAGAATAATCTTCTACCGCGTTTTATCACTCGTCCCAGGACACCCTGTACATACAGCGGCAGCTTGTGCAAACGCGCGTGGTTTGCATCGCATTTTCACGTGCATGCACCGCAACGACCACCACGACGACTACGACGACGACGATGTTGCTAGTAGGCGGCGACAACGACGACTATGAGAGGACGACCAGCTGTGTGTTTTCTCTGCGGTGCTTGCTGTTGGAGCTCTCTGTTGGTCCGCGGCGCGTAGGGATCGTGCGGACGACTTAACTTAATAACACGGCACCGGTGACGTTTATGCACTCGGCGTTGCCCCAAGTAAATGTACCGTGGGGACCTTGCTTGTAAGCCAGACACCGACAACCTTTTTCCTCCCCTCTGGCCCGTGGCCAATTAAACTTAAACACAAATTACAACCAGTCGGAAACGTTTCCGTGGCCTAGACGACGACGGTTGTCGAGCGCATGCGACGCTTGATTAGCTTGGAAGCTATTAGACAGCACGGGACTTGATTCATTCGGAAATTATGCAAAAACATGTGGATTAGCTTAAGACTATCGCTTCATCCTCGCGAAGACATTGTTAGATTTCGAGATTTGAGGGTTTTCAGATGTTTTATTTCTGCCAAACCTTAATTTACAAGATCTAACACGTTACGAACTATAAAAATAAAGGCTACTGTGTCGTAGCTGGTAAGAAAAAATGTTCTTCCTAAGTTTCTTATTGTCTATATATATGGCTTGAAATTTAGGGATAGAGAAAGAGCCCAGGAGTTAACGAACAGATATGGGATAGATGATTTGGGTGGATGAGTAAGGGGGTTCAGGGTTTAGGACAGATGATTCGAAAAGATAAGTAGCGGTTCGAAAGTGTAACTATTTACAGGAAATGAGACTTGAAACATAGTTGTTATTATAATTTTAATCAATTTCCTCAGACTTTTACCGATTTAACAAAATTAATATATCCTAACGCGCAAACTATTCCGCATGATCGATTTCGTTGAAACTTTTAAAGACACTTTAGAATGCAAATTATTAGCAGGTACATCATTTTATCATTTTCATTTAAAAGCAATCCGCCACATACAAGATGAAAACACCGAACAGGATTGTCGAAGGGATCGTTCAAGGATATCACAGAAAGAGAATACGATTCGAAAGGAAGCAAGCAAACAGAAGGAGAAAAAAGAGAAAGAGAGAGAGAGAGAGAGAGAAAAACAAAGAGTAGAGGTTTCTGTCATGACTGTCGAGGGAAAGATAACAACGAGGAGAGTGGAGAAAAGAAGGGCTTAAAAAAACACATGGAAGCGGAACGAAGATTAAATGAACAGAAGCCAGAGAGAGCGGGGAACAAAGGACCAAAAGCAACGGTTCGTCTACTCTGAGTGGACCAGGTAATTACTGGTCGAATCTCCTCTGTCTTTCCCCACCTCTGACGCCTATCTTTTCCAGCCCCCCCGTTGTTCCCGCGCCCTCCGCCACGCCGCCACCCCTTAGAGAGTTGCCGCGAAAAAGCAGCACGAGATAAAAGCGTCACGAGAAAACTCCGTCCGTGCTACGCCAATGGGGCGCGGTACTTTAGCGACACAAAGGAAGCTCAAATATCGGCCAACTGTCGTAGCCTAGTGCCAACCCAACCCCTCAAACGACCTCTCTCTTTCACTGTCCGTTTCATACCTTTTCTTGCTCGAAAGGCAGGCTGCAAGAGCGAGCGAGCGAGCGAGAGAGGGGTAGATAGAATGAGAAAAACAAGGGCGCAGAAGAGAGCGAGAGAAAGAGAAAGAAAACAGGGGAGGAAAAAGAGAGACAGGTCGTTTCAACAAAAGCACGACGGTACAAAAGCTCCACGATAATAGGAAGCACGGCAAGAACCACCCTGGTAGTTCGGCTACCTAATCTGTTACAGTCATAAACCCCATTTTTGCCCCTCCATCGCCGGCCTTTTACGAGCGCCCAAAACCACCCCTATGTTGCAGTACACACAGCCACCTATACAACACAACAAGGACACCCGTGCGGCACACGTACACACGGTTATCGTTCGGGGAAGTCGAATTTTTCCCGAGATTGCATCCGCCTGCTGGGCGGCACGTCGATCATCCCCTTTTAACGAACAGATTATTACGTCCACCTTTTAAATACGATACGCCATATGTTGTGTACCCTGCTTCTAACTCGCTTGTTAGCGAAACTGAATTAAAGGGAACGCTGGGGGTCGTGAATACGAATGGTGAGACGTGCTTCGTTTGCTATGTTAAAAAGAAGAAAAAATAAATAAATAAATTTTATGCAGGGGATGTTTAATCTTTTACAGAGTACCGAGCACCAACAACAACCTAGTTTAAACGTTACGAAATACCTAATCGTGATAAAAAGTGTATAAAATTCTACCGAAAAGAATTAACTAGAAGTACGATCAAACAAAGTAGTTGAGAAGAAAAAGAAACACGAATTCGAATCTCAATGCGGCTCTATTATGCGCCAAGCATCACCCAGAAAGCTGATCGAGCGGAACCCGCACGAACAACCGATCTTCCTTCCGCTTCTTGACTCTCCCCGCCCCCATTTCCGTCTATAACAGGCACCGACGTCGTCCGTTCCAACTTGGCAACCTTTAAGAGCCGACACAATGTTCGGGGCGACTCTGCATAAGGGTTGACTGCGTCAGGGGTGAATATGTTACAATTACTGGCAAACCGAACGAGCCAGGGGGAGAGAAGAGCTTGAAAAGGCCTGGGGTTGCTCTTCAATCCTAGACACTTACGAACAATGTCACCCTTCCTGATCTCCCAGGGGCCGATAGCGTCTCCTACATCCCCACATTTTTTGTCCGCCCCGTCTCTTTTTTCTTCCAAAGGGGTGGTCGGTCACACACGATGACATCGGCAGGTCGAAATGAAATTTCTCCAGCAGGATGGCCATACTCTCGCTCACCACCACCACCATTTCCTTTGCTCGGCTCACGATAATCTCGTTATCCGGCATTACGGGGTGGGACCCCCACCGTGGCGGCCTCACCCTTCGTTTCTTCCCCTACGGAGGGGCGCGTACTGGCAATGAAATTGGAGGAGAATCGTTCGGCAGCGGCTAAATTGCGATTCTAATCGGGGAACGGCACGCGCGTGTGTGCGCTGCTCAACGATCCGCTTCGCCGTGGCCGTAAACGCGGGGATTTATGTGAATCACCGGCGGCCACGATTTGTCGAGAGGCAGCGGAAAGGAGAGAGAGAGAGATACATTACAAAACAACTCTCTTCGTGGCAGTCGGAGCGTTCAGCGTAGCTGAACCTCGTGTGCTCCGCAAGTTTAATGCCGTTCCCGTGGCTTCCGGCTCTGTGTACGCCACGGGTGCCGCCGTCTTCGGTAATGTTGCTTTGCTGTTTCGCAAGCGTTTTAACGCTTCGTTTAAGAACGATGCGGATTGATATATACAGGCGCCCCTCGACTTTCACACGCAATTGGTTCCTCAAAGTGTGTTCGCGAACGTTGAATGTTCGACATTAGAAGGATGTAAAAGAATATGCACCGAAAACTGTGTTTTCAAGTATTGATCGGAACAACATTGTAGTCTGATGTAGCCCAGTAGCCTACTCGACTCACGATGTCCTTTCAGAGGGGACATCCGTACGCAAGTGACAAAGGACGAGCATAGATAACATTAGTATCTATTCGTAAACAAAGATGTCGGAATTATTAGTGAGCAAATTCTCCGATGCTTCATTTAGAAACTGGATAAACTGCGTTTCTAATATAAAAATAAACTCTTGAAAAATAATCAAAAGAAACCTCATGCTCACATTTAGAATATTTCTAAAATGATAACGGAAACAAAAATTATATTTCAATGTCTGCCAAACCCTAGCATACAGATTACGAACTAAATCAGCATGAAATCTTCAAAAATTTCAAATATAAAGTAAAAACCTCCTGTAGGATTCATTCGCCGTGGTAAGGAAAGGATAACGTAAAAAGAATGAAAAGAAACTAAATATTCCAGTCAAACAAGTACCGCAAATACGTCATCGAGAAAATAGAAACGGAACCAGAACACGACGAATTGAAATTATGTAAGGTCTCCCCCCTACCAGGTTAGGGTGAACGCGAGGTGAATCGCCTCTAATTGTTTTTCTATGTCCAGACCGGCCGTTAACCTGTTTCTCGGGGCTATGATTGGTACGGGTCGGTCGGAACCAGATAAATGTGTAAGCGTGACAAGGAAGATAGGGAGAAAAGTCTTTCGTGTCTCCTGGATGTCGGGCCATTATCGGAGCTATCTCCCGACAACGGTCGACCGAGGGTTTTTAAGAGCGTGGCTGCCTTTATCTGCGAACAAGCTGCAGCTAATGTAGCTACGCGACGAGGTCTCAGCGACCCAACTCGGCTTCTTCCTCTTTTTTTTCTCTCTCTTTTCATTGCCTCGCCCCATCCCCCGTCCTACCCCTATCTCTTCTTCTTTTTTTATTATCATCTCCAAGTTGACTTCGAAGCCGCTCCAGGGCAGCGTGAAGAAATGTCCACGAAGGGGGGAGGGAAAAAAAAGGAAAGGGGAAACGAGATACATCTTGTTACCGCGGCGTGGACAACCAGGGACGAAGAGTTTAGGTTCGGGACAGAGAAAAAGGGGAAAAGAAAAATGTGCGACAAACGCATAACGGGTTGGGTTAGTGTTGTTCGTTTTCGATGTTTCCTAAAGGGTATTCGTAGAAACGTATCGCGCAAGTTAAAAAATAAAGAGGAGTCTTTATTCAGACGATATTTTTATGTATGGTGACAAGAGTAAAATAAAGTATCGAGGATCCAGAAGTCTTGTTTGGAGCAAGCGAAATATATGAGTTACACATACTGTTGGAAATTATGGTTTAAAAAGGAAGAAATAAAGATAACTTCTTAAGAATTTTATTTCCTACGCATACACCTCTGAACCTTCTTTTACAGAAATTTTAACCCTTAAATTATAAAAACGGAAATTTTAACCCTTTGTACTCGAGGAGTGATGTTAGTCGTCTAGTGATACTAATATCAAAAATGTTCAAATTCGAAATATTTACTAAGTAACCTATATTAAATGTTATTCAGTTTAGTTAATACTAGAACAGTCAAAATGACCAATTGGTGATTATTCATAGCAGTCTTATAAATTCACTGTGGTAAAACTTCAAAAATTTACTATAATTTTCTGCAGAAAGTATAAATAAAGATTTGTTTTCTATGTATGCAATATCTTTCCATGTAATTTTCAATTTGATCTCTTCCATGCAAATAAGTACACGTCAGTATTTCTAGTGTTAATATTTCTCTGTCTGATATTACAGTTTGAATAATTAAATTTGCATTTGGCCAATGCACAACAACACTTTAAGTGTACGTCCAAAAAATTCTTTAGAAGATCTTCTAATATTTTTTAGATTTTATTGCTCTTAGAAGGGAGTGTTGTTGCTATCGCACACCTTTCTAGATTCACCCCTGCAAAGCAGTCATTTTCTTACACACAAATCTATAAAAAAAAAACAAATAAAAATAATAACAACTCAAAATCCAATACGTGGTAGGAAAAATCTGCTCGCTACAAACTCATTCAATTGATGCAGACACATTTTTCACTCGGATTTTTGCAACGGAATTCACCGTGTACAATTTACGTCTCTTTCCTTTTCGACAACAGGGATTCCCCGCGAAGCGCGTGTTCGAAAAGCCAACGAAGCGTGCGCAGACTTGTAACGCTGGTAGCGAACACCAATATTCGCTTGAGCGAGTACGAAACTGGATGCAGAATCGTATTGTGCGCGTGCTTGTATGGAAGGTAACATTATTTTGCAATATCCGACAAATACATCTGTCCAACACCCTTGTGGAAGGGTAGCCATTTTATTTAAAGAATTAACTAATAATCGTACAGCTCTGCAATCAATATTTTATAGAATTAAATTACAACTGTTACTGAAACGTGTTGTAATAACCCTTCAATAACGAACATCGGGTCCATTTTAACCAAACTCTACAATATTTTTGTATCATTTATCGTATAGTACATACGACTTTAATTCATTTTTATTGATATGCATAGAGTTGATTATATGTAAATTTCATATGTATATAATTGAAACTACGAAAAATTTATATATAATCATTGTTTGTATTCCATGATTGAAACTATCTAAAAACTTTCATTCGTGTTAACCCTTTGAGTGCTGATTACTCTTGGCCTAAGCACTTCGAAGAGACGGCGAGCTATCGCTGGGGACGGAGTATTGTTACCCATACACTGACAATCGCGTTGCAGTAAGCGAAAGACGAAAAAGATTGGCAAACGCATCTTTTTGGCCATGGTTATTACGAGTAATTTTCGTCAACACTAAAAGGTTAACGTTGAAATGTGTGGCCACGGAAAAGGTCATAAGACGATGGAAACAAAAATTGACAAACGCATATACGCGTCCATACTCCCTACGAGCAACCTCTGTCAGACGCATATATGCGCCCATAGCCCTGAAAGGGTTAAGGACCGAAAAAGTACCGACTTCCTTTCGAATATT
Organism: Tetrapedia diversipes; assembly: GCA_033822845.1. Lineage (NCBI taxonomy): Eukaryota > Metazoa > Arthropoda > Insecta > Hymenoptera > Apidae > Tetrapedia > Tetrapedia diversipes. The sequence goes on along the minus strand of JAOPTO010002212.1, from coordinate 527,791 downwards.
TGATTTGTAGCGACAGTTCAGGTATTTGGTGATAAATTTTGTTCCGAGTTACGCCAGTGAACGCGACTGTTTGATATTACGATTGTCGACGTAATCCGTACAATTATTGGTACATAAAGTAAACCGAAGATGGGGATATCGGAAGCGGGTATCGGTAAAGTAGATAAAACTGTGTTGTCAATTTAGAAATACCCAGACCCCCTTGTATATTTATCCCACTTGTTACATACAAGATTTATTCACGAGCCAGTGTATATTAATCTCTGAAATCTCACGGCTTCTCCGACACCTCGAAATATAATCCTAACAGTCGATAATAAATCTTAGCCCACGTCCAACGTTCGAACACGTTCCACGCCTTTATCTAATCTTGACAAACGCGATCCTTTTACACGGCTTTCCGGATTAATCAAACGCGGTACCATCGAGTGCAAGATCAGACTCGATGCGCTATCGAATCCATGTTAACACGTAAGAACCCGCACCCTAGCGCACCCGCTTGCCTCTCTTGCACCTGAACGCCACACACAGAATAGCGCTACGGGTAGGTACACGGTTCACTAGCGACGAGCGAAAGAAGCAACGAGAAAGAAGCTTCCAAAAAGGAAACGCTGAGGATCGACCAGGAGACGGCGCACGAGCAGCAACAAGGAGGGACGGGGAGAACCGAGAGAAGGAGACAAGGTAGCCACCACAGATGGGATCGAGCCGGTAGTATACGGTAGCCCCCATGTATATCATTAACCTCATCCTCGTTTTTCGCCTCCTCCTCATATATATGTACTCCGTGCTCCGTCGCTGCCACCTTCTCCACCTCGCTGGTAGACGCACAGGGGTCCCCCGACGAGTCCGATGAAACAGGATTGTCCCGTCTCGCTTCCACGGCCGTCACGCACACGCTCGATGTCTCTGTCCGTTCGCGTTGGATCGACCTTCCCTCTCGTTTGGATCCCGTGTGGGATATACCACCTCCTCCTCCTCCCCTGTTCCTCTCCACGAGCCGTGTTTCTCGTTCAGCTGGTCTCACACTCCTTCGTTCCTCCGCTCGACTGCTCTCATTCTCGCAGCAGTACCCGTAATCCGTCCCGCTTCCTCGGCGACGCTCACCGATTTTCCGTCTCAGTTGGCCTGGCTTGGCTGGCTGGCTCCTGGTAGCCGAGCCGAGCCAAGCCGAGCCAGCGTGCACAAACGAGTAATTAACTATCTCCGTGTGGGACACGTGTTCCCACCATGCTACCATACCCCTCTCCTTTCCCCATCTATATATCCACAGCTTGGGTCCCGGCGCTTTTCTCCGTCCCTGTCCGACTCCCGGTGTCTCGTTCGTCACGCCGTCTCCCTCTCGGACCACGGCTGTCCCCGAGCAGTTCTGTTTGCACACACGCTCTTATGTTAATTCGGCTTAACGCCCCAAAGCCCTGGAGGGTCGCGGCTTGCTTCCAAAAATTACGACCGATCACGAAGAGGGACCCCCCCTCGAGGTGGTCACGGACGACCTCGTGGAAAATAATAGGGACCCTTCTCCGTGCTGATGGATAAAGGGGGACGAGGCGGGGGGAGAGATGTGCGAAAGGGTCGCGGTCACCGGTTAGGGCTCCCAGAGATTGTCGTTGGAATACTCGATGAGTGGTAACGAAGACTGGATTAGCCAGGATTTTACGTGTGACTTGACAGGACGACCGTAAACAGGAATTTGATAATCCAATAGCCCGGCTACGAACAAACAAGTTCGATCGAACCACCACCACCGGTGGCCGGTCGTTGGGTCGGTTTGCACATTACCCAGCACCGCCGCTTCATCTTTCCTTTGCATTTGCTTTGGGCATTAACCGAGCGTGGCGAGGCTGCGCACACGCAACCGAAAAGAAATCGGGATCGTGAACACGATTTTCCTTGGCGCAACACGAAAATGTATTACGACAAACGTGTCTATCCGCCTGTGCACGATTTTCCTTCACCTTTTTTCCGTTTTTTTTCTTTTTGATTTCTTTCCTTTGCACCGCCGAAGAACACGTGCTATGCAGATTAATTCTAGAAACTGGAGCCGCTGAACTGGAACGCGACAATTTATTTGCAACCAACCGATGTAACGAAGACTTAACACGAATACGATTCAATTATGTCGCGGTGAACGGGACGGACATAATAATCGATACGCCAGCGGCGGATAAAAGCGAGGGACAAGAATAGACAAGGAGAACTGAGGGAAGGATAGAAGTCGTAATGATGTAGAGAAAGGTGATACAGTTAGCTTCCCTATAACACGATACTTTTACAGCACAATTTCACTTTAACACGGTTACCAAATTGCGGAAACCTTCGCTAAAACACAAATACTCTTGCTATGCAATTTTGTTTTAACACGGTCAAACAAGCGGACAGCTCTCGATGTTTGTCTATGAAAAGCAACAACTAAGAAACGAGTTATAAAAATATTTCTTTTAACAATTACATGAACGTAATGAATTTGGTGTACATAATAGTTCTATTAATTTTTGAAATATATTTTTGTTTATCGTTTTTACAATTTGTAATCCCTTATAACACAGTACCTTCTTATAACGTAATTACTGTGTCATACCAAGGCTGACTATAATACAATGGGGTATCCTATAACGAATTAATTCGTTTCAAAATTTTGTTCATTATAACACATCGTAAGATGTATTGATACATATGTGTCTACACATACATATATAAATATGTGTAGGTGTCTAAGTTCTTAATGTGAAATAACTGAAAAAGCTATACAAGAATATAAGTACGTACAGTAGCGGGCAAAAGTTTAAAACGACAGAACAATACGAAAAATAGTTTTATGATATGCAAATATTGTTCATATACTTATTTTTATCGTCATTATGGTAAAACACTGTTTATTAATTAGCACAAAACAAGAATTTTATTCATCGTGCTATTTCTTATTAATTAATTAATTTGTTTTCTTTGACCCGTTGGTCTTAAACTTTCGTTCGTTACAGTAATAGAATAGCAAAATGTATTTTTGCTATTAAATAATAAACGACCAGCTATATTTCTTAGCGCTCGCTGTGGCACACTTCATCGTTCTAAACGTTTTGATTTAATGAGAGAAACTGTTCGTTATAACATCCGTTCGCTGTAAAGTTCGTTCGTTATAGGATACCTGGCAATATATTCTTTTGTCTACGATTCACCGTCCGCATGCGTCTTTAAAATCGAATTTATCCAAGGATACACGTGTACCTTCACCGTTCGTTCGTCCCTCTAATTAGTCGTAAACTTTATTTCCCGGCTACCTTTCCCAGGTTGATTTTCCACGATTACGAGTGGTAAGATGATTGGTCGGGGGCAATGGCCCTGGCGTCGTTCGGTCGCGACCATTTTTTCTATAACCCTGTACGTGGCCGATAGAATCGCCGGACAAAAGGTCGTAAAGCAACCGTCCCACCGTTTATTCTATTGCCTTGAAACGGCGACCGTTCGAAAAATTTAATCCCATATTGTCTAACGATGATCCTTACGGCTTACACGACCTGGCTTCTTGCAGTCAAAAGGGATTCCGTGTTATATATGCTCTTTCCAGCGGATTCTATCCGATTCGGGAAATTTTTGGGGTGGTTATGTCAAGGAGGGACAGAGAAAATTGGATACGAGGATCGTCAGGGAAAGATTTGTTGATCTGCCACTGAAAGGAATGTAAGTCAAGGTTTAAAGTTCTGGAAGAGGTGCCATAAATTATGGCAACAGAATTGACCACCAGCATAGTTTGGCCTTCGTTGCTTACTAGATTCTATGACCTGGGTGTGTATCCATTGAAACGGAAGTTCTTGTGTAAGTCGCACTACCTCAGGGAAATTGGAAATCGACCTCGAGTCAAAGGTTGAAGCAAGGAAATCCCTTCTTTCGCAAGGAACTTGTCCCTTTTAACGCTGTGACTACCGAGACCCGTTAAAATAGCCAATTCGCAATTTTTCCGAGAAAGTTGGTGAATTTATGGCGATACCTATACCTTTGGAAATTTACTATGGCTTTTCCTGTAATCAATACAGTTTGTTTCCCTCGTATTAACACTTAGCCAACCAAATGAACTAAACCATTCTTTCCTCTGCCATTAATTTTAATTTACTTTTGTTGCTAGTTAGTCTTGAACTAGTATTGTTCACAGTTCATCAAATGCATTTTCTGCTCTTCCAGGGTACAATTTTTAATAAATTCAACTCCAGTTCAAGACTAACCTAATAACAAAAGTAAATGGAATCAATGGCAAAAGAAAAAATGGGAGATCTTCCCATTTGGTTGGTTTAGTGTTAAATACCTTTTTAGCATATTATATATTTAAGATTTAATATTATATTTAATATATTAAAATTTTAATATTATATTTAATATATTAATATTTTAGTATTATTATTTAATATTATAATTTAATATTATGTTCAATATATTAAAAAGGTACTTAATACTAGGAAAAATTATATTTTTCAATTTGATTTCTTCATCACAAACAAGTATACCTTAACCGTCGGTAGTTACCTATATAGCATTAAGAATCCTTCGCGAATACAATACACCCCTTTATGCTTTATATTTCATTCTATTCGCAACATTGTCCTGTATTAATGATGTGTTAATAAAGGTAGCAAAGCTCGGTTGTCCGATTAACTATGTGCAGAGTGAGCGAGTACTCTAATATGGAACATATGGTAAAGATTATTACAAGGCTGTAGAGTGTCGAAAGACCGATGGTTTAGAGAAGAGGGTAAACATAAAAAGATGGCACGGACAAGCTAGCGCTGCTCCGCTTTCAAGATTAGAAACGCTGTTCCTTAAGAACACGGACACGAAGTGAAAAAGATAAAAGTGGCATCTTGCAAAAGAACTGGCACAGTTGCTCTAAAGCCTTGGCTTAGCGAGCCTATTTCAGATAACACGCTCTCCTTTCCCTTGGATCATTCTTCTCCAACACCTGCAACCTTGTCTATTGCTGAAGATAAATTGGTGGCTCAAGGCCAACCAGGACTATAAATCCCCTCTTTTGCATCTTTTACTTTTTGTACTTTTTACTTCGTTCATACACATCCTTAACCCTTTGCACTCGAAAGTGGAATAATTTCACTTTTATAAATTTCCAAATATAAACAGTCCACGTTCAAAAGTTTCAGTATTATTTATGTGAATTAAATAAATTGCAATGTAGGTAAATTTTGGTACTGTTTAGTTTCATTCAACATTCTACATTTAGAGATTTTTTAAGACGAAGTGTCGTCTTTCAAGTGCAAAGGGTTAAACGATAGCACATGCCTGATCGGTGTACAAATACTATAATAAATTGAACAAAGACTGAACTGTCCCCTGTACATCCTACCATGTTCAAAACTTGCAGAAAAACTAGAAGAGATCGCATTTATAGTACAATTTACGGTCACTAAGATAGCCATGAAACAATGGCCAATTTCTTTCAACCGGAGAACAGTTTCTTAACCCTTTGCACTCGAAAGGTGACTGTCAGTCGTCTAATAATACTAACTTCGAAGATTTTCAATGGCAAAATATTTACTAAGATTCCCTTATATTAAACTTCATTCGTTTAATTAAGTCTTATACTAAAATTTACATATACGACTATTTAACTTCCATGTTTGACCAATAAACAAATTAACTAAAGTCTGGAGATTCACTAACAGTCGCCTAATGATACTAACTTCAAAAATTTTCAAATTCAGAATATTTACTAACATTCGCCTATATTAAACTTCATTTAGGTAATATACGAAAATTTACATGTATCACTATTTACCCTTCGAGTCTAACTAATAAATAAACTAACTAAAGTTTGGCGATTCGCGAAACTATCATTCGGCGACTAACAGTCGCCGCTCGACCGCAAAGGGTTAAAAATCCCGTAAAAAATCAAGATTCGCGCTTTCCCGGGCATCTTTGCAACCTAGAGGCAGAGCAACAAATTCGAATGTTGTTCGACGAGTTTCAGGCCAACAAATGTCACTGTCCTGGACCGAAAAGAAACTGATTAGTGTCGGTGCGCGCGCTAGTCGAAGGCAAATATTTGGACGTTTCTCTCTTTCCCTACGTTCCACACGACCATCGTGTCCGCTGGTAGACGGTATCCATGACGACCTGGCCTAAGAGATATACGGCGGAAGGGAACGACGCGAGAGAACAGAAGGTGATGGAGAAGGAGCGTGCACCGGGCCCGACGAACGTCCGGCAAATATTTGCATAGCGCGGCGGGTTTGCGGAAAACCAGTGTGCCGCCGACCAGGCAGACGTATTCCAAAAGAATATCCCTTGTGTGGATGTGTACATACAAGGTGATCCGTAAAAACAGCTAGAATAATTTACGAACGTGAAACGCTAGGTGGAATGAATAAGAAAAAGTGTCTCATCGACAGAGGTACAAAAATATAGTCGATTTGGTTGATCTTCATTTTGCAGATTTATGGAATATCCAAAATTAAGTGGAAAATTCTTTTCTGATGATATGATACTTGTTTAAAATAAAATACATCCTGCATCAATTGAATGAGATTGTAGCGAGCAGGTTTTTCCTACCACGTATTGCATTTTGAGATGTGTTATTATTGTTATTGTTTTTTTTATATTTTCATTTAATTTAATTTTTTATTTATACTTTGTTTATATGATATTTAGTGTATAAGGGGATTCAAAACCCGTTAATAAATAAATAAAATTAATTTGCGACCAAATATTGATAGAATCTTCTCTGCTAAATTATTCGACCCTGTTTTTTTGCTCACCTTGTACATAAAGAGGCAGCAACGTACCGATTTAAGATTTGCGAACGCGTCGCTTAAGAATATCCCCAGAAAAACACTGAAAAACGCTCTCATCAATTGAATGAGATTGAATGAGTAGCAAGCAGGTTTTTCCTACCACGTATTGTATTTTGAGTTGTTATTATTGTTACTATGTTTTTTTTTATATTTTCGTTTAATTTAATTTTTTATTTATACTTTGTTTATATGATATTTAGTGTATAAGGGGATTCAAAACCCGTTAATAAATAAGTAAAATTAATTTGCGACCAAATATTGACAGAATCTTCTCTGCTAAATTATTCGACCCTGTTTTCTGACTCACCCTGTACATAAAGAGGCAGCAACCTACCGATTTAAGATTTGCGAACGCGTCGCTTAAGAATATCCCCAGAAAAACACTGAAAAACGCTCTCATCAATTGAATGAGATTGAATGAGTAGCAAGCAGGTTTTTCCTACCACGTATTGTATTTTGAGTTGTTATTATTGTTACTATGTTTTTTTTTATATTTTCGTTTAATTTAATTTTTTATTTATACTTTGTTTATATGATATTTAGTGTATAAGGGGATTCAAAACCCGTTAATAAATAAGTAAAATTAATTTGCGACCAAATATTGACAGAATCTTCTCTGCTAAATTATTCGACCCTGTTTTCTGACTCACCCTGTACATAAAGAGGCAGCAACCTACCGATTTAAGATTTGCGAACGCGTCGCTTAAGAATATCCCTAGAAAAACGCTGAAAAACGCTCTCTCTGGTCCGCGACTCGTGATCCCGAAAGGCGAGCGCAGGAAAAAGAAAATCCCTAGGGTATTTCCGTTTTAGGATCTTCCCGGAATCGTGGACCGTAAAAACATTTCCACTTCCGTGGTTATTATAGGTGCTACGGATGAAATCCGTTTAGCCGCACGACGGTTTAACTACCAACACACGAGTCGCTCAAATTTCCCCATAACGAATCGTTTTCTCGTTATTTTTATACGACACAGGTTATGGATATGTTCTGCGGGATTATTAACGGTATTTCACGTAGTCAGGAAGGGAACAGTTGATAACGAAACAGAATTCTCATTTTAATTCCATTGTTCAGGGGATGATTCTAACCTTTTATAACAGAACTTTCGTTCGCTTATGGAAAACATCGTAGAATCATACTTTCATTCGAAAACTGAGGATTAAAAATTTCCAGGAATAATATTTAAGTGACAGAGAATTATGAATTGGAGAAGAAAGTTATTTCATCCATTAAAAAATATAATATTTTATCTTCAACTATGTTTTCTATTTTAATTCCATCGTTTAGGGGATGATTCTAACCCTTTATGACAGGAATTTGGTTAACTTATGAAAACATCGCAACATCACATTTTCATTTGAAAACTGAAGATTAATAATTTTCAGGAATAATATTTAAGTAACAGAAAATTATAAATCGGAGAAGAAAGTTGTTTTTATTGTTTACTCCATAGTTAAAATATTTTATCTTCAATTACGTTTTCTACGCTTCGCAAAATAAATTTGGTAATTCAGAACGAACTTAGCGATGGTATTTGCACAAGCACGTGCAATAAGTTAAACAAAGTTCGGGTGTTTTAATCTACGTTGGAATTTTGATAGCTAACACGATTAAAAAGGAGCACGGGCTTTCAAATCCGTCGGTAAACAATGCCACAAATGTTGACGATAAATTAATCACTGTTTTCAGCTAGGGATAACAATTCGTGGGCTCTAATTTCGCAAAATGGCGCAGCAGAGAATTTCAGTACGCCAGTAGATATCAATATGTCGTGGAATAATAGAGGGGAATCACCGTTCTGCGCTGAAAACAGTAGTAAATTTATCGTCGGTGTTTGTAGCGGCGTCTCGTAAACGGTTGATTATAGCCCTGTGTTATTCAGCTGCTTGAATTAACCCTGAAACCTGCTATAAAACGGTTTTATTAAAACCGTAACAGTAACCTTAAAATTCTTGCGGTTAACGACCAGAAAAATTCCATCGACCACTTTTCTGGAAACTACCTCTGCCCCTACACAATATTCCTATATTTTTATACCTAATGTAATAAGTTTGTCGATTGCTAACTGAGTCTCCTTTTTATTTTATTACCCTTCACTTCACAGTGAACGACTGAGTTATAGTACAATAATAGTACACACTTAATGGGTTAAACGCCAAGCATATTTAAAGTATATTTCGTTAATTTTTAATGACAGATTATAATTATTGAAATTGTTACTTAACAATTAGCCAACCTTTATTAATTATATTAAACATGACTCTCAAGCTTTGTTGTAATTTATATTCGTTTAATTTCGTTGACTCTTTGATCTTCAATTTTTGTCCATTACTGTATTTAAAATGGCACTTTAATAAATATACTTGACAAAGGAGTGCAAAGGGTTAAAGGAATTTTGGTAGTGTCGGAATTAACCCTCTTAGGAAAAAAGACAAATTTCGCAAATTTTTGCCTTATTAGGATAATTATTTCTAATTACCAACTCATATCTTGGTTGGCTGTGTTCTCAAATGCTATAACTACGTGAAATTCTTGGAGCCATAACAGTCCCATATAATTGAATCTTAGTAAATATTTTGCACTTGAAAATCTTTCAAATTAATATTGTTAACACTAGAAGTACTAACAATTATAGTGTACCTACTAGCATGGAAGAGATCAGATTGAGAATTACATAGTAAATTTTGGAAGCCTTATCACAGTGAATTTATAAAGCTGCTATGAACAATCACCAATTGGTCATTTTGATTGCTCTAATAGTTCTAATGTTAAACACCTCACAGTCACCTTTCCACAGCAAAGGGTTCTGCCTTTCGCTGAATTTTTCATGCTCCTGCTAATAACGTCACCCGACACGTTCACCTACCGAACGTAATCGATGAATCACCCCCCCATCGATCCTGCTCGAACTTCCTGAAGGGGAATCGCGTTTCCGAATCACCATCCATGCAGGCCGGCGGGCATTTTTCGCGGCGTCGATGCCCGGAGAGGATAATAACCGCCCGCGGCGAGAAATTACAGAGCCCCCAAAGCGGCAGGATTAAAGGACAAAGGAGGGGGGTGGTGCGAGGGCTGGTACGGTGGATACTCGTTAAGTATACAGAGAGATCAGTCTCGCTAGGCGGCGTGCGTGCGTGCCAGCAGCGATAAGTAATACCACGGGGGCCGATTGCACGAGCTTAGAGGAGGTCCTGGGCAATTTTACGCGAGGGTCCGCGAAGGGGGTCAGTTGGTAAGGCAGGAGGGCCGCAACGGGAGAGAAATGTCCGCGGTCACGGAAGAGAGGAGTCATGGAAACGCGAAATGCTCCCAGCAGGAGCAGCTTGGTGTGCACGGGGCCCGAAGAGGGGGGAACACGACAAACTGCCAAGCCTAATGCCAATTAGTGCCATTCTCCCGTACGAGCAGGTCCGAGGGGACTCGAAGGGGCTTCCTCGGACTTTCTTTTTCCCTCCGTCCACCTTCCAGCGAGGTTTACAAAGCGGTTAGGCGTATTTATCGCGCTATACACACGCAGGAGCTCGCGTGTGCGGCTCCACGTTCGAACGGTTATACGGGGTGTCGGAAAAATGTCGGGACTAAATTTGTGTTAGGTGTTAACGAGGCAAGGTGGATGAGAAAGTTCGCATGGATTTATGTTTGACAATGTTTTATCGAAATGGATGGTATTCATGACTTTAATATCGTGTTTAGAGCGAACATTGGAAAACTTCTCATTCTGAAAGAATGCAAGCTTGGATTCGTCGAACCAACGAATGTGGAACTCTTTGGAGTATCTTAACTACTGGATTACTTGCGATAATTTATGAAATTCCCTATTTTCTAGAATTTCCTAGAACTAGAACTCTCGGCAATTACGGTATACATACTTATTTCTATGGAAGAAATCAAATTGAAAATTATACGAACAAATACAGTTGTGATTTATACTTTCCGTAGAAAATTATAGTAAATTTTGGAGATAGTACCAAGGTATATTTATAAAATTGCTATAAATAATTGGCCATTTCGACCAGTTTAGTAGTTCTAGTGCCTATACATCTTTGAAACCTTATAACTCTTCAATAAAACATTTTCGAACACAACTCTATACGAACTTTCCTCGTCTACTTGGCCTCGTTAACAAATGGGTACAACTTTGGTCCTAACTTTTCTGAACACCCTATATACACCAATATGCGTGTACATGTACATACCTACATATTCACGTGTGTACGCCACGGTATCCGTCGCTCCTTGCCAAGTGCCTGCACGCATTATCCGTGGCGAACGTGCACGAAATACTTATGAACTCGTACATTCCGTTCTAGAGCCGGTCTCACACGCGCGTGGAACCTTCGACGGACGGTATAGTACGTGGTACGTGCTCTAGAGCACACGAATGTACACGTATATAGATCGATACGGGATCTTGCAGGTTTTTTCGTAGATGGTAGTACGATTTATAAAACCGTGACTAACGAGCCGTAAAAATGGCGCACGGTCCTCGGTATCGAACGCGCAGGAGTCTCACCCGTGTTGTGGATATTTGAAAATGGGTGCAAAAAAAATATGAACCAAAAACTGTGTTTTAAAGGATTGACCGGAACAAAATTGTAGTCTGATGGCTAAAGTCTAATGTCCTCTGAGAAGTAGCAACCCAGTAGCTTGTTGGACTCAGGATCTCCTCTCAGAGGGGGGACATCCGACCACAAAGGCTTAACACTATTCCTACCGACACTTCACGTATACCTATTCCTACCGCGACCAGTCATATGACCGATCGTGATAGGTAAGACAGATTAAAAATTTGTCTCAGAAAATAAACAATGAAAAAAGAAGTGAATATTGAAAAATGTATTATACATATATTTGAGGAAAGATCGTAAAGTTTAAAGGCGATTCAATTACGTTATATATAGGAGATTCTAACTGGAATTTTAAAAACGGTCATTTGACCGGTCGTGGTAGGAATAGTGTTAAAAACTTGAATTTTTAAAAATGTGGGAAGTCGAGGGGGGGGCTGTAACGTCGTGATTGTATACGTTACTACTTGTAAAACAACCAAAATATTGGTGACTGGAGGATTAGTCAACTTAATTCATTGACATATACTACTGGATATCTTAAACTTGAGACACGGGAGATTACGATCTCCTATGGAATCCTTATACACAGAATTTCCTCGTGACACGCCTAAGGCGAATCTCCAGAATCAATGGGTAGTCCACATTGCGACCACTCTAACATCCCGGTTCCACGAACGCGTTTCCCTCCCCGTTTCTCGATCCGTCCTCTCTTTCGTCCCGACGAAGAAGTTATTAGCGACGCGAATCCGGTTAATTGGAGGTGTAATCTACCGCCGGGGCCGATTATCGTAACCGTAAATGTTACGAATAATTAAGCCGAGGCGAGAGACCGGCGTCGCGTGTAATAACGATAAAGCATCGACGGGTGAAAACTCGACTGACGGGACGAAGGAACAGGACACGACCTGTACTAATTACCCATTACTACCAGGTGGAAGAACGGCAGGGGGATCATTCGTGCACAGCATCCATCGAAATTCTCGTTTAACGAGCCTTCGAATCGTGCTACCTACTCTAAAAGGAGTCTAAAAGGGGCTAAGCTTCGTCGCTTCGAGGTTAATCCTAGATAACTAAACTTAACCCTTTGCACTCGAGCGGCGCCGATTCAGCGCCCGGCCGATTCGAAGTGGCAACTCGAGCGGCGCCGATACAGCGCCCGGCCGATACACTTATACCAAATGTTGTTGGAGAAAATTCCAGGTGCTCAAGGGCACCATATCTACACAGACCTACTACTAGTTATATATTAGCTCAATCTACATCAAAGGCTACTACACTAGTTATATATTAGCTCAAGAATTATCCAAACTGATTTGCCATCTTATCGGAACAATTTTGACAAACAGGAAAGAATTGCCCAAAGAAATAAAAAAGCCTAATTTTTCGAAAAAAACCCACATGACGACGGTCAGAAGAATTACTCGAGGTGGTGTCGAAATCATGGTGAAGAAACCCAATGTAGTATTGAATTATATAAAATATATGGGTGATGTTGATCGGGCGGACCAATATGCGTCAACATATTGTTTTTTGCGAAAATCGCTCAAATGGTGGCGTAAGCTTTTTTTGGGGGTATGGAAATTTCCCTCATCAATTTGTTCATTTTGTACAAACAAGAAAAGATCAAAAAAGGGGAAAAGCCGCTGAGCCATTTGCGGTATGTCAAAACACTCGTGGAACAATTGGGAGGACCGTATCGCCAGCATTGAGAGCAAGCATCTACATCACATTCGGATGAAATCCGACTTAACGAGAAACTCCACATAATGTTAAAAGGGCCAAGAAGGGACTGCAAAGTTTGTTCTGACCATAGCACGTCTGGATGTAGGCGAGAAATCACGTATTATTGCGATACGTGTCCTGACAAACCTAGGATGCATCTAGGACATTGCTTTAGAAAATATCATACCAAAACTAATTACAGAGTGTAATATGTAATAAAGTTTGTTGTTTTCAACATATAAATGTATAAACTGGTGAAATTTTATTATTTGTATACGTTTCTTTATTTATAAATGTTTTTAAAGTATTTGTAAAGTGTTCCCCGGATTTGGCCGAAACCGTCTCGAGTTGCTGGTTAGCGCGAGCGAAAAAGGCCTCGAGTGCAAAGGGTTAAAAAGGGTTAAATTACTGTTACTCTGTAACTAATCCTTCGACTCATAGACTACGAATTAAAAACGTGTATATTTTTATATTTCCAGTGTATATTTTATTTATTTCAAACAAATTAGCGTAGCTTAAGAACAGTATTGTAATATTTTAATTGAACGATAGAAAAGTGGTGAAAAATTAGGGTTTGCAATCTTGGCAGATTGTTAAACGATTTTAGCAGATCTTGAATTCTTAAAATTGGCAGGAGTCAGTAGTCTATTAGCCGAACGTTTAGTTATCTAGGTTTAACCCTTTGCACTCGAGAGGCAAACTTTCAAACTTTAGTTTAGAAGCAAATTTTCAAATAGTTTGTCTATTAGTCAGACTCAGAGGTTGAATAGTCATATGTGTAAACTTTAGTATATCACTTAACTGAACTAATTGACGATTAATATAGGCGAAACTTAGCAAATATTTCGAATTTGAAAATTTCTGAAGTTAGCATCATTGATAGACGACTAACAATCGCCTCTCGAGTGCAAAGGGTTAATGCTAAAGGTGATTCGCTCGAAGGATCGACCGATGGGGAAACGATCGAGCGAATAAATGCCCAGGACGAGGTTTCAGTGGGGGAAGAGGCCACGCACGAAACTGGAGAACTTCCCTTCCTCTCGAAGGAGTTAAAAAGAGGAGGTAATTCGAGAGTTATTTAAACGAGCACCGAACGGGAGAGGTCCTGCCGCTGAAAGCTGCACGACGGAGTACCATTCCACTTAGAAACGCACGCAGACGTAAACACAATCGCCCCTGCACAATGGATTATGTTCCGAACACTCGAGGACCCCTTGTAGAGCCCCGGTAAAACGGACAGTGTCTGAGAGAGCCGGAGAAGGACGCGACGAGAGTCCGTGGAGAACGCAGCAGAGAGGCCCGGTTGGTTTTCTTTCTCTGCCGGCGCGCACACCGGGCTATCTATAGAGGGTACACGGTCGAAAGATAAATAATTTGCCTGAAAAGCGCTGCCGGAAGGCAAACAGGCCGGCTCGAGGCTCGAATGTGTCGACGAAACGCGAACGACGAAAGAAAAGAGCCACACGATCGCCCTCTGCTAGCGCAAACAAATTTGCTCGATGGGAAATATTTATTGGCGGGAAACGATGGACGATTCACGATATCTGTGAGTATGATCCGTCACAGAGATACGATAGGGTGCACGGAGTTTCCGTAATTAACACTTAACCACCCGTATATTGAATTGATTAAAAATTGTACTTTGGAAGAGCAGAAAATGCATTTGATGAACCGTGAACAACATCAGTTTAACCCTTTTAGTGTCAGCGGGCCAATAAATCGGTCAATTCGTAGAAACTGAAAATCTATACCCAAACCGCTTACTGAAAAATTTGCTGTAGGGGCGTAACGAAATATTTTCGACGGGGCCCTATCCTCACTACTGGTTACAGGGGAAAGAAGTCCCAACGTTCGGAATTTTGTTCCTTATAAAGCTAATTCATATAAGCGCACATATCAAATCGGCCCGTGGCATTCTTCGCATGTACTCCGAAAAATGCCTGTCACTAAAAGAGTTAAGACTAACTAACAACAAAAGTAAGTGGAATCAACGACAGCGATTTGTCGAGGAAAGAATGAGAGATCTCCCCGTTCGATTGGCTAACTGTTAAGGTAAATAGATGGCGGTTTTACCAGATGGACATTAGACTTATGTCCACATTATTGTGGGGGTTGTTCTTAGCGGTTAGAGAAGTTTTTCTTTTGGTGCATATTCCTTTACATCCCTCTACTTTCGAACATTCAACAATCGCACATTTTCAGGAATCAATTGTGTGCGAAAGTCGAGGGGCGTCTCTGTGTAGACGTTGAGCGAACCTTCTGAACGGAAACCGTGCGCGCGAAAGTGATCGCAAAGCAATATAAGATGGAAGAGAGCGGGGACGTTGTCTCACTGTGGGTTTCCCAGAGCAGGATGCTCCTCGTTGAAACAGAGAAGACGAAACCCAGAGGGGTGGCCAAGTAACCGCGAGGGTCCATCCCGGTTAAAGCACTGCTACTCCACGCAACCCCCCCCCCTTCCGCAACACCGGTCTCCTTTGCACTCCCGGTGGACCAATTTACGGCACCCCGAGGACTCAGGGTATTACGCTTCACGCTCGGGGGTTCGTTTCTGGCCATTGTTGCGCCAGTCAGGGGATTATTTCGGCAGGGACCAGGGATGCTTTCCCAGTTGCAGTCGTTCGCCTCTTTCGCTCGGCTAACCCCGGATTATACGTTCCTCCGAGCACCTGCACCCGAGAACTGAATCGTCCCGCTTGCTCTTTTACCTTTTCCATTTTTCTTTCTCCGCTGTTTCTTTTCCTTTTTTTTTTCGAAAGTGAGAAAGTAAGAGGCGGGGGGGCGGGACGGAAAAAAGAGTAAGCTGTCTCCGTTAGATCCTCGGCTGTCTTGGCTGATTAATTCGCTTCCGATATCGGAAAGAAGACCATTTAACGTAATAAGCTGCTTCTCCAAAGAGTTCAGACCTCTGTGTATACCCTCCAACCCTCTCCTCTGTCCCTTGACCGATCGACTCTATCAGGGGGCCCATTAAAAAACTCTTGCGAATAGCAATTATAAACGGGAAGCCAGCGATAAAGGCCGTTCATTTTATTATCTCTGCCTTATTGAAGAGAAAACTAGGCGAGCGTGCACACAGCGCAAGCAAATCGAATCGTTTTATCGGTACCAGGTTCCGTGAACCTTAACGCTGAACGATACGATACGATTTCCCCTCTCATTCGACGGGGAATCGTCTTTTTTACGTTCTCTCGGGGCTCTTATCGCGAGTGAGTCGTCTCTCTGTTATATTCTCCCTCCCTCCTCTTCATCCCTTCCCTTATTCCACCCTCTGCTTTGTTTTACGACACTCGAAGAGGAGACACGCTTCCTCGACGCAACGTTCCCTCTCTACCCTCCCGGCTTTTTATCGACGAGATTTTTACATCGCCGTCGTATATACCGTGTGTCTCGTGTACAATATAACACGGGATTGACGGCGTAAGTGAATCTCGAGGGCGCCCGTTCGGAGGGTAACGGGAAGAGACAATATGTCGCGTCACAGGGACGGGCGCGGACAGGGTGCAGCGGTGAGGGGGGATGCGATAGGCGCCCCAGGTGCCGAATAAACGTTATAGGATACAATTTGGCTATACTCCATCGAGCCAGGTCGAGCACACACCGTTACGCCGATGCGCCTATAGGTCGCGTGAAACGATTTTTTTCCGGTCGTCGCGCTCGTTCGGCCCCGGTTAATTGTATCAACGTGCAAACGCAGATGTATATCGGTGCCAACGATACAGGGTCATGCCTCCGTGCGAAAAAAAATTGAGCGACCAGCGGCGCTCTACAGAGAAAGGAAACAATTCGAAAAGGGAGCAACACAAATAAACGATAAAAGCGGTATAAACGCAAAGGTAATAGCGCTCCGCCATCCGTGGAACGAGGCAGAACCGTAAAAATTAAAACAATCGGTTCTTCCTTCCCCACTCGCCCGTCTCCCTTTTCGCTCTCTCCACTCTCTCTTCCTTCCTCCCTTCCTAAATGAACAAGAAGCAGCAGCGTGTAATTACCGCGAACGGGAGCACGAGGATCGCGATTCCACCCGGCCAGGAAACGTATAATGGGAGTATAATGCGTGAAATTTGCCGGGAGCATCAGCATAATGGACGACGTGACGCTCCAAGATATCACCGTGATTCCATATTTCCGCGACTCGATTCGCCACGGCTCTCTCTCTCTCTCTCTCTCTCTCTCTCTTTCTCTCTCTCGTCCCGTCGACCGCCTCGAACAACGTATTTACCATGCTCATCGTGCCGTTGAACGGTTTCGAGGCTTAAAATCGTCCGATTATCGTACATACTTAGAAACTTCCCCCGTTTTTCGCCCCTCAACGGTGATTTGGCGCGCTTTTATGTTCGCCTGGTGAAACCTGAGCACCCGCGCTGCTGGATACGAATGGTGGTGGTGGTGGTGGTGGTGGTGGTGGTGATGGTGATGGTAATACGAAAAGAAAAAACGTAACAGGAGTAGAAGAAAAAAAAAAAATTCATATCGTGTATCCGATCGCACCCAGTTTTCACTCGAGGAGGTTTTTTCAGCTGTGCACCCACGGAGCCCTGCGCTCGCACGATGTGTCCAAGCAAACAGGCCGATTAAACGCATCAATATTTGCCGAATCAGGGCCCCAGGCGAACGCGTATGCCACCACGGTTTACAGAAGGTTATATTCGTCTGGTATATACCGTGTATCGCGGGCGCCTGTTTCGTCACGAACACGCGACTCTCCTTCTCTCTTCTTTTTTTTTTCTTTTTGCTGGCGTGCAAAAAAGCGAAGCAACCATCCCGTAGCTGGTATTCCCTTCTAACCCCTCTACGTTGCTGCCTCTTTTTTGCTTCTTCGTGGCACTCGACACAGAGCCACCCTTTTTCCACAACACTGTCACCGCCTTTCAAGGTACAGAGAGCCTCGACTCTTTCGCCAGTGCCGTTTTTTTCCCCTCTTTTATTCCTTCTTTTTTTTTTGATCGTTCTCGTTTCTCTCTCTCTCTCTCTCTCCTTCTTTCTGTCTCTGTTTGCGCGCCGCGTGTTTCTCGCCCTCTTTTTCCCCATGCTGCCTCACCACGTGCTACAATATCGCCAGGCCGCATCCGGTGTAACGCCTGTTATTAGGGATGGGTCAGATGAAGCTTTCATTATTCTATCCGTGAGGGTCCCTCGTTCCATCCGACAACACACCGTTATGATACAAAGTAATGACTGATTTTTTCTGCTTTCGCCTCTAATTATTATGATTACCGGGGCAAGGGGGCCATATAATGGCAACGGTGAATGATGTAATTCTTCCCCGGCGGACGCACGCCGGTGTCGAGTCTCTGGAATCACCCTAAACGCAAACGCGCTGCCTCCCCGTTTCTAATAAACATTCTCACGCATTCGTCGTTGCCTCCCCCCCCCCTCCCCTACTGTTATCGTTGCGTTCGAATAAATAGTGAACACACGTACGTGTACGTATTGATACGCTTAGCAAAGAAATGCGCCTCCGTTCTTCCTATTTCTCATTCTTTGACCGTTTACAATATCCTGTTCGTCGACCGGCAAGAATTTCAGCGAATAAACTTACCGTGAAACTATGCTTCCACGGTGCACACCGATGTACACGCACACAGTTCGACCCAATCTCGCTACATCGTTACGGTTATGTACAACGAGCGGAGATGCTTTAATCGCGATGGCTATTAAATACCGGACACAAAATCCATAGGAAGGGGGAGGAGACAGGAAGAGAGAAAGAGAGAGAGAGAGAGGCGAAGAGTTTTGCATGGTCGATTCACAGATCTTCATCTTGGATTCACGGATCAATATTACCTCTCGGCTTGGCGAGACGGAGCCGCTTTTACACGGTCCGCGGCTAACCTCAAATTCGTAGCCGTGCGCGCGCGCAAGCGACCAAAGCACTTTTCCCGCGAACCAACTCGAAATCTCGAAAGAACTTAACCCCTTGCACTCGAGAGGTGACCGTTAGTTGTTTAATGATACTAACTTGAAAAATTTTCAAATTCGAAATATTTACTATGATTCACATATATTAAACTTCATTTAGTTTGGTTAAGTCGTATATTAAAATTTACACATATAACTGTTTAACGTCCGATTGCAAAGGGTTAATACTATTCACCGAATATTTCAAAATCGGACTGATATACTCATGAACTGAATTTGCTTCACTTTAATGCTCTTTAAAAGTGCAACAGCTTCTTAAAAAATTGTCAATACTAACCGATTCATAAATAAATGGCAGTGTAATATTTCTATTGAATTAATTTCACATCTGCTATCATACTTTTAGAGTGATTTTAAACTCGGATTAATTTTTTTAAAGCTAGGTATAGATATTTAGAGTTGATCAAACTGGATTGGGGAATTTTATTTATTATTTATGATTTTTTTAATAGATACGGATCTATATACTCGTGGAATCCCAGAGTGGCACGTGTGTCTGACACGTACACAACGTGTGCGTGTAATATACGCGCAACCATGATAAATGCGTGCACCGCGACGCACGTGACCGCATTGGCGGCAGCGAACCAAGGCGTGCGAAGAAACCGCGCTCGAATCGGCATTGTTATCGCGTATACGCCGACAACGCGGTCCCTGGTGTTTCTATTTCGATCGCGGGTATGTTTTGACGTGTGCACACCGTTCCCCCGACGCAAGCGTAACAAACACGACAGTCGGGGTGATCTCATTCCATAACAGTCTGGCGTGCGTTTGCAAAAATTCTAGCCGACGAAAGGGTAACCCGATCGATGACGTTCGTTGAAAGGCGTTACACTAGTTTCTACGCCATTGGACGTGATCGGAATCGCGCGCGTACGCGCAGCTCGATGCACGTGAAACTCGAGCCAAGTCTCTGTACTTTAGCGCGAGATCGCCTTACGGGGTAACAAATCGCTCAAACCGCGTAACAAAGGTGTAGTGCGACGAGAATCGCATCTTGAAAGCTCAACTGAGAATACAGGAAATAGAAACGAACGGAACAGTCTTACGGTAACTTGTTCCGTTACTTCATTTACTCACGAAATTACTATTAATGCGTAAAACAGTAAAAAGAATACTTAAACTATGTAACAGTCATTTGTAAAACGTATTTCAAAATGATTTGAAAACAACGATAAAACGAAGGATAGAAAAAGATTAAAAACAAATGATTTTTACTCACCGGATGCCTTGCAGCAGCAGCGGCAACAGCAGCAGCGTTGATTCCAGCACTGGGATACATGTTTTCCTCTCTGGTTTCAAACTGGTACAAGATAAAAACTCCGTCGTATATGTTCTCAAATCACGTAAGCAATATGCTTCATGTCACGCGGCACATCAACGACAACAAATAACAACAACAACAACGATGAATAAAAAAGACACTGCACGCGTTGGGCTATGAGAACGAGCAACCCTTAGAACAGCTTTGCCTGCGGTTCTGTCGCGATTCGATCGAGAAGGTCCCCGCCTCGGATGCACGACGATGATCCATCGGTGTGTTTGCCATCCGCCACTACCGCATTCTTATCGGTTTTATGTAATTTTACCGTTTCGAACGATAATTGCTCGCGTCACCACTTACTCCGACCGCCTTCTACGTTCATTGAGGTTAGACGTGACGCCGACGCCACGAAGGATCCCGTTTGGCACGAAGAGCGTGGCGTGCCCTTTATACGGTCGGTAAAACAGAGCGGTAACCGTGTCAAGAATACGCCAAGAAAGCTTTATTTCCTTTCAGATACACTAAACAGAAGAAACTAGCCCTCTTCCTCACCCCGATCCACGGTTTCACTTCCTTCGATGTAGAAACACCATCACACAAAGACACTGCACTTAGTTGTTTACGACCTAAACCCGTGGCCCGCCGCCACTTTGAGGTTAAGTTTACCAACACTAGCACGCACACGTCTTTTCGTTGGTACGCGAGAAAACTTTCCTAGCACCGAGAGTACACTGTTAGAGAATCAAAAAGCCGGGACATCGATCCAAAAAAATCGGTGAATGTAACGTGAAAGCGAACACGAAATAGTAAGCGTACAGACGAACAACAAGAACAAACCTCTCCCTACAACGGCCTCGGAGCGACTGATGGACGAGTAAGTGGTGGGGATAGTATCCCCTCCAAAGCAATCTTTCCCTTCCCCCACTCCGACAGGCCGTTACTCCACAGTTAAACCCGCCAAGCACCCCCTCGAATGTCTCTCCTCGTTCTCGACGCTCGTATTAACCGGCGCGATAGCTCCTTCACAATTAAGTCGCGTTACGTAAGGGTCTCGAAAAGGCGAGCACGAAAATCACGGCTCGTTAAAACGTCGGTACGTCCTTCTTCTTTCTCCCTCTATACTCTCTCGCTTTTTGCTTTCTGGCACTCTCTATTTCATAGCACCTGTCGTCCTGTCCCTATCGTATACTTGATCTGTTTTATCGACGAACGACGAGGCACGGATACGTCCATCGTGATTTCGGGGCGCCGCTGACGCGATGAGTGACCCTGCCATGCCTTTAGGGCCGTTTTAGTTGACCGTAATTAATCGGGTTTCAAATGGCCGGTTATATTCGCGTTAAGCATGGCACAATCGAACGATATACATCGATTCTATTATGTACACGATCAACGCGATATGTTTGCTCTGTTCATGTCGATTCTCTTCCTCTTTGCTTCGCTCTCTCGCTCCATTCCTCCACCATGAACTGTGAAATATTTTAATGACCACGTTTTTTTCGCATTATGTCGACATTGTGAAATTTTATGCTTGCGGCTACTATTTCTGTATTAATGAAAGATGATTCAACATGCTCATTTATCAACGTTGATTACACTCGTTTTTTTCCATCCTACCGATGCTATTATCGCTGATACCGTGGTTAACGAGTGTGTGCAAATAATATTTGTCGACTACATCATTCAACTACCTTTGGAATCTAAACAATTCAAAGTATCAATCTCGAGGAACGCAATGCGATGACTAAGGGAACGTACGATTCTTGGAATACTTTTTTTCGCGTTACTGCTTCTGCTGTTGCTCCATTACCTCTGCCGGGCTGGTGCTTCGCTTTAACAGATACAATTGAGGAAGATACATCGTTAGCCCGTGGGCGATATCGTATACACGAATCATGTATTCCACTGGTGTATAGGACCGGCGATTTTTGCAAGTTGAAGCACGAAGACTGGAAGCCTCGAAAGTTTTCGGTCCCGCAGATACGGCCGAATAAACGAGAGGACAGGGCGCGGAACACGGCGTGCCATGCATACGCGTAGGTATTAGTTGCTTCTCTCGGTTCGCTCAGCGTGTGCAAACAAATCGAAAGTTTTTCGCAAAATGGCCGTCACCGGGCTGACACGGATGTCCGCATAAACTTTCTTTCTCTCTCTCTTTCCCGCCCTCCTCTCTTTTCCCGTGCTCACAACTGGCCGCCGACTGGCTGCCTCTCTCGCCACTCGTGATTTCCCTCACTTCCCACACCACCACAAATATGGCGCCACCACCCGTTTTCCCAACCCCTACAACGTGCCTCTATAAAGTGAGAGCAACGGAGCCAGAGGGAAAGAGAGAGAGAAATAGGGTAAGAGCGAGAGCGCGAACTGTGGATGGAATATATACAGGCGCATCCAACGCGATTGTGTCTGAGTATCCGTGTGTAGCGAGTACGATCCTATGCGTGTGGCAAGGGGGTGCCCCTATGTGAATATCGCGCAGCACACAGTCCCAAGCAGTTTCCTACTTGATTGCCGCTATCGTCCGCTCGCTTCGTAAAGGAACTACTCCGCGCGGACTGCCGCTGCCACCTCGACCAACCAGAACGCGTGTAGTCACGACTTCGCCAATCACGAGACGGCAAGCCCCACCGCGTGACCCGACCACCGCAAAGAGTCGAATGAAAGCGCGACCTCGGCCAATGAGAACGAAACTTTTTGAGTTGACGCTTGTACGTCAGGTCCGCGCGGAGCGCTGCTCGAGCCCCACGGATGTTCCTATACGGAATGAAGGTGCTACGCGAAGCCGCAGCGAAACATGAAAAATAGGGGGCTACATGAGGAAAAACACGGACCGGGTTGGAAGGAGGGCTCTGTGGGATGGATCCTACGAACCGAGACACCAAAGGCTGGCGCAGCCGTGGTTGTGTGAGGCAGCCAAGAGGGAGGGATGTCGAGGATAGAGGCCGAGGATGAGAATGGAAAAGTAACATAACGAAACGTCGATCCCATTACCTGGAGCTCTCTCGCCCTGCCGCCACCGTGCACCGAGCCCTGCTTTCGACCCTTAATCCAAAGGAGGATTAGAAAACCCCATTGTCATGCTTCGCGGAACGCGGGATGGGATATATACATACATATGTACAGAAAAGCACTCCGCACAATTTCTCCCCTTCCTTTGCCTCTTCGCCTCCTTTTGCTTCGCACAACGGAGGCGGTGGAGCAGGACCCTCCTAATGAAATAAATACGTGACGTGCCGTGTGCTAGTGACGATGCGATGGTAGTTCTGTCGCTAACCATGAACTTTTTGTGAGATGCACAGGGAAACGCTCAAACTCCACCTTCCTCCCCTCTCCTCGCCCCTTGCTCTTTCATCTACTCTCGTTTCACCGTTTTCCTTCCTTCCTCCGTCCCGTTCTAACTCATTCCGTCTGGTACGACCGCTCTTTATCTTGTTCCACAGGGCGAAGAAGGAATATAAGGCAGTGCCGTGGAGTGTTGGCGAAGCTGTCGGTCGCGCTTGGTCGGCTGCGGTTTATGCGGAGCCGCCTTGCCTGCCGCCTGCCGCAGCCGGTTTGCGTGTTCGCCCGTGTTCGCTTGGTGGATACGTGTCCTCGGTGCGGCTCGGTGCTCACCGAACGACCATGGACGCGCTCAGCTACGGAGAGTAAAGAGGAGAGATCGAGAGGGAGAAAGGGTGAAGAAAGGATAGAGACGAAGGCAACGGACGGGAGCGTGACGGGTATAGGCGGCGAAACGCGAGGGTGAGGGAGACGCCGGCAGGCGGCAGAACCAGTCGCTGCGGTCGTCGCGGCTAACCGCGCCGGTGCTCTCAACCCACGGCGACCTCGGCAACCGCACGAAGAATACCGTGCCTCTTCCACGATGCTACACTACCAAAGGCTCTATCGCCAACTCCGTGGAAGCTGGCTTATTTCTTTAATCTGGTTCCCTCGCGGAAATTGTGTTTTTTTACACGAAATTAAAAGAACGATCACCACATTTTTATTTTACATACGACCCATTTTATTACCGCAATATCGTCCTTATTGCTTAAAAATTTGCTCGGTAATATGGATGGTTGTAAATGCCACTTTTACGTTTAATTAGATCTAATTTGCTATGTAGTAGATAAACCTTTGATTTAAATGCTTTAGTTACTTTTACTAAATTTTATGCTGATATCATAAGAAAAGCTATATTTATTTCAAAACATGCTATATCTACTATGGAAACAGCTAATTAAACTATCTTTCTCTCCTACTAAGATAAGTCTGATTTTGTCGCTTGCAACAATTAAGTCTACGAGATCATCGATATATTTCTCAGATTACAATGTTTAATAGGCAGGATAATTTGTGCAAAGATAGAGAGAACAGAAGGTGTGTTCATTCCCGCTCGATTATTTCGTGATCTATAACCGCAATCATTGTATTTCTTCGCGGAGGAAGTTATTCTCCACAATGTAAGTATTACTTTGGCCACCATTATATGTATATAGGAAGGTTCCCTCTCTCTCTCTCTCTCTCTCTCTCTTTTCTATTTGTAGCCGTTGGTACGCGAGAATTTCCTGCTCGGAAAATCGCCGGGGAAAACGTCGAGGAGCTGGTTTAATTAATTATAATTGGCTGAGTGCATTGGGCAACCGCCTCTTCTCTGGGCCAACGTCCACTTCATCCGCCCGCCACGAGAGGGAAAGATCTAAGAGCTTGACTTCTGCTTGAATGAGAGTACGTACGTCTCGCCAAGTTGAAGAGGATTTGCGAGGATGATCGAGCGCTGCGGGGCTTGCCATTAATATATTTGAAAGCGAGAGGCACCGTTCCAAACGGTTCGCCGAAATAATTGAACGTCGAATGGCCGCTAATAACCTACAATTTGTGTACTGGGTGAGCATCGATCAACCCGGACCGGCGGGACAAAAAATATTAATCGCGCGTTTTATCAATTACGCAAGAGCATTGAAAGATCGACAGCGTCCGGCTACGCCATTCGTTTTATTTGTACACAGGGGTCCGTCGACTCGAACGAAATCGAAATCACCGAAAGAAATCGGTGTTATATCCCTAGACAAATAATGCGACGCGACGTGTATATATATTCGATGCACAACCTTTGTATCCAAAAGTTGAGGTTCGTGGAATGGTAGGAACCTTCGGATCCCACCCACGTATTGTCCAAGTCGACCATAATACCGGTGGATCAGATTTCTAAGCGAACCTCAAAGGGCTCTAGCTCTAAAACCTCCTATTCTAACCGAACCACCATTCAAGAGTAGTAACAATCTACCAATATTCGGCCAGCAGGGAAAACCGTCAGCCTCGAAACGAACGATTTGCTCGTAATTGCCAGGCAGTCTGTACTAATTTCGGTAGCCAAGTTCGGTACAATTAGCCAACACATTCGAAAAGAGCGCGGTTGGAATTAAAAGAACATGGCGGCGGGACGAGCGCATTCGAAAAGAGCGCGAAATCAAAAAAACATGGCGGCGAGTTAGAACACGTGGTCATAGGGGTTGGGACTCCATGATCCTGTGTAGTAGACACCCAAAATGAAAGAGGGCAGGGGACCAAAAAAAGGTAAGGAGGAACGAGAAATAAAAATGCAAAAAAGAAAAAAAAATAAGGAAAAGAAAAAAAAGAAAGAAGACGAACAAGAACAGCAGAACGGCCGATAAAGGACGACGGCTCGGTCTTTTGGCAAAATATCGCGTCTCGGTGAACGAAACGAATCTAGCCAGGCACACTCTCACGGCTGACAAATGTCTTCCGCGGTTCTGGCAGCGGCGTACCGTTATCCAAATTACAAATAACACACCGCCGTCGACGTTTTATCCAACGCCCGGAGACAAATTGCTCCCGACTACAGGGGAGGGGACGGGTTGGCTCGAAATTATCCCCACCGGGTCCACGATGTGTATAGCACACACAACGCGTTCGTGGACTTCGTTAATACCGGTAGTGGCTCGGCCCCTTGCTCGGCACACGGAATTAACACGGCGAAGTGTATTTATGGATCCGGCCCCGGCCAGGTAACCCGAGAAAGAGACCCTTGCGCCAGGGTCCCCGGGCTTCTTTCCTCCCCGTCCTCACCTGTATTCTTTCCGTGTACGCTGGACCTCCCTTTCTGGCCCGCGCGACCAGCCAGTGGTCTCGTAGTCGGTCGCTTTCTTTCTTTTTTCCACGAAGGAGGATTAATTAATGAGCCTGATCCAAGCATTACCCGCTTTACGGGCCCGGTCGCGGTTCCCGCGATGGCCTTCGAACCAAGCTGGCGGCACTGGCGTGGGAATGTCCCTGGCGATTTCAATTTCGTTAATTACCGCGAAACCAGCTTTTATTTCATGTAACGACCGGCTCTCGAGCTACGAAACGCTATATTTGGTATCGCTAATAAGTTGGCGGTTAAATCACACATTGCCGTTGTCTGGCAATGTTTCTTCCACTTTTTCCCGCCTTTTTTCTCATTTTTCTGGCGTCGAATCGCGAACGCGCTTTTTGTCTTTCGTCAGCGCGGGTTCCTTTTTAGCGTGTCGCTTTTGTTCATAACCCGAGCACACAACGCGTTTTGTTCGGGGCGCGGCCGGTATCTTATTTGGCTTCTCGTCGTTCGTTTGGTCGGTAAACAAATTCAAAAAAAAAGACAAAAGACGCAAACTTTCTACAGACGGATCCGAATGGGTTCCACGCGCGCGTCTCTTCGCCGTTCTTCTCTGGCGGGGCTTTTGTCGTGCCCGGAGGAGAGTTATTGCCAGGGACACGGTAATCAAATAACCGTCACCCCTGCGACCCACGCCACTGGCCCCGGTATCAGCGCCGCACGGGATGCGATACACGTGTAGTCACGGCGTGTAACGCGTGCTCGAATATAGTGTTCCACGGTGTGCAACAGTGCGTTCTCGCCGGGCCACGTTCTCGCGGAGGGCCGTATAATGCACATTTGTAAAGTTACACACCGGGGCTTAACAACACACACCGGCTAGGAGGGCATTTTTCAGTGGCCCTGGCGCGCGCGCGTCCGGGTTCCTTTAATTGAAACCTTTTGTCGGGAAATAAAGTGTATCCTTGGGTAGTCGCCGGTGGATTAACGACAAAAACAGCGGAAACGAAAAGCGTGGAGAGAAGGGTGGAGGGAGGGAAGAAAAAAAAAGGAACAGCGAGAAGAGGGAACGGGGAACGAGTAGGACGAAGAGGGTTGACGGGAGTCTGGGAGGAGGGAGGACAGAAATTACGCCGCAATTTCAGTTCCAACAATACGGAGAAAGAGAAATTACAGTATAAATGGCG
This sequence comes from Tetrapedia diversipes, assembly GCA_033822845.1. Taxonomy (NCBI): domain Eukaryota; kingdom Metazoa; phylum Arthropoda; class Insecta; order Hymenoptera; family Apidae; genus Tetrapedia; species Tetrapedia diversipes. The sequence goes on along the minus strand of JAOPTO010002212.1, from coordinate 500,254 downwards.
GCGTAAGACGCGGGCGTTATTAAGAACGACACGTAGGGAAAGGGTTCATTATTCCGGCGGGAATGGCAGCGAAAATTTTGCACGGCTCACTTAGCTTATTACTTGTTATTATCCACCGCCGTGGAAAGGCGCACGGGAGGATAAAAAGTCCGGCCAAGCCATGATTCGCGACCGGTGTGTATCGGTCTTTGTAATTTTACGGTTTGCCTCGCGCATTCGTTTTCGACAAAGGGAACGGGTACGATTTAATACTAATTTCTTTTACCCGTACAATGTGTGCGTTACCGTCTGAAGAACGTGTACAAACGCTCCACGTATAGAGGAATAATAATCGACGGGGGAAAGAGACGATAAAAAGGATAAAAAGTGGCGGAAGAGAAAAAGAAGAAGAAGAAACGGGATCTCAGCGACGGGCATAAAACCCACGGGCGTGTCCAGAAAATTCCTTTCCGAGCGGCTCCCCTTGCGGAAAACACTGCTTTCACACGTCCAACGGAAGCCAGGGTGCTCGGGCAGGAAAACGAATGGGCAGGTCATGGCGTTTATGCCCGCGCGCACTCGAGTAAAAGAGAAACCGACGTCACGGCTGCCGCCACCATGCTACGGAGGAGGAGGACTTGCAGGAGGAGTTGCAGGAGGACGACGACGATGATGACGATCATGGCCGGTGACGGCGTGGAGAGGCACGACCTCGGCGACGAAGGGAATTTCGTCACGGTCGTCACGGTTCGCGCGAGGAAACGGCTAACAGAATTACACTCGGGGGCCATGGAAGATTTTTAACGGTCGATTTACCGCGTAGCCGACTCCACTATACCACCACCACTATTATACCGCTGCTCCTCCCTCCTGTACCCCGGTCGTGGCCCGGCAGCAGTCCGGAACAGCAACACAACAACGGAGTCTCTGCTGCCTCTCTCTCTCTCTTTCTCTTTCTCTTCCTCTCTCACCCTCCAGGCCAGTTAGTGTCCTTAAACCACCCTTGCTGCTTGGCCCGTCCTATCTGGTATTCGCTGTTTCGTCACGCCGGGGGGTCAAAACTGGCCGCAGATGTCGGCCATAAACCTCCCCGGTACGGGAACGACCCTGATGCTCGACGGCTCTTCCCCCCCAACCCTCCATCCACGATGTCGTTTCGCCATTGTATCTCCTGCTGAATACACGCCCTTAAATAAATCCATCCACGGACCCGTCCCGGTGAAACCACCCCTGACGCTGTTGCTGTTCCCGCTGCTGCCTTTGCCGCTTCTGTTGGCCAGATTAGGTTCCTGATCTTTGTTGCGAGGGGCTGGCTCCTCTTCCTGCTTCCCCTCCCTGTGAGAACGTGTATGTACCTATATACACACACACACATATTGCGAACGTGTGCACACGTGTGTGTCTGTATGTATTATCCATGGATGCAGACGCACGATAATCTTTGTACGGGTGTATAGAGGGATCAGGAAAGGGAAGGAAATCCGCGGTGATCGAGGACGTGCGGCCTCGCGAAACGTAGATGACCTACGAAGCGACCGATGAGGAGATAAGGTGGAGCGTGAAACGATATCGGCTGGATATAATGACGGCGAGGGGTAATGCGGATTGTGGGCGAGACAGGAGGCGAGATTTATAACAGGGCTTCGATCCTCGATACCTCTCTCTACCGGTTAATTTAATCGCGGCGCAGCCGGTTAATTGCGTAATGCTACACTTTTGCCTGACGTAACTCGCGAACGCTGTTTCCCTTTCCCCTTTTTCCGCCTCTTTTTATTATTATTTCTTTTTTTTTTATTTTATTCCTTCCCGTTCGTCGGATCGCACGGTGCGCTTGTGTACTTAACGTTTATGATATTTGCCAGGCGAGAACGCGAGGATCGCAATAAAATCAATAACGCTTATCGCGAAATCGTTGCTCAAAGCTGTACAAGCGGTAGCGTCGAGTCATTTGATACGGTGTTCGTTAAATGGCTCGACGTTGATCGATGTTGTAAGGTTATTCCAATATTATATCCCGATTCTCTCTCTCTCTCTCTCTCTCTCTCTCTCTCTTTCGTTCGCTCATTCTACAGCTCTCCCTTTTCTGGGATCATGTAATTAAGGATGTAATTTCAGTTAATAAGGCTATGTTTGTTTGCGAGCCCCATGCTAATCCCAATTATGTTCCTGACCATCGAGTTATATTAATTTTGGTCCACATATTCTTATACCAGTTCCGTTTACGTTTCGCAACCCGAACAAAGCTGTTCTCTGCTTTTACCCGTAGAACGTGATCATTGATAAGGGGCAAAAATTCCTCTAATTGGACACTTGATAATTTGATTAGGAATTCCCATAAACTTTTCAAACTCCATAAACAACAACTCAGATTTCCCTGCCCACGAAGCGGGACCCAGGTACCGCAGAACACGGAAGACCAAAAATTACAAACAGTTAAGCTCATTACGGAGAGCAACAGCCCCTCGTCGATTCGTCAATAGCTCATTTCGACCCAATTGAACCGTCCAGCGTTAACACGCCCCTAACAAAGTGTATAGAATTCCAGAAACGGAACACGTGTCCCGAATTCACCCCCTGTTCGCAGCGAGCCTAACCAGTCAATGCGTTCGCCGCCTATAGCGTGGCCCCACGGGGGACCAGGAATTTAATCGAGATAGCATCCGATCTTTTTACAAGCGGCTCGATTACCCGAACGACGAACGCGCGGGTATCATCGGGAAGGCTCGAGCATGCGCGTACGTAAAAACGAGAACGTCGACACCGTCATATTTCAGAGGCCATCGAATCAACGTCGACGTGTCGTCAAACGCTTTTATAGCACGCGCGTGAGTGCATACGCATCGCTGAGCGCACAACGGAACCCCTAACAGCACACGCGTGTTAGAGGCGAATCGTTAGAGGCATTTGCGATGCCACCCTGACTCATAGAACGCCATGCATTACGCCTTTTCTAAATTGCTATCAACGAAGGAAAATTCGAATAAAGGCGGCAAAGTTCAAATAGGAGTGGTAACGGGGAGTCGATTGATGTTACAAGAAAAAGGACAGAAATGTGGTAATCATTAGATTTAAGGATTAGTATTGTAAGATGGAACGTTTAATGTGTGTCTGGGCGTGAATGTGTGTGTCTGGGCGTGTATGTGTGAAGGGATCGATAGAATGGGGCTGAGTGTTTTGTCTTTTAGGGTCCCACTCGATCGAGAGATGAATGGATCATCAGAACCTGGTTAGTCAGCGTAGAACAAGAAGCTGTATAGGTTCTGAAGCATAAGCGTAGTTTGTTGTTTTGTGTTCGTTTGTGTCGTTTTAATTGTATCACAAATACACGTCTATTTATAACTTCATTCATTTTTCTGTCCATCTTGTTTCTTTTATTTATAACCTTTCCTACGGAAATAAATGCAACGTTGAAGGGGTCGGACGTGGTGTTTCATTCCTTCCTTTTTATCATAATTTTAATACGCGTGCACCATGCAACGCGCTGCGCTCCGCCGTCTCTCCTCCCAGTCCCGAAAGCTGGATCGAGAGGATCGATCGAGGATCCCGCGGCGTAACAGCCGTGACACGCTTCGAGATTCCACGATCTTTTACGACGAGGCGCGGCGTATCGTTAACGATCGACTCTCGTCGACGTTTAATTAGCCGAGGCCCGCGATTACCAGCGCGCTGCATCGCGCAACAGGCCTCGCAGCGCAATTGCGACTGTAACGATCCATGCCCGAGGACCGTAAAAGGCCGTGGCCGCGGCGAGACCAGCGATCGCTTCTTCTCCGTCCTCTCCGGGCATGCCGCAAGTGGGTTCTCGCGCTCCATCCATCGGCCACCCCTCCCCCTCTTCACCCCTTGCTGCCTAAGCCACCCGTTTCGGGTTGTGTTGCTCGTCGATCGGCTCGACACCGCGCGCGGCGACCCTTCGGATGTGTACATGCGCGCGCGCTCCGTACGCCGGCGCTCGTTGGATCCGCTGGATCGGCGCGCACGAGGCGAATCGGCGAATTACGACGATTGAAATTCAATTCCGCGCGCGGCCGACCGGCTAATTAGACGCAGTTGCTGCGCCTGCGATAGTGCCACGACCATAACCCTCCCTCTCACTCTGTATCACTATCTCTATCTCTCTATCTTTCCCTTCTTCTCTCAGTGCATACATGCGGACTTGCATCCTATTTCTCTCTCTTCCTCTCCCTCTCCTTCTCTCGGTACATACATGGACTTGCTTTCTCTTCCTCTATCCTCCCTCCCTCTCTCTCACCCTCTCTCTGAGTTTGACCATCTACTTCTCTTTCTGTGTGCCTCTCCTTCCACTCTCTCTCTCCTCCATCTCTCTTTCTTCCTCCCTTCTCCCTCTCTCTGAGTTTGACCATCTACTTCTTTTTCTGTGTGCCTCTCCTTCCATTCTCTCCATCCTCCTTCACTCTCTCTTTCTCCCTCCTCCCTTTATCACTCTCTCTCTCTCTTCCTCCTTAAGTTTCTCCGTCTCTTTCTCTTTCTGTGTGCCTCTCCTTTCACACATTCTCTCCTCCCTCTCTCTCTTCCTCTCCCTCTTTCTGAGTTTCTCCGTTTCTTTCTCTTTCTGTGTGCCTCTCCTTTCACACACTCTCTTCTCCCTCTCTCTCTCTCTCTCCCTCTTTCTGAGTTTCTCCGTCTCTTTCTCTTTCTGTGTGCCTCGCCACGTGTTGCACCTCGTGCAATTGCGCGTATGAACGTAAATGCTCTTGTCGCTTCGCTCGTTTCTCTGCCGCCGCCGCCGCCGCAAGCACATCCCTGGTATCGCCGATACACTCTCCGCCTCTCTGTTTCTCCACCGGTGGTGGTGTTCCCTGCCTCGCCACCTACGTGCTTTCGCCTGTATAAGGGGCGAGGTGCATTAAAGTCAATGAGCGGCGTGTAGAATCTCAGAAACGCGGAGGATCCCTCGTCGGTGTTAGCTAGCTGTTACATTTCGACCCCCGTGGTTCCGGATTGTTTTATGGCCGCCTTAATGGCACAGATCTTGGTACCACGGTATTCAGTATGTATTGTGCAGCTTGCACAACTACGGTGGGCAACTTGGTTGCGATTCACGGCGGTGGGTGCGGGGTTTTGCTTGGTTCTGTCATAGCGAAGTCATCGCAGGTACCGTCTAGTAAATAGTATGCCTTTGAAACAGACACACAAACTACATACATACCTGTAGGAAGTCCTTTGGACTCCGATTCTAACTCTATCCCCTGGTCCCTTCTCGCTTTCGCTCTATTGAATTCCTAATCGAGGAATAGAGGACGCGATGCTTCTTAACCTTTCGCACTCCGAAATATTTTTCAATTTTGTTGTGAATAACTTCCTAGTATTTTAGGTGATTTATTTGTAATCTACTTCGAAGGACAATTCCTTGAGTGACACTTATCTTTTTGTTTTTATTAATTACATTAAACATAGCTCTCAAGCTTTGTTGTAACTTATATTTGTTCAATTCCGTTGATTCGTTGGTCTTCAACTTTTGTCCACTACTGTATTTAAAATGGTACTTTAATAAATATCGCTATAATAAATATACTTAACAAAGGAGTGCAAAGGGTTAAAGGAATTTTGGTAGTGTCAGAATTAACCTTCTTACGAAAAAAGACAAATTCCGCAAATTTTTGCCTTATTAGGATAACTATTATATCGAGTGTTTCCCTTACATAGGAGTTACCGTGATAAAAACTGACGTCGAGTCACGCTCCACAAAGGGGTGCAAAAGGTTAAAGGAATTTTGATAGTGTCAGAATTAACCTTCTTACGAAAAAAGACAAATTCCGCAAATTTTTGCCTTATTAGGATAATTATTATATCGAGTGTTTCCCTTAAATAGAAGTTACCGTGATAAAAACTGACGTCGAGTCACGCTCCACAAAGGAGTGCAAAGGGTTAAATCGTCATTTGACGATTGTAAAATTTAGCGCAACTTCAAAACAAAATCTCTTCACCTATCAACGTCCAAAATCCCATACACAACAATCCCGCTGAATCTTTAAACCCGGAACGTTTAACCTAACCACCCCTGATTCATCTATAATATACCCCGTGTAAGCTCTGTCAAATTACCAGCCACCTCGGCCAACAACAGCGTTATAATTATTCCCCGAACCGCTGAACGCTTCTGCGAACGCAATTCACGGCTATTACACGGCGTGCATTATTGCGCGTATCTGAATGCCGCGAAGCCGGCTCTCGTTCCAGCCATAAGCTCGCAACCCTCCGCGTGCATACATATCTCCCGGATTAGAGTACTATCTCGGCAAGCGAGGCGGACTCCATCGCGAGAGATCATAATCCGCTTTTCCTTCGATCCGTTCGCCATGGTTCCGCCACCGGTTACCATACTTCTCGATTCGTTCGCGTACGCGCGTTTGCATGCGCAAGAGGTTGCCCCGGAAAGAATGGCACAAGAGAACGACAAGTTGGTCTGCTGTGCAAAAATAAGTCAATAGCGTGGAGTAAAACTTTTTTTACAGGATACTGTAGAAATGCGATCGAGTGGATGCGAGTTTAGGAAAATGTGAAGAGTGCTTGAGTTGAGCGATAACCGCGTGAATGTAAAATTTTTCGGACCCGAGTGTTTCTGAGGTTCGAAAGATGAGCACTTGAGAGAACTGAGGAATTTTGGGTGAATGTGACCGAATTGCATCGAGTGTGAAAGGTTGATAATTAGAAAGAAAAAAAAATAAGTGTTTGGAAGAATATATGGCGGGGAAAATGCGAACGCGAAGCAGAAAGAGTGTGATTGTGAAAGAAGTAAGAAGATCGTAGTTGCTAAGTTAAAAAGTCGTTTATCGCACCGACCCACCAGCAGAGTTGCAGACCATCATACATAGGAAATAAGGTCCAGGCCGATAAACAAACCTTCCGTATTTAAAATGCTACGACCTTTGCAGGGATGGACTTCAACAATCGGAGAGAAAGACCAAGTCTTCCGAATCTTTTCCTTGGGTCTATGAAATTGAAGTGTGCTATTGGACCCAAAATCTCGCGATATCTATTGCGTGTGTTTTGAGCTTACTGAGCCACAAAGGCTAGTTCTGTCGTACCTAGGCTTGTGCCTATTACCAACGACGTTAGGTGCGAATAACTCCACCACAAAGAGTCACGGACAAGTAAAACAATTTCATCATCCTCACAGTCTCATTTGAATATCGGAGAGAAAGACCACGTTTGACCCCATGTCTGTTGTAAGTAAGTCTTTTTCTTTGGTCTAAGAAGTTAAAGTGTGCCATTGGACACACCCAATGGGAGAGACCCAAAATCTCGCGATATCTATTGCGTGTGTTTTAAGTTTACTGAGCCACAAAGGCTAGTTCTGTCGTATCTAGGCTTGTGCCTATTACCAACGACGTTAGGTGCGAATAACTAGACCACAAAGAATCATGGGCAAGTAAAACAATTTCATCAGCCTCACAGCGTCATTTAAATATCAGGAAGAAGGACCACGTTTGACCCCGTGTCTGTTGTAAGTAAGTCTTTTTCCTTGGTCTAAGAAGTTGAAGCGTGCCATTGGACACACCCAATGGGAGAGACCCAAAATCTCGCGATATCTATTGCGTGTGTTTTAAGTTTACTGAGCCACAAAGGCTAGTTCTGTCGTATCTAGGCTTGTGCCTATTACCAACGACGTTAGGTGCGAATAACTAGACCACAAAGAATCATGGGCAAGTAAAACAATTTCATCAGCCTCACAGCGTCATTTAAATATCAGGAAGAAGGACCAAGTTTGACCCCATGCGTGTCTGTTGTAACTAAGTCTTTTTCTTTGGTCTACGAAGTTAAAGTGTGCCATTGGACACACCCAATGGGAGAGACCCAAAATCTCACGATATCTATTGCGTGTGTTTTGAGCTTACTGAGCCACAAAGGCTAGTTCTGTCGTACCTAGACTTGTGCCTATTACCAACGACGTTAGGTGCGAATAACTCCACCACAAAGAGTCACGGGCAAGTAAAACAAGGAAGAAGGACCAAGTTTGACCCCATGTGTATCTGTTGTAAGTAAGTCTTTTTCTTTGGTCTAAGAAGTTGAAGCGTGCCATTGGACACACCCAACGAGAGGAACCCGACGTTACACTCTAACAGTCTGTACCACCTGCCCTGAGGCAGCCTGTATTCGCAAGCACGGAAGATTATAAGCCGTGAGCCGCGGGCGGTAAGCATAGCGGCGCGATTAACGCGATCGAGCGTGCGTGGCGAATAATTACTCATTTGCAGCGGCGTGTTGCGCTAACCGTGCCCAGGGTTCGGGTTCGGGCTCGCGTTTACGACGGGGAAAATCTCGGAGCATGTGCATCGACGATCGTTTATCGATCGCCGGTTCTCGTTAAATTGCCCGGTCTCTATGTGCCGCTGCACACCTCACGCCGTCGACCCTCGCGCGATTTCATATTATAACGCATGGTTGCGCGCAGACGCGCGTGCATGCATAATTAAAAATTCGTATCGAGCCCGGGCGCGATGGTTTTTGCATGCGTCGCGCAGCCCGCGTGCCACGATCACCGGGGAAGTGATGATACGGGTTAAAAGCGTGTCAGGAATGAATAAAAAAAAGAAATTTATAGGAGGGAACGTCATATAGTGAATTCCTCTTGTCTCTTGTGTTTTTTAATTTTTATTTTTTTTTTTTTTAATTTTTAGGTTCAGCGTGTTCACTTGGACCAGTTGCCCAGAGCTATAAAAATTCGAATGCTATCGTTGAAATGCCACCTTTCGTGTCTATATAAACTTTAGCAGTTCGATACCATAACCGCATTGATATTAGATGGTTTCAAAATGAAATTAAATGAAATCTTGATATTTAATTGATTAAATTTTGTAGTACGTAATAATTTTTCATCTATTGAGTTGATAATGGCTATACAATGATCGCACAGTAAAGTGAACGAGAGTAAAGAAAAATATTCACTTTTTGAATTTTGCTTTCTTGTTTGAATGTTAGTACTTTTAGAAATACAGTCTTGGCAGTCTACCAGCGACTGAAAATCGACGTAACATGTGTGTCAGTAGCATCGAATCACGCTAATCGCCACGGCAAACACTGTTTTCTCGATCCCTATTGTTTTCGCTTATAACGCTAACACCTCGCGTAAATCACTCAGCAAACTGTTGAAACTCACAGGAAACGTGCGACAAAATCTGCGTGAAACTCGCGAATAATGGAGGTTCGCAGCCGGAAACGCCGTTGAAAATCTCTTAGTCAATTTCCGTGAAGATTTATTTCGTGGTGGACGAGCAAATCTGGTAATTAGTAATCGTAAAACTGTAGTTGCGAGTGCGGTGTGGGACTTTTGCAAAGGAGGAGAGCTGATAATGGGTATTTTATGAAATGCACATTAAAAAAAATCTAAAACACCTAACGGGGTGGTCATTCATGACTCAAAATAGATTTGAGTAGCATGCACGCGCGTGTGTACATATTTATTAGTAATCTTAAAATTGTAATGGCAAAGGAGTATAGGGGATAATGGGTATTTTATGAAATACCCTTCTGAACATTGAAAGAAAATTGAAACACGTAATGGTCATTCATTACTCAAAATAAGAGATCTGAGTAGCATACGCGCGCATGTTTACATATTTATTAGTAATCTTAAAATTGTAGTGGCGAATGTAGTGTGAGACTTTTGCAAAGGAGTATAGGGGATAATGGGTATTTTATGAAATGCCTTCGTCAACATTGAAAGAAAATTGAAACACGTAATGGTCATTCATTACTCAAAATAAGAGATCTGAGTAGCATGCGCATGTGTATGTACATATTTATTAGTAATTGTAAAATTGTAATGGTGACTGAGGTGTGGGACTTCTGCAAAGGAGGAGAGGGGTTAATGGGTATTTTATGAAATGCCCTCATGAACATTGAAAGAAAAGTGATGCGCGTAACGGGGTGGCCATGACTCTCAAAATAGGAGATCTGAGTAACACGCGCGTGTGTGTCTACATGTATATATGTATATATGAGTGTGTGCGTGAATGTGTAGTGACAAGCAGTGGGCTGGAGAGCCGAGGAACAGTTTTGTTTATTGGCTCTATTAAGAGCCGACCTCACGCTGGCACTAGCAGGGTGGTCAGGATGACATTCATCATGGGTGAAAGTGGCGAGAACAATGTCACTGTGCTTTAAGACGGGCTGCATACAGTATCTTATGCCATTGGCAATGTAGTCGTGCATTATAATACTTGATTTTAAGAAAAACGAAGAAACCAAGTTTTAAGGTGAAAGCGGTTATAACACTCTAATTAAGACGAAAACGGCACGCTTTAATAATCCCATTGAACGGTAGTAATTAAAAGTACCTATACGCAACATTTATATTCTTTAATAAGAAATTATTTCATTAGGCTTTATATTTTAATTTTTCCTAACAATAATTTCCTACAGTCACGTAGAAATACTATTATAAGTGACAAAAAGTATGATATACCTAGACTTATAATATAAAATGACTATAAATATTAATCTGTTTTTATTATTTAATAATCTTTGACCGCCAAAATATGACCTAGTTAACAGATTAACATATATACTACACACATCCCCCATTCCTATACACAATAAAAATGAAATATCTCCGCAAAATAATTGAACGTACTAAATACATATAACTTCCACACCTAACGAAATCTCTGCACGTAATCTCAAGAGAAGAATACGCTTCGACCTGTGTCAATAGATCCTCCATGTGGCGCAAGTAACAAATTAAAAGGAAATGCAGAAAATACGGCGACGAAACGCAATCCCAAGCGCCTACGATACCGCAACCGCCACACGCAAACACCCCCATCGTCTTCTTCGATTTTTCGACGTCGCACCAGCGCCGTGACGTTTAATTGGCAAACAAGCTCGGTCAAGTCTCGACTCCGTTCTTCCTCCCCCGGTATCCTCTGTCCAATCCAACCCATGGACTGTCTTCCCCGTGGGCCTGTCCTCGCCCTCTGGCTTTTTTCCTCGGTTTTTCCCATCGTAGCGGCCTATTGTGTTATTATTATCCCGGGCTCGCGTCGCGGTCTCGGGTTCACGGGTGTTATTATTATCCACGAGAGCGCAGGAGGTCGTCCGTGACTATCGGCGACGGCCGGTGACTTAATAATACTTCGCTACGGCTAGCCTAATGGGAGCTGCCGAGCGTGTAAGCCCACTAATTCATCGTCCTTTTTCTCTGCCATCCCCCTCTTGCTCCTCCTTTCTCTCATTGTTCCAGGCTCGCCTCTTTCTCTCTCTCTCTCTCTCTCACCCTTTCTCCTCCCTCTGACATAGCCACGCACACAAACAGGAACACGTACACGAACTCGAGTCGTCTGCACGTACGAATACGAAACCATCTCTCGTTCCACCCTCTTCACGCCTCCCTCTTTTTCTCGCTCGCTCACCCTTTTTCATTTTCCCCCGTTCGCCTCGTTTTTTATTCACCGACCGGCCCGACGAACGAGGAGGCCGTCGCCCGCACCAGCCGCTACCGGTTCATAAAAGGCGCGTTAAGCAAATAAATAAATTCTACGCCAGGGATGGCGGCGGTGGCGGTAACGGTGGCGGTTCGACGTCGACCTTGGGGGGAGGATAACACGCAGAGGCGCAAGTGGCGATGGAAGGGTCGGTATTTTCTCTAACGTCGAATTTCATCGGGAATTTATAACGCGGCTGCTCCCGCTGCCTTCCTCGTAATCGGATTTACGCGATCCCGAGGAGAGGGAGAGAGAATATCCGTCGTCCCCTCGTCGCTTCGGGACACAGAGGGTGGATTCTTCTATTCTCACGATTGATCCGGCACTCGATGCTGTTTACGCCCCCCTCTAAACGGTAAATTCCCGGGTAATGACGGGGCGAATGGGGACGGGCGGGATGGATGGCTGATGAAAAATTATGGAAGGTTAACCACTTTAGGGATGACTCTCTCAACACTTTCAGTGCCATGCACAATTTCAAATGGAATGTAGCTAAAGAAATAAAACTCGAATAAAAGATTCCGTCCTACTGTTCAAACACCCTGACACGTGCTATAGTTTGTACACCTTTTGCATACGATGTGTAATCTTGCACTTTTCAACACATTTAAATTTATATACACGACGTACGGCAAGAAACGTTCACAAGTTAACAAACCGTACCGATAATATTAACCATTTGCATTCTAAAGTCTGAAAATTTGCCAATCTATCATCTATCTATCAATTAATCCCTGAAAATAAATCCTTTGCGCTCGAGATGTGACTTCCTTTTTTTATTAGTCACCAAATAATAGTTTCGTAAATTTGTAGATTTTGGTTAGTTTGTTTATTAATCAGACCCAGATGTTAAATAGTCATATATGTAAATTTCAGTGTATCACTTAACTGAACTAAATGACGTTTAATATAGGCGAACGTTAACAAATATTTCAAATTTGATAATTTTTTGAGTTAGAATCATTAGACGACTAACGGTCGCCTCTCGAGTGCAAAGGGTTAATATTTTTCTCCTATCGCATCGTCTGCTCGCGAGAAGCGAACAAACGGAGCAGTAATCGCGGACAAGCGGCAAAAAGACCAGAAGCAAGCGTATCAGAGCAAAAGGTAACGCGAAGAAACGGGTGTCAGTGTCCGCGAATGGCAGAGATAAGCGCGTTATAAAACGCGACTGGTTATGGTTTGTTGTCGCGCGCGATAGATGTATCGGCCTGGTTCGCGCTTGTCCGCCGCGGTGTACGATGCTAACTGCTTAACGCTTTATCGAGCACGGTGACTACTCAGTTTCGAAAGTTCCGAGCACGGGAGGATCCCCGATAACGATCGTAAAATTTCCGCTCTCGTCGCGACAATGGCCATCCCCCTCGGCCACCCCCTTCTTCTTAGGTTTTCTTTTTCCCGCCGGTGTACTCGATCTTTGTCTCCCTCACCGAGCACTGCACGGCGGAATAATAACGGAGTCTACTGGATTGTGTGCACGACGGTGTGTAGGCATACACAGAGTACGCTTATATACAGGGTGCCCTATTCTAATCGATCCACTCGACTATTTCGAATACTCCTTTGTCGAAACAAAAATTATCGAATGAAACTTAATTTGAACAGATAAAGGACAATTGAGTTCACTTATATAATTGAGTTTGTATAAGTAAAATACATTTTTTAAATCTCAATATGACCAATGATCGTTTTAACGGAACGGTACCTATTTTTTGATCCAACACACAGTTCATCCTTGTAAGAATTCATTGGCTTACGATATGCTACTCTTTTAAATTCATTCAAGACACTTAAGATCGACCAAAGTTAAATGTATATACCACTCGTGTCTTAACCCTTTGCGCTCGAGAGAGGACTGTCAGTCGCCAAATGATAGTTTCGCAAATTTTCAAACTTTAATTAGTCTATTTATTAGTCAAACCCAGAAGTTAAACAGTCATACATGTAAATTTTAGTATACGACTTAACTAAACTAAATGAAACTTGAAAATCATTGAAATTAATATTATTAACCGACTAACAGTCATCTCTCACCCACGTGCAAAGGGTTAATATTATTTATCCGACCGACACGATGGTCAATGAAGTTCGCTTAATTCTAAACCAGGTCACTCGTACGTAAAATTAAATCGTGCCTCCTATTACAAGATATTTACCTCTAAACGCGGTAATTCCTATTCGAAGCAATCATTACGAATAAGCTAGCAATCCCTAGATTCTAACGCGACACCCTATACGGGCCGCCGCGCCGGGAGAAGTCTTTCGAGCGAGTATAATGGCCCCCAACACACCTACGTTCGATATCTGCATACGGGGTGCGCCCGCAAGAACGATCGCTGCCTCCTTGAACGAGCAGCAACGTGGCCAGCGAGCGATTCTCTTAGCCCGGCGAGCACCGAGACAATACGCCGTTTATCTTCGATCTGGCGGAGAGGAAGGAAAGAGTGGTCCTGCTCGTACATCACGCGCCGCTATGGGAGCCGATAAATTACTGTTAGGAAACCTGGTAAACCGGCAACGAGTGTGTACCCGCTTTTCAGATCGCTATTACGCGAGTAATGCCTCTTTGCCTTCTTTGCCGGTGACAGGGGATATAAGGGGGAGAGTTCCTTTCGCCGACTGCACAGTGGCGTGGAAAGAGGCAGCTCGAGGGAGATGGAGGGGGTGGGGTTGTAGAGATATAAACGCATTGAAAGCCGGTCGGCTGGGATATGATTATTTTGTTCGACGTGCATTCGCCGATTGAATCTTAAGGGGACACGAACTACCTTTCTCGCTTAGCACGCCTTCCTTCTTCTGCGATGTTACGTTCAAGTTGAAACAGTTTCGAGTCTACGCGAAATGCTACTGGGAGGGGATGTTTCGTGGTGCATTAGGGTGAAACTGTTTATGTTAGGTGTGTTGGATGTTACAACAAAGAATTATCGGATTGAGATTAGTATGGTATAAAAGGTGGATGAATTAGTTAAGAAATAGAACGATAACAAGGAGTTGTAAACAGAGTGTAAAAGGGTGGTTTGGGATGGAGTGGACGTGGGCCATTCCTGTTAGAAATCTTAGAATTCTGTTACTTTTTGTACTAAATTTATTATAGGTTGAAGGACAACGATATACATTGTCGTGTCGTGTCTCCGACGTTTAGAACCCTTGAAGTTAGTGGGGCCAATATAAACAGTTTTGAGGGCTGCAACGAACTAACCGTCCTTTTTTCTTTGACTCTCCAGTTTCATTCCTGACATCGGGCAGAACGTATTCACTTTACTGTATTCCGGCTTTTCTCTTATATTCTATTTCTTAATTAAATCATTATTTTCTAAATACGCGCAAACTGTGTTTAATTTCAATCTTAAATCTTTAACAGGTTATGGGCCCAGGTTTAGAGAATAGTGATTTGACGGACTAAGGTAATTAAGGACAGGATAAAGTAATAAGAGGAACAGTATAAAAGAGTTTCGTTCCAGACATCAGGTAGAACGAATTCACTTTACTGTATTCCGGCTTTTCTCTAATATTCTATTTCTTAATTAAATCATTATTTTCTAAATACGCGCGCAAACTGTGTTTAATTTCAATCTTAAATCTTTAACAAGTTATGGGCCCAGGGTTAGCGAATAGTGATTTGACGGACTAAGGTAATTAAGGACAGGATAAAGTAATAAGAGGAACAGTATAAAAGAGTTTCGTTCCAGACATCAGGTAGAACGAATTCACTTTACTGTATTCCGGCTTTTCTCTTATATTCTATTTCTTAATTAAATCATTATTTTCGAAATACGCGCGCAAACTGTGTTTAATTTCAATCTGAAATCTGCAACATTATAATTAACTTTACACTGCACACGGCAAGTGGTCGGAAAGAGAAGTGAGTTGCGGCAACAGAACAACGCTCAAGTAAATACACTAATCAGATGACCTGAAGTAAAAATAAAATAGTTCTCTTCCGGTTTTCCCGTTCCGATTTCGACCGCGCTCCGCCAAAAACGGGATTCGCCCCCACCGTTGTCTCGGAAGGAAGGGTTGGAGCTTCGGGGAGTAGCCGAATCGGATGACAGTAAATAACGAGAGGTCCTCGAGAAACTCGAACCACCGAGTTCGAGTGCCGGGGGAAGCGTACACGCAATCGAGCAGAGGAATCGAAATTCGATGCCAGACCCCCGTATATACACACACGCCCTCGTGTTTAGAGGCTGTTTTCAGGTCGAGCTGGAAGAAGGAGCAGGGTTAAACCCCCCGACAGCGAGCCAAGAGGATAACGGACCCCTCTCGAGTTTCCGCGTATACAAGGAATCGCTGGATTCCACGATCCTTTTAATAATGCGTGCAAGATCGAACGCGCAGGAAGTACTTATGTATTTTATAAACAACGGCAGATCCACCCCATATCGTTGAAAAGGAGGGAAGGGTCGTGTGAAAATTTAAACCGCTTATTGTTCCCTTTACACCTATTTTATGTAAGCAATGACCACGTGTGTACATGATTTTGCCAATTTTTTAAATCCATTCGGTAAATTTGCAAATGTTTTTACCCCAGGTAGAATTTTATTCGATGCTTGGAACAAATTAATGAAATAATTCAATCAAGATTCTGAATTCTTTATTTTGCCAATAATAAAATTTATTGGCTATTGATAGGTGAAAACAAAAGAATAGCGCGAGTGTTTCGAAGGAGTTTCTGGGCAGTGTAGTTCATTCGTGACACGGTTTGAGTGAAAACCATCATAGATATGATAGATGTAGTATAAGTTAATGGATAGAGTAGTGGACAATAAATGTATTATGTAGAAGAGAGTCGCTTTATTCCCATTCAACAGCTATAAGATAGTATTAGAGATGGTATTGAAGACTTGTAGAGCAGAATTGTCGGTCATAGAAATTATATGTCAGAATTTATATGTCCCAACGTCAAACAATCAGAGACAACAGCTTCGTTTTAAGAAAGTAAAGCAAAATCAAAAACATCGCATCGCGAAGTTGATTAACACGAATCATCCCGAATAGATTATTCCCCAGAATTATAACGCGATTTCCTTAATGAACATGACTCTCCTCCGTCCCGCCATTAACATCGCCTCTTATAAACCCGAAGAAACAGCCTTCGAGTTTCTCCGAGAAACGGAGGATCCAATTCTTCGGGCTCGCCCGATAAGGACTCCCTCTTCCCGTTTCTCAATTATTCGTGCATCGATTACGCCTCCGATCGAGGGTAGAGCGCTTCAGCCCGTGCCCCGAGCGATCCATTTTCCCGCTCGCGGGCCTGTTACTTATACCGGAGTCACTCGAATTACACCCGGAGTTTATTTCATCGGTAACAGGCGGAATCACGCCGGTAGCCTTGTCCGCTCCGCCATAATAACAATGTAATCGTCCGCTAAAGGGGGGCACTATAATTACGATCCATCAATGGACTTTGGCCGCCAGGAAAAGTTCCCGCTCTGGCGCAGTCCCAGGCTTGATTTAGAGGCACCACCTCTGTATCACGCCACGTCACGTGTCGTCTCGGTGACAAAAAATCGCTTTGCATAATGTATCTATTCCCTTGGTTCGAGAGTTATTTAGAGGCCTATAAATGACTGAACGGGGAGAGAGAGAGGGAAAGAAAGAAAGAGAAAGAGTAAGGCAGAAGAAAGAAAGAGAAAGAGAGGAGAGAAGAAAGATAGAAAGAGAGGAGAGAAGAAAGATAGAACGAGAGAAGAAAGAAAGAGAGAAAGAGAGAAGAAAGAAAGAGATAGAAAAAGAGAAGGGAGAAAGATAGAAAGGAAGGAGAAAAGAGAGAGGGAAAGAAAGAAAGAGAAAGAGTAAGGCAGAAGAAAGAAAGAGAAAGAGAGGAGAGAAGAAAGATAGAAAGAGAGGAGAGAAGAAAGATAGAACGAGAGAAGAAAGAAAGAGAGAAAGAGAGAAGAAAGAAAGAGATAGAAAAAGAGAAGGGAGAAAGATAGAAAGGAAGGAGAAAACAAAGATAGAAAGACAGAAGAGGGAAGAGAAAACGAGAGAGGGAAAAAGAGAGAAAAAAAGAGAGAGAGTAAGAGAGAAAGAGAGAGATGAGAGAGATGATGTAGTTACCGCGGGAGCATCAATACCCCCGCCCCCTGCGGTTATGTAGTACATCCATTAAAGCCATATGCACGTGCGAAGGTACCAATGGCGAGAGGGCAAGTTTGTACGTACCTGACGTTAATACGCTCGCATCTGCATAAGGCAACGGCGAGCGAGCAGGGGCGACCAGAGGAGGAGAAAGGGACGGGCAACGAGAAATGACCGATAGACTCGGGAGGAAAGGAGATCGCTCGGAACGGGTACTAATTATTTCGCGTTTCTTGCACGCTCGTTAAGCTTCCTTGTGTATCGCGTCGACCGCATCGCGGTACATGTAGGCGCAGATTTCGTCCCGCGATCGATCGACGATTTCTTGCTAGGCCGCGAATCAGAAGCCGCTAGACTGGCCTGCCTCGCTTTTTACCAGGAACTCGTTAAATTCCGTGCAACACTTCGTCGAGCTATTAATCTTTCGTAATCGATAACGATCTACCTGTGCCCCGTTCTGCATAGCTTTTCGTCCTATTTATTTGGAGTCCATCAATCACCAACGTGAAACGCAGCCACGGTGTTCCACCGGGTTCTCGATCCTTCCTCCCGTCGAACCCCTTCGGGTTTTCCTTGTCCAACCACGGGAACCCGCGCGAATGTTCGCACGCGTGTTCCGCTCCTTTCATTAGCGCTCCACGCTTGTCCACGATCGCTATCAGGCCGCTCGTTTTTCCACACTTGACTAAGGGCACCGATAACGAGAACATTCGCGGTGACTTGAATTTAAGCACTCATGTAAACGATATTATAGTTGAGTACACGGGACACCGTGATGTAAACGAGAACTTTATAGGAATCTGTTCTGAAAAATTGTTGAGATAGAAGCAAAATACTATCATCTTATTATTTTAGATAGATATTATCGGTTGGAACACGCTATGCTTATTTCTGAAATTAACTTTATTAATTCACTTTATTTATATACACGAGACTAACTCTACTACGATAAAAAGTATTAAAAAATAGAAGAAAGATAAAAAGAAAAATAACAAATGTAAATTATCTAATATACAAATAGTACTACTGATGTACAAAAGGTAAGAAAATATTTCAAATTTAAAATATTTATTAAAATTCACCTATATTATACGTCATTTAGTTTAATTAAGTGATATACTAAAATTTATATATATGATTATTTAACCTCTGAGTCTAACTAATAAACAAACTAACTAAAGTTTGAAAATTAACGAAACTATCATTTGGTGATTAACAGTTACCTCTACAGCTACAGGGGTTAACAGTAAATGTTATAAGAGGAGAATGTCT
This sequence comes from Tetrapedia diversipes, assembly GCA_033822845.1. Classification (NCBI taxonomy): domain Eukaryota; kingdom Metazoa; phylum Arthropoda; class Insecta; order Hymenoptera; family Apidae; genus Tetrapedia; species Tetrapedia diversipes. Next base: position 481,475 of record JAOPTO010002212.1, on the reverse strand, counting down.
GAAAGATAGGTATCAGCTTTGAAAATAATCAAAAAAGTGTTCATAACAATTTCTAAAACAGTTATGGTAACCATATTTAAACCTATTGCGAGATTACATTAATCTATCGATACGTGCAGGTTTAACAATTTTTCAAAATCTTATTTTTGCAACGGAATTCATAATAATTCGTTTCTCTATATCTTTTTATCCTCGATAAATTCTCACTCCTCGGTGCAACACGCACAGTTTTACAAACCGAGTATCGCGATTTAACCCGTAACCGTGACGTTAATAGCTCATTACGTTCGATTTCACCCGGCCCGCTTATCGACGTCCTTTTAACAACGTTATCGATGAATCGGGCCCCCGGCGATACGATCAATATCCCGTCGATAATCGTTGGTGGCATCTCCGACAGTTGGAATCGGTCGTGAGAGAAGCGCGTACGTAAGCACGGGCTGAGATTTCGATGTCTGGGCTTTCTCGCTCGCGTGCGCTCGTGTTGGTTCTTTCCCGTGCCGCGGTAGTAATTAAGGGAAGAGAAAGAAGGTTATTAACGAGATCGAGCGATAAGAGTGGACGGTTCGATCGAATTAACGATGTTACACCGACGTGCCGTAAACGTGCACGCGAGGGGCCGGAGCACGGCCACGGTGGAACCAGGTAGATCGGGAACAAGCAACAACAGAGAAAGGCAACAGCTGAGAGAACCTTCCCTCCTAAAGGTGCCTCTCCAATTGGTGTTCGCAGACACTTTGCGGACGGTATACAAATTGAAGATTGTGTTATGAAAGATTGACCATTTCCACTTTTGGCCATTTTTAGATCAGAAAATATTCTATTAAGAAAATTAGCGTACTATGAATGTGTGCCAGTCCTACACTTTCCAATAGACGATCCTATTTACCTGTCCCATCTATTCAGTTCCATTTTTGGTCATTTTCAGTTTTGGCCATTTTCAATTTTTGGCCATTTTTAGATTAGAAAATATTCTATTAAGAAAATTAGTGTGGTATGAATGTGTAGCAGTCCTATACTTTCCACTAGACGATCTTATCTACCTATCCCATCTATTCAGTTCCATTTTTAGCCATTTTTAGTTTTGGCCATTTCCAATTTTGGCCATTTTTAGATTAGAAAATATTCTATAAAGAAAATTAGTGTGGTATAAATGTGTGCTAGTCCTACACTTTCCACTAGACGATCTATTTACTCCCCAGAACTTGTCCAACTATTCAGTTCCTACATAAAGCACTGTCGATCTGACCCCACCGATTAATTTTATCTGTATACTAGACTGTAAGTTCATATTTCAACTATAGAGAGGTTAAGAAAAATCTCACATATCCAGAGAGTCTCTTTCTTAAGATACCAATGCAAATCACCCCTAATACTATCTATTCTTTTTGTCCAACCCCTGATGGCTGTGAATCTGCAATCCTGCTAGCAAGTGTGGACGCAGCATAAAGCTGAAGAACGTGACAGGGAGATAGCACGTGGGTATTTGTGTGTACACAGACGAGACCACCTACGTGTTAAACTTTCCTTCGTGCAAAAGTCGACACGAATCGGTTTACACGCACGGTATCGCGGCCCGTATTAATGCTTGCGTATGCTCGCGGCTCGCTGCAGCCGGCTCGTTATCTCCGCGCATAACGCCGCCGCCGGTTCGCATGCAAATCGCAATGTGTGCAACGGGGAGAGTTGCGGCGGGATACGGAGCGGTGGCACTCATCGCGCTGGAAAATATAGTAATCCAGCACCACCTGATAAATTGCGGCACGAAGGCAACGCTGTAATCGCCGTAGGGTGACGCCATGTTGGAAGGGGGTTGAACACAACAGGGTGCAGGAGGAGGAGGGGGGGGTTGAGCGAGCGAAGCAGGAAGGAGGAAATAATTAATGCGGTCACTTAAGTCCCGGCAAATTCGAGCGGAAAAGTCGGAGGTCGGAGAAAAACGGGAAATTAATAGGTCTGGCGCGCTCGCACGCGTAAACGCCGTGTGTCCGCGCGGAAAGATGCGCGACGCGATTAGAATTCACGCTACGCGCGCCGTTTCCTGTGTCCGGAACGAACTGTGTCTTGAACGGAGACCCGGATGACGGAAAAACCAAACGAACAGCCTTTGTTCCGTTCTACGCTTTGTTCTGTGTTCAATTTTTTTTTTTGTTTTCATCGACGATTTCTCGCTGGAAAACAAACCGTACGCGTTGTTGTGTATTCGCACGTTTTTTCCTCGAGCATTTAATGGAAAAATTGCCTCTTTTCCTGTTCGAGAAGCAGGAATCGCGCTAATTAACGGCGCGGCAGGTTACTCATCCATACAATTTGTTCAACTGGTTATGAATTATTGAGCCAACAGATTTCTCTGAAAATGAATCAATGACTGTGCAACGGGCAACAATTAGCGGTACAGTCGGGGAGAGACTGATTCCTCGAGGAGAAAACACGATCAAAATTCAAAGTGCGATCCACAATGTGGATAAAAACGTTGCCGTCTTCCCACAACCTGTCTTTCCCTAGACAATCTCTAACGAGTCCAACGACACGGTCCACGTGCATCGAATAGAATCGACGGAAAAATGGGTCGGGTCCTCTGTCACGGATCGTGCGTTCGGATCGATTAAGATGCCCGGGGAGCATAGCCTGACACAGACAAACCGACTCGTCAGCCATCGTTTCCCCGTAAACCTCGTTACGAGCGCATTCTCCGGCACACGTCATTTCTGCAATCGGATGCGACGCGCAGACACTCTCCCGTAATGAATTCCTCCGCGTCGGGACGTTAAGAAACGGCCGGAAAAACGGTCGGCAGTCGGAACGCCTAACGCGAAACGGAAGGATAGAGAAAGAGAGAAAGAAAGAAAGAGAGTAAAAGAGGGAGTGATAGAGAAAGAGAGAGAGGAAGGAGAAGAAAGAGAACAAGAGAGAGAGAGAGAGAGAAACAGACAGACAGACCGGGAAAAAGTCGTGTCGCCTCGATGGAAATGAATTTTTCATTTCGCGCTAAACTCGCGAAACGGTTGGTGGCTTAAAGCGAAGATTAAAGGGCGGCAGCCCGAGTTTCTCCTTTTTCTACTTCATGAAGTATAAGAGGAAACGGCGGGGTGGTACCGCCCCATTATTTTTCATTGCTCGCGAGCACGATCCTTTTCCATTTTCCCTTGTTCCTTCCTTCCTTCCTTCCTTCCTCCTTCCTTCCTTTTTCCTTCCTACCTCCTGCCCATTTCATCCGCCCCGTTCCACCCCGTCTCGTCTGCTTTCCGCAAGCTTTCTTTGAGTTGAGCAGTCCTGGCGAGCCAGCCAGTTTCTTTCCTTAAACTTGTATTACGGGCTGAGTTACGAGGAACGAAGCCCATCGCCGCCGCCGCCGCCGCGAAAGAACACGATCCTCGTGGATTATTCAATTGGACCGCGCAATTTGTTTCGCCGGTTCCGGTCGGCCGCGCGCTTTCTCTGTATCGTCTTTCGAAACCGCCGGCCAGGCGTTTGCCGGGCGCATTGTGCTAACTCCAGGCGGAAAACGCGCCGGGTTCGCGTGTAACCTTTATGGGCCGGGAAAATAGCGTGGATCCGATAAACATCGGGCCCACAGTTGTAGAGTACAAACCGTCCGTTTCCCCGGTGGCGGTTACGTTCCGCCGATTCGCTCCTGCGCCTCAAAGCGAGTTATTCGAGCCGTGCTAAAAGGACACACCATCTTGCACACGATACAAGCGTAAAAAAAAGAAAACAACCGTGGAGAAAAATGCGGTCGGCATCGTGGTAAAGGAAACTCAGGTAAACACCGGTGGAACGGTTCAAGGTGGAACAGAGAGAATCGTTTTCAGTGTACGCGACAATGCCACTCGTTTCCTTTTTTTGGTTTGGTTAAAAAATAAATTTAAACGTTCACCGTTTAAACCAGAGAGACGACACAAGGACGACGGCGACGCGGTTCGCTAATTGAAATACCGACCGGGTAATCGGAGGATTCGTCGTTTATATCGGACGGTGCTTCAGCCGCTATCGAGCGTATCCATAAGCACAGAATTACGGCGTTGTATCTCTCCGCAACTGGCTCTACACACGTCCGCTCTCCGCCAGATGCCGTCTTCCCGATACGGGTCTTCCTCCCTTTGCTTTGACCGGAGTTATTACTTATATCACGGGAGTATCGGCGGTTTATTTTGTCGACGACGACGTAAGAGACGTCGGCGGCTGCGGCGGGCAAAAGAAACGACGGGAAGAGGGTAGAGAGCGGTCGCGCCACGTCGTGAGCGAGAGCAGGAGGAGCGGAAAAGGAGCGTGCGAGAGAGGGTGAAAGAGGAACAGGGCAGCGGTGGGGAGGGCGGAGGCGAAGGATCTCTCTCCGCAGATTAAAGCGCGAATCAATATTGGGCAGCGAGGCGAGGCTTTTATCGGCGCTGAAAGAAATCCCCTCGCTTCCTTCTTCGAGTGGGCACCGACTTGGAATGGAAACCAGTGGTGGAGAACGGGCAAGGAAAAACGAAGGAGGACGGAACGAGTCCAAGAGTGCACGGATAGAGCGGTACGCGCGTATAGAGCAGAGGTAGTAACCTGCGGGACCGGGACAGACAGATGAGACGGAATGGAGAGCGACGGAAAGGGATAGGGAAGATGAAGAGGGGAGCGACGATGGAGACGAAGGATAAGCACGAAGGGTATGAGGAGGAACTGAAGAGTCCGTGGAAGGAGGAACTCAACGGGAGGGGTTAGGGGAGAAGTAAGAGGACGAGGATTCCGTTCGAGCAACTTACCGGACTTCTACGTTCTCTCCACGGTCGAGGATTTACAGATTACGCGCTGGTAGACCGAGCTCCTGAGTGCGACCGAGAGAAAGAGAGCGAGACAGGGCGAGAACGGCGAAGGGGGGAGAGAGAAGTCCGTCGAGAGTGGCGACGCGCGAACGAGCGAGCAAGTAAACGCGAGAACCGGCACGAGCAACAAGGACGGTATAAAGGAATGACACGGAGAGGGAGTCAAGGACCATTCGTCGCGATGAGTGCGACGAAAACGGAGCTATCGAGTCCGCGTGGACTCGAACGGCTGCCGGGAGGCCCGACCAATCAGGGGTCTACGCCAGTGCTAACCGACCAATCCGCTGGCGCTGCAAGCATTACACGTTTATTATCGCGCGGGAAAAAGAAATGACTGTTTATAAATAATTAGAGAGGTTTTAATTAACCCTCGGGACGCTCTCGGACCGCTGGTATCCATCGCTGTTTTAATCGCTCGGTCGGTTTTACCATGGACGACGACGCCATCGCCACCGCCGCTACCACCGCTAACCACCGCTGCCGTTGCCGCCACCGTCTGTTCGATCTATCCCTATCCATAACCAATCCGCGTTATATTTGCAAAACTAAACCATCGATCGGCATCGGTCATTAAAAGCGACCCTTGTTCTCGTTTTCTTCGCTGCCAGACGAGTCTTACGTCAAGGTGTCTTAGACGAATACACGAATACACGGTGTATACAGCATATTTGCCCACATGATTTTTACCTCTTCCTCCTTCGACCTTTTTTCCCCCCTCGACGACAAGGGTATTCCGGGGTTTTTTCCCTCTCTCTCTTCCTCCGGTATCTTCGTGCATGGCGCACGTCGAAGCGAGACATAGAGGGCGCACACGTATTATTAGAAAGCGACGTGTTCCCTATGCTCGGTCCCCCCGGTGTGTGTACACGCCGACCCGTGAATTCGCATCCACTATTTTCCCGTCAAAAATTCATCTGGCCGCCTTTGACTGCGTCGCGAGCCATCCGACAGGCAATTGCCTTCCGGTGGATGGAATAGCGCGGCCTCTGAAACCTTTCCAAAGGCCTCCAACGGCGCGGACACGACAAAAGGGAAATCAAAGCGTCGTCGAGGAGTTTTTACGATCGAACGCCCCGCTTTCGTGGCGAGGGGTCCTCCGGTTTAGCTTCCTCGCTACTTTTGGCAGCCACTGCTTCGCCTCCAATATTCTATTTCTCTTCTCTTTCTCTCTCTCTCTCTTCCATCGTATCTTTTCCTTTTCGCAAGAAAAAAGATGCTTCACCAGATCGTTCTTCAGTTCGTTGGTCGCATCTCCACGCACATATATGTACATATACAGTGACTCCAAAAAGTATTCGTACACTATATTATAGGGATATTCATCCACTTCTGAAATTCTGATTTCAATGAAACTTTATGCATGTACAGAGCTTGGTGTGTCCTGCGTGGAGCAATTTTTTTGGCGGCAAAATATTTTTTAAGGGGGCTGATAACGAATCTCAAAGTTTCAGCGATTATTTCACGCTTTGAAAACAAGCTTTTCTCTGTTCTTTTTTTATGGCAAGGCGATAGGGTATTAAAAATTAAACATTTTCTATTTGAAAGGTTTTGCTTTATCAAGTACCATTACAAAGTTATCTTTAAAAAATGAGAGAAAACTCAGAAACTTCAACGCTGGTTTCACCCCTTTGAAATGGCATTTAGATGAAGAGAAGAGATTAATTCACACGTATACTATTACGATCTACATGCCCACAAAGTTTCATCAAATACTTCTGTCAGGCTTAAAATTTCAGAGTTAAACGAATTTTATTTGTGACATAGTGTACGAATACTTTTTGGAGCCACAGTACCATACATACACATATATATGCACACACATCGACGAGTGAACTTTTGCGTTCTCTTCTTCGCCAGCAGGATCTACCACGAGGAAAGTTGCTGCCACAAAGGGGTAAATGACTTTCGAATATCTCGACTTTTCGAACGCGTCAGCTGCGAGACGGGATCTCGAGTGCGAGGGCGCTGCTAGTCTCACGACATGGCGTATAGAGCGCGTCCTATTTCGAAACTGGTCTCTCTGGAACACCACCGCGGGGAGGACAGAGAGCAGAGCTTGGGGCGAGATTTTCATTCGGGAGGCGTCACGTAACCTACACACGGTCTCGTCGACTCCGCGAAATCGTCCAAGTTCGTCTGGTATTTCCGGGGGTGAATTCGACGACGGCGCATCGAGGAGCTCGTGTATGCGCCACCAGCCACTCGTACCCGCTAAGGAGGTCGCCGCGGAAACTCGATCTTTCCGGAAACTTCCGCCGGTACTCGATAAAAGAATCACGAGATCCAACCGTTTCGCGTTGTCAGGAATGCAGTTTCGAAGTTCTCCATGTCGGTTCCTGTTGTTTAATACCGCGTTAAATGGAGAGCTACATATATATATATACAGTTGGTTTTGCCGGGAATTTTGAAATTGCTTTCCATGTTACGTAACGATTACAGTAGAACATTCGATATATGAGTTAATAAAAAGACGAAAGTGTTCAGATAAACAAATAACAGAACAATTACTTCTTCTTATACTAAACTTTATTTGAATGGATATTAACCATCTATGGGCCCGTGTAACTTTCAAATCACATGCTAATTTATTGAAGTTTTAACAAATAATTTTAGTTTTTCTCATGAGATGACGTATACGTATTAATTCTGTAATGTTTTATAATGTAAAATTGTTTAAACTGGAAAATATTTTTTCATCTGCATATATAGGATTATAATTGTTGATTTCTCGTTCCATCAATTTTTTTTATATTCAAAACAAAAATTCGGCCCATAGAGGGTTAAGAAAATTAATAGTTTGTTTTAATATTTATGTATCTTTTGTCTCTATTATTGTTAAATTCTACAATTTTTTTAAGAACAATAACTATTATTCAATGACACACTGGTTGGATGGTAGAACACTTGAGTATGGTATTTAGATAATGGGTATTCATATAAGGGGAGTTCCACTGTATTACAGAAATAATATTGCTAGTACGTTATAAAATGAGAAATTCACGGAAGTTGCTTCTCAATTAAAGTGTGTCTGATTATAAACCGGAAATAACTTTTTGATAACCGCAGTATAGTTATCATCTCCGTTTACAAACTGTGTGGCAGTTTTTCTTAGAAAACACGCATTAATACGTATGATTCTACGAAATTTAAGAAATACGAAGATACCATAACAAGAAGCGGACAGGTACAAGTATAAAAGAACAACATTTAGATCAATTATTTTGAACAAACATAGCAACGTTTATTGAAATGAGTCAACACGAGCCACTCGTTAATCGCTTCCAGAATAACCACGTCAGGGTCACGTAATGCGACGGTATTTTTTTCTTTCGCGTGCGAAACAAACTCGCGGATTGCATAAACGTTTCTGCATACAGGGTACTTGGGTTTCGTGATTAGCATTATGAGATACTTGCGTTCTAAAGCGTCGTTTAACTAGCACCGTTTACTCGACAGCCTTGGATAACGCGATTTCTAATTTCCGGGTGACGAGTGACGCGAAATGAACCAAGACTCCAACAGTTTCACTAATTGTCAAACCAATTATCGGTCGCCGTTAATCGGTACTTAAACAAAGTCGATCCTAAATCAACAATCAACTTCAAACGGTGTTAAAATACAAATTTTACACGTTTCTTCGACGAGGAAAAACAAATTCGAACAAACAGAGGAAAGGGTAGGAATATACGACACCATTTTTTATTTTTGGACCTAGAGAGCTTTAAAATAGGCGTGGATAAAAACTTCTGACGAAAATCTGAAGGGAATTTGATGAAATAAATTTAACAGAACTTACGAATTTTTCACATTTCCTAAAGTGATGAAAACCCAGAAAATTAAAAAATCTTTTCAGTAGTAATATCTGTTCATCAAAAAAACCTTCCACTAAACTTCAAAACATTCTCTATACATATCTTAACCTCAAACATTAACACTAGAAGTAACCAAGAGGGTCAGAATGACCCAATTTGTAACTTTTCATAGAAACATCTTAAACTTACTGTGGTGTCTACACATTTGAAAATTTACCATAATTATTACTACGATTGCCAAAATTTGTTTCCCTAATATTAGGTATTTTTTTCGTACCACTTTCAAATTAATTTCTTTGTCTCCAACAAGTATACCCTAATCGTCGATAGTTCTAGTGTTAATTAGAGCCCATGCTCGTCGTCAAATCGATTCGCAGAAGGTATCATTCTCGGATCCATGTAAACACGACACTTATCGTCCATGCTAACCGAGTTGAACGGTGCTGCCGCAGGTCGCGCCAGCGAGGCAAGCATCGACGTTCGACGTCTCCACCGGTGATCGCTGCCGACGATGACAGGGACGAACGGAGCGTACAAAATCCGTTTCCGGTCGAGCGGTTCCGCGAAATGATTTATTATGCCGTCGAGCGTGCACAGAGAGGAACCGAGCGGAGCGTGACCTGCGGTGAGCGCATTGTAGACACACTGTGAATCGGCACCGGGAAGAATATGAACCGATCCCTTCGCCCCTCCAGGCTTCTGGGGCCCCTGGGCAAGGAGAGCAGGCCATTGTTTTCTTTATTGGAACATCCCGGCTGAATGAGGGACGGGGCGAACGGGCAACGGGGGCCAAGTCGATGGGGCATAGAAAAGGGGGTAATTATATGGGCGCCACTCGGCGCACCAGCAATCACGCGATCGTAATCCATCCTTTCGGATAGAGGCGAGGGCCCCGATGTGTCGGTATTATCGTGGGGGCCAGATGCGCATCGCTCGTGGTCCGCTTTTTATGCGGCCCCGTTCGGGATCGTATTTACACGGCGATCTCGCCGGAGATCGGGCCCGATCCGCTCTGTTGGACGGATAATTGGCTATGATGTTAAATAGATCGCTCGACCAATTTGCTTCTCTTTCCGTGACCCTGTCAACAGGCAGGCTTTGATAGGGTTTATGAGCTGGATATCTTGGAGGAACGTTGGTTATTACGTGTACTATAGTGTTCGATTTTGTGCGACTACTTTGTAATCATGGATATCGTAGCACTGGAAGAGATCGGAGATGGTGCTATGAGGAATTCCCGAGGGAGCAAAGAAACGCTAAGATAACGTCGGTGGTTTTCCTATTGAACTGACCATAGTACTTGGAATCTTCACGAAACTTGCAATTAAAATTAGAATCCCGTAATTGTACCATCTTTTAGGTGAGACACTTATTTTCCAAATAGAGTACACTTCAGAGATGAAATATGTTTGTACTTAATAAAAATTATCCTGCAATACGAGTATTGCGTTTTTCCTCAACACATCACGCCCTAGTTTGACTCCTAACTTTTAATCTGCCCAATAGCACCCGACATTCCCGTTCGGCGTTATACGCGCAACAAGCGCCCCCGTCGAACCTCGCTCGGTTTTTCGACACGCTGTCATCGATCCCCCCATTTATTCGAACGTTTGTCCATTCCGCTGTCGGGGTCAACGAAGTCGTCGCGTATTCAACGAGGTCGCTTCCGGTCGGTGTTCCTCTTTCCCCGGGCGGTGGTGGGGTCGCGTTAACGAAGCGTCGAAAAACGGTTTAAGCCGGTCACATGCGGGACCGATGCGTCAGCGCGAGCTCCTCGTCGTCGTTATTAGCAGAGAACGAAAACGGTGTCGGGGAATACGGGAACATGCCTGTACTCCCCGTATAAAAGGACGCGTGGAGCAAGCCGGTTAAACGGGAAGCGCGGGGTGGCAAGGGGAAGTTACGTTGACGTTTCGGGGTGGCAACAGCGGCGGCGGTGGCAGCAGCAGCAGCAGCAGACTTCTCAATGAGTTCCTAAATCGAAAGGGCTTTCGCCCCTCGTTCGTTCACCCCCTGCGGCTCGGGGATGGCACCCTCATAGAGATGGGGTGTTTGGAGAGTCGGAGAGGGACGGCGGTGGTAAAGAGGGAAGAAAATAACAGATTTTCCAGACGCGCCTCGTTCGAACCCCCTCTTGCCACGTAGACTCTCTGCTGAGCCCCCGGTGAGAGAGCCACCAGTAGAAGCAAAGAAGAAAAAGAAGAAGAAGAAGGAACTGGGGGATGAGGAGAAGGAAGAATTTTTTCCTCCCCCTCGCCCATTTTCCATTTCGCCCTCTTCTTTCCAACATCTCCTGGTGGATGCTTCCTAACGAGAGGCAAGAAAGTTCTTACCGACGATATCCTTTCCCCATCTTGGCCTATAGCATATATCTCTCTCTTGTCTTCGTCGTATTCTCCTCCTCTCCCACTTTTTCCCCTCCATCTTCCAGAACTCGCGCCCTACTCTTTCGCCGTGTATGTATATAAGGGAACGGTGGAGGTTCCTCGTGGGCAGCCCATTGCGTCGGGGAGGACCCTTCAACCCCGGCCCCACTGCTGATTAAGGCATAAAAGGCACAAAAGGCCGAGGGATGGATGTATATACGGTGCTCCGGCGACGGCCATGGCTAAAACTGGGGTAGGGAGAAGAAATTTGTTCGCCAGAACATGGGGGGGAGGGGATGGATCGTGGGGAGAGAGCCCCCGATGGGAAGGACCGAAGCAAATACAACCGGGAAGGGATACCTAATTGTAAGTACATTATACCTTCGGTCCGTGCGGGATTATACAGCTGCTTCTTTATTGCTGACAGTGGCGTCTTTTATCTGTAATCCCGCCGGCTCGTTCCCGATTATAGCTCGACGGAATTCGTCCTTCCCGATTCCCCCCCGTCTGCCCAGTTTGTTCGCATCGCGAAAAAGTGCCTCTTCTGTTTTTCCCGCGAATCGCATAAATCGACAATTCCGTTGGCGGTTGTGCACAGTTCAATGTATGCTCTTGTCGGGACTTTTTATCCCCGATGCAGCGGCCTGTTGGCTGACTTGGTATTTTTGCGGAAAATCAGACACTGGCCGCTTTATCCCCTACCCGGGGTCCCTTTCACCCTGCTCTAACCAACGTTCCTGCGCTTCTGCCTTTCTCTGCTCCCCCCCCCCCCCCCCCCGTTTCGCTCGTTCGTTTGTTCGTTCATCGTCGGGAAAGGAAGACATCGATTTGCCTGGCATCCGTTGAAATCGGACGACCGGCGATTAACGCGAGTTGGAGGCAGGGGAGAGATCGAAAATAATGTGTTCGCGTGTCCCCGCGGAGCATGGCTGACTCGCTCAGAACGCGAATCGATACATCGACGCGTCGAACCTCTGGCTGCGGAACGAATAAAGGAAAATATAGTGTGCAACCAGGAGGGTGGGACACGGGGCGAGGGGGTACGGAGGAAACGGAGGGAATCACGTAGAAACGATCTGCGCGACCCTTTTTATTTCACGATGAAATCCGACCGCAAGACCAATCTGGCCGAAACCTCGTAATTTATCCGGAAAAGTATAGGGCACCGGGAAAATGGCAATAGCACGATATCGTGTTTCGTCCGTTTTCAATTGGACGATAATTGACATTTCCCTCGGTGGCGTACAGCAATATCGGGACCCGCCAATTTGCTTAAAGCACCTAAATTAAGACCGCTGCCTTTCCCGACCGTTTCGCTCGGGAAAAGAATTCGATTTCCGGTTTTTCATCCGGTCTGCGAATAAAAATGCGATACCCTAACGTATATTCATAGAATATACACGCGCACGCAGTCACACGAAAGAATGGAATAAGAATAACTCGTTAACTCCGTTTCCGGTTTGGGCGCTAGCGCGACGAACGTGATGCGGGCGAAAAAATGCGTCGAGTGTGTAACTTTCTGTGTTGCACGTTGAAATCGACGTGTCGACGTGTTGTTTCTGCTCGTTACACGTGTATTCAGCGGCTGACGTTGTTTTAACGAGCTATAAAAAGTATCGAATCAAGGAACGGAGGGAAAAAGAGCGCGGCGTAAGTGACGGCACGTTTTCAAGTTTTTTAATATATCGAACCTCTACAACAAGCGTTGCAGTTATGCGATTTTAAGCAAACTTGTATTCGCTTGAAATTAAATGTCATTTAAAATTGCACCGTTGCGCAACTGTACCAGAATTCGTTCGTCTAGATAGTCGAATCGTAAAATCTTTAATTCTCACACTTAACTGTTAACCCGTTTAAATCATTATTGTTGAGAAATTTGTATTACGTGAGAAAGGGAGATAAGAGGGGACATAGTGAATCGAGCAGGTTATTGGGCTGCTCCCTATCAGGGAACATCAGACTACAATATTGTTCCGATCAATGCACAGTTTTCGGTGCATATTTTTTTACATCCCTCTACTTTCAAACATTCAACATTCGCACACACTTTCAGCAACCAATTGTGTGCGAAAGTCGGGAAGTGCCTGTATACGAGTTTCGACCTGTCCCTTGCTATCCATGTGTCTAAGGTATGAACCAGCTAGGTAAGCCTTATCGATGAGTCCACTAACAGGCCCCAGACGAAACACCGTCTCCCTTCTTCTCCCTGTTCCCTCTTTCACTTCACAACAGTGACAAACATCTTGATTTGAAAACGCTCTGAAATCGCTCGGTCACTTCCGGCAACCGCGGGCTGTACACCTTCCCCGGTCTCGTAGCTCCAAGTCGTCGTCGAATTTGTTTTGCATCCCGCCACGCTTATCGCAGCTACACATCGTGTACCGTCCTCCAACAGATAGGAGGACGTTCCAGCCGGTCTGAGTTTCGCCCAGGTCGACGAAACGGAATGCCACCTCCGATCGGATCCGGTTCCCTTTTCGCGTTTCCGAGCGAGCGACCGCTGCGATACCCCGGCGCGGTGTGCAAAGACAGGAGGACGCGAGCAGATAGCTCCCGGCGCGGCGAGCGCGTGTCGATCCGTTTATCGAGCCCGTGTATTTACGCGCGGCGTGACTCGTAGACGCGCCGCTCGCCAGATAACCGCGATAATATAGAAACGCCAATAATGAAATACGATAAGCCGCGGCGCGCGGGATTTGCAACGGGCGACCGGGCTGTCGCGGATTAAAGGGCTGTTACCGTAATCGGAACGACTCTATACCTATGTCCCGGCGAACAGGCACACGGGAGCAATTAGAAACGCGCTTCTCGTACGTCGTGTTGCCGCGCGTGTAACCAACGCGTGCGGCCGCGAGTTTACAGGGTGTCCCAGAACGGGCGATACCGCCGACGGTGAGTAAGTTGTTCTACGTGCAAAAACAAGACGATAATGTGGAACAACTTTTCTTTACGCGACGCTTTGAATTCAAATCGTAAAGTCCGTTGGGTGGTGAATAGGAGAGTACATAGCTAAATGCATGTATTAAAATTATGATAAAATTGAGGAATCAAACGCCACGAATCACTCCGTGAACGTTATTTTTATTTCTGTTTTTGTTTTATAAAATCGATCGTCTTGTCATTATAACCTCTGACTGAACTCCGCCGCTTTTATCCTAATTTTCTCTGTTGACAGTAGTCTAGGAAATTCTTAATGCATGAGTCGGCTCGCCTCGCGGATACCTTGAACAATTATCCGCTGACGCATGCACATTTCTTACATGTTTAACCCTTTGAGCAATATGAACGCATATATGGGTTCTTACACAGTCATTGAGTCTGAGCTATGAATGTTGTATAGTTTCATAAAATAGCATGCTTTGTCGTAAAAAGTGGGCAGTCCACGGCTCAAAGGGTTAAATTCGAATATATCGGAAACGAAGCGTCGTACAAGGAAGTGTAATCCCACGTTTTTTACTTATTTTTGCACGTAGCGCAATCTACTGCCAGATCGTAGCCCGCCTTTTCTAAGACATCCTGTATATGCACGACGTATCGAAGATCAAGATAAGTACGTAGGTACGTGTACAGAGGTATTATGCGCGGCCTGCTCGTGCACGATAAACCTTTCGCGCGTTCCCCTTCCTCGCGAATAAATTACGCGACGATAGGTTGACACGTTCGGGAGAAGCACACGCGGTTGCACGCGTTCTACGTCTTTCCTTTCCACCCTCCTTCCGGCCCGTTTCCCCTTTTTTTCCCTTTTTGAAATCGAAGATTCCAGTCGCTCTCGCTGGACGTCGCTAATCGTCTCGTTTTACGCTACATCGTGCTTGTCGGCGACTCTCCGGGACCCTTCTTTCCCCCACCCTCTTATCCCGTGTGTGTCCCGGCCCTCCTTCTGCTTCGGACCCTTCCCTTTATCTCTCTCCGCTGTGAGACGGGAACACGCGTCGTCGCGGACCTCAGGTAGGGAGCAAAGTCAATTTCGAGGCGAGATGCCACGGGGTTAATGGGCCTCCTTTGTCGTAAATTTGGGCTTTAGTGTGAAAGCTGCCTAAACCTACCTCCGTTGCTCCTTCCACGCCGGGGGAATCCCCTTACTTCGTGCCTCTGGGAGCCTTGTAACAAACAGGATACAGGTACTTCGGACCTTATATCTTTTTTTTTCTCCTCTCCACCTTCTCTCCGTCCTGCCTTCTCCCGTGCCACGATTTTTCTTCCCCCTTTTTTCCCCTGCCGTTCTGACTTACTTCTCTCGCTCTGGCCCCTCTTTGTTCCTCCGCGACCGATTGCTCTCCTCCATCTTCCACGAACCTTCTTTTTCTTCCTTCGTTTCTTTCGTGATCTCCGTGCACATCTCTCTCTCTATCTATCTATCTATCTTTCACTCTTCCACCCTCTCTGTCTTTCGTTACGTCCCCTCTTTCTCCCTCTTCCCTTTTCAACCTCATCCAGACTCTGGCTACACCCATCCAGCTCGTCGTCCTTTCTCTTTGTCACGCTTTAACGTCCTTTTCTTCTGTTTCCCAACTATCTCTCTTCCGTCCCCTCCATCTGTCGGCATCGCCTGCCTCTACATCGTCGAGCGATTTATTATCCGACCGTTCCACCTCGGGCACCATTCTGCTTAGCCGCTGTTTTTTATTCCCGGTGAATAAGGCAAGCGGGAGAGCGGGATCAACGGAGTGTGAGCGGTGGAACAGGGTTGTCGGCGGGGCAAGGGGGCAGTTTGGTGGGAGAACGTAAGGGTAGGGGGGATGGGATGGGATGGGAAACACGGCGGAAACTGCAGGGCCGAGAGGAACTGCTGGAAAAGAAGATAAATTGCGACAGTTGCCAACCTAAGAAGTTTGATTATGTTGGCTCAGCCGAGGCCACGCTCGGTTAGATTTGTATTAAGCTCGCTCGCGCGCGCACGTCGCCTGGAATATGCTTCATAAGCGTATCGCGGCGGCGGTGTGGCAACCAGCGCCGCGAAATCCGAGGAGGATCGAAAATAAGGGTGGAAAACGGGCTTGAAGTTACAAGACGTACACCCCGGCCCCGTTGACGGATCGGAAGCGCTTAATCTTTTCGCGCCGACAGAGTAATTGGAGTCAGAGCTTATTTGCTCGGATTTTTTCCTCCCCTTTTTCCTTTCCAAAGCACGCGTCACTTAGGGATCCTTGTTTGATTTGTCGATTATTAAAATCCGGGGGGTGCATGTAAGAAGTTTACGTCTCGCGAGGAATTCTACTACTATGGTTTTATGGTTGCTAAAGCTCGAATACTTCGTATAGATGCGAATAATTAGGCGAAGTTAGCAACACTTAGTTCGTAGGATATTTGCGAGGAGTGAGGGAGCACCGATTGTGCGAAACATAAAACTTGTGGCGAAAAAAAAAATAGCCAGTGTAAGTAACCTTTCAACCTTTATGGATTCAAGTGTGCTTTTCAAGCACCATAAATATAAGTAATAATATAAATATTGTAATCAACATTATATTACTTCTAAAATGAATAAAGATTATTTTGAATGGTTTCAATATTATTATTTACATGTCATTGTAGCATTTAAAGCCTGATATTTAAAAACTTGCAAGTCAAAATATGACGAGAATAATTTGGAGTTGCCAGTCAATATTCACATTTAAAAATACAAGTCTTAAGGGTTAATATTAGTTTGTATTAAAATAAAGAAGTCCCTTTCAACTCTAGAACTACCAGAATAATCAAAATGATCAGTTGGTGATTTATTCATCGCAAGCTTATAAATTCACTATGGTAAAGCTTCCAAAATTCACTATAATTTTCTGCAGAAGGTATAAATAAAAATTTGTTTCCTATATTTTTCATGTGATTTCCAATATGATCTCTTCCATGCAAATAAGTACACTTTAATTGTCGATGATTCTAGTGTTAATTTAACAACAGCTGTTTTTTCTCCTTATGACGTTCCCGGAATATTGTATTCGTTAGGGGAAATATATTACGAGGTAATCCGAGCCGTTTGTTACCGGTTACGTAGTACGGTTGTCGCGTAGGCGGTGTGGGTGTTTAGTCTCGGGAAACGTTTTGGTCCCTCCCATGATTTCACTTCGTGAAGTTTATGTGTAAACGATAGGGTCTTGACAGGCCTCCTATTCCTGGCACGAAAGCGTGAACACTTGAAAACACTTCCTGTTTCTGGGGTGGGTTCTCGAGAACGCGGGAGTGAAAGAAAAAAAAGAAGAGAGAAAAAAAAAGAACGTTTGCGCCTTGTTTGCTCGGCTCATTACACGTGTTTGCGTTGCGACCAACCGCTCTTTTGAAAATAAATTTTTTAAGACGTCCTAAAATAAATAGCGCTCGCTCTTTTCGTCGCCTCTTTCAACCCTGAAGATATCAAACCGCTTTCGTAAGAAATAATTCTAAATATTTGTGAACTCAATGTTTATCAAGTTTACTTTAAAAGAAAAATTTTTCTTTCATCCACTACAAAAATTTAAGTTACAAGAATCACAATTACGCGTGTGAAATTTTCTGTATTTTCCTGTTGCTGTCTTTTGTTTTATCACGAAATTAAAACTAAAAACCACTGTCGTTCGCTTGATGAAAATCGTTTTTCCGACAAACATCTTCGGCCACCAACTCGAGCGTCGTTGGAACACGTTAAACAAGGTTACGCCTCGAATCACGCCGCGTTAGCAGCGTGTACACGCGTGTATGCAAATCGGTCTGCTTTTCAGCAAACTGCTGTGTATCAGTTTCACAATTACGGAACAACGAGGGGCCGGGGATTACTGGAAGATCAGTTTCCTAAACGAAACAAATTAGCGGCGTAATGGACGGCGAGCGCGGCCGGGACTCGGTTTTCACGTAGATCGTTTCACAGAAATACTGGTAGCCGCTGAGAACTTCGAAGATTAAGATAATTTTATTATCGCCGACCTCGCTCTGGCTATGCCATTAGCGGGGAATGTTAATGGCCCGTTCTATCGACCGAGTGGAACGAACGATTTCGCTCGACTAGGCAACGTAAAAATGTTTAATAGACACGAGTTATGTATGTTTCCACCGTCTAATACGCTTTAATCACACCGATTAACGGATCTCGCCGATCGTGTCGACCTCTTTTTGCTCGCGCAAAATCAAGCTCTCTCGCGGAGGGCAGGGGGTGGGACGGAAGCAGTCGTACGTGTATAATTCCACGGGTAGGTACAGTCGATGGAAGAAACATGGAGTGACTTCAATCCGGATTGAAACGTTGGACAGTTCCTTCTTTTTTGTCGAAGCTGAACTATGATAGACGAACCGGGAGGATGAAAGGTAAAGTATAACATTTGAAAGCGTTAATGATCGACGATGCTACGTGAATCGTCGCAAATTATATCTTAAACGTGCAATCGTCGACGACCAAGTTTCACAACCGCGTCACATTACTTTTACCGACTGTAATTCCTGGTAAAAGAATTTCAGTACGCATTCCATATCCGAGAAGCTGAACACCGATGATTATTAGTACTTACGTCAATGGAAAGAAGTGAAACCTGTGATTTTACAAGTGTTCAAGCCTGTACATTTCCCGGAAACCGATACCCTCGTTAAAAGTGACAAGGAAACGAAGAGAGAATTATTCATCGTCGTCGACTCGACTTATTTTCCATAAAGAGTCATCGTCCCTTTCCGGACCACCGTCGTTGTACACACGATTTTCATTCCTACCTTTCATTGGCTACACGTGGCTGCGTACCACGCAGCA
Organism: Tetrapedia diversipes; assembly: GCA_033822845.1. NCBI lineage: Eukaryota > Metazoa > Arthropoda > Insecta > Hymenoptera > Apidae > Tetrapedia > Tetrapedia diversipes. Next base: position 462,793 of record JAOPTO010002212.1, on the reverse strand, counting down.
GGGGACAAACAGCAAGAGGCAAGGCAGCTTCGCCTAGGTGCGCGTCTCGTCGACGGGCGCAAAAACAAATGATCCGTCGCTTCCAGCCGCGATAAAAACCGGCGTCCGGATTAAACGTGCCTCTTGAATGGAGACGTTTTTCTGCAATGGAAGGCTGGCAGCAGGCCCGTAAAGAGAATTCAGCCACGACCGATCGAGCACCTGCCCGGGTGAACGCGCGAGGGGCCCACAAAGGGGCTGCCCTCAGAACTTGTGAAAATAATTCCTCCGCCTCTCCTCGAGGCCTGCGCGCACGGCTACGCGCCCCATCACAATGAAGCCCGTGTATATATACAGGGTGTTCGGACAAAATTGGCAGAAAATTAAAGGAGTAACTCTATTCAACATTCCAAAACGAAAATCAAGAGTAACAATACTGCGTTTGACGCTTTGTTTATTAGTTATATGCAGCTAAAGGAACGGGGTATTTTACGCCTAAGAGCAAACAAATGGAGCAACACGGTAGATGACGTCAATGATCACTAAGGGGCAACTGTATGCAACATTCTAAGACAGAAATCAAGAGTAACAATATTGCGTTTGACGCTTTGTTTATTAGTTATAAGCAACTAAAAGAATGGGGTATTTTACGTCTGAGAGCAGGAAAATGGAGCAACACAGTAGATGACGTCAATGACCACTAAGGAGCAACTCTTTGCAACATTCTAAGACAAAAATCAAGAGTAACAATATTGCGTTTGACGCTTAGTTTATTAGTTATATGCAACTAAAGAAACGGGCTACTCTACGCCTGAGAGCAGGCACTGCATAGCCAGTGACGTCACCTACCTTGTTGCTCCATTTGCCTGCTCTCAGGCGTAAAATAGTCCGTTTCTTAAATTGCTTATAACTAATAAACAAAGCGCCAAACGCAATATTGTCACTCTTGATTTTCGTCTTAGAATGTTGCATAGAGTTACCCCTTCAATTTTCTCCAAACTTCGTCCGAACACCCTGTATATCCCGCTCCCTTTATTGCCGCCTGGCCCCTAGTCGTCGCGTTTTAAACGGGATCGAGGGCAGGTGTCTCCATTGTGAACGATCCTGTACGTCATCCTGCGAGTAGTTGCCATTTAACGCGCGCACAAAGGCCGATCTCGGGGACCGGTTACGCCGCGGCACGGCGCGAGCCGTGAACGTAATTACCCGGTAATTATTTTCGAGCGGCAAATTGAACGCGGAATGTTCGAGGAATCGACCGTCGGACGGCCTGTGCACGGGGGTTGAGAAGTTGTTTGCCTAGCGCGCGAGCACTTTCCGGGCCCTCCAGGCTCTCTCTACCTGTGTCCGGACAATGAGCTCGGATAACGGAGCGTGTTTTAATCGGTTGAATAAGATTTGTTAATGGTGTCCCGACTGTCTGGCACGTTGATTGCGTTTTGAGGAAGGGAAATTCACCGGGGGTAACACGAATTTAGGTCGTTTGTTCGTGTTGGACTGGGTCGCGCTGACGCGACGCCACGAATTATGAAACACGGTATTCTTTCGTTAGATGCTCGCAACATGGGAACGATCTCGGGCATTTAGCTACTAGGAACACGAACTTCTACCCCGTTAGTTCTTTGCTAACAATCGACGATCGTAGATAAAGAGGGAAGAAAAAGAACTCAATTTCCAAGCATTTAACGATAAATTACACTGTAAACGTTAGAGATCGGCGTCATGTTTGAGGTTAGGTTCAACCGTACTGTACAGCTTAACTACGTTATTACTGTGTTGTATGCACGAAAGAAAAGAACTCAAACACGCTGACTAAGAAGAATACAAAATAATCGGTTAAACGACGTACAGAACACACGTCGAAGGAAATGTTGCGCACGATCGCGTCGGTTCGCCGCTCGGCGAGCTGGGGCTCGTCTTCGAATTGACCGCACTCGATTCTCGAGTGGCGTATACGAGTGGCTCAGTTCACGGCTGGACGAGCACGTTTCATTGTGTCCGGGCTATTTGCGAATTATCGCCCCTCGGCCACCGAAACTGCTCTCTTGCACTCTTAACCGTAACGACGGACTCGCAATTCGTTCGTAATGGCGGATCTCTATTAGACGCAGTTTAAGTGTTTCGTCATGGGGCGATTTCAGTCGTCGAATTGCCCAACGAGCCCGTAACAAGCCCGTGTGCCCATAAAAAATTTCTTAACCACGCACTCGAGACGGCGAGCCTCGATTCGTTGATTCCGGGAGATCTTAATCTAGGTCCCTCGCCGTTGGCCATTTTATTCGTTTCGTTAGAATTGCTTTTTTGCACACTATCCGATAAAAAAGAAAAAAGAATGCGGTTATCTCGTTCGAAGGACTCTTAATAAAAAGAAACGTATCGCGATACAGCGGGATAATGTTTTTGCTGATGTTTAACGCGCTGATTCACGTGGAACGGTGAAACTTCCGCGACGCAATCCGATCGGATTCCGGACTACTTCTTGGTTAGCAAAGACAAGCGTAATCTGGTTCCGCGGTTCGTTCGAGTGGAACAAAAAAATGCAAGGTAGACGGATTCTTTTTTTCTCCTATGATTCTTTCGTCGATTATGATAATTCGCGCAGCAGAATATTATACGATGCAAATAGACCACGATTATCGTGTAACTAATTCAGATATAGAGGATTTGGTATGAGAAGATTATAATAACTTTGAAATATCCTGCACTGTTTCTCAACAAGAGATCTGATTGTAGCACATAATTTGTTCTCTGTGTGTTAACCACAGTTTTCGTAGAAACAATTTTCTTCTGTTCATAATTACTTGTAAAATCTATCATTTTAATAGGCGGATACTTTAAACAGTTTGAAAACTCCTAAATATATTAATCAAACAATATTTTACATCTACTGTTATATATCGTGTAAATTTTAAGAATAATAATGAATATAAGACAATTATTGTCATGACTTCTTCAAACGAAAAGTTAACTGCTTTGAAGAAGTCTATTCTAAGTCTTTTAACCCTCTATGGGCCCGCGTAACTACCAAGTCACATGCTAATTTATTGACATTTTAACAAATAATTTTAGTTTTCTTCATGAGATGGCGTATACGTATTAATTTTATAATGTTCTATAATGTAAAATTGTTTAAGCTGGAAAATTTGTTTTCACCTGCATATATAGGATTATAATTGTTAATTTTCCGTTCCATCGATTTTTTTATATTTAAAACAACAATTCGGCCCACAGAGGGTTGAGTAACTTATCACGCACGCTATTTTTTTTTAAGCCTTCTCCTTTCGTTTCTTGTATTTATTACTTATTATTACTTATTACCCGTTAATGTATAAAATAAATAAATAACGAAATCGCTGTATAAATACAACAGATAGGTAAATATCATTAAATCGTTTTACCTTTAATCGTACCGGTGGAAATAACAGCTTTTCCATATATCTTTGACTCCCGCACATAATCGCCCAGCGAATATTCCGCTCTCCGTTCGCATAAATCCGCCAGCGACGGGCACAGCCGAGCTTCTTGTTGCAATGTTACCCGACTTCCACATGTTTATTGCCTGCACTCGTGGCTCTGGACAAAAACGCTGTGCAGAATTTGGTTAATTAAAATCGTGCCGGCGACCCGGTGTCTCGCTGGGAGGAAGCGCGCTATGCCGCGCCGGAAATGCGGTCGCTGACGCGCCCTCGCGTTACACCAGCCGTTCCCTCAGAGCCCGGGAATTCAATTTTTAATTTCGTTAGTCGCGTCTCGTAATTTTCCGCGGTTGAAAACCGTGACACGAATTCGCACGTTTTTCTGCCAGCTTCTTGAGCGACCACGACTTCCGCTAACCCCGGAAGTTAGAAATCCGTTGTACAAATCTTATTTATCGTGAAATCGTTTGTTCTGTACGGATTTTAACCCTTTCGCTTCGACGGGCGTATTAATACGCCCTCGACGAATGATCATTCATATACGAAGAACGTATATATACGCTCTGGAAAAGTGGACGCTGGGGTACGAAGAGCGTACATATACGTTCATATCATATATACTTTTATTTCATGCTTTGAACATTATCATACCAAAGTTAATATTGTGTTTGGCTTAAAGGGATGGTTGTAACACGGAAGAGTTATATTCCTAGATGGAAAGCAATAAAGAAATACACTACTACTACTATTGTGTTTGGCTTTAAATATTTTAGTACTTTCGTTATGGTGTATTAAAAAATATTATATGAGCATTATAATATAAATTTAAAAAAATAAATCAGGATTATAAATTTTTATATTTTAGAAAGTAATAAGTTTATTTTCAGTTGGAACACGAAACGTCTTATCCCATCACTATCATTACTAGTTTAGATGGGTCTATAGGGCCTACTATAGGATCTACTGTAGGGTCTACTATAGGGATAGGGCTTGCTTTAGATACATGTGTAGAGATATATATGCTATGGCTTGTGCATCGTATGTATGTAAGAATTCAGATGTTACGCATATTTCGTGTAAGTCAAACGTATTATATTACACCATTGTCCATTATAAAAGCATTTTTAAAGAAATATAGAAAAACCAGATCCAGAACTCCAAATCCATTTGATCCAACATCCTCGTACTCATTCCTAACTTCCTCCTGACTTTGTGCATCCATACAAACATTCGACTGTGTACTATGTAATTTCTACTTACTTTCTACCACACTTCGTGTGCATCAGGTTTAAACTCGGCTCCGAGCTTTCCGTACCTTTTTTCCCCGTCGAACTATACGTTCGTTAACTTCGATCGGTCGGCGAGAAGTTGGTTCACGGTCGATAAAGTACGGTCGAAAAGAAAGGGGCACGCGTGGAGCGTGAACGGGCGGGAAAAACGAAAGCGAGCGTGTTGCGAGGCCGGCCTCCCATGAAATTTATGCGACGCGTTGCCTCGTTATCGGCGCGCGAACAAATGAAAATCGCCTTTACACCGCCAGCCCGCCTCGATCGAATCGAGCATGTAACGCAGGTATTTTTTTTCCCCCCCGTTCCTCTTCGCACTATCAACCAAAGAGAATCTCGCGTCGATCAACGCCGGTGAAACGCGATCCCGTGAATTTTGCTTGGCCGGCATAAATATTTACCCCGGACAATTCTTCATTCCGGCGTTCCTAATTACCTTTGGCGCGATGCTTGCACGTACGCCATTATAAACGTCGTCTACGCCCGCAGGTGACTGTAACAGCGCCAGGATAATCAATCCAAGCGCCGCTTGCGCGTTCCACACGACTCGTGCAAATATCTCGCGCATTAATGACTCATTATCGTTTGCACCGTTACGGTGCTCGTCCGTGCCCACGGACCATGCATCACGGGCCCGCGGAAAATTTCGTTCCATTGCTTTTATCCACGGCTGAACGAGCCAGCGTTCGCCGCGCGCATTAACCCTTTCGCTACGGGCGGATTCTTCGGCGCGCTACTCCACGCTGAACAAGCCGCCGCGCCAAAAGTGTGTATTGGGAATGGGGTTTTATATTGCTAAATGAAATGAACTCTTATTTGTGAAATAATACTTAGATATTTATTGATACTTTTATATAGCACGAGGAAGGGCAATTATGACCGCACCTAGCGAGTTTTGTCACAAGACTAGCAGAACGCAGTGGTCGAAATTCTTACAACCCCGTCGGGTCCTTCAGCCCCATTGTTCTGTTTCTCGATGTTTTCGAACTGTCTAAAATGCCAGATGTGGCTTAGCTTCTTGGAAGAAGCCCTTGAGAAAGTACGTTAAGAGAAAGCTGGTTTATTGTTAATTTTTGCTTCGTAGTATTTCTGTATTCAATTTCCAACAGTGTGCGCTTGTGGAACAACCGCAATTGCATGTTGTACGTTCAATAATTTTATGGGGTATCTTAAAAATTATCGCATAATGCAATAATAGTCTGTTCGCGAAACTTCACGGGGTGACTATAATCACAGGTGCTCCTCGATTTTTATACAGAATTGGTTCCTGGAAGTGTGTGCGAATGTTGAACGTTCGAAAGTAGAGGGATGTAAAAGGATATGCACCAAAAACTGTGTTTTAAAGTATTGATCGGAACAATATTGTAATCTGATGGCTAAAGTCTGATGTCCCCTGAAAGGGGGCAACCCAGTAGCCTGCTTTACTCAGGATGTCCCTTCAGAGAGACTTATTTGCATGGAAGAGATCAAATTGAAAATTACATGAAAAGATATTGTGTACATAGAAGACAAATCTTTATTTATGTTTTCTGCAGAAAGTTATAATAAATTTTGGAAGCTTTACCCCAGTTTATAAGGCTGCTATGAATAATCCCTAATTGGTCATTTTGACTGTTCTAATAGTTCTAGTGTTAAAAAGTTGAATTTTTAAAAAAATTCCTGTAGTATTTTCCGGACACATCAAATTCCGTTTTATTTGTACGTCAACGGGTTAATAATCCTGCTTACCTCCTTCGGGACGCGTCATCTGCGCGAGCTTGCGGAGTCGCGACGGAGACACGCGGGAACCATGGAAATCGGTGCCGGGTCCCATATTACCGGATTCCGAAATAACATGCAAATCCAGTCGACGTACAACAACCGGTATAATACGACGGTTGCGTATGCATCCCTTTATCCGTGCTGCACACACGTATCAGCGCGCATGGTCGGCCGTATTAGAGGGGCGGTGGTGCACGCGGCGTCGTGTTCTCCGAATCTTCGACGGAAACGGCGACCCTGGCGAGCACCCTCGCCGCCTATATGAATATTTCAATTCCCCGAGAAACGCGTTGAACCTTGATACTGGTTATGCAACCCGACCGCAGACAGAACGACGGGCAAAGAGAAGGCGGACGAGACGAGACGAGAGGCGATGATTCGAGAGCAAGAGATTCGTGGCTGGCCGTGAAATTGATCCCCGGGGGAGATCCAGAAGTTCCCAGGATTATTGGCAATATTACAGATTGTGGATTAAAAAGGAAGAAATAAAGATAATTTTTCTTTTTAAGAATTTACTAAACTTTATTTCTAAAGCAAGGTATATCCTTTTTGAACCTGATCTTTACGCAGCAAGAGGCAAAATTCGAACGAATAGAAGAGGCTAATTTAACTAATTTAACCGAATGTGGCGATCTCTCACTTTTTCCACAACAAGGGCGCTGTCATTAATTCTACTTACTTCTGTTATTAGTTAGTCTTGAACTAGCGTTGCTCACAATTCATCAAATGCATTTTCTGTTTTTACAAAGTACAATTTTCAAATAATTCTTAATACATGATGGACAGTGTTCGATTAGGTGTGACACCCTGTAGTTAGCTAAATGTTAATAAGCTCCCGGTCGGGAAGTGTTAATACAATTTTGACATCGTTTGTAAAAAAAGGCATTATTGGAGATTACGGATTAAAAAGGGAGAAATAAAGATAACTTTTCTTTTTAAGAATTTACTAAACTTTATTCCTAAAGGAAGGTATATCCTTCTTGTACGCGACTCTACACAGTAAGAGGCAAGACTCGAATGAATAAAAGAAGCTAAAGGACACAGTTCGTTAGGGTCCTCTAATTCTTACTCAGAGCGTGATAAGGGTAAAACACTTGCCCCGTTCCTAGAGCTTCTTCAGCGCATAGCTCGACCTCGCATAAATATTTCTTCGAGGAGATTGATTTTTGTTTATTCGTTACGACGTATTTTATTTTCAACAGGCAGCAATTTTTTTACGCTCGCAACACTCGAACGAAATCGAGCAATCGAGGTTTTTTGTCACGGACCGGCGTTGAAGTATCGAGGTAAAGACTGAGCGATGCGGAGAATCCCGATATCCGAACGCAACCATCAGGGACGGATCCGACGTGGAGGAGGGGGATCCAGGAGTTTTGCGGCTCGTCGAAACTCGATGGATTTCGAACGACGGGTAATATGCGAAAATCGCTCGGCTACGCGGCACGCGTTGCGCGCGCTAGAATCCTCGGAATTCGGAGACATCCGAGGATTGCCAAAGACGCGATAACTCTCGCACACTGCCGATGCGTGGATGTTCGACAGCTTTTCGGTCGAAGGATAGGACTTTAGTATTTTAAGGTAGGAAGAAAGGGTTACCGATGGATAAATTGAAGCTTAGCTATATACATTTTTATTAGCCATTGCCAGCGTTTTTTCTTTTCTTTTGTAGTACTTGCTTTACTTTCATCCCGTATTTTACCCTATTGAGGGTTAATTGTCCAAAAACATTGAACCACGTATTTCTTTATTTCTAACCGAAAAGCTAAATACCAGTTTCCATAGTGCTAGCTTCAAAATCGCGGATTTTCAAACAACCTTTCAACCCCATTTAACCCTCTTGGGAGTTGATTTTCAAAAATGTTGAAACACGTATTTCTTTATTTCTAACCGAAAAGCTAAATACCAGTTTTCATAGTGCTTGTTTCAAAATTAGCGGATTTTCAAACAACCTTTCAACCCCATTTAACCCTCTTGGGAGTTGATTTTAAAAAATGTTGAAACACGTATTTCTTTATTTCTAACCGAAAAGCTAAATACCAATTTTCATAGTGCTTGCTTCAAAATTAGCGGATTTTCAAACAACCTTTCAACCCCTATTTAATCCCCTTAGGGGTGTTAATATCAAAAAACCCTTCCTTAGTGGACGCCTATGCCATGAAAGAAAGTCATTGTCCAAATTTCATATTTCTAGCTACAGAAGTTTAGGCTTTGCGATGATGAATCTGTTAGTCAGTCATGACATGTCTTTTTATATGCATAGATTTGGTCTGGCTAGATAAGAATATCATGCCAATCTATTTGGGTTTTCCAGTTTATAAATAAATAAATAGATAAATGAAAAATATATATATAAATCATTTTAGATAATTGACTTGTGAATTACCAAGGAATGGAGAACGAACTTTTGCCGGGTAATATTAAAATCGAGATGTTCATAGAAACGTTGCAACTACGAACGTGGAATAAGTAAAAAAATATACTTTTATCGGTAACCGATTAATTACAAACCGGGGAATCATTACTGCCGCAATATGTATTTTTTTTCATGTTTCACGTATCATTTCACGATGCTCGTACGAATTCGTTGATAAAGTCCAATCAATGCAAAAATCACGGAACGTTGCTTTCCACAGTCAAAACAACGTTTCGTTCTTTTTTTATCTCGATTTTTTGTTTTTGTTCAAATTCGATAATTTAATAAGCGATAAGATCGGAATATTGCATGCAGCGGCAACAAAACAGTTGTTATTTATTTCACGCCGGTCGCAATGGCGCGCGAGAAAAGGATCAAATATCGCGAACACTTCGTGTCGGTGGTTTATTGTTAGCCAAATGATCGAGGGCGGCGAACTGATACGCGTTCGATAGCAATTTGTATCTACCCCAAGAGTTATTGCGCAGCGCGTGGCCGAATCAGCTCGAAATTGATGTACAAGTACACACAGCCGCGCCAGTGTTGTTTGTTTTTAATTTTCCTTCTCAAATACGTTACATCGTAGCGTCGGGCGATGCGTTTCCCGCCAGAAATTTCTGGGCCGATACATTTCATGGCGTCTTACTATTGTACACATATATATAGTACTTTGTTACATCGTATTCCGTATAAAATACAATTACGAGCAAAGAAAAATCCGAAAGAAAGAGTAAAACATAAACTAAACGAAGAAAGATACTTCAGATTCATTTGTAATTCATTTTTTTCATGAATTTGTAATGCAGTTTTCCACTTGCAATAAGATATATATATTTTTTTATTTGTAGGTTATTTTCTTTCTAGTAAATTAATCCTAATGATATCTATTCAATTGTATTTTATACGTTCAGAAATGTATCTAGTACTTATTTTATTTTATAAAATCGTGTATGCTTTAGGTACTTACCATCATTCTTCACTGTTGCGTTCCAAGCGAACGAAGTTATAAACACAGCACAAAAACACGCGCGAGTCCTTCTACTTGAGTGGTTCCTCGACGCCATTGTTTTGATGGCCGCACGGCAGGTGCGACCTCGCGCGTCACTCGTCAAATCTCCATTAGTCGAACGTTGTGTCGCGCGCGGGTCAGTGTTTCATAAATTTTGTGAGCCATTGAAAAGTGATTATATTGGTGGAATATCTGCGTTCGATTTTTGCTGCATAATTATTTAATTATATCGTGCACTTCTAATCAAAATATTGATTTATTATCGAGCGATAAAACAAAAGATTAAAAGTTTGGTATGCGTTGCTTCTGTTGCGTAGTTATTTTTAATCGGCGTCGCTTGTAATAAGTCGATCGTAAACGTGAACCATTGAAAGATTAATTTGTCGCGTCTGAGACAAGATCCATAATCATTGGATAATCGATTTTAAAGGTTATACGAAGTAAACATTTTCTCGGGCGTTTGTGATAAAATTTGTGCATACGGATAGAATATGGCCGCGACATCTATAGCTGTGTTGTGTGTGATAGAAATTGTGATCAGTGCACACTCTCAGATGTCAACTATTCTTCGCAGCTTCACATGATCCCCTCTTCTTCTGGACGCCGATAAGTGTAGACGTTTACGTAAGTATCTACAGTCTCAGTTAAATGATATAGATATTTTATAAAATCGTTGTTTAAAAATCTTTGTCGATTACAGTGTGTCAGAATTCATTGCTGTACAACCAACAGATTCCTGTTACGCCATATTGAAGACTTCAGTTCGGTGAGTGACGCTATCAACTTTTTCTTGTTTTATTTTGTCGAGCAATAAATATGTAAATCGATCTTAATCTCTTAAGGAATGAATTTATTGATACCAGACAATAAGATTATTTATTTTTTAGTCGTATTAAGTAGAATCATGATAATATGAGAAAATATCTTGATATTCATTTGATATGATAATATTTATTCATAAGAATTTTAATAGCATCTTTTATAATCTTACTCGGATTAAAGAAAAATTAAATATAAGTACACATACATCTACGTTCAAAAGTATTAGGATAGGAAAGTTAAAATGTTATCAGGATATTATTAACATTTCTTTTTTTTTCGAATTATTATCTACTTTAAAATTTTGGTTTAGAAGGAATTTATATATTCAATTTAATTATGAAAATGTTTCATCATAAGAGCTGTTTGATATAAATAAGAACACTATATGATATTTGTAAATTAAAAAGTGAAAAAAATTTGTAAATTGAACTAATTATTTTTACCCTTCAGTTACTTATTTATAATACAATATCTTTCAACAATATATGCGTTTTTAACAAGTTAGGTGCAACAAATCAGTAAAAGAATTGCAGAAGTAATAAATTTATATACTTAAATGTAGTTTACTATCATATCACAAATCTAGTTATAAAAGTTTTAGGAACTAAGATGTATGTGGTAATATTCCTTAAGAGATTAATAAAATAATAAATGGAATTACTTTTAAAATTCCTAGAAAATGTTAAATGTATACAATTTTTTATACTAGTCCTACCTATGTTGTGTTTATACTTGTTTTCATCAGAACCTCACCAATTGATTGGTGATGTTTGCATTAAGATAAGAATAATACCGTACACGTTTAATTGATTTAATGTACGACCTTTCAAACGTCACCTCTTGTTGTAAGGGTTTCTGTTGTTTATTTCGTCAAATATTAAAAGAAACACTTTATTCAGTACTTGAATCACCTGCATCTATAATCAGTCGAATAATTTTTCCACATTGATTTTTGAAAGTAACATATTCCTGCATAAACTTTCATGAAATTCGATAAACATATTAATTACACTTCTTTGATTTCTCTCAAAATGAGATTCAGTCTTTAACCAGTTAAACAAATTCCAAGAACACTGCAAGCTCAACGTTTAGGCGTTCGCGTTCAAAAAAAAAAAAGAAATAGAAAAGAGAACGACAGAAATCCACGACGAGAGGTGACCATTCTCGTAAAACTTGGAATAGTCGCCCTCTTCTGCGTTCGATTGCGTTACCAAATAATAGCCGCGTCTCCCATCCTGCCGCGCGTAATTAAAAATAGTTGAAACAAAAAAAAAAAAGGAAAAGTTATGAAAACGGGAAAAAGGAGACGAGGAGTACACAGAAACGATACGGTTTCGAGCGGATCGCAGCCACTCGATGTGATACACGTTAGGAAGCAATGATTGCCGCTACTGCGAATCACCGCGGCTGCCATTGTCACGTTCTAGAGTCCTTTAACATCCTCTTCAGAGTGGAAGGGTGCTTGGCATTATGTGTAGGCAGCCGCGTCGAGAGCACTCGAGGATTCGTTTGCTCGGAAAAAATTCATTTGCGGCCTAGCCCCCTACCCCCGCCCCTAACCCCCACCCCCCTTTCGCCGGCCGCGCTTCCGCCCTCGACTCCCGGCCCTCCACAAGTTTTCAAGCTTCGAACTCGTCAAGTTCGAGCACTCCCCGCCTAAATGCGGCTGAGCGACGTCGGCTCGATGCTTGAAATATTAATAAAAAAAGAGAGAGCCGCGAATAACGGGGCCTCGTCGCGGAAAATACGTAGAGCCGCGTCTTGTCTGTGGGAATGATTCTTTAATTGTTTTTTCGAACACTCGTCGCTGCTGGTTCTCGTTGTTAGTGTAGGCTTTTTTCCCACGTTAATTTGACGAGCTTCTGGAATTTCTTTTCCCTCCTTCTCGGTTTTGCGAACGATAAAGTGATTTTTCTTGTTGCTGTTTCGTTTCGTTAGAAAAAAAAAAAAAAAAAAAATGGAAGTTGCTAGACCTATAGAATTTTACGAATGAACTGAAAAGAGAATTTCGTTTTTTGTTCGGATGCTAAAATGATATTAACGATAGAACAAAGGAAGCGGTAATAGTGTGGATATGTTTAGGACAATCTTTACGAAATACTTTGTTTCTTTAGACACAGTTGTCGGAGGTATAAAGGTTTAAGATTAAATAACAAAGTTTCCGAGAAAAACGCTGTAAGGAATACTCATTCAAAAGGAAAATATATAGCTCGGAACGTAATATCTTCCGTGAAACTCGTAAGCGGGAAAAAAGTTCTCAAAGGTATCGCGAAACGCTAATAATTACTTTCCCGGCCTGCATATTTCAGCCCCAGGCGGCAGTAGAATAAATCTCGCCGTTCCTATAATTGAGAAACTTTTCCTCCTAACGATTAGGTACAAGTTCCTTCATCTGTTATTCAGTTTATAGCGGCGCACGGATTACATCGCGGGTTGTAGATACCGGGGATACACTTCGCAAACGTAACACGTAAGCAAAGGCGTGTACAAGAGGGGGACGAGAGGCTCCTCCGGCAGGAGGGTCGCTTAATTAGAATTTAGTTAGACGAGGGTGGCCTGGCTCCCTTTCTCTCTCTCTCCCTCCATCTCTGTCTGCGTTGGCGTCGCGTTAACGGTACAAGATTATTCCCAGATAAACTAATTAGGTATCCGAAATCTGTGCGGATCCACGTGTACAGTCCGGCTAGATAATAAGTGAGTTGAAACAGGAAACCGATTCCTCGCGATAACTTGCTGATAAATCAGCCGACCTCTTTTTATCGTCGCTTCACGCTCTTTCGATGCTTTCCAAGCAGATAACGCGGGGCAATTAACGCGAAAACCGGTTCGTTACGATTAATTATACCCCCGACGTGGCGTCGTTCGTCATAATTGGAGATCGGACGGGATCGCTATCGGAACGGGGGGGAGGAGAAGGTCGCGCGCGAAAAGAGATCGGTAGAGGATTTCGTGCAAAAGATGAGAGACAAGGAGAGAAAAAAACGTAGCGATGAAACAGATAAAAACACGGGAGCAGACCTATCCGTGCATTCCCGTCGCGATCGGATCTTCATCCGATTCGGCTCCCTTTTCCCGTGGCGCCATTCGTTTCAATTAGGTTAACGGCAATAAAGAAGAGCCGTCTCTCTTTCCCGCGCGGTGTCTCCTGACCGGGATCGAGTCGAGCAAAATCAGAGAGGGAAGGTGGGGGGGCGGGAGGCGGGAAAAATTTATCTCTCCACCCCGCCTAATTTCTTTAATTAGTGCGCGGAAGTCGTGGCAGCCACCGGCGCGGTGAGATACGGCGTATCTAACTGAGCGAAACGTTTCCAACCCTCGACGAGAGCAAAGCCACCCTCGAGCCTTTCTTGCGATCCACCCTCCTGCCCCACCCACGCCCCTGCCTCCTTCGACCCTCCTTCCTGCGCCTCTTCCTCTCCGCCGCCCCCGTTGTCGACTCTACCTCTTCCTGCCGGCAGTTTCCTCCTCTTCTGCTTTGCTCCCCCGCGTCGTTGATCCGGTTTCCCGACACCTCAACCCCTCCTCGCGGCCCGACGTGACTGGAGGTATCAATCTCACCCCCGTTCTCGACCCCTGGAAACGCCGTGTTGCCACTTCATTACCTCGTGCACCGTAGTGCCAAAGCGCGGGCGAAAGAGAGGGATGGTACAGTCTGGCCGGAAAATAAATCACGGGCACTAGCGAATCTCAGCGTTCTTTCTCTTTCTCACACACACACACATTCTTTCTCTCTCATTCTCCACCTCTCACACTCTCTTACACCCCCTCTCTCATTCTCTCTCTCTCTTTCTCTTCCCTCTATTTCCCCCTTTGAAATCCGGCCACCCGATTCGATTCGTGCTTTCACGTCGAGAGACAATTCGTCGTCGGAGAGGCGCGCGAGTTCGATACCAACGGTGAATTATTCAGAAGAATTTTCGTTCAATATGGTATCGAGCCGATCGAAGCGACGTGCACGAAGGATTACTGCTTCGTTGCGATAAAACACGCGCTCGCCGCTGGCTATTGTGAAAGTAAATAGGAAATGGCCGAAGGAGTGCAGCATATGTTATTTCGGATTATTTGAATGACTGCGATTAAGCATCTTCGTTGATTTGTATACGCGTGACCCTATCGTGTACGTAGATCAACATAATTCTTTTATGTTCAACTTCGTTGAAATGCCAAATTTTGGTAATGGCATAATGTGTTTCCCTGAATTTGTCATTATGATTGTCAAATTAAAATGCACGTTATGATGTAATTCTGCCAATCAGAATATAGATTAAAGTGATTAAAGCAGCGGTTCAGAAGTTGGGATTATTGAAAGAGCCGTTACTTAAACTAATGCGAGACCTTATTTGTCGCGGCTCATAAGACAGGCGCCGCTTTTTCTCATCTCCCCGTTTCACGCTGCCTCGTGAACGTTTCTATCGCTTTTACCCGATTCATTTTTGTCCCAGCCGTGCCGTTTTATCGCGTTTTCGTGAACGTTCATTAACACGAGCCTTTTACGTTCGACGAGCTCGTTCCGTCGCCGTTATCGACGCGACAAGCGTGGAATCCGCCCGAGCCCCCCGGTGGGTTAATTCAACCGGGGCGGGCGATTTCAATTTAACGCGAACGCGGCCAAGCGATCTCATAAAATTTAAGGACACGTCTCGAAACGGCTGAATTAGTCAATATTGTCGGGACTGGGTAGGAATCGTTCTGTCGGAAGAGGCGACGCAATAATACGCTTCGCGTGGCCAGTAAATGCGAGTTCGAGGGATAAAAAGGAGGATCTAGGATAGACGGGGCAGGAGGGAGGGGGGTTGGTATGGTAAATACGTGGGAACACGAGCGAACGAGCCGTTGTTAAATTGTTCCACGCGTTCCATTGGTTTATCGAGTCGGACTCCATTTCCTTCTTTTTTTTCCGCCTTTTTCTCTCACGGGTCTGCGAGTCTCATCGATACCGGATTAACGAGGCAAATTATCGTCTGGAAAAGTTCGACTTATTCCCTGGAAACAAATAGTCGGCTCTGCTCCCCCGCTTCCGTTCCAACCCCCTTTTTCCCTCAGGTACTCGTGTTTGGATATCCGTTTCCTTTTGAAACAGCGGTGTGTACTTGCAAACATCGTTATCGTCCGATGATGAGCGCGTTTCATTCGATTCTGGCCAGCGAATCCCTTCTATAATTATTTCTTCTTAATTCTTGGGTCGATATTACATGGAACGTGAAAAATGGGAGATAGGTGTTCCTTTGAGCGATGCAGTGAGAGATGGACGTCGGATAATTATTTCTTCGAACTGTTTTGTTTTATGAGAGTTTGAATTCGTGGATAGGTGCACGATATAGTTCGTGAAATATTTTTTGTATTTGTCTTACTGCTGGGAAAGTAATTAATTTGTCAGGATTGTCAAAAGTATCTGTACTTGAAGCGAGGTTATTCTAGATTCATCGATAGCTTTTTATTGATTTAAACTTGTTAAAGTATTATAATATTGCAGTTGATATTAAGATAACATAATAAAATATAAAAAGCTATCGATGTGTCTTGAAAGATAATTTTACACTTTCAACTTTCAACTATCTTCGAAGAAATCTTTCTTTATTGCGACGAGATATATTTCCTTAAATCGTTTCTTCGTATCTTTATCGGTAGTTAAATAGATTTAAATGTCATTTATAAATGGATAAAAACTTTTAAATGCTGATAAAGAAGTCGTCTTAAGAGACTCCAAACGGTGCTACGATCCTTCAACAAAAAAAAAAAAATCCAGAGTTCCCGTATTAGTTTCCGGGCACCGCAATCTCGGCCGATCCGAAGAAATTACCGCGATACATCCCACCCCTGGGTTTGCAGTTTACTTTTTAATTAAAGTTCAGGTCGCTTATTAGTCGGGCCTGGGGTGAGCCCGACACCGGCAGGGATCAACAAGGCACCGCCATTGCTTAATACCCCGTTCAGGAAAGTAATTTACCGTTAATTATCATTTGCTCGCGCCGGTTTCCGAGGGTGTCGCCGATTTCGAGGGTTCGTTGCCGTCGCACCCTTACCCCTTATCTTTCGCTCTCTCACACCCCCCAGGTCTCTCCACCTGTTTTCTTTCGTTCGTGCAGCAGATTATGCCTTCGTGGGGTCGATTATGCCTCCGTTAAAATGAACCCTTTCGCTTAGAGCGCCGGATATATCCGGCATCTTGTAAATATATATGTTGAAATCCGTCCCTGCAAAGGTCGTAGTATTTTAAATACATTTGTCTGTTGGCCTGGGCCTTATTTCCTATGTATGATGGTTTGCGACCCTGTTGGTGGGTCGATGCGACGACACATCCTTGCGCGATGTTTTCCCTACAGTTAAGGGTCTGGGCCTGCGTTGTCCCCATTCATTGTGAAATCGTTCAAGCAGTTTGGGGCTCTTTGTTACATATTAGTCGGGCTAGGGGTAAGCTAATAAGCACAGATGTTATTTAAGACTGAGGAAAACGTATACACAAAAATCTTGCGTGCTGTACACATTTCTGGCGTGTGCTTCCGTTCAGTGACGGCACTTCAGCGGACTGAACTGCCGAAGCGAAAGGGTTAATGAGTCGAGGCACGGAAAGACCGTCCTACGAAGCTTGTCCACGTCCACACATGCGACGTTCTCTCTCTCTATCTATCTCTCACCCTCTCCCATCCCCCCCCCTCTCTCTCTCTCTCTCTCTCTCTTTGCCCCTTGTGCACGGGGGCCAATCGTCGGGCAATTTGTCGCGCCGCAGCCATTTCCGCTTTTCAGGGGTGACGTTCGTCGGGTCTCCTTTCTCCCTGTTGGTCGGATACATATCTGCGGTCGGGCACAAGGACGTGGGCGCCGATGGTGTTCGGCGGCGGGGGTGCAATAAAATTCACGAGATCGCAGAGAGGGGCTCTCGAGTACGTGCTCCAGGCCGCCACGGTGCGGCTCGAGCGCTGTAATGTTTACATTTGATATTAATCTCGTTGATGTTTGCCGGAATCGGTCGCGCGATTCGTTGCATTACTTTAATTAATTATTTTAATGGACCCAGCCGTTAATGAGGTCCGCGTGAGCGTACTCATGGAACTCTCTCGTGTGCATGGAGCAATTTTTTTTATACTGCTCCAGGGAGTCGGATGGGTATGCGATTTCAGGTTGGTCTGGTTTTAAGCGAATAACGTTTTTAGAAATCGTTATGGTTAAAATTTTGTGTTTTATGGGCTTGACAGCGTGAACGTTTAAAGGGTGGGATACAATGTTTCACGATTTCATTTTGAAACAAATAATCCTCTTAGACCGCTTGATATACTACGATTTATTAAAAGCAACAACTTAATTACTGAATCACAAGGCGTAAAAAACTTGCTATCTGTTCTATAAATAATACTGTTGTTCATGTACCTACTACGGTACACGATCTCATTAATTATTATTCAGACACGAACCCCCGTGTTATCGAGTGGTGTCTTGGGCATTCGAGGCGTGACGATTTCGTCGCACTCTCGTCGATCGAGCACCCATCGATTTCCCCACGATTCTCCTCTCCGTTCACCTTACACCCCAGAGACACTCCCGGCCAAATTGTTCGCGTCGTGCGTGTACCGAGAGGGAAAAAAAATGAGCAAAGTGAGACGGGGGAGAACGGTTTCGCGAGAGTCATCGTCCATATAAAATAGAAAGTGAATATCCAGCCACGAGGGGTCGGTCTCCCCTGTCGCTGGGGGAGAAGCCCCTTGAAAATCAAACGTATAGCACGACGAGTTCTCGTATCCATTACCTCCTTCAGCCCCTAGGCCGCATCCGCAAACACGTGGCCCTCCCCCCTCTCGATGATACACACCCTTCGCGCGCTCTCCCCTCGGACCGAGTCTGCTGCTCTCTCCTCTCCCCTGGTGCTGGTCGCCCTCCAGGCAATCGCATTAAATCGAATGAGGGGTCGAGTCATGTTTTCTTAATTCCATAGTGACGCCGCGTAAGCCGTAGGCCGTGCACTTTCCGCGATCGAAATCGCACCGAGCCGAGCGGAGCGGAGCGCTCGCGTGTTCGAATGAATTTTTAATTCCGACCTTTATACGCCTTATCGTGGCATCGGCTTTATGGCTACCGCTCCGCGAGCCGGCCGTCTATCGTGGATCATCATCTACGTTCGCACGAGCCCAGGTAGTTTCAGTTCCTTCTTTTTTTTTTTTTTACCATCGGATGCGCCCGAGGTCCCTTTCGTTCCGTGGATCTCGTTAGGTGGCGGTTGCCACGAAAACGTGCATCGTGTGTAATATCGTGAAATTTTACGGAACGCTTAGTTCGAGCTGGCTTGCAAATGTTTCTATTGGTACAACCGATGGAAGGGAAATAGTGTACGGTTGTAAAATAAATATAGCCTCAAGCATTGGTGCACCGCTGAAAAAATAGTACTTCTGGCTGTTCTGGGTTAAATTTGTTTTTAAACCTTCAATCTGGTTACCGAAGACGCGAGACGTAACACGCTTGTAGAACGTTGAGAGAGATTCTTATTAGACATGGCTTATATCCGGAAGCCATAAAAGATTAAAAATAGTAGGTATAGACCTAACAGTTTTAGAGGGTGGTCAAAAGTTTTCGGTGACTCATGCCCTCTTCATGGAAAATAAAACTGATTTTATTCCTAACCCTTGAATTTCATATCCAAAATAAAAGCGTAAGTGGATAAATTATTTCCGCTTTCCTAGTGTCTGAATAGTTCTGTTTCACGGCGTTTAACCGAATCCTCTTCTACACCGATCCACGACCTCCATTGCGACAGAAGACCGGATGAAAGATAGATATACAGAAAGAGCTCGTAAAGATTTAAAAGCTCCGGCTGCATACGTCGCGTCGCGAAAAGCCCGGGCGACTTACCGGAGCCTTTACAAACCCTCCCCTTCCTCCCGGATACACGGGTGTCTTGGAAACGAGGCCGAAGTTCATTATCCACCGTCGGGGCAGGGGGGACGGCCAGCAGCAACGATCCCTGCCGCGAAGGCGGCCAGCTTGACAGTAATTAATAATCGTCGCGCGACGGAGTTGGTTTGCTGGTTGGCTGGCTGGCTGACTGTCGGCATTCACGGAGGTTAAATTCCGGGGTTGAGGGTAGCGGCGGCGGAGAGAAGTAGGTGGCGGTCGAGAGTCGCGCTAGTTGCGCAGAGAGTAGTTAGCTATGGGGGGTGGGTTAGAAGGGGGATGAGCCTGATGAGGCTGTTGATACAATCACGCGGGCGCAGAGAGAGAGAGAGAGGGAGAGATTTGGGGGTGGATGGGTGGGAGAGAGCGGGGTTGCTCTGCTACTCGGCGTAGCAACGAGAGAAACCGTAAGCGTGGAAGCCGGGTAGGGATGGCGGTGGCCTATTACCAACCCTTGCCAACATCCGGCAAGCCGACATTACCCCCCGTCCTAGGCCGCGTCGAGCGCGGCGTTAACTGTGTGTATGTTCAACACGCGATCCCATGTTACTCCCTTCCATCGGCCCCGACAGACTTACACGTACGCGTACAGGTTGACGTACACGTGGCGGATGCACATGTACGTGCGAACATCGACGGGCCCCGCACACTTTCGCGGGAACGTTGACTGCATACACACACATACACACACACACGTGGTTATATACAGTGTGTCGGAGAAGCTCGCGCGCGCGACAGCGACCCGTTAGCTGGGATCACCCCGCGCGGAGAACTCGAACATGCTGTCACAGAGGCGTCGAGCACCTGTTTCCTCGAAATTGACACGTTGCCATCCCACGGTCGACACGCCCACCATCGACGTCCACGTCAACCGAGTGAATCGCGATCATCCCCTGTCGGCGATCCATCCTGCTCGTCGTCGTTCTCGTTGTCCTGCTCGTTGTTGTTGTCGTCGACCTCGTCGTCATTGCCCCCGTCCGTCCTTTGATCGTGTCCGTCGGTTACAGCGCGGTTTCTGCTGTCGGGGTTATGAGCTTTCCAACTACTCTCTACGACTAACAAAAATTGTTTGCTGATTTTTTCCTCTGTTTATATTTTTTCTTTTTTTCTTTTTTTTTTCAATCTTTTTCGTTGACTTTTTCATCCATTTTTATTTTTCCTTCCAATACACGAGTATACAGTGTACGTGTATGTTTCGTTTCGGTTCGTTTCCCGCTTCGTTCGCTGCTTTTCGACGAGCGTTCGCCAAGCGGAACCACCGAGGATTTCACAGGTGGCAGGCGAAGATACGATCGTTAACGACACCGCGATTCAACGATAAGTTCCCTGCCTATGCAAATGATCGTAATTACAAGCGACGACTGGTCGCTCGGTTATCGTTTTCACGTTTAATCGCGCGATCCTGCGCGACAAATAAATACCATGTACAACCGGGTGAAACGCGCCGCCGCACTCGGCGGGCTGCTGCGCGCCGGCAATTATCGCGATCCCGTGGTCCTGTTTAACGCGGCGCCGCGGAGCTTCTTCGAAAATGAATTTCCGGACGGCCGTGCACGGGCCATTAATCTGACGCAAAGCGCGTTTCTCCTCCGTGAGCAACGCGCGCGCGCGGCCTCCTACGGACGGCGCGTAATTATGCAAATAGACGGAACGGCCGCGCGATTGTTTCGTCCGAGGCGAGAGAGGGCCCGCGCGCGAGTAACCCGGCGGAACCGTTTAATTTATCGTTCCTGCTTGCTCGTTTAATAAATTCTCGTTAAATAATGCGCCCACCCGATCGCGAGTAATTTAATTTGCGTGATAGTATCCGTGCGCGCGCGCGCGCTCGCGCTCGCGTTAACGAGCTCGTCAAAGCGGAAACAGTTTCAGATCCGGCGCGGTGTTTCGACGTGACGAGCCAGCCGGACACGTTCCAATGCTCGGATCCGTCCTCTCGTCGTGAAAGCGATGGAAGTTGGAAAAACGGCCGCGCGACAGGGTGAACGGGGGTGGGGCGGGGGTAGAGGGAGGGGAGATTTAACGATCGTGTTGAGGTCAGTCGATAAAAATAAAGCGTGTCGCCCCGCGCTCTCTAAAATTAACGACGTGTGGACGCGGAATATGCCAGCGGGGCTATGAAACTTTTATGGGGGAGTAAACCTGGATATATTCGAGGCCCGGGCTCGAGAGCCATGGATTGCCGGTCGGGGAAGGACACGGAACGCGCGAGGGCTTCCAAGGGGAATGGGAAATCGCGAAACCAACGAGCATTACGAGACTCCTCGTTCCTACGTCCTCTTTTTATCCCTCGCCGCGGATGTCTTTGGAGGGATTGATACGATCCTTGGAAACGGGAGGGGATGAGGATGGGGTTGTTGTCTTATAGATATGAAGTACGAATTGTGTTGTTAACAATAGAACGAATATTATTTATTATTCGATTTTGAAGGAAGATTGAAGCGCAGGGAATTTAAATTTTAGCATACATTTATTAAATTATACAGGTGCCATTATTTTGTACAACCTGTCTCCATCTTTCAGGCAACTTGAAAATTTCGATCTTTCAAAATCTCTCAGGATTTTCAGCGAAAATCTTTTTTACGTGATTTTTTATCTCATCAAAGAAGTTGAAGTTTTTTCCATTAAGGGAATTTTGTAATGATCGAAAAAGGTACCATAAACAGCGTGTATCTTATTTGCCGCTTTTGTGGCATTTTTGTCTTTCCGGTGAAAGAAAAGTATTAAGTGCCTAAAATGCACTTTGGTTTTTTTCATATTCAAAGGCGTATAAAACTGACAAAAATTAACGTATCGTATTCAAATTTTGTTTCAAATATGCCTTCAAATATTCGTACCTTGTTCTAAAAATCATAGTGAATTTTGGAAGCTTCACCACAGTGAATTTATAAGGTCGCCATAGTCATTTTGACTGCTGTGATAGTTCTTAGTGTTAATGGGGTTGTGGAACTCAACGATAAACGTACGCACCGATTACAGTTAAACGCGTGGAATATTTCAACAGTGCATAAATTGTGACTAATCTTAGGTCTTTTGAATTTCTGTATCGAAAGAGCTAAAGTATTAGTTTTAATTGTTAAACAAGAGTTGTGTCATTGAAAAGGTTGAGTCAACTGGAACCTTATAAACAACTCGTAATAGTTTTATATGCGGTAAAAGTATTGATGTAGTAATACTTTTGGGCTTGTTTATTAGATTTTTACATAACTGAAAGTTGACAAAGAGAGGTGATCGTCCAGAAGGATCGTAAAGATCCTACGGGCTTTTATTCGTTTGTATTTTTTTGGCGAAGGGGATGACGTTCGTTTCGTTTGAAAATGTCGGGGCTTTGAATATCCTGTTTGAGATCGAATGATTTGTCATCATTGCAGATCACAATCAGGTGGAAGCCAACGAAGGGGTGGACTGAATAGGGGCCAGGTTATTTGCGCTTGCTCCCCTTGCGGTCGTGAAACAGATGTAGTTACCATTGCTCGCAGTCGTGCAGGTTTTCTGCATGGTTTGTCGAAGCTCGGAATTAGCGGAAATGCTAGTGGAAAGTTGAATGTATTTAAAGCCAGTTACGCATACGGAGTAACTCCGTGTGAAGGTATAAACGTGTAACTAGAAGATTGATATCGATTGCCACCACGTATAAACTACTGAATAGCTCGATTTATCTATCTACACACGTATATAATGTTGGTTTCAATTAAACCAATTTTAGCGTAAACTACTCTTCGGTCAATCGATACATCTAAACTGCAATTCTAAAGCGTTACCAACTTTTATAAAATCTAAATGCATCCTTCAAATACACTCCTACAAATTTTTCAGTCTCTATTATAATAACAAGACTGAAAAGAAAACGTCCGACAGACCTATTTAACGCATAATGACCTGATAAACATTTATACAATGGAACTAACCCCATAAACATCAGTGATTGTCGATTGAAATCCGCACGATCTTAAATAACCCCGATACAAAAATGGAAATAATTGTGACAAAGCAATTAGAATCATAAGCACAGAATAGATAAAAAAAAAGTGTATAATTTTTCACACCATAAGCTACGCTCAGCTCATAAATCCGTATAATATTTGCTACACGTTGAAGAAGAAGGCAAACTTCACGGTTACCAAACGCGTCAATATCCCCGACACGTAACCATGAGAACCATCCCTCTAAATCTCGCTGTCGCAGCAATCTTGTACACTCCGGAACGACGGGTCACCTCAAAATAACCCAGATTCGTAGCGGAACCAGTCCGACGATCCCGTCGGGACGTTACTAACCACGAGTCCAACCGGATCGAGAGAGAGACGCGATAACCGAAATTTCGCGAAGACGTTCGAACAAGAGGGGCGGAGAACGAGCCCCCGGTATACGACAGCCGACTTGCTAGCTCGTAAATTTCTTCGCTTAAGTTCCTTCGACGTCCGAATTTTCCGCGACGTCGAATATTATACCGGCCGTTAGTATTCCCCGTGCTATTGGCAGCTTGCCGGCGGTAGTCGTTCGTTCACTACTTCCTTGTGGATCGAATCGCGGCCGTAAAACGTGTCTATAAAAGCTTGGTATCGGCCGTTTCGCGGATGTCGTCCGTTCAGGAGCGTTCCTCGGGTCGAACCTACCGTGGCGGAAACGAGTGGGACGCCATTGGGACGCGCGGTCCGGTCCGGCGAACGCGATAAATCAATCCGGCAGACCATAATCAACGTCGCCGGTGGGTTTGCTTTAATCGTTGATACACGATTGTCCAACCCTCTATCTCTCCGTCTCTGTCCTTCTGCCCGTCTTCGTCCCCTGTACCCCCATAGCTGCGTCTCTGTTCGTTTTGTTTCCCCGTGGCAGTCGGTCCTTCACGGTACTCTGGTTTTCTCGTTCTCTCCGTTGTGCCCACAGCCGGTCTCGTTTTTCTCGCTCGTACAGCGTGGCCGGTATAGGGCGGATTTGCATGACACGCACGCGGGAACGCGAACCGAGCAGCGCCACTGATTGTGAATTAACATAACTGCAACAATTATTGGCAAATTGGTATAACTCGTTTGCGCCCGTGCAACGTATGCTGACGATCGTGCACCGCAACCCGTCCGCGTGATCTATAACGCGCTTCAGACGTGATGTAAATTGCGATCGGCCGTCGAATATTTTCGGCTCTCCCTTCCTTTTTTAGGTTTAGTTCCCAAATACATTGGTTTATGGGGTTTAGAAAGTCGCTTTAGACGCGTCGTGAATTGCGATCAGCCGACGAATATTTTTGGCTTGCGCTTCTTTTTTAGGTTTAGTTCCGAAATACATTGGTTTATGGGGTTTTGAAAGTATCTTCAAGTATTGTGTTTTGATAGAGTACGAAAGGATAACTCGATCGAAGAAGAAAGAAAAATCGGATAATAATCTTAGGGATTGAAGAACATGATTAATTTGTGCTCTACAAATTTTAACTTACATCTCCATAGTTCTCGGTCCGTTGATATGGTCCCCGATTTTTGGCGTAACCTATAAGTACCACGCACTCATATACCGGTCAACCGCGAATGATTATGCCGACGCACCCAGATCGGGCCGCGCAAACTCGCGCATCACGCAAAGCGGAAATAGAACATCATTGACGAGCAGTCAGCCGGAAAGCGTTATCGACAGGGCTGTCACGATCTATAACCGTGGCCCCAAGCACCGAAAGGCGGCACGAGAGCACGCCAAGATGAAGATAAGATATATCCCTACGAATGGTTCACGCGGTCGGAATACCATTCTCCCTTCCCTCCACCTCCTCCTCCACCCTTCCTCCTGTAGATTACCATCGGGAAGAATAGTCGCGTGGGCGTCAGGCGTGCGAGATTTTTACGTTCTCGCCCGGGTTCGACCTTATCCCCCTCCGGTCGGCACGGTCGGGGGCGGCAAACAACTTTCGATATCGGCGTAACGAAGTGAAATAAATCGCGACTCGGGAAGCAATAAAAATCCACCGAGTAGTCGTTCGATCGAGCGCGCCGCGTTCATGAACGGTCCATGATTTATCGGGGCGTCGAAGACGGAAGGGTGGAAAAAACCCAGGGGGTGGACGAAGCAAGGGCGGCGCACGGGGTGGGGGGCAAAGTGTATCCAGGCCGAGGTGGAAACGTCTGGGGGAGTCGGAGAGGGGTGAGAAACGATCGAGAAAAGAGGATCACGACGGTGAGAGTCACAGGGTTCAGGGGGTGGGAGAGGGGTGGTTCGGTTCGAAAGTAGAGAGACGGCACGGGCACGAATAAAGGGCGAGGCGTTCTGAAAACTTAATTACCTGTGTAGGCTCTATCAATTAATTTTCCTCGATTTTCCTGCCCTCTACCCTGGTGGATCCACTAACACAGCTACCGCCACCAACACACTAGTCCCTGCCAGCCGTGTAATTCCATCGGCATTATTCTCGGCACGTCTGCCGACGGTCGGAGCCACTCCCGTTTCCTTCTTCCCTGTGTACCACCGTCGTCTCTCTTTCTCCCCGCACGGCCTCTCTTTCCCTCTTCTTCATCGGCGCCCCTATATTTTCCACCCCCCGGTCGCTAAAGGCGGGACCTTTGTTCCTCATTTACTTTTTATCACGACGGCACCGGCAACCTCGGCCATTCCGCAATCCCCTCCAACGGCCACGTTTGCTCGCTCTTTTGCTCCTCTCAAAACCGAGCTTCCCTCTCGCCCCTCTGCCTCCCCTTTTTTCTCACTCGCTCCTCGCTCTTCGTTCCACGCTTCCCCCGTCTTTCTTTTCCCTTTTTAATCTCACACCACCTCGTCGCTACTCACCCCCGGCACCGGTGCCTTCTGATCTCGCCTCCACAACTTTCGCAGGCGCGCACGCCCTTTTTCCTCTCTCTCTCTCTCTCTTTCTCTTTCACTCACTCACTCATTCACTCATACTCTCTCTTTCTCTCTCTCACACACACGCGTGTTCTCTCCTTTCGTCCCAGCGTCCTTTTCTCTCCGTTCCTCCCCGGAACGTTGTACCGTCGTGCGTATAATCGTGTGGACGCTCTAAACAGCAGCGTGTATATACCTGCTACGTGTGGCCGCGAACATTCCGCGTGCATCGCCTTCCTCCCCCACCCTGTGTCGCGCCACGGCTTCATCACCATTCCGCTCGTCCCTTTTGCCAAGCCGACCTTTATTCCACCGAGATCTCCGGGGATTTCAGAGATCGCGCTCTCTCCCACGGAAATATTACGAGATTGCGAGCGGCGCGGCGCGTCGCGTGCTCCGACATCTTTCCCGGTCGTTTCTTCTCTCGCCCGATCCGTATGCTCCCTCCTCCGCTCCGCAAGGATTCTCCCCGTTTCCGCACCCTTGACAGATCCTCCGGAAAAATAACAAGCGCGGTCTCCCGTGTATTACGCCCTGGCTGGATGGGATTGTTCGCTGCGGCGCGTTACAAACGACGAGATATCGAATCGCGCTTATCGAAATTCCGCGAGGATACGAGGCCGCCGCCGTTCTCTTGGCACAGGAAAAGAAAGAAAATGCGACTCCTCGCCGGCGTATTTTTCGACGCTCCACTCTGATAAATCGGGTTTGTTGTTTGTACCGTGTACGTCTGCTTGCTTCCCCCTTTGTGTCCCGATGTTTTCGTATCTGGGGGATGCTGCGCTGGGCGGCTGGTTTGATTTAGATCAACGTTATTGTGTTGTAGCCAGACCGTTACAGTGGGGTCGCTGCTTCTATTTTCCCTGATTTTAGTGGATTTTTCGTTGATGAGGCGTGAATCCTTGGGGATGTTCCCTATTTATGAAGCGTGCATGTGCGAGGCTTAAGATTAATCCGCTCTTTTCGACGCTCCTTTTACCACGGTTTAGTTATTGCTGTATACGGGGTGACCCGTTTAAATGGTATCGCGTAATTTCAGAAATTTATCGAAACATTCTATTAGACGAAGTTAAATTACATATTTTGTAGTAAGTTTCAGAATACTAGGGAAATTCAAATTCTTTTTATTCATTCCCTTGTGATAATATTCTTACAGCAGAAAACTTTTATATAGTTTTAAATAAAGAATAGTAAAAAAGTACACGGTGAAGTTGTGAGGAATATTTTTACATTTGTTTTTTAAATCGAATTCTACTACAGCGATCTAAATTCCAAAAGCGAGCTTCATGATAAACAAAATAACCATCGCGTCGCTGTAAAATATTGCACTTTAACGAAATAAAGAGTGACAGCTTCTGCTGGTTAGATCCCTTCTCCCCGATATTTCATCCCCCGATATTTTATCGGCGAAAATATAAATACATTACCGACAGAAATATGTCCATAAATACACGTTGCACCGGGGGGGGGGGGGGGGGGGGGCTAATGTTAATGCATTGCTCGCATAATTCTCGAACGCCTCGGTCTGGCTTGAAATCGCGACACCGATTATCCGAAAGTCAACCGCGCTATTTTACCGGCTCGTATAAATTTTATTAATGCACAGGGCGTGTAGATGGTTATTTTCTATCGTTCCTCGCTTTTTCGCGGTATTTGCAATTCCATCGACAATAATTTTTGCCCCTGGCGCAAATACGGTCGCGATTCATCGACGACGGAACGGGCGCGTAAAAAAGCGTCGTCTGCCGGGGGTAAGCGTTTTACGCCACTTCCGTTCCGCTGGCTGGCTTCCGGGTTACGCTCGTTCGCGATGTAGCTACGTCGACAAGCCGTGTCGCGTTCAATTCGTTCCGGGATAAGCTTTGAATTATTGTAGACACGACGCGTTCCCGTCATCGCGAAAATAATTAAAGGAAAAAGTAAAACGGAAACGCGTTGTTAAGCGGCATAACCACGCTTTGATGTGACGCAAAAAGTTTTATAAATGACAGATATTCTCGTTTTTGCAACGCCACCGAGTATATCTTTAAATTAAAGCAGTTTAAAATTAATTCTGGGATTTTAACGATAAGTATTATCATAGATACTTAGAAACTAAAATTTATGAGAATTTAAATATAATTTTACTTAACCCTTTGCACTCGAGAGGTGACTGTTAGCCGTCTGACAATATTAACTTCAAAGATTTTCAAGTGTAAAATATTTACTAAGATTCACTTATATTAAATTTCATTCAATTTAGTTAAGTCATATATTAAAATTTACATATATGATTATTTAACCTCCGGCTTCGATTAATAATGAAACTAAATAAAATCTGAAAATTTGGGAAACTATCATTTGGCAACTAACAGTCGTATCTCAAGCGCAAAGCGTTAAAAGTGGAAGACGTTAATGTTTTATGCCAAGATGGATAAATTTGTGAGTCCCTGCATTTATCATTGATAGAGGCCGTCAAACGTTTCTCGCCTATCGATTAAACCGAGCTCTCGTCTATTCGTTAATTACCGTCAAAATAATTCCCTATTATGATTAATTCCTTTCCATCACGACACACCAGACAGTGGTTCACCAACGGGCTCTATTCGCACAGTCCATTTCCGGTTTCCATCCACTGACACAGAGTCTCGCCATTATAAATGCGGTAAAGAGCAACGAACAATAATTATACAGAATATCATTGTAAGAAAAAGGAAAAAATAGAAGGTTTGGAAGTTCATTAATTAACCCCTTGCTTTTTAATGAGTTTAGCTCGTCAAACAGGTTATAGGCTAAATATAATAAAATTATACTATATTTATTATACAATAATAGTTTAATTTTAATTATAACTATAGTTTCAATGTATAACATTCAGAGTTACTAAATATAAATTACATATACTTGATGCTATGTGAAGGTAGTAGATAACTAACACTAGCATACGTGATCAATGAAAAATACATAAATCGAAAAATTAAAGAGAAGAGGTTCAAGAGAAGAGGGTTCTTATTTTGAAAGATATTATTATTAATATAAACAACAAAATCATAGCAACACGCAAAGATTTATTTCTGGTTCCTGCAAGTGATATTCACTGCGCCTTAATTGCATTTGTGAATTATTGCGTTTGCGTTAGTTTCCCTGCAACAAATTTGGCTTCGTTAACACGCACCACGAGCATCCCTCTGAACGTACGCGACAGATCGGGTGAAGAGGCGAGTATAATAGTCAGGGCTCGTAACGAGGGTTCGATTTTCCGGTTCCCACCGTCGAGGTCACCGACGACTCTCTTATACACCTCGACCCTTCCGCGAAGGGGTGCACCGTCCCCTAAATATCATATGATAATCGCTAATTCGATCAAAGCTGGCCCCACTGTGTTGCAACAGTGGGTTACGGGTGTTGGTATGCCGACTGGGGTTGAAATAGGTGGCAGGATTGTCGATTCCGTGTAGAACGAGGGTTCCAAGGAGTTTAAATGCGAAAACAAATTTATGCCCCACGAGATCGCATCTCGTGGATAAAGCCGCCATTTCTTTTTGGTTGCAGCTCACGCACTGGACGCGTTAAGTCTCTTTAAATTCACTGCGAATCGCAAGAATAATAGTACTCAACATTATCCACGATTTAAAAAAAAAATCTAAATCGACGTAGATTTTCCAAAATCCACTAAAAACTATAGAATGATAGTAACTCGCCTCATTTTGAAAGATATTATTATTAAACCTTTGCACTCGAGAGATGACTGTTAGTCGCCTAAAGATACTATGTTCAAAAGTTTTCAAATTCGAAATATTTACTAGGATTCACCTATATTAAGTATGATTTAGTTTAGTTAAGTCATATACTAAAATTTACATATATGACTACTTAACCTTTGAGCCTAACTAATAAACGAACTAACTAAAATCTGAAAATTTGCAAAATTAGCATTTGGCGAGTAAAGGGTTAATACATTATTAATACTCATTTTACCTGCCTGGATAAGCTTCTCTTTTACTCAATTAAGCGACACCTCGTAAAGAAAACAACACCTATTACTTGAATACCGTGTGATTGACGGTCGTAGAAAAAATGGGGCTAATCGAGGGGCTAAAGGGTGGTAAATCGAGTGGCGGTCACCGATGACCCCCGCGCCATTCAGCGTACCTAATACCCAGCTCCGTGTCACGGAGCACTCTCGATGGCTGTCGAGGTGTTGGTGTCAGGTTAGGTTAGGGGTGTTGGTGGCGTCGACGCGGGCAAACTGCGATACCGTAGACGGCTATGGTGGTGTGGCGTGGTGTGGTCGGGGTGCCGTATTACACCGCCGTATCCCCCCCCGTCTTGCTCGCTCCGTAGCCTGCTGAAACTTTCAGTAATTACTGTAATTAGTCCAATTAACAGACTCGCTCGGGCGGCCCCTCTGGCTCTCTTTGACCCCGCCTTTCCTCCTCATATCTTCCATCCACCTATTCCACTCTACAGGGCCGCGCGAACGACAACCAACGCCAGAGACCCGCTTGTGTTTGCCCGACGATGCGGCTTTCGAGCAAAACCGCCCCGCGTTACCGCGCGATACACACTCTCGCCGTCTGTGAGCGGAGACCCCTCTGTGTACTCACGTTCGAACGCGTTACCCATCCGCATCTGCACACACACACCTACCTGTCCACGAGCCGGGAGACCGGTATCCGTCGCGATTCTCGCTTCCTCGTCTCCTAACCCCTTTCACTCTTCGACTCCGCGCGTGTTAACGCAACAGAGCGAGCGTGTGCGGGCTTGGCTCGAGTGACTCGGGCCACTCGTGAGTCAACCGACGCAACGAGACTCGCTACGGTGCTTCCAACCCCTTCTCGATAACACGCTGTATCGTCGCGATTTCGCGCGAGCTGGATGACACTGATGATAACACACCCTGCGAACCAAGCGCAACCTTGCTAAGCAGTTTCTACAGGTTGGAACTGCATGGTTTCGTTTTAGGGAAAGGGGGAGTCAAGGTAATATGTGCTAGGATTCGGATGATTGGTTTTCGAGTTACAGCTTGGTGGGAGGTAGAAGTGTAGTATTCTCGTGTGAGGAATAAAATTAACCCTTTGCACTCGGAAGGTGACTGTTAGCCGTCTAACAATATTAATTTTAAAGATCTTCAAGTGCAAAATATTTACTGAGATTCACTTGTATTATACTTCACTTAGTTTAGTTTAGTGGTATACTAAAGTTTATATGTATGACTGTTTAACTTCTGGGTGTGATTAATAAAGAAATTAGCTAAAATTTGAAAATTTGTGAAACTATCATTTGGCGACTGGTAATACATAATTCAGTCTTCAGGAAAATTGTAAGTCGGGTGTCTTTTTCGGGCGGAACCCATCTTCTTAACTTTTGAATTTTTCTTAACTGAGTTGAACGTTGCGATAAACATTGGTGGGTAACACTCGGTTGCAACGCAAGCCCTTGTTTAGTTTTTCGAAACGTTTTTCAAAAGTTGTGGACATACTTGTCCGATAGATTAAAATCTACGTTTCAAAATCTTTGAAACCACTCTTTGCACGTTTTACACGTCACAACGTCATTACCAAAAGCGGAACAAACCATTTCTTTAGTCTCAGAAGCATTTTTCTTCGGTTGAAAGCAAAAAGAATGCAATGCCTCAAATACCCCTTGTCGAACGCCAAATTGTTTACTGTTATTAGGTGAAATTATGCCGAGTTGCCATGATTGTTTTAATGTTCCTTATAGTGTAATGGTGCTACTTTCAATGGTTTCAACTCATCATGGTGCAGGAAAGGTATTTTAATTTGAACGGAAATTACAAATCGTTAAATGCAAAGGCACCGAATTAACTTGCACACCTAATAAAATTACAATCAGAAATAACGAAATTGTTTTGTGTGCTATAAAACATCACGCACAAGTTTCGCTGTCGATAACCGTTACCAGAACCCAAGAATCAAAGCGACACGAGATCATTTCACTGCGAAATTCCATCGGCGGCCAGTTTCCGAATCGCTGCGCCCCGCGACGGATCGATTCCCGTGTCGACCGCGCTCTCGGCGATAACACTATAAATATGTAACGCGGTGGCCGATGTAATAGTGTTATCACTGTAAATATCGTAATTGCATACAGTTTCGCGTTGTTAATTAAATTGTTCTCATTGAAATGCAGAACGCCCGCTGCAAACAGTTATTACCGCGGCAGAGGAAGTCTTTGACGGTTTTACCCCCGATGGAATTACGTAAGTGATAATGCAATTATCTAACAGTTTTAGCAGTATATAGCGGTCGCAATTACGCGATCCTATATATTTGCCGGTAATTACGATTACGTGAATTTAACCCTAGATAACTAAACGTTCGTCTAATAAGACTACCGACCCCCTGCCGGGTTTACGAATTCGAGATCTGCCAAGATTGCAAACGCTAATTTTTTAATCATTTTTCTATCTTGTAATTCAAATACTATAATACTTCTGTTAAGCTACGCTAATTTGTTTAAGATGGATAAGGGAAATATAAAAATATAGATGTTTTTAATTTGCAGTTTATGACTCTAATGATTAGTTATAGAGTAACACTAATTTAAATTTAGTTATTTAGGGTTAAACAAACAGGAACACCTCAGTAATGATTCTATCAATATTACAACACTCTCCCTAATACGTAATGTATACTCATTTAAACCCGAAATAACTAAACATTCGTCTAATAAGACTACCACCCCTGCCAGTTTTACGAATTCGAGATCTGCCAAGATCGTTTAACATCTGACAAGATTGCAAACGCTAACTTTTTACCATTTTTCTGTCTTGTAATTCAAATATTATAATACTTCTCTTAAGCTACGCTAATACTAATTTGTTTAAGATGAATAAGGGAAATACAAAAATATACATGTTTTTAATTCGCAGTCTATGAGTCGAATGATTTAATTACAGAGTAACACTAATTTAAGTTTAGTTATCTAGGGTTAAATAATGTTGGTTGATACTTAATCCAAAGTTTAATAGTACTACTGTACTGGTAAACACAGAGAGTAATTGTGAAATAATTAATATTTGTGTGGCTTTTGGAAAAATATCTGGCATCTGGCTAATATCACTTTTTATTGTCAAAATAATGACCCAAATCATTTCTTTAAAATAAAATCTTTGCACCCAGGGTAAGACGGTATAAATTGGTCTGGCAGCGAATGAGTTATCGATGCAGCACCATAGATAAACCTTTTATCTCTCGCGAATGACAAACGCCGATTTTTTGGTTTCACAGTCCCGGTTTCGTGTATCAAGCGAACCTTTCGATCACGCGTCGTGTATTTTCGATTTTTCCCCGCGCTCAGGAAAACGTCCGTGGGATTTTGCAATTTCGCGGCGAACTATCGCGTTACCGCGATCGATTTCATCGGCCTGGCCCGACCGGCCGATATTAAATTTCAATGAACGCCTACGTGATAATCCGTGCCCGGCGACCAGACAGGATTATGATCCTTATTGAAATCGTAAATATCGAAACGGCCACTTGCAAAATTAACGCTGCCAATTAATCGGACCGCGTCCACCGGCATCCCTCTGATCCGTTGCTGCCGGCAAATGTTCACCCTCTATTGTGCATCATGCATGATCCCTTCGGAGTATTAATGACGTGTGTACGTCAATAAACGTGCCTTTGAAGTATTTGGAAGTTTATGGTTTTAAACAATGGATCAATCCTTCCGCTTTGAATTTAACATACCTATAGTGTTGAATAATCTTATTATGAATCGACAATATATATATATATATTTATATATAAAAATGTCGACAAAATCTTGTCCCTACACAAATAATTTATTGCACAAGGTATACCTCGCTTCTTCGCACAGATATTTTTCCTCTCTACACGGTGTCAACAATTTAAATATCACTTTAATCATCCCAAACCGCGTTCAAACCGCTTGCCAAACTTACCCCAGAGATCCCACCTCGTTACTAAAATTAATTACCAAATTGCCACCGACGATTCGTATCCACGGTAGCGCGTTTTTCCTCCGTTAAACTAAAAACTGAAGGAAAAAAAAAAAAAATCCCGTCGATTATTCTCGAGCCACCCCGTGCAGCCCGCGGCATTGTGCGGGCGGCTACGCTGCGCGCGAGGGTGAGCGAAGGGGGTTGGCAGAAGAGAGCGAGGAGGGTGGGTGGGCGACACGGTGACGCGGCAGGGAGAAGGGTAGAAGAACGAGAGGGTGGTCCGTAGAAGTGGATGAGGTCGCGTTGCCATTAACACCTCCGCCGGTGGCGCAGTGTACTTCAAACAAATTAAGTGCGGCCGTAATTGCGTTACGGCCGCGACGCCGAGGAGTCTCTCTCTCTTTCGAGTCTCTCGCCAACGAACCTGCGATCCCCCCCACCCACCCACCCCCTGCATCCCCTAGCGATATGACGCCGGTGATAAACAAGGCTGGCTGCCTCGAGAAAGGGAGGCGCCACCGCCAGCGAGGATGAAAGGTTGCACCAAGGTGGAATTTGTCGCGATGCGAGAGCGCGCGCCAACCCCTTTGAATGCTGAAACGGCTTCGCCGAGGCTATTTCTGGCGCGCGAGCACCCAAACGCGTTTTCGCCACCGTCTTCCTTTCTCCAACACCAAGTCCCTTCTCCCGTTCTACCCGTTTTGCATCCCTCTGGCGGATCGCTTTTCTGGAAATTTGTTGACGTCTCAACGCGCCACGACTGTTTCACGAATCTCTGTACGCGAGAACGGACGACATTTTTTTTTTTAACTTTTCTAAAGATAGGCGATCTGAAAAGGAGGGAAGGAGCGAGAAGGTTTCAAGGGAAGTTTGAAAATCTGCGATGATTCCAGCCGCGCGTCCCTTCTCCCGTTCTATCCGTTTTGCATCCCTCTGGCGGATCGCTTTTCTGGAAATTTGCTGACGTCTCAACGCGCCACGACTGTTTCGCTCGTACGTCGCGAATCTCTGTACGTGAGAACGGGCAACATCCTTTTTGCTTTCATATGTTTCCTTTTTTTTTTTTTTTATTTCTCCGGTACGAGAAGATAGGCGGTTTGAAAGGGAGGGAGGGCACAGGAAGGTTTTGAGGAAAGTTTGAAAATCTGCTATGATCCCAACCGCGCATCCCTTCTCCTATTCTCGTTTGCATCCCTCTGGTAGATCGCTTTTCTCGAAATTTGCTGATGTCTCAACGCACTACGACTGTTTTTCTCTTTCGCGTGTTTTTTCTTTTTTTTTCTTTTTTTGACTCCTCTAAAAATAGGCGGTTTGAAAGGGAGGGAAGGCACAGAAAGGTTTTGAAGAAAGTTTGAAAATCTGCGATGATCCCAACCCTGCGTCCCTTCCCGTTCTCCCTGTTTTGCATCCCTCTCGCGAATCGCTTTGCTGCAAATTTGCTGACGTCTCAACGCAATATGACTGTTTTTCTCGTACATCGCGAATCCCTGTACGCAAGAACGGAGGGCATTTTTTTTTGACTTCTATAAAGATAGGTGGTTTAAAAGAGAGGGAACGCGCGGAAAGGATTTGAGGGAAGTTTTAAAATCTGCGATGATCCCAGCCGCGCGCGGATCCTATGCTCCTTTTGTACGCGTGTCGCTTTCACCCGGTTTCATTATCGCGCCGCGAAATAGCCGGGCGGATTTAATAATCGGACGGTTTCATTTAAATCCGGAGCGAAAGAGTCCGCGAGGGGTTAAGTGGCGCGGGCGCGTGCGCGCGTGAGAATTAGCGATTTGCACGGTTTAATTTGAAGCCCGGGAATTGAAAATTTTCAGGCGACCCGCGGAAAAAAGGCGGGTTCTGAAGAACATCGCGCGGTTGTCCCTTTTTTTTCTTTTTCATTCTTTTTTGTTCTGTTTCGTTGAAACGCGCATGGAAAAATTTGAAGTCGCGAGCTGTCGCTGTTGCTTTTCACAGACGAATTGTGAAGCTCGTTAGGCTGCCGACGAAGTTCCTTTTAAAGTTAATGAATATTTTTTTTTAGGCGGATACTCTATTTGTCTCATTTTCTCAGATACGCGTTGTTTAATTATACTTTAAACTCAAATTTAATTATACTTTAGTCTCAAAAATAGATTCAGGTTAAAAAAAAAATTGAGAAGTACCTGTGATTTAATGAGATATTTTATATGATATATTTGTAGTCGATTGTAACATGGTTAAGGTCTAATAGTGAGAATGGATGATTTGTAAAATGACAAGGTCTAAAATAAATACTTATACAATTATTTAAGCATAAGCTTTCTAGGATTTTAACTATGTATCTGATATTAAAAGTGTATCTTACTTTGACATCCTTTACTAAATTTACAGTAATTAACCGTTGAATTAAGCTCGTTCCTTTCTTGTAAATATCGTTAATTAAATCTTTGCAAATTTCGTGTTTCATGAAGACACCTTGGTGTTCTTTACTCTATTAAATATAAATTTCAGATATACGTATAATTGAATACCACCAATTTATATTTACTTCATTTTGTCCCATCATATCTAAATTGACGAATGAAACGTTAATTAATCTAAAAACTGTTAGACATTTTCAAGTCATCCATTTTCATAATATGTATTTACATGTTTTGAACTTTTATATTTGCAATAGGTAACGTGGGCTACAACGATAAAATAAAATAAAATACAACACAAAAGAGAATATAATATAGTAATACTGATATAGAATAAATTAAACACGATTTGATTAAACAGTTCTATTAAAAATCGTAATATATTTGTAAACTGTAGGTAAACTGACACGTCAGAAATAGGCAAAGGGGTGGGTCAGTTTGAACGTGAACGTTGAAAAGAAACAGAAAAAAGTGAATTCAACTTAGAATTAGTTTCTCTGCAATCTCACCCTTTTTCCGCTTCGACTAAATTTCGCCGGCAAACAGGAATCAAAGCACGATCAGGCACAATGCTTTGAAAGAACAGTACAGCCCCGCTTTGACTTTGCTCAGCGCCAACAGAGAGTGCCTCGAAACCGTAACAACGAGCGTGTACACCGAGGTCGCGGCGGGTCCAGATTTTTCCAGGGCCAAACTTTTCATCGGGATCGCTCGCAGCGTTTCTCATCAACGTCGAAACGTCCTTTGAAAGAGAGCACCACGTAGAAACTACGCTCTAGCATCGGGATCCGTGTAGATTCGTGTCATTCTAAACTCCCTCCTAACTCGCAACATCCACAACGATCCAGATGTCGAGTTTCATCTGCATAGAGTGTATTCCACGTTCAGTTTTGCATTTTGAAGGAATAATCGCCTCCCAATAGTTCTAAAATCTAACCGACAGATTCAATATTCGTGTAATTGTTCATCTATCGATTCATTCAAGCGTACCAAGTGAAAAAAAGGCGTAGCCCTTAATCGGGAAGAAAAAAAGGAAATAAATAGTAATAATAATAGTAGCAGTACATAGGAATATAAAAAAAATAATGTCAGGATACAAAATTATAATTAACCACACTATTTGGAACTTGCGAAACATGCTAGGGGATGAAGAAAAATTTTACAGTGTGATTGACAAGGGTTGAAATTGGCTGCCAGATATTAAATGTGATAAATTATAATAAATTCTATTTGATTAGACGTTAGGTATATTATGTATTAATTATAAATAGGATAGTGGGAGTCAAGAACTACCCTTAGTTGTATCTGCACAATATTTATATTCTCACAGTCTTATTTATGTAGACTGTTCTATTTCTCTCTCTTTCTCTCTCTCACCCTTTTACAACCATTCTCTCACTCTCACTTGCTTTCTCTCTCTCACACACACACTCACACCCCCCATCACCCTCTGACTACCATTCTCTCATTCTCACTTACTCTCTCTCTCTCTTTTTCTCTCTCTATCAATCACTCACTCACCCTCCCACCCTTTCTCTTCCCCCGATTTCCCCGATACTCGGAAATTTCTTGCCGCAACCGTTCCGCTACATAACAGCAGCGCGCGCGAAGGGTGAAAGGCGAAGAAAGGGTCGCGCGAAAACTGCCAACCGGCGACCGATCACCGGTTACGAGCCGTGTAAGTTTACGCTGGATCCGGATTTATCGCGGGCCATCGGGGCGACGTAAAACGAGCCGTGCCGGCCCTAATATTCCTAGCACGGCCGGATCCGGGATCCAAGCGTGAAGTATACGCTCGGTCCAATTCCGGGCGCGTAAATTCGCGATGGCAGCTCATTTCGAATTCCCCGAATACGCGCGCGGAGGGCACTCGAGGGGAAGCGAAAGAAAGAAAGGTTGGTTGGTCTGGCAGGAGAGAGAGAGGCGAGAGGGAGGCTGGGTGGAAAAAGAGGGATAAAGTGGAAGAGAAAGAGAAACAGAGATGTAAAGAAAAGAGGGCGGGACGGGGAGGGGGAGTGGGATGGGAGAGACATAAGGATCCGGGGATATAAGAAGAAATCCGCGAGGCTCGCTCGTATATTTTAATCAGGGCCCTCTGGCTCCACCATCCTCCACCTCCTCCTCCTCCTCCTCCGCCCCTCGTTTCTTTATCTGCGTCTCATCTCCCCTTCCGCGCCCTTTGTCGAATTGCTCCGCCCGTAGAGACTTATAAAAGGGGAGAGACGAGAGGCGCGGTAGTAGCGAGGAGGAAAAAACGCGGGATCACCGGCCGGATGAAAAGAGCTGAATAACTCCGGGATAAAAGCCGAATAAATCTTTTTATTATGCCCCGTACCTGTGTCTGTTCGAGCCTAACCCAACCATCTCGCCTAAGGCTCGTTCACACGTCTCTCTTTCCCTTCCTTTCGCGCGCTACCCGACCGACCCCTCTTTTTTTCCCTATCTTGCTCCTTTCATGCCCCCTTCAACGATAACCTCCCTTTCTATCCTCCTTTTCCTCTTTCTCTTTTTTTTTCTCTCATTCGTTCGTTCGTTCGTTTTTTCTCCCTTCTCTTCGCTTCCCTTTCGTTCGTCCGTCGCGTTCGCCTTGTGTGTGCACTTTGCACGCCGTTGTCCTTTCGTCCTCGCATGAACCATTCCCGCCACTGTGCCGTGAATCCAGCTAACGAGAACACGTTGTTAGGTTGGTACAGAGTGACCGGATTTGGATTACCGTGAGTTCCACTGTTTATTTTTCAACTGCCGCGCGAATAATGGGTAGAGAGTGGACAGGATGTTTGACAGGAGGATGGAGGAGGAAGGATTTGCAGATTTCTTCGAGGATCGTTGTAAATAACGTTGAGCTTCATCGATTAATTACGCATTGTATAGCTGCGAGATTTTGTAATCGATAATTATAATTACTGGTTCGTGTTGCTTTATAGCGTTCTAAGTGGAAATAGCAATTTAACAGTTCGTTGTGTTTTACTCAAAACACTTCATAGTGTTGAAACAAAAGATATCCTTCCAAATTATAAATAACAGCCGATTAAATTGTAAAGTTTATTTACTAAATTTATTATAAATTTTAAAGTCAGTTTATAAAAAATTTTAATCGTACAGTCGATTTATAAAAAATTTTAATTGTAAAATCAATTTATAAAATTTGAAACGTTCAGCTAAGAATCCTCGTATTAAATAAGAAAGAAAACGGTGATTTCCGTTTCTGTTCTCGTGTGTAACGAGGATCATTAAGGGGCTTATATCTTTCATAATGTTTGTTCACTTGCCCGAATGTATGTATACCGGCTAGTGGGATAAATCGTAAATCATATTTAGGTAATACGAATATCTGCGATGACATGGACATCCGCCAATTCGGATATTTGCCGATACGCGGCTAACCATGTTATGAATATCCAACTGCGTTAATATTCGCATAGTCAAGTGTACCCGCGCACGCGTACACTGTTGTTTACAGGTATTTAGATAGTCCTGTTCCATATGAAACGCTGGTACACTTTAGTCCTGATAATTATGTGTATCTAGGCGAACGATACATGTGCACAATTTTTCAGCCTGTTTAAAAAAAGAAATGGTAAATTGTAAAAATAGTTTACGTGGACCTTGAAGGTGACAAGAATTAAATAAAAAAAAAATTTGCATGTTGAACGTACTTCATATAAATTTACGTGAAGAATTAATTCATTTACAAGGGTATCTCTGTAATATTTTTCGTTCCTATCTTTTTGTAATCATAAAGATTGTGAATAACATCTAAAAATTTTACATTATTCATCTTTTATCAGTGTTTGCATCCACAGGACATACATAATGTATATAGGTAAACTGAAAGCAGAAGAAATGCATTTCACAGTAAATTTGTATGGCTAGAAATATTGTTGAAATCAAATCTGACAGTACCAAAGTGCAGTTCACTGATTTTTCCCAAGCTATTTCTCCTGCATTCCGTTAATTAAATCTGATTCTCGAATAGAACAATTTATCGTGAATTAATTTATTTAATCTACGATACAAATAAAATGTATCCTAACGTTAAGAGTAAATTCTTTCCTAAACATGTACATGTAGCTCCTAAATTTACATTAACCCATTAACGCCCATGGTAGTCAAATAACGACTTTATTGTTTATATTTTTTATTTATTGCAATGTATATCTAATGATTACATTTTCCAGCATAAGTTTTAATTTTTTCGGAGAATCTGTACTCCATTTTGATGATCAAATAAAGCTATTTCTGTACAAAATTTTGAAAAAGAGAAATCTGATCCTTAATGGGTTAAACATAAAACGGAAAAACGAGTGAAAAAGTCCATTTAACCGATTCGAGTTACTCTGTTTCTCTCTCTTTAAAGATCAATACGAATCGCAAGTATCGATCCGCGTGTTTAGAAAATAGGGAACGAGATAAAAGGAGATAGCACATTCCTCGCACACACGTAAGTTTATACGTACTCTACGGACAGCTCATTTTTAGGGACTATCCGCCGAATATCCCGGGGAAGTTTTAAAAGTGCATGCGGCCGCGCTACGTGAAAGAAATACCCCGGAAGGAAATTCAATCGGCGGATTCGAGGAGTTCGGGACAGAAGAACGGGGCCGGGAACTTCTAAAGCGAAGCGACACGAAAATACCGGTAGACGTATGGAAACGCGATTGCGGCTTTGAAAGAAACATCAAATTGAACTCTCCATGATAATACAATTCCATCGTCGTCGTCGTAGTCGTCGTGGTCGTGTCGTATATTTTACGAACAGACCGAGAGCGAACGGTTGGCGAATAAAACGGACAGTTTTGTTTCCATCGTACATCCCCCGTCAGTCCTGGCATTACTAGATTCTTTTTTTTAATGATTCGCGTTTAAAATCCGCGGCCCCCGCGAATCAATTTATTTTCCAATCCCCGTTCGTGTAAGAGCGAGCGGGGAACAACAACGCGCGCCTCTCCGCGGGAATAATTTTCTGTTTAATTACGAGGCGGCGCGGAAACGCTTGTGTTTTATGAAAAATGAAGCAGTTGCGGAAAAACGCAGGAGCAACAACTGCTGGAACCGCCGGTAACAACAAATAAACAAACACCGTTGCCTGGAAATTGTTTCGTTCTGGCCGCGAGGGATGGAGGGAGGGTGGCATCGCTCAAGGATTGCGAGGAAAACGGGGGGTTGGCTGCGAGAGACGACTCTGAGTGTATGTACACACTCGCACGCGGGATGCCGGGAGTGCATTATAAAAACGAGTGGAGACCACGTTGAAAATATAAATTCATGAAGTTCCCGACCCGGCGGCCGGGGGCGGGGGCCGGTAAATTGTTCCGTAACGAGGTCCGCGCGAGATGTGTAACGCGATGAAACGAGCGAAATCATTATGGGCGCTCGAGAGCCGCTCGAAATTATTTTCAGATTGCGCGCAATGATTCTCGTAACCGTTTATTGTAATTGAAATTAAATCGCGCCTGGCGCGGAAGCTTGCCGAATTCCACGCGCGCGGAAACGTCCCCGCCCCTTCCGCCGCCGTCCACCGCTGCTCGCCAGCGGCGACGACGATGGTGTGCCGGGGATGCTCTTGCGATCGTTTTAATTCCATTACGCCGTGTGCCGCCTCGTCTCATACTTCCCACACTGACCAACCCGCGCTCGGTAACAGGGAAAAGGGGGTGCATGGGGGAGAGAGAGAAAGAGAGAGGGTTTGGAAGCGAGAGACCACGGTATCTCGATAGAGGGGGGCACTAATAATCGTACGATGTACGCGCGGCACGTTTCATTTAGCAAATTGGCAATAAATGGCGATGGCCATCGCGCGGAGCTCACCCCATAAACGCGATCCCTCCCTATCTTTCGTCCCCTTTCACCCTAAACGTTCTGTCTCGTTCCCCTTCTCTGTCTATCTGCTTTCATTTTATACCTTCTCGTCTTTCTCTGTTTTTCTTTATTCTATTCTCCCTGCTTTTTCTCTCACCCCCGTTGTTTGCATCCCCTTTCCACCCTGCTGTCTTTCCTTCTTTTTCGTCAACTGGTTCTCCCTTTCTTTAGTATTGCTGTACACATCTCCCTTTCTCCCTCTCTCTCTCTCTCTCTCTACCATCCCCTCTCCTTCTCCATCAACCCCAATCCACCAAGTTCGGCGTCAACTCTCGACGAATTAAGTTCCAAGAGAGAGGTTTCGTAGAGAGTTTATGGGGTTAGGTTACCGTAGCCGATTTCAACCCCTGCTATACAGAGATTGGTATCTACACCTACGGTGGTGAAACCCCTCGGCATAACCCTGCCCCATTGTACGATACCATATGCGTGTGGAGGCAGGCGCACGTACACACGTATACACCGCAGGGGATGGTGTGTGCACGCGCGATATGCGTGCACGCGATCGTCAAACCTAAAGCCATAAACGTAAACAAGGGTTGTTAGGGCTGCCCCCGGGCAAGAGCCCGGCACTTACAATCGGGACTAAATATTTTGCACCCTTCGACAAG
The DNA here is from genome assembly GCA_033822845.1 of Tetrapedia diversipes. Lineage (NCBI taxonomy): Eukaryota > Metazoa > Arthropoda > Insecta > Hymenoptera > Apidae > Tetrapedia > Tetrapedia diversipes. Next base: position 419,645 of record JAOPTO010002212.1, on the reverse strand, counting down.
TATGTACCGCGACGACTACAGAGGGGTGGTCGATCGAAGCGCAAATTGATTCGGCGTTCCATGCGATGCGAAGGACGTCCACGCGGGGACGTTCGGCCAAAGGAGGATTTCCTTTCGCGATAATGGTGTGAATGATTTATGTGAAGCGTGATGGGAATAGAGCGGTGTGCGTGTAGAAATATGCATAAAAAATACATTTCTGTAATCTCTCGCATTGTACAACTTAAACTGAATTTGTCTACTTCGTGTTTAATATGAAAAACGGATCTGTAGTGCCCAAGTATTTAAGTAAGCGAATCATATTTTAGGTTAAAATTGCATTTTATGTACCAATTAGTATCTCTTGAATTTTTTCCTTGCAACTCATTTTTCAGTTACAATTACAATCTTAATCAGCTAACGTACACACACACACGTATTTCCGTTTTAATCAATATAACAGCTGTTCCCGGTTGACCAAGAAGAATGATCTCGGTCCACGTATCCCCTTTTAAGACAACAAGATTTATTGCCACGCATAAAACGAAGCCAACATTTCTAGAACCCCGCCAACCATACAACCAGAGTACCTCCGTTCCTCTCGTATTCCGAGCCTCGCCAAACGCTCACGTTCATTCAATCACCCTCCGAATTACTTTTTTCTCCGGTTGCAACGAATTAAAAAATATCGGTTCCGAACCTTGGCCCGGTGGAACGATCGCCGTCTTTAATCGGCATCGATGCGCGTCCCGGAACCTCGGGCCTTTCCACGAGCAAAATAAAACGGTGCGACGGCCGTGCACGGAGATGTTCGATCGCACGAGATTAATCTTCCGAGCAGAGTTCCGGGCCGGGGAAATGGAACGCGTACCCGTGGACCCACGGGTACAAATCGTGCCGCTCTTAATATTAAAGCGGTATCGATTGCCGACAATTAATTAGCCCCGTCGAGAGCCGCCAGTGAAACCGTAATGGCGCGATCTGATACCACCGCCGCGTCCTGTCCGTCGATCGTTTGTCCGCTCAAAGGGCAGGAAGGAGAGGGAGAACGCACACGCGAGGAGGAAGCGAAAAAAAAGGCTGTTGATTTACGCGCGTTCGGTTAAACCAACCAAATTACTTTGTACAATCAACACTGGCCGCGACGCTGCTGCGTCGTCGTGTAAAGCAAATTAGCCGAGCCCGAATATTGACATTTTTATCCGAATGGCATAGCTGTTGATTCGCTACGCTCGCGAGCACGCGTTCATTACGCCGGTTCTCCGCTTGCAACCCTGTGCGCGAATTGGGAATCGAGCAACGATACGCTGGCGGGGTACCATTTTAAAACTGTCATGGGATACAACCGTCAAACCTCGAACTGATACACTGTCCGGGGGGTTGAAGCGAAAACGCGTTTCATTCGTGTCCCTTTTAGATGGCTGAATGTCGATCGTTCGTGTGAAATGGTATTATGGCTAATTTGAGGGGGGGTTGAAAATGTTAGAGTGTAACGATGATGTTAAACGAGCACAGCATTAAGAGCCGTTGTCTCTTAGACTGATATCTCTGTGGAGGGGACGCCCATAGAACTAGCAATCTTTTTTCTTTCTGCCTTTTTCAATCTTCAGTGCATCGTTATCGTAAGTGGAGTCGCAGAGAGTGTTTTTGATATTATCGTTACATTTATTCTTTTCATATCACTTAATGTTTTCTGTTTTCTATTATTCGCTGTACATCTGCATACGCAAGTTTCCTGCGTTTTACATTTTGTAATAAAGTTTATAAAATGAGCTCAATTTTACAACAGAGAAAAAGTATGGAATGAGTATTTCAATCGGTTTTGTATGCCTCGAGAAATGATGTTCAATAATAATTTTATCGTTGAGAGCTGAAATAAAGATACTTGAACTCCGGTAGAATTAAGGGTACCAGTTGCTTGTACCACTGACCTAGTTTCGTATATACAAGTTATTTATAGGCACTTGTGTTTTCGAGTAATTGTATTCATTTCTTAATGGTAAAGATAAAAGGAGTTCGATATGACACACCAAAAATGAAGTCACGATTTTTCGCCGATTAATAAGAATGGGCATTAGAATGTAATTTAAACGTCAAAATGTCTGAACTAAATGACATCCGGTAATACCGATGTCGGTCACCCATTTTCTATTCTAGACTTTGACCCCTTAAACTTTGCCTCCGTAAAATAATCATTTGCCGGGCCGTATCAGATTATACCAATTTATAACAAGTTTTATGTTTTTCGGTTAGCAAACTTGTTACGACTCGTTTACAAAAGTAAAAACATTACTAACCGGGTATAATTACAGGAACAGTAATGCATCATTATCCAGATTACTAATCAAACCAAGTCCTAAACAATGTTATCGTGATCGAACAGGCCGACCAAATTAACCTACTTATATTCATTGAAACGTCATGCATTTTTCCACCGTATCGATCTCCCTCCCAACCTCCCCTCATCAATTTCGCCATTGTCGTTACACGATAACCACGCTCGACGCCCGCGCGCCCATTTTTCACCATAATTACTTTCAATTACAGATAACGTTAACGCAGTGCGAGCGCGCCCGTTAAATACAGTGAAAGCGCGGCTCGCTTAACGACCAAACGACACGCACGCTGAATTGTTAACAAAAACCAACAAACAGATAACAACCCGACGCCCTATAAATTCTCCCAAAACAACCTCGTAAAATCAACCAAATCTTTCTACCAAAAAACCAACCCTTCACTTGTTTTCAAATTCTCTCTCTCTCTTTCCCACCCTCTCTTACTCACTCACTCATTCATCACTCACTCACTCACTCACTCACTCACTCACTCACTCACTCACTCACTCATTCACCCCCCCCCCTATTTCTCACTATTTCTTCCTCACTTACTCATTCCCCCACTTCCTCTCCCACCCTCCCTCTTTTTCTCTCTCACTCTTTTTTATGAATCCTCGAATTTCCAAATCCCCTCACCCTCAATGTCTTACCTCTAATCACGCGATTCGAGGTTTTTTGACCAGAACTAATCACACGCGCTTCCACATTCATTCCGCGAAGCTTCTCTTCAGGGACGCGTCAGAAATTCATCGTTCCCTGTTGAGCCCTCAGCTTCTCCCTCTTTCTCTCTCCCCTTCTCACAATTTCGAGTCCTTAGCTCGACAACGTGGCCACAACAGCGGGAACGAGGCCGATGACTGCGTCTCGTAGGGTGATCGGAGCGAGGAGCGAGAGACGTACGCGAAAGGGGTTGGCGAAGCGGCGACGGGGGCGAATGCAGGGAATGGCGAAGGCTGAGGGTGCCATTACATTAATCCCGAAAGTCCCGACGAGCGCTCTCGGGAGCTCTTCCAGGCGTAAAGTGTCACGAAAGTGTCAGCTCCGACGCTCTCCGCAAGGTACACAACCGTGTGTACAGCCCACAGTGCAGAACGGAGAGGCACACGCGTGCGCGAGCGTGCGACGGGGGTGGCGTGCACACAAGCCACGGGGGGAATACACGGGGCTTCGAGCGACGTGGCGCAGAGCTACAGGAGGAGCAACCAGGATGTTCCACGTAGACAGAGAGATTTCCCTACCCCGCGTCGTCGGAAGATCAAAAGAGCGACACGAAACGCTGCTGAATAGCATACGCGGGGGGTGGTTTTACGAAACGGGTTGCCCGCGGAGTAGATGGGTGGATGGATGATGGAGGAGGGGGGACAAAGTTGTCCGGGAATGGAGATGGGCAACCGCGTGGATAGCCAACAGCGCCGTGTCCCCTCCAACCCCCGCCTCGTCCCCCCGGAAAAGGGGTTTCAAAGCAAATACGGAAAGCGGTGGACAAAAAGTTCCGGTCTGTCAAAACTCTGCGGTTAGCCCCGGTGGAGAGACACGGTGCTCGACAGCGACAGCCACCGGCTCGAGGGTGGCGCCGGGCAGCAAGGGGATGATGGCTGGGCTCGTTGTAGTAGGAGTACGCGTGCAAATCTCCCCCCGGGTGTGCTCCGGTAGCCCCGGGACTGGTGATTAATGGAAAACGATCGTGAAATTGTAATTAACGAAAATTCAGCGAACGTCGAACGGTAAATAGAATGGAGCGGCGATTATTGGAGGTAATTGAGGGTGCATCGACGCGTGCTACAACTTTTATGCGTCTCCTTTCCGCTTCGTCGAAATATTGTCGAAACGGGTCAGTTGTTATATACGTTATAATTGCGGGACGAATGATGGTGGAGGATCGAGGGGGATGGCGGGGTGTAATTTTAATGAAGACGAATTGCACGATGGAGAGAGAGAGAGAGAGGGGTGTGCTGCAGCGTGCGTCGCGTTTGCGGCTGTGACTTTTTCTAACCCCCAACCCCCTTCAGATGGCCACCATCTATCGGTGAATTATACAAGCGCGACAATCATCGTTTATGCGCGGACCGGTTACGCTCGCGAGTGCGATTAAATAATGCACCTTTATTACGTGCATAATTAAAAGTTCGCCGGGAACGAAGCGTCGCGAGCGGAAACCGCTCGCTGGTATCGCGCGGACGCGCGCCGTCCGGCGACGTTCGGGGTGGACATTGAACGCCACGGCGCGGCGTATCGAAGCGTTTCCCCATGAAAAATGTACGCGAAACGCGCTGCCATAGCCTCGTGAATATTTAATCCACGACACGACGGAAGATAAAGGTCGAGTAATTTCGTTGTATTATCGGCTAAATGTTGCAACGCGCACGTGTTAAAGCGGTCTGTAATTCCGCCGTGGGGAAGAAAAAAAAACGTTCAGATATCCGTCTTCCATCTGCGTTTCCCAGCTATTTTTTCTCTTTGTAATTCGCCGAGGTCGCGGCACGAACGACAGCGGAGAGGATTGTGAACGGTGATAGAGCTTTGTACCCGTCTAACTTTCATTCGTTGCCGTCTGCCAGCTACTTCAGGGGGAAAAAATGAAAGTATAGACTCGAGAAAGTGAAGTGTGCATGATAGAGCGACGCGTATGTGTAATGGCAGAATCGCACAGAGAAGAAGTCTATGAATTTCAGCCAGGGAAAATTAACACGTTGTATGCCACCTCAGTTTTACTGAGTTTGCCCGTGGGGCCACGATGAATTTTCTATTGTACGATACATATACTGTTGAAATGTTACCTACAACAAATAAGTTACAGTGTATAACTAGTTTTAGATGTTTTATACTGCATTAACACTATTCCTACCGACACTTCACGTATACCTGTTCCTACATTCCGACATTCCCACGTAAGACAGACTACAAATTTTTCTCAAAAAATAAACAATGAAAAAAGTAGTGAATATTGAATAATATATTATACGTATATTTGAGGAAAAGTCTAACGTTTAAAGGCGATTCAATTATGTTGTATATATGAAATTCTAATCGAAATTTGAAAAACGGACATTTGACCGGTCGTGGTAGGAATAGTGTTAATTTCTTCACGCCATTGCATTATCGATGGTAATAATGAAAAATCGATAAGTATTATTATTTGTTCAAATTATGGACTTCTATCAATTTGAGCGCGCCAGTCACCGGTGACCCCCGCGGTCCCAACGCCAAGTTGAGTGGCAGTCACCAGTGACCCTCGTGGCATTCAACGTGTTAATCGCCATCCTTTCAAATATCCGCTTTAATCACATGAAGCAAAACGATTCCGCTTTGTTTTCGCCTTCTATCTTTGTCAGCTCGTTGACGTTCGCGCTCACTATTGCTCCGATACCACAAAACAAGACGGGCAACAAACTTCGTTTTTAAGGTAAACGTCAACTACCGACTGGTCATTGCTCCGATTAGACCATCGCCTTATCCTGGTGGGCATTGACCCATTTTCCCACTTTGCGAAAACCGTGAAGATATAAATAATAGACATAAATAAGATATAAAAGAATCGTAACGTGCGTTTCCCTGGTCGAGACTAAAGCAACTGAGGTTAAGTAAAGTCTTATCTCTATATCTTGCTGTGATTAAACCCGTCGTTACATATATACACTTAGGCTAGGTAATATGGGCCGATAACCGGGTAAGGACGGTGTTTCCGTTAAATCATATATCGTACGTATGAATACTTATGGTACGCGAAAAGTGGATACGGGTGTATGATTAATTTATTTTATGGCGCCGGTTAAGGGAAAATTGGTCTCGCGAAAGTTTCACGGCGTGAGTTCGATAATTGCGCGCATGTGTTTTATTGAATTTCATGGTAACCAGGACGAGTTTGTGGTTTACACTTTTTCATTGCTTTATGAATATTTATGGCGGTTGCAATTTTGTTTTATACCCGGTTATATCATTCTCCGGCGTTATTGAAAACATCGTTCACGTGATCTAGAGTAAGTCATTAATTACACCTTACTTTTATCCGAAAAGGGAAACCGACACTTATGCCCAGTCATTTAATTTGCCGGTCCTTAATGCATCTCGTACCCGATGACGCGCATGTTTAATGATCACCGATATAAATAACACGATAAACGTGATACCAAGGTGCGCGTAAATCTTACGTAAAGCAATATATACGGTAACGTGCAAAACTTTCAAACCACTATGGTAATTCATGATTTTATCCATTTGTTATCTGATCTATCCAAAAGAAACGGATCAACAGATGTACAGTAGCGGACAAAAGTTTAAGATCAAAGGGTTAGAGAAAACAAATTAATTAATTAATAAGAAATAGCATGATACATAAAATTCGTATTCTATGTAGATCAACAAATAGTGTTCTACCATAATGACGATAAAAGTTGGTATGTGAATAATATTTGCATACCATAAAACTATATTTTGCATTGTCCTGTCGTCTTAAACTTTTGCCCGTTACTGTATACGTTTTATGGCACTCAATCGTTTCCAAACACATTGAAACAGAAACGCATGATCCATAACTTTCTCATCATACTGTACTCGTTATAGTTATAATTACTTAAGAATAAATACATGGTGTCTTCGTGCAGATCAATGAAAAACAGAAGGAACAGCAGGAATAATCTCGACTCGGTGTTCCAGCTCGAATTAACCCTTTGAGTTCAAGAGGTGATTGCTAGTCGTCTAATAATATTAACTTCGTTTAGTTTAGTTAAGTCATATACTAAAATTTACATATACAATTCAACTTTCAGGTCTGAATAATAAACAAACTAACTAAAGTCTCAAAATTTGAGGAACTATCATTCAGCAACTAACAATCGCCTAATGATACTAACTTCAAAAATTTTCAAATTCAGAATATTTACTAACATTCGCCTATATTAACACGTTCGTCGTCCATCATAATTCGGCTGAGTTTCTCGCTGTACCCAAATCCGATTGCATAGAAACCGGGGGTAAAAAAATATAATAGCAGCAAAAATTTTAACTTTTTATTTTTATTTCATGTATTTTATATTTATATATATTATACTTCAATATTTATTCCATTGAATTCTTTTTAAAATTCCAATTTAAAATCTTATTTAACTTTCAGAAAAAGAGCGTCACCCAAATATGGCGACGAACGTGTTAAACTTCATTTAATTTAGTTACTGTAATATATTAAAATTTACATGTATCACTATTTACCCTTTGAGTCTAACTAATAAATAAACTAACCAAACTCTGAAAATTTGAGAAACTATCATTTGACGACTAACAATCGCTTCTCGAGCTCAAAGGGTTAAAAGACGAAACTCTCGTAATCCCTTTTTCACCAAAGTTCTTTTTGCCAGAGCGTCACGCGAAATTGAAAAAAAAAAAAAAAAAGAAATGTGGAGAACACAAAAAAAAAGCGTCTGCGTCGCGCGCATTTATCTTCCTCGTCCATCGGTCACGAGATGCGTTGTTGGATAACGTCCGTCCCGATGGAAATGACTTCAATACGCCAGACGTCCGTGACGTGTACGCTCGCGCTCGCACAGCGAGAGAAAGAGAGAGAGAGAGCCGTGCAAATGAAGCACCGTTTCAGGATGGGTCGCAACAAAAGCGCCGTGCGCGATGGATCCGCGAAAAAAAAAGGCCGGCTACGGGCTAATCGCCGACAATTCGAGTCACTGAATCAGAACACCGCCGCGAACGTCGGCCAAGCGTGGCGCGTGAAACACGGAAAAAATTCGAACGAAATTGCTTCCTTGCGTTCCAGACCAGCCAGGCTGGGCGCGTTGTTTGTTTCGGTGAACGAGCACGTTTATTAACAGAAACGTCGGAAGCGTTTGTTTGCCAGAAAGCAAGCAACGATACCGATTGTTTGTGGGGGGAATTAAAAACGTTGAGGAACTTAGATATCGCATTATGGCTATGAACCGTGTTTGTTGGCGTTAGCAGTTGTTGTTGACGTGAATGGAGTTTGATCACAGAGTGTGAGATTTAGACTCGATCAGGTATGATATTAACCCTTTGCACTCGAGAGGTGACTGTTGGTCGTCTGATGATACTAATTTCAAAAATTTTCAAATTCAAAATATTAACTAAGATTCACCTATATTGAATATCATTTAGTTTAGTTACGTGATATACTAAAATTTACATATATGACTACCTAACCTCTGAGCCTGATTAATAAATGAACTAACTAAAGTTTGAAAATCTGCGAAACTATCATTTAATGGTTAACCCTTTGCACTCGAAAGGTGACTGTCAGTCGCCACATGTTAATTTCGTAGATTTTCAAACTCAAAGGGTTAAATAGTCGTATAGATAAATTTTAGGGTATTGCTCAACTAAACCAAATGAAATTCAGTATGAGTGAATCTAATTAAATATTTAGCATTTGAAAATCTTTGAATTTACTACCCTCAGGCGACCAGCAGTCACCTTTCGTTGTGCAAAGGGTTAAGGGTTGAAGTTATAAAACTGCCCTTTTCGATGATCTAAAATTCGAAACCGCCATTCGTCAAGAACGATGGCTGCAGGGGAACATCACCCGGGCGAGATTTAAACGAGACGTCGACGATCGACGGATACGCGGTTGTACATTAAAGGAATTAACGCCCTCCCCCTGGTTCCTTTTTTTCCTCCCCGACCCACGCTCTCAAGCGTCCAACCCTCCCCGATTCGTCGAAGCAACGGCGAAACGTTGTAATTGCCGCAGCCGGTAATTGCGGCGCAATTATGTCGAGCTATCGCCGACCACGACAACGCAGAGGAACGACCGCGACGAAGATAGTCGTATAATTGGCAAACGCGGGCCGGGGCCGGGAGGCGCGGCTCGTTATTCGAAAATTGTTTTCGGATACGACGGTTTTAAGCATCGTTACGCGCGCTCGTCGAACGCGTCGTTTACGGTATTACGCAAGAGGGGAGCGTTTCAGCGGGTGTACGGAAAGGGGTGGCCGACGTCATTGTTTTTTATGTAACGACATCGATTAACGCGGAGCCGCGGCGACTGGATCGAGCCGGAAGCCGCAGGAATTATCGTGAAAATTGAAACATGCGCGAGACACGCTGCAGAGCGTTGTCTATCGGTTCGATGATAAGCTTTTTCGTTTCCGATAAACCGATTCTTGTGGCAGGCAACTTGTTTTTTGGTCTTAACACATTGACAGCCGGCGACCTAGGAGACATTTAAACCCCGAACGCCGGTCATATTCGCTTATTTCTGATCATTGAAAAAAGATATTTAAAACATTATATATTTTCGTAAAATAGTACATTTTATTTGCATACCCGTCATATACAATTTAACGAATGCTTATCTTTCGTGCCTTAGAAACACTCGAGTCCAAATATTCTACGTTCAGAATCACACTTTTTCTGCCTTCTCAGTCAAACTTTTTCTGTCCTCACAGTCAAATTGTTTCTACTCTCACGGTCAAATTCTTTCCACTATCACAGTCAAACTCTTTCTGCCCTCACAGTCAAACACTTTCTGCCTTCACAGTCAAGCTCTTTCTGCCACACGCTCGCATTTTCCCCGTCATACATTCTTCCAAACACTCGTATCCTTTCTTTCTAATCCTAAACTTTTCTCACTTGATGTATTCGGTGACGTTCACCCAAAATTCCTAAGTCGCTCAGTTTTCTCAAGTGCTCATCTTTCACGCTTTAGTCCAAACACTTGAGTCCAAACATTCTGCGTTCACACGACTATCGCTCAACCCAAGCACTCTTCAGACCTTCCCAAACTCGCATTCACTCGATCGCATTCCTACAATTGTGTGTATGATGCATAGAATCTCAACGCCCCTCTATAATCATTGTCATCGTTTTGACATCGAATTCATCGTGCGTATTATGTCTAATACACGGTAATAATGGCGCGTGGCTCTTGCTAACGCGAAGTTTCCGTCGCGACGTTCCCGTCACAGTGGTGCACACGGTCGAACGAGTGCGCGAATAAGCGGCGAATTAGTGCGTGTCACGCGCAATATAGCGTGAAATAATTTCCTCTGGGCTTTTACATTTCCATTGTTCCCGGCGGCGAAACGCGCGCCAGGGCGTTCGCGTTACACAGTTTACCGGCGCGAATCAACAGAATAAGTCACGCCTTGGTTGCACGCGATCTCATCTAAAACGAACGCACGCACGGTTGCTGGTGCAGAAGATATCGGTCGGCTGCAAATTAATTCAGTGCCATTTTTCGTACGGAACCCATCTTCCTGTCGGTGGAACAGCACAAATTATGATGAATTCGGTTAATCAGAGGTGAACACAAAATTGTTTGTTGGATTAACACGTTGAATGCCACGGGGGTCACCGGTGACCGCCACTCAACTTGGCGGTGGGACCGCGGAGGTCACCGGTGACCGGCACGCTCAAATCGATAGAAATCCATAATTTACAAAAATGTAAATACTTATCAATTTTTTATTATTACCATCGTTAATGCAACGATGTGAAGAAATTAATGTAGTAAAAAATATCTAAAAGTAGTTACACTCATTTATTGTAGATAATATTTTAATAGTGTATGCATCGTATAATAGAAAATTTATCATGGCGCCACGGGCAAATCCTGTGAAACTAGCATGGCATTCAACGTGTTAAATATCATAAATTGATATGCATATTTTCTATTTTTACTATATTACTCTATCTTTTAATTTCTTCTTCATAATATACGCAACACAATAGGATACTCACTTTAAATTGTTTACACCATAAACTATTTAACGACACACTAGACAAACGACTCTCACTCGTTAAATTCATTCTCTCTTTCACACGCATAAAACCAACACCCACACTTTCTAAATTTTGAATTTTTCGTAATTGAAGTATTTAATAGAAAAAGAACTGATATTGTTAGTTTTTGTATTGTTGGAATGTATTCGTTCCACTTTACAAAATTATAATTGGAATAATGAATGTGTAATTGCATGAATTTTGACTTTCACAATGTTTCTTGCGCCCAAGTTTACCGTATCCGTCAGCGCGATGCAATCATTGGTGACCGACTTTCAAAGAACCAGAGTAATAGCGCAAACAAGAAAAGATAACAGTATCTAAAACTGTTTGACTGTCAATATTTTCGATGTTCTTTTTGTTAGGAACGCCAATAATGATATAGATTGGGAAAAAGTAGTACTATAAAAGACTGTAACCTTGCTGGAACGTTTCTGTTTAGTTCTTGGAAATTAGTGTTTGAAAGCAGGTAGAATGGATTGCTGACCTAAAAAGCAAAAATTTTTTAGATCGAAGTGTATTCTTGAAGCAATTTCTTCAAATAAATCACAGTTCTAGGGATATGTCTCTATAAACCGTAGACATTTCTAGGAACTGTTTATTATTTCAGTATTGTCCTGATGTATCGTGCAGCACGGACAAAATTCTCTTGGAAACTCTGTTTAACCCAATTCTCTACTGTATACACAATTACATATTTACAACTACATTTTTGTCGACATTCGTACAACATCGATAATATATTTTCACAACAAGCTAGTTAATTTCATCCTATTCGCATAAACTTACAAACAACCCCCTTTGAAGATAAGAAACAAATTAAAGATAACACTTTCTCTAATCAAATAAAATATCAAACTATTACAAATACTACGTTTGGTTCCATTACTTGAAATTTACTCGTGTCAACGACTAATTGCTGCCGTGTTAACAATATACAATTCAAAAAACTGCTGCATAAAAATTTACTCACATCCTCGTGCATCACATACGCTAATCATTAAACACACTTCATCAACCCTTCCAAGTTTTTACCAAATTTTCACCAAACTTCAGTATTAAATCCGCCCGTTTTGTGCACAAAACGCTAGTACAACGATTCACGGGCAACAAAGGTAGAAATAAGGGGCTGAAAATAAAAAAAAAGCGTGGCCGACAGTTAGGCACGCGAAAGTGGATCGACGGGGGCGCGGAACGGAAAGTTTATCACTTAACCCGCAAACCCCGTCGGCCGATTTGGCCAGGCCGAATGTCACGAGTAGAGCGAGGACGGCCCGTGTCGGCAATTATAGCATGGCGCACAGCTGCGCTTTCAGACTGAACTTCTGATAGTTTAATGAGCCACGTCGGAAAACTTTTAAACGGCCCCGCACGTTATGCCCCGCGGCGGCCAAGCAACAGACAGAGGCCTACAGGCTTGGAAAGCGAGCCCCCCCACTGGCAGGGTTGCAGGTTCAACAACCCCAGGGGACCATTAAGGATAATACGAGCGAGTATTCACCTGTAGACCGGCAAGAAAACGGAAATAGGCACGTGGACCTTGGGTTGTTTAACCTTTGCCGCGGATAAGTGACGGTGAATTATTTACGAGCACCGGGGATCGGGGAAAAATTGTTTACAGGAGTATTACGGGACTCTGTGTGTGTGTTGAGGCTACCGATTTGAAATGAGGATCTGGAATACTTTGATCGATGAAAATTACCCGTAGATAGCTTGGTATTTTTAACCCTTTGCACTGGAAAGGTGACTGTTGGTCGTCTGATGGTACTGACTTCAAAGATTTTCAAATGCAAAATATTTACTAACATTATTTAGTTTATTTAAGTGATATTCTATATTCTATATACTATTTTACCTCTGAGTCTAACTAACGGACAAACTAACTAAAGTCTGAAAATTTGCGGAACTATCACTTGACGACTGTGACAGCCTCTCCAGCGCAAAGGGTTAACACTTAACCAACCAAATGGGAAGATCTCCCACTTTTTCCTCAACAAACCGTTGCCATTGATTCTATTTACTTTTGTCATTAGTTAGTCTTGTACTGGTGTTGAATTTATTAAAAATTGTACTTTGGAAGAGTAGAAAATGCATTTGATAAACTATGAACAACACTAGTTCAAGGCTAATAACAAAAGTAAATAGAATCAATGGCAGAGGAAAGAATGGGAGATCTCCCCATTCGGTTGGCTAACTGTTAAAATACAGGAATAAGTAAGATTTTATAAATGAAAATTCTTAGAATGAAATTGCTAGTTGGTAACTTCTTAGGCTCGCATAATTTCTAAAGTCCTAGTAAATGGTACTCATTAAATCCTCAACACAACCTTTGAAGAATGCTCGAATTACATTTGAATACTTTATAAATCTCGGTATTATTGCTGATTCCATATTTTATCGATTACATTACAAAAATAACAGAACCAAAAGAAGGAGGAATTTCGTAAGCTTCTAAACTTAGCTGTAACAACGCTAGCTCGCCAAGGTAATAAGGTCAAGCGACTTGATTCACCTGGCTGTTTCGCCCAGATTGAAGATACCGAAACGTGTTCTGCACGGAAGCAAGGGGATATCTCGAGGGTGTTGTCTCTGTTAGAATACCGTCACCTTTTTATCTTGCCTCGGTTACTGTTACCATGAAAATTAGCAATTTGCTTGCGACTGTAAACCGTTAACGAGCAACAGCGCGCATAGAACGCGATACCACCACCACCTTCCTATGTTACTCTATCGTCACCCAGGAACACCCTCGACTGCGTTACCTTTCCTTACGTTCCTCGCAGAATATCGTAACACAAACCTCGTCGTTACGTTCGTCTGATAACGATTTAATTATTTTTTTGGAGAGAATTTATCGGATAGGAATAAAACAAAACTCACTTCTATTTAACCCATTAAGTACCAACTTTTTTCTGTATTATTAGACGGATTTTTTACAGAATACACACAATAAGAAACGCATAAAAAATAATTGAAAAAATATTTAATCAAATGAAACTGCAAATAATTCGCTTTTATATCTGTTTTCAAATGGGAACATTGGGACTTACAACGTAAAAATCTAATGTATTAAATACATTGGTGTTTAATGGGTTAATACATTTATTGTCCACAACTTTTATCCTTTAAATAATGTCACGAATGAACTGTGCGGCTGAGAAACTCGTCCGGAGTGCTCGTGCTATTCTTTTGTTCTTTTTTCCCCTCTTAGAGTCTCATTCTCTGTGTTCCACCTATCACCCCTATCAGAATGATAACAAAATTGGTGGCCAATCGTTCGATAAAAGATGAAAACAGGCTTCGAAGTAAAGATGAAAGACTAAATTGCGGCATTTTCTATCAAAAAATTTACAAAGTACTCTCAGTTATTATATCTACGCTTTTCTTTACCCTCTTTACCCTTATTGCAAGCATAGAAATCTACTTTAATAACAAATGAAAGTCTCTTACAAATCTTTCCATCCCTCAATTCTTTCTTTTTAACCTAACTTCACCTGAAATCTTCACCTGTACTCGTTCCAACCGCAAAGATACACGAATATCACGAGACAACGGCAAAGAAGGTGAACGAGGGTGCGCAGAACTGTGTGGAAAAATCATAAAAGTTTGAATGAAAACTGACTCGGTTCTCCATGACTTCTTAACAACGGTCGCGATTTATTCATAGACACGGCCGCGGCGCAGACGTATAGGTGCATACGCGTCGAGTCCGCGGCTTAGGAAAAGTTTCCGTCGTGATACGAAATATTTGATGGGGACGGGGACCTGGGGTGGATTCTATCGATCCTTGGGACATTTTTGTCGCGCCATTAATACCGTTCGCGGACAAAGGGGCCGCGGTTTCGTTCCGTCGACCGGTCGCGACGCTCGATTTAACCGTGGGCCAGATTAAAAAGTTAGATTAGTTTCGGGAACTTGGAGATGACTTGTCGGTTTGCCTGAAAATCTGGCTACGGGTGGTCTGTATGCCAGCTCTTTTGGGTTTCGACTCTTTCGCTCATAAAATATAGAGACTTTAATAGAATGTATCAAGCATGGTGGCTGACAAGGTAAAATGAACGGCCGATATTTTTGAACCTGGTAGTGGAAGTCAACTTTTTTCGCGGATCACATGAGACATTGTAAAACAATAGTTATTGTAAAAAATAAAGTGTAGATGGAAATATTTTTTACCAACCCCTTTATTATAATTAGCGATTGCAGAGTGTTATTATGAATGTTTATGAGCGACTGACTTATTATCGTGCTTCCGAACTAATTTCGCACGGAATTAGTTACATCATCGATTACTGAATGGCAACATTGCGTCAATATGTGTGTATTTCCTGAAGTTATTATTATTGATAATTATCTAGCTCTGATAATAGACAATAACAGAATACCAAGGTTGTTACATTAACAAAAATATGTTTATTGAACTGCACGAGAACTAAATATATATGTAAATATAGAAGAGAAAAGAGATGTAGATTTTAGAGAAGCCGAAGCACAAGTAGTTGCTCTTTCTAAGGGCTCTCTATAGATTAATTTGCATACAGCAAAACAAAAAAAAAAGAGCGGCACTCGCTGTTCTGCGCTCAGGTAGTACCATACAACAGAAAACACCAAAGGTGTAGCCCAGCACAGGGTCTCTATTCGAACGCACACACTTTCGCACAAAACGATTTCAAAAAATAGAACGAGTAAAACACTGCTAGATTATTATTGAGAGTCTAAAGTGCAAACGTGTATTTATCTTTTTAAAATATATTTCAAATACTGTGTGAGAAAGTAAAGAGCATACTCATTACTAACCTACCATTCCATTGGAAATTACAATAAAATCAACAGACACTCTTTAGTTTACAGTAGCGTAGCTCGCTAACAACCGAGTGATCGCTGTTGTAACGTTGCGAAATGAATATATTTTGAAATCACTGGTTTATCTTGTAAACAATCGTTCATAGGATACCTACCCCATCGTGTCCCCTAATTTTTTTATCATCGAATTCTTCGGCCGTCGAGTATTTCCTTGCTTACACCGAAGGCGCCTTTGATCTGTAAACGACCAATCAGGCCCCCTGTTTACCGTCCTCGTGCTTCGACGTCCCTTTCACCGTGGTTCCGATATTCAAATCGAATTTTTCCCGAAAACCGGAAGACAAAGGCGAGAGCCAGCCCCTCGGGAAGATTAAGAGGGAAGAAATATCTCGAGACACATTACGTTCCCCGCTACGTAATCGCGGAGGGTAGACCGACGCTCTCCCTCGAGGCAGCACGGGGCCTGGCAGGGGTGTCCTCTTAAAACATCCCTTTCAGAACCCCGGCGGGTCTTGGGACGGTGTGAAAGCCACTGTCGTGAAACCGCACACTTAATTTGCCTTGCAAAATTCAGTCCCTCTTTTTCCGCTCGCCTTCCCCCTTCCGACCCTCCTTATCTCTCCCGTGCTTCTGTCCCTCTCTCGTCCTCCTTCTCCGTTCGTCTCGCTGGAAAAGATGCCTGGCTCGCGTGGGGAGGAGGGAGAATGAAAGAACCGCTTCCCCTTTCTGAAAAGGGAAGACGGACCAGCATGGCGGCGGGGGGATGGATGGGCGAGGAAAGCGACGGCAAAGGCCGACGAAGGTTGAAAGAAGAGAAAAGATGCGGAGGTCTCTTTTTCGCTGCCGGTGGTGGTAGAAAAGTGTGCTTAAAATATTAACGCCGGAGGCGGTCCGCGAGCTGGGGGTGCAGCGTTCTTTGTTCCAGGGCGATGGAGGGCCTCCGCAGAAGGAGGAAGGAGGGTTGTAGCGTGAAAGAGGACCGCGCAAACAGCCTGCAGCAGTGACGTTCAGTTCTGTTGGCGAACCACCCTCTCTCGCTAGACCCACCCCCGCGCGTCCCTCGCGTAGGGAGCCGTTCTCTCCGTGCCCGACGTCGCGCAAAATAATATATGAAATATGCGCGACGTCGAGTTTTCCGCCGTGCGGCCAAAACTTTCTTCTCTCCTACGCTGCTGCCGCCTCTCCTCTCCCCGGGCAACCCCCCGGCCCAGGGCACAAGGGGTGTGAAGCCGAGGCTCGAGTGGCGAGCTACCCAGAGTGCCGTAGGGGGAGACGAGGGACGCTAATGAAAAACCTTGAATTTTCCATGAAGGAATTACGGCTCTCGGTGCCATGTACACACTTTTTCTCTCTCCTTCTCTCCCCCTTTCTCCGCCCACGTCTCTGTCTCTTCTTCTATGCCGCCACGTCGTCGTGTCGACGAACCCCCCACGGCTTTTGCCACGCTGTACACTGCAGCTACAGGATTATTTTCAGTCGCACCCACCCTCGCCCGTTCCTCTTCGCGTAGGCAGGCGTTCGTAACGGGGGGTGGATGGTGGTGGGTCTGCGCTGGCCGGATAGTTACGAACAAATTAGGATTCTCCAGCAACCCCCTCTTTGGTTTCCGATGACTCCATACTGCAGGACGCCGGGTGAATTTCAATCGCGGCTGCCTGCGGAGGGAGCGGTCTTATCGAGATTAGAGCTCGATTTTCATGGTGAACGCGCCCGCGTTATAGCGACGAGTTTGTCCGACCGAGAAGTCGCTTTCGTTTTATGGAAGACCGCCCTCTTGTTCGCCCCCGCTGGATCGCACTGGCCTGATTCCAAATT
The DNA here is from genome assembly GCA_033822845.1 of Tetrapedia diversipes. NCBI lineage: Eukaryota > Metazoa > Arthropoda > Insecta > Hymenoptera > Apidae > Tetrapedia > Tetrapedia diversipes. Next base: position 401,973 of record JAOPTO010002212.1, on the reverse strand, counting down.
TCGCCGATGCGCCGGTGTTAATACGTTCGGGAAAGAGGAAACTGATAACGGTTCCCTAATAACGCGTGGTCGTTCTGAAGACGGGATAGTGGAAGAACAATTTCCGCGCTCGTTGAGTGTAAAAAATTTTAACCCTTTGCGCTCGAGGGGTGACAGTCACCAAACGATAGTTTCGTAAATTTTCAGACTTTAATTAGTTGGTTTATTAGTTAGACTCAGAGCTTAAATAGTCATATATGCAAATTTTATTATATCACTTAACTAAACTAAATGACGTATAATACAGGCGAATATTAGTAAATATTTCGAATTTGAAAATTTTTGAAGTTAGTATCATTAGACATATAACGATCATCGCTCGAGTGCAAAGGGTTAAAAGCTAGATTATTTTCAAGAGCTTAACATTGTACCTACTAAGACCGGTCAAAATGAACAATTCGTAATTTTTCATGCAAACTTGGTAAATGTATTGTGATATCTACAATTTTGGAAATTTACTATAACTTTTGCTGTAATCATTAAACATTGTTTCCCTGTATTACGTACTTTTTATACCCTAACCATCAGTGATTACAGTGTTAATCAAAGTTCAATAATGTATCAAACGATAAGGGTATCTTCAAAAATATTTATTTCAACTGTTCTATGTAACATTAAAACGTAACAAAATTATCATCAGATGGAACAACGTTTTAATTCAGAAATATCGAATTGATTCGTGCGTTTCTAATGCATAACGCGAAACGATCAACTTTCGTATTATTTAAAACGGAAAGAAATTCCGAAGTTTCTTCCACTGAAATAAGAAAAAGCACAGTAATTGAAATATAAGGTCGGTCTGCGAACTAGGGGGAATCGAAACCTTTGACTTAAAGCTGGCCACCAAACAGAATCGATAAACAAACAGCGTAGCTGGTTTATTACGTTTCCGGGAGGAAAAACGAAAAACCTTGTAACTTGTTTCGGAATAGAAGAAAAGCGTAGCATGGGTACAACGGACGTTTCCGCAAACAGTATCATCCAGCATTGAGGCGTACCACTGCCGCTTCGCGGTCGTCGAATTGAATATTGCAAACGGAACCTTTTCTCGAAAAACCGATACAAGCAGACTCGAGCGATTCTCCCATCCTCCTTAAAACCGCCGTCCAACCCCGGCCTCCTTCCGCGTACTCTAAAGACAGGAAGCTTGTACCAGGGTGGTCCACAAGACCGGAAAGGGTCTCGGCGGGCGGAGCGGAAAGTGGGAGCGAGAGGCGCGTAGAGAAGCCGAAAAAGAAGAGGAGGAGGTGGGTGGAACATGCTGGAACGAAAATAAAGAAAGAAGGGTCTCGAGCTCAATAAACATTGCGTGTATCTGAACCGTCTTGTAGTGCTCGTAGCCCGTTCGTACGAATATACACACATGCGTACAATACCAGCCAAAAGTTTTGGAACACCCATTTTCTTTGGAGTTGTATTCGTACTGTCGCTAGTTTTCTTGTCAGTTTGAAATAAAAATTGTGCTTTCTTCTTCTTCGAAACTAGCCCATTGAACACTGTCGTACAAAAATGGGTCATCTTCATTTTTGCCTGTTTTTAGGTTAAGATATGTTCTAGTAGTAATAAAGAAAGGCATTTCATTTGATGCATTATAGATGTAAGATAAAGAAAAATATAGTAAGGTATACATAAATAAACAGAAAATAATTGAATTTATAATCTTTGGATTTTTTCCTGTGTTACAGTATAATTGCTGAATCTTTATATACATATACATAATATATATTATCGGTAGTGTAGTTACCGATATGTAAATGTACTATGTGTGTTGAACATAACGATACCTAGTGTCTAATTAGGCATCATTTGTAACCATGATTCATAGTAAAAAAATAACTTTTAAAGATAAACACATGTATATGTAATGAGTCTGTCGCTACATAAAAGTAAAATTAAATCACTGTAAAAGTAAAACCACGGTCTGCCACATATACTCCACCTTAAAATTATCATCCTGTATTTCTCAAAAACGCATCTCTGTAATTAACTGGTTCCTTCACAAATCTTCGATTATCACAAAACCCCCTTTTCTTGCGTTCGCAAATGTTCACCATTTTCCCCCGCAACAAGAGGGCAGCGAGATTCCACAACTTTTGAGCCGCAGTGTACGGTCGCGCATACACACAGAAGCGTGTTCACACATTGGCGTAGCGCACACAGAGCCGTGCCCAGTGACGCAAAGCACACACGTGCGGTTTACGTGTGCTTGCACATACTACCACAAAGAGTGACTCGGTCTCGCACAGAGACGCGGACACTGGGGGCCGGGGCGCAGCACGAAATATTTGAGTTGCTTGGCAAACACGTAAATGTAAACGCCGCGTTTACATTGCCGTTTACTTTTCGCCCCCGTCCCGCGGCCGCACGGCGACGAGCCCTCCGGGCTATGGCGACCAAGGAACCTCGGCGACGTTCCCCGGATAACGGGACCCGGCGAGAAGGGTAGGTGGCGAGGGACGACGGAATACAGGCGAATAGAGACGACGACGGGGACGACGAAGGTGGCGGGCAGGATGATAGCAGACGGCGACGACGGCGACGACTGCTAAGGGAAAACCGGTGAACAGAGAGGAGTCAGGAGCGAAGGTTGAAGTCGGAGGTGGCGGGCGACGCCATTGCTGGGGAACTCGAGTCGACTAACCGTCAGGTAAATATTGACCGAGCGGGATATTGCTCCCGATGCTTGTTTGTTTATTTCAATACTCGTGACCGATGGGCTCGATAGGGGGTTGCTGTGTGCACAGGGAGACGGGAGACGACGCCGACACACGCATGCACCACGTATACGTATGCAAATAGGCGATCTCTGTATGCGGGCCGTGTATGTTTCTCGTGTACGTAAATAATACGGGCGTGTGTGTGTGTGTGTGTGTGTGTGTGTCACAGCCGGGATTGCACGTTTTGCGTGTATCAGACGCGCGAGTATATACGCGTACGGGTGGAAGAGAGATAAGTTTTGTGTGGTTGGCTGTGGGGCGTGTAGCAACGCTAGGCCATGGGGGAAAAAGAAACCCGCGCGCGAGCGCGCACGCTCTTCCCATGTCCACACCAGTCCATTTATATCCGAGTGATATATCCACTCGGTGGAGCTTCCTTGAGAACCGTCCGTACGACCGGCCATGCCACGACGACAACACCGATAACCATCGGGACAACTCTCTCAGTCTCTGTCGTTACTTCCTATCGTTCTTCGGACGAGCGGATACGGTGTTCCGCCGCGAACCCTGGGGTGGTTGTCTTCTTTTTTGGTGCGGTGTATATGAAGAAATGTATGTACCCCGGTTACGAAAATGAAAAATGATAGGACATGATGGAGGAGCATTCCGATTGGATAGTCGTTGCTGTGAAAGGTTACGATGTTTGGATGCTCCACTCCAAAAATATTTGGGCCACATATTTTTTCTGGAAACTGTGGTAATCACTGAAGGTGTATTCGAGTAACTAGATAAGTGAATCAGTGTTTTATTCATAAATTTAAGAAAGTTGCATCAAACATTTTGTTGCTAAGATCGTACTGAAGTAAGTGATCGTTAGAAATTGAATACAGAAATACTGCGAAGCAAAAATTAACCATAAACCAGCTTTCTCTTAACGTACTTTCTGAAGGGCTTCTTCTAAGAACCCAAGTCACATCTGGCCTTTCAGAAAGTACAAAAATGTTAAGAAACAGAACAGAGGGGTTAAAGGACCCGGATGGGGTCGTAGGAATTTCGACCTCTGCGTTTTGCTAGTCTCTTGACAAAGCTCGTAAGGTTCGATCAGAGTTGCACTTTCCTCGTGTTGCATAATAGAATAAATCAAAGTAATTTAAATAAGAGTGTATTTTATGTAGTAATTGTTGGAATATGTAAATTAGAATGATAATTTGCAGCTAGCTACCGATGATTAGCGGCGACTTTGTTGTTCAGTCACTACTGTGGCTAGGAGTACAGTTGTGTCCTACATATATGCTTATATAAAGCGTTGTGATAAAGTACATATTGAAAGTTGTTTAATCACCCCCTCTAAATCTAACAGTAATATTAAAATCCCCTTTGCAACAGCGATCTTTCGTTGAGCAGCAAACAGAAATTATCAAGAATTAATTGTTTCTCGCAATTCGTATAATTGCTGATTAAAGTAGTAGTACCGCGTTCAAAAATTCAGTTTGTAGAAAAAGGTTAAAACGGCCGGCTGAAACGTCGAGCAGAAATAATTAAAACGTTCGGCAATTTCCTCGGGTGAAATTCTTATTTTCCGCTAAACGAAACCGGTGGTCGAGAGGCTCACGGTAATTCGCGCCATTAAAACAGTATAAACTTCTCGACTGTGGTCGGAGGGGGAGGGAGCCGGGGTCTATGTTAGCCAACGGCGATGCTCTTTTTACCCTTTCGAGTTTCTTTCTCGATTAAGCGTTGCCTCACCGCTGCGTCGCCGTTTATCGACGCCGTAATCTTCCGCCGGCGTATCGTTGCATAATTCGCGCGCCGCGAATATCATTATCGCGAAAGCTGAGAAGCAAAGAATTTCAATGAAACCCGCGCCACGTTACGTGAACACCGCGCGTGTTTACGTATGTATGTACGTACATTGCCGGCTAAAAGTTTGCGATCACGATTTCGAGTGCTGTACGTCAAATCTTTCGCCGGTTCTCTTATCGTTTCGATGAAAGGCTTATTTACTTCGTTAGAGCGCCGAGTTTTATGTAATGTAAGGAGGAAAGACAATGGCTGTTACAGAGACGTAGGAAAACATATTGATATATTATTCTTAGGGCTGGCAATCGCTAATGTGTTCGCGTAAAATTATTGTTGAAAGGTACGCAGATTATTGACCGCTGATTCGTGTACGTGCCCGAGGTAAACTGCAGTTTGCCCGTACGGGCAACAGTCAAGCAACGTTAATCTATAATAAAAGGCAGCTGTTTCAGTGAAATCTAATCCTAGAATTTCGTCGTTGTAAAAGTCATTTTAATGGCATTTAATCGTGAGTTTTGGGACCCCTACAGATTGAAAATTGCCCGTATGGGCAACTATCAAGTGACTCTAATTTAAAAGGGAGCCAACTATAATGAAACTTGTTCGTAGAACATCATCTTGAGGAGTCATTGTAATGACATTTAATCATCGTCCTTAGAACCGGTAAGGATTGGAAATTGCCTGTACGGGCAACCGTTAAATAACTCTAATCTCAAAGAGATCTGCCATCGTAAAACTGCACGCCGGTGTATCATCTTTCGGGATCCTTTAGAAAGATATTCGAGCATCATTCTTAATGACCACTACAATCGAGATCGAAAATTGCCCGCACGGGCAGTTATTGAGCGGCTGTAACGTAGAGAAATTATAGAGTGGCGTTTGGTACACAAAAGGTTGAAATACCTAATGATCCCGAACTTTTGGCTGATAGTGTATGGTCGTATAAGTACGCTCATGCACGGGCCGTTACACGATCGTGAACGTCGCCATTTACCACCTTCCCCCCCTTTTGTTTTATCTGTTTTTCCGTACGTAACGGTAATAATATTCAGCGGGACTCTCGCTAAATAGTCGGTTACAGCTACTACGATAACCATCTCGCTGCTTGGTACGATTTATTCCGTTGTACCGGACATTTCGAGGCTTTTATATGAAAAAGGTCGCGGTACACGCCATGGGAGTGCACGCGGCGTGTTTACGACTCGCGAACGTTCGTATAATAACGGTAATGAACGTTCCCTTTCGGTTCGAGACCCGCGTATCAACCGCCACACTCTTAGTTACAGCCTCACCCTAAAAATTCCTATCTCTTGACTCGATCTGAAACCGCGGTGAACGCGGCGGTCTCTTTTGCTTCTACCATGATCCATAACGCACGCGACCCGACGCGCGCTTCGACGCACGAGGAAGTGCCGTTCTTAACACCTTATCTGCCGTTAGACGTCATTTGAATGTGCGAAGTAGCCGCTGCTGTTAGTTGCATTTAAGTTATTAGCGTTCGCAAAAGTGAGGTGAAAACAGAAACTTTTAATAGCTTCATGTAAAAGATATTTATTTTTCTATTAAATAAACACATTTATAAGAAATAAGCATATATATTTTCTCCTCGTTATAGCGGTAGGATATGAACGTTACGACACCCGTAGATAAGGTGTTAAGCGTTCATCTTGACCGCTTAAGAACACAACTCGAGTTAATTGAATCTTATGCAAATTTGATCTCCTGTATCTATAATAATCGTGTCGAAGATGGACCTGAAGAGGCTGTAACCAATCAAACCCGCATTCCATCCAAATGACATTTCCTAGCAGTGCATTTTGTTACTCGTTCAAAACTAAATTTACATTTGACATAATTTAGGCAGCAAATTTTTGTATTTCTTCAAAATTTAACATTTTCTCCAACCTTCAACAACTAATAATATTACCAAAAGAAGATACAAAACACAGATGATCGGTTGTCCCACCGAAGATCCTAATTTCTCTCGGTTAAACGTGTAAAAAAGGGGTACGAGATCCATGATCGCTTCCTTGGGCTAATGGCTCGGGGCTTAGGGGTTCTAGAGGGGTTAGAAGCAAAAAAAGCGACCGCAAGGCCGATAAACTCGACTCCTCGTCGAGCAGCGATTAACACCGACCGCCAGGTGAAAATGAACACGTCTCCCCGGATGTCGGCTGACGTCGTAGCATCGGATAATCGTTCACGCATACCGGCGACCGGACCCCTACGTCCGCAGGAACGCGTGTGTACACGCGCGTGGGCGTCGATACACCTTCTGAATACGCGGCACCAACAACGCCCGCGTACACTGTAATAGCGGGTCCACGTGGCGTGGCAGACAGCCTGTCCGCGGACGCACGTGTTCCTCGGCACGTTGTCGGCGATGGTAGACACGCGTACACCTTGTAAACCCGGCCGGCGTCGACCCAACAGAAACAATTAAGCTTAATTAATAACTGCTAATCCGCGCACCCCCGACCTCGGCCCCGACGTCCACGTGTAACGGATCGCAGCCAGCTAGTTTCCTACGTACAGGGTGGTCCATTAGAAACAGATAGCTTTTAACCCTTTGCGCCCGAGGGGTGACTGTTAACCCTTTCGCTCCGAAGGGCGTATATATACACCCTCGAAGAATGAACGTTCATACACGTTCTCTAAAAGTGGGCGCTCGAGATATTACAATGTAATATTTAAAAAAATAAGTTATAATTATAAATTTTCATATTTTAGAAGATAAAATGATATTACTAGATATAATTATAAGATATGATATTACTAGATAGAAACAATCCGTTAGTAGTTGCGAACTTCAGGTATGGGTAACTAATAATAATAGAAAGAAAAAAAGAAACATGTTGCTAAAGTCAAAATGAGAGATCTCCCCGATCGATTGGGCACTGACTTAGTTTAAAGTGATGAAATCTCCCCGATCGGTTGGCTATAGGTATACACAGATTTTTAGCGTAATACCTATGGGTTCCAAAATCGATTTCCGGTAATTCGGTGATTCGATAGTTAATTGAAAATTTATATTGAATTAGTACCGATCATTTCGATAAAATTGTGTAATGAGTCAAATTTGTCATACTTCAAGTTGCTTGGCTTTATAAATCTCTAGAAGAGGAATCTTCATTCTAGTATAATTACTTGTTTGAATACAAACATACGACTATCGTTTCAAGAAACGAATTCATTAAAGTTTAAAAACAATTTCTTGTACTTCTATTGTATTCACATAAGGTATATTTATAAATATTCAAGCAAGTTGGACGAACTTGAATATATTAAAAAATATTAAAAAATATTTATCGTTGACATTCATCTGGACCAACATACATAAAGCAAGTAACGCAGAATCTTACCTGTTCTTCGATCCCCTGAAAAAAAGTTAATCTGTTCATAGTGGACCACCCTGTTTGCACTCACGCGGTGCACACACATGAACGACCACCCACACAACACGCGGGACCACCGTGTACACGATCGCGTACACAGGTTCGATCGGCGAGGCTGCTCCGCATGCAATCTCGTTAATTACCTTGTCGATTCGTTGTTGCGCGCCTATCGACTTTCGCGCGGCCGCCGACGTAAGAGCAGCTTCCGATACGATCGCGGGGAATTACCGGAATAAGCTGGCCGTTGCATAAGGATCGACGATTTTAGGGGGAGACGCATAGGTTCTTCCGTCTGGGTAAAAGCATTTTGCGGTCGCGCGCGAAATTAATGCTGTTTGCGGTCGAACAAGCCCTCCTCTGGCTGGCTGCAGGTGAAATTAACGAGATTTGTTTTTACGCCCCCCCCCCCCCCCCCCCCGCTCTTTTTAATGATATCGCAGAGCATGTACGCGATGGTTACGTAACCCTGGACTTTGGACGCTGTTCCTTTTTTGGTGTCGAGCGACGTTGTAAATTATCTTCGTTTTTGCAGCTTTCGACGAGTGGTTTGATCGTTTTTGGAAGCGTTAGACGACACGGAGATGAGTTTGTTTGAGCGTGTTTAGATTTGTAGCCGAGTAATCTGGTGAGATAGGGAGCAGGGAAAAAGATAGGCAAAGGAAGAGAAGAAAAGTTATTTTTGTGTTATGATCATGGTCGATCGCTTAATTTTGGGATTTGTACATGTTAGGTAGCTTTGGAAATTCGTATCGATTTTTTACAGCTAAATTTTTATTTCGATACAGCTAATTTCTTTTTACTCTTGCGTTCGATGTAGATATATTAACCCTTTGCACTCGAGAGGTAACTGTTAGTCGTCTAATGATACTAATTTCAAAGATGTTCGAATTCGAAATATTCATTAAGATTCACCTATATTAAACGTCATTTAGTTTAGTTAAATGCATATAGTTAAGTAAAATTTGCATATATGACTGTTTATCCTCTAAACCTGACTAATAAACGAACTAACTAAAATCTGAAAATTTGCGAAACTATCGTTTGGTGACTAACAATCACCTCTCAAGCGCAAAGGGTTAACACTATAACTACCGACAATTAAGATGTACCTATTTTTGACAAAGACACCACATTGAAAATCATATTAAAAAGGTACTAAATACAAGGAAAACAAACCGTAATAATTACAAATAAAAGTCACAATAAATTTCCAAAGGTGTAGGTATCATAATAAATTTACCAAGTTTCCATAAAAAATTACAAATTGGTCATTTCGACCGGTCTTGGTAGTGATAGTGTTAAAAATGCTACACAAAGTAAACCGTTCGCCGGAGTAGGTTAAATTAAATTATGCAAGCACCGATAATATCGATTTATTTAAAACCGGGTATATAACTAAGTGGATCATTTTAATGGGTTTCTTACGATATACCTATCGTTGACGAGGGAGGGGGGAGGGGGGATTTTTGCGTGAATAATTGGAAAGGATATTATGTTGTGGCCGTTACGATTATTGTTATTGTCGCTATTATTACCGTTCGCGCATGCAATTAGCGCGTCACGAAAATACAGGCAATTATCGTATAATGAAACCCCATTAATTACTACGTTTCTTCGTTAATAAAGCAGACAGGAGGATTTTTGAAACGCAGACAACATTCTGTTTTGCGCGTTCGGCCGCGGCTTTATTAACAACACGTTTCACGCGCGTTGTATAACGTTACGTCTACGTGTGCGATTGCGTTGAAGAAAGGGATCGAATTCAACAGGAATTCTCAGCAGTCGGCGGTTTATGGCATACATACACTTACTCGGAACGGTGTAGATCTAATGTCGTTCGCGAAGCAGCAACGTGAGTCACCAACCGCCTCTTTATCGAAGTCTAAACTTCTGTCTCGGTTTGTATCTGATATTACAATTTGCGCTGTAAACAGCTCTCGAGTTTATTACGTGTAATCGATGTACGAACAGATACGAACGTTCCGCGTAATCTTTTTATTATCAGAGAGTATCAAATGAATGGGGCTCGGAATTTTTGCGCGAAATCAACACGGACGCAGGGAACTTCGTTTTACTTTCAATTGCTTCGAATGAAACGCGAGTCTTTTTTTTTTTCTTTACTTCACACAATCTGTTAGATAAGACGTGAAGAGAACCAAGGGTTGAATGTGTTGTTCAGAGTCTTTTTACAAAGAAAGAAATCAAGGTATACTTTTAATTATTAATATTTTTAATTTATATTTAATTATTAATTTTTTTGAATTTATATTTATAAATATTTTATTAATATTAATTATTTTATAAATGTTAATAATATTAATAATTAAAACGTTACGGCGGTTGCGATACATCCGAACGCGAGTCGTTACAATTACAGTTGTAGATTTACATAATGTTACAATAGCTGTCGCATTTTATTATATTCAAATTTATCTACTCCCATTCCGTTACCATTCTTTCAACAGAATGAAAGGAAATCCCCCTGTATATCACGGAAGAAATGGTCTTTGTTAGTGTAAAAATTGATTCACTCGAACGTGTTTAATGCAGGCAGTACACATTTCGAAGTTCGTTCAATTGAAATACAACATTATTAAAAAACATCATACGTCGACTAGTTTGATTAAATAAACACATTTTCCCCCTTCCGACATATGCAGGGAATATAAAAACCAAACTTCCCTTAGAGCTACAGATAGTCCGTCCACATACAACACCTTGTTACCACATCAAATCAAATCGTGTATTATAACATTAAAAAAAGATTCCACACCTTTGATGATTAAAATTCGACGGTCTTCTTCCTCTGCTCTCACGTGATTATTCCCAGCCAGCTCGTCGATTTCACGCACGAGCAATCGGCGCCGATTACACGGGACACCGGGCTGACCTAACCGACAGCGACAAGTCGGATCTCGACGAGCGATCACGAAAAGACGGCCACCAGACCGGGTTTGAGCGTCACTGTCGAACACTTGATTACGTCAGTTAAGCGGTCGCGGCTCAATTCCGGCTACGAGCTAGCCAACCCCCTTTCCAAACCTATCCGGCCACCCACACACCCCCTTTGCCCGTGGTCGTCTCTATTTCCTCCCCCTCGTAGCGACGTTCCTCGACGTCCGCCTCGTTTCTCCGCTTGCAGAGCCAGTGCGGTCCCCTCGAGCTTCCGTCGTTGTTTGCCACCACCGTTTCTCCCATTGCGTGTTTCCCATGGCGCATAGAGACGGGATGAGAGGGTATATACTGCGAACGGGTTCAAATCTGGTCGGATAGTTTCATATATTTACCTTGTTACGTATAGTTACTTCGGAAGTGTCTCTCATTCCTCGATTTCGTCGCATGATCGAAGCTGCAGTCATGGGTGTCCTGGAAAGTATTGGTTGGTCTGATTTTATAACGGGTTGTACTACTAGATAATACAATAATGAGATTTACTAGCGGACGAATTGTCTGTTAAATTGGTGACTGGAAAGATGTCACTTTTCCATAGTAGGACAGTTCTGAGTATCTTTAACCCTTTGCGTTTGGGAGGCGACTGTTAGTCGCTAAATGACAGTTTCGCAAATTTTCAGACTTTAGCTAGTTTGTTTATTGGTCAGATCCAGAGGTTAAATAATTATATGTGTAAATTTCAGTATATGTCTTAACTGAACTAAATGAAATTTAATATAAGCGTTTTTAAATATTTTGCACTTGGAAATCTGTGAAGTTAATAATATTAGACTACTACCAGTTACCTATCGAGTGCAGAGGGTTAACTAAGAAGTATAACTTGCTCTACTCTGTTGTTTGTACAATAGTATTGAACTCTAATTTTCAAAATTTTGTACACAACTGCCACTATTATTAGACGACTATCAGTTACCTATCGAGTGGAAAGGGTTAACTAAAAAGGATAACCTGCTCTACTCTGTTGTATTGAACTCTAATTTTCTAAATTTTGTACACGACTACCACTATTATCAGACGACTATCAGTTACCTATCGAGTGCAAAGGGTTACCTAAAACATATAACCTGCTTTACTCTGTTGTTTATTATAAACAACTCTAATTTTCAAATTTTTGTACACAACTACCACGACTTATTCCTGCAAGCTTTCGTTCTAATCTTACATCCTACAAGTATCTCAATCTTACGTGTATAATATTTGAACCTCGCTAGACAAAGCTTCTGGATCGGGATTGACTCGGATTCCTGAATTCACACCGAACTTGATTCCGTTCCCTACTGTCGTTTGCACAGCCAACGACACATTCTGTTGTTCACGCGCGCGCGCGCACCGTTCGCACACGTTCATTGTCAGACACACTGTGAAGCAGGTCGGTATCGGGCTGTTCGGCCTCCGACAGCGCCTACCTCGAAGCCTCGGTTCGAGGTACTAAACGTAATTAAACGGATAGTTTCCGCATTAGCCGCGATTGGATAATCATTCATCGATTATCTCGGCTACGCGGGGTGACAGACAATACGTGGCTGTACTCGCACGCACCAAAGCGACGTAGGCGTGCTCGCACGAGCGCGCACCGGCTTCCTTTCCCCTCCAGGAAACGCGTGCATCCTCCTCGACTTGGTGTTAAGGCCTGGGACACACGAAGCGGTTTCTGTCGATTCACACAACCAACTCGAATCGAAAAACATGAACTGTGGCATGAGACCATTCTGGTTACCATCTCGTTAATGAGCGTTGAAATTAATATTTTAATGTGTTAATTCATTAAACTTTGGTATACTTCTGTCCACTACGCGAATAAACCGATAGTATTCTTTTCGTACTTAGATTTCTTTAGTATTTTAGTATTTCTCTCATAAAAGCTGAGGGCTTTTCACAATGAGATTCGAATAGTAGTATGAATACATTTCCGTCACCACTGAACTTTTATTACTCCCTGAACTTAAAATACTCCTAATTTGTAAAGAAACAACAGTCATTTGACGTAAAACTGAAGGGATAGACCAGGCTATTAGTAACAGTTTCTTTATTCGTCGCTCAAAATTAAGGAGATGTTTCAGTGAAATAAAGATACGTCTGGAATAAAAACTTACAGGTCAAAATATGACGAGAATAAGTTGAAGTTGCCGATCGATATTCTCATTTAACCCTTTGAGTGCTGAATACTCTAGGTCGAAATGCTTTGAATGGATGGCAATATTGTTACTCATACACTAGCAATTGCGTTACAATAAGTGAAAGATCGAAAAACAAACGGATATGAATGCTGAATATTCCAAAGAGCGGAGATAACAACCGCCAATTAGAAACTAGCTACAAATTGCCACATAGAGAGACAATACTGTAGTAGATTTCGCCAGACGCGTATACGCGTCCACAGCATTCAAAGGGTTAAAAGTAGGAGCGTTAAGGGTTTAACGAACGTTCTCATCGAAAACAGTTGGTGTGCGTTAGGCCTAAGGCTCGCACGACGACGCGCGACGCCTTTTAATCGCGCAGCTGTTTACCGACACACCGGGCCCCTCCGTGCCTCGTATCTCGGATCGCCGGCCGACCGACCGACAGGGTGATTTATCTGGCAGAAATTACCGATAATTATTTCGCCCGTCCGGCCAGCGACCGCCGCGCCGCCAGTTTCGAGTGAAACGTCCCCGTTGACGTTGATTACACCGCAAAGCGCAAGACCGAGCACGATGGAGGCAGGCGAGGCGAGGCGAGGCGAGGCGAGGCGTACACTCGAAGGCCGATCAGAGATATCCCGGGAGGGTTGCTGCTTGTTCTTCGATAATGCGGCCCGTTTACGTGCCACGAATGGGAGGGTGTTCCGTGCTTCCGTCTGCCGATCCTTCACGATGGAATTAAGATTAATCCCTGTGAATTGCTTCACGGGGTTATTTAAGACGCGCTCGGTTACGTTCGGGCCCCGTAAATTACAACTTGATGAATTGCCTGCGAGTCACACCTGGCTGTGTCGGGACGCGAAAAATGTTATCGGTGGTAATAAAAGAGCGTTAACGCCTGGAGAGGAATTCTTGATATCGGTGTTCGAGTATGGGGAACGCTTCGGGTTAATGGGTGTAATTGTCGCGTTGCTTCTTTCGAGATTGCTTTCCCCTCGATGACGTTATAAGCGATACCAACGCCTTTTTCCGAAAGTTTATATTGGAGATTAGGGGTTAAAAAGGAAGAAATAGAGGTATATTATCCTTTTTGAACCTGATCTCTACGCGGCGAGAGGCAAGACTCGAATTAATAGAACAGGCTAAAGGACACCGTTCGTTAGGGTCATCTAATTCTTACACGCAGCGTGGTAAGGGTAAAACACTTGACTCAGTTTATTGTTATTACATTAATGATAGAATTACTGTCATAACGTTTGGCTATCTATGAAATTTCTGTTAACCCTTTGACGCTGAGTAATATCAAATGAAAATCTTAGATAGCTAATTTTTGTGATCATAACCAACTTCTATTAATACAAATAGGAAGGTACAATAGTGGACAAAAGCTTAAGACTAAAGGGTAAAACACTAGACCCGTTCCTATGTGGAACCTCTTAAGCGCATAGCTCGAGCTCGCATAAATATTCCTTCGAGGAAATTGATTTTGGTTTATTCTTTAGGACGTATTTTATTATATTTCCAACAGTTTAGTATAATGTAACGATCTTCAATAATTAATGTTTTTGAGAACCATGTCGTCCGTGCTTATACGGTAATAGAGGTATTTTCTTTTTCATAACCCAAACGTTGCTTGGGTTTTTTTTTTAGAAAGAAAGATAGTCCAACAGAATATTATAAAATAATCGTTGGTCTCGCTGACTAAAAATTATCATATTAAGTAGCCGTGCACGTGCAATCCCCGTGACGTTGAAGCCTGATGTATCCAAAGCTCTATATTATCTACTATTAACCTAACATCTTATGGTGTTCGGTTTGCCGGCGTCAAATTGTCGTTATTATGGTTCACGATTATCAAGTACCCGGTTTCAATCCCATTACCCTTAGGTCGATGATGTCACCTTCCTGGCAACGGGTATATTAGCCTCGAGTTCTGATGACAAATGAGAATCATTAAGAGCAGGTGCTGTGAACTCAGTATCTTCAAGTTTCAGTACGATAACGCAGGTTCTCTGAACGATATGACGCTGCAAACGAGTTCACATTGAACATACCGTGACACAGGAGCACTTACTATTGTACAACTTCGAGTATGATAATTGCAAAATTTATAAATGTACATCGGATGTAATGAGTATAAATTATACTGTGACGTCAAAGTGACAATGCCTGATTTGTTAGCCGGTTCATTTCTTGAATACGATCTCCTTCGTGCATGGAATTAAAAGTTAAAGGTAACAGAGAAGGAATAATTTTAGTCAGGTCATATACAATACATATTAATAAGCAAAGAATTTATGCAAGAATAAATCATTGCATAACTCGTCTTGCTCTATTAACAAGTTAAATTATGAAAATATAGTATCAAAAATCTAATCTCAAGCTTGTAAAAAATATAATTTGGTTGAATAACTAATAAAAAGAACTATCGAATATGATTCCATAATACGGTATTTAACAGCAATATTTGTTAACCCCTAGCATTCGAAAGGCAGCTTTTGTGAATCTCATACGGCTTTCAAGACATTCTGAATGCAAATAGTTATATCTAAAAGTTTCAGTATTGTTTACCTAAATTAAATAGATTTTAGTACAAGTGAATTTTGGTACTATTTAATTGCAATATTCTGCACTTAGAAATTCGTGAAAACGGAACGTCTAGGTCTATCGTGTGCAGAGAATTAGAAACAAGCATAGAATAAAAATGTCCTCTAGAGACCTCTAGCATAATTTATCTGAATTAAGTAATTTTTAGCAGAAGTGAATTCTGATACTATTTAATCGCAATATTCTGCACTTAGAAATTCGTGAAAATGGAACGTCTAAACCTATCGCGTGCAAAAAGTTAAAAACAAGCATAGAACAAAAATGTCCTCTAGGGACCCCTTAGGCAAGGTTTAAGATTCTCGGGATTTTAATCATTCTCAAATCACCCCCCTCGTTCAACTAGACCACTATAACTCCCCATCATCGTTCTCGTTCTTCGACATCGTTTCCGATCACCCGGAGCCATCCTCGACTCAAACGTTTCAATCGAAAGCGGGGCCATTCCGTAGCGGTAACACGGTCTTCGACGTCCCGGAGCAAATACGAGGTTCGCGTGCAGAGGAGAAGAGATCGCGTGCGTGCATGCGTGCGTGTGCACGCGGAGTGCTTACGTGCGTGCGAAAAACAGTCGAACACCCTCGGGGAAGGATGGTGGCGCGCGGATTATGCAAAAGCCCGGGCTCTCGACGGCCGCGTCGTGAATTATGTAAGCAGGACGGCACGACTCTCTAATTAATACGACTTCTCGTGACGATCGGCAAAGAGAATCGGCCGGGTCTAACAGCGATTTGCTGTTCGAATTCCACGGCTGCCTGCACGCGAAGCGCGCGCTCGACGAGAAGGCTGGACGCGCGAATGGTTTTAACTTTGCGAGACGGTTTTTATGGAGAATGTTTTATGGGGAAGAACTAGAGGAACTGGATTTTGTAGGAAAATAATACGAGATGAACAGTATGGTGCGAAGGTTATTCCGATAAACTGTTTTATTTATTTAGATTATTTAGGGGTAGATTATTTTGATCCTCATGTTTCGTGATTTTCAACTTATATCGATCAAAGAGCAACTTAAATATTTAGATTCTGTTAAATCTGATGGAAAATTAAAATTGCATTTGTTGGAGTATAGTCTGTGCTTATTTAACAAACAAGAATAAATTAGGAGTAGTAGATATTTAAATTCATCGGAAGTTTGTTTGAAAACAGGAGATTACGATTCTCCGGTGGTTTTCTCCGAATTTCATCGAGCGCATTCACTCATCAAGTTTGCGGGACGGTTCTTATGGAAAATGTTTTATGGGGAAGACCTAGAGGAACTGGATTTTGTAAGAAAATAATACTAGATGATCAGTATAGTGCGAAGGTTATTTAATGTGACCGATAAATTGTTTTATTTGTAATCGACTACGGAATCAGAAGCATAAGATTATTTAGGGGTAGGTTATTTTAATCCTCATGTTTCGTAATTTTCAACTTACATCGATCAAAAAACACTTAAATATTTAAACTCTGTTAAATCTGATGAAGAATTAAAATTGCATTTAACATGTTTAATCCCTGACCGGTTTGTGAAGATTTTCCGTTTAAACCGCGTGAAGCGTATACGACCCATATTTTTACGATTAAATAATATTTTCGACCTACGTACCCTTTACAGTTTTTCAACAATACAAAACCATAATAAGAATTTTTAAAACATTCTTCATTTTACACTGAAAATACCCACCCAATGAACGGAAGGTATACGCCCAACGCAACACGGAACGTGTTAACAAACAAAAATAAATTAGAAGCAGCGGTTATTTAAATTAATCGGAAGTTTGTTTTAAAACAGGAGATTACGATTCTCCGGTAGTTTTCTCCCAGTTTCACCGACCGTGCGTTCTCTCATCGCGATTTCCCCGGTTCCGATCGGGGGCGCCGTATATAAAATCGTTAGAGCGGTTAGCCGCGGAAAAGCGTAACTCAGTCGATACCGTGGAAATGAAGTGGAAAACCCGTAATATCGAGACAAGCTTGCGCCTGGAGGGAGGGGTGGTAAACAAAAAGCAAACAAACCGCAGAGCGCGAAGTCGATTCTTTCATCCCCCCTGCCCCCGTTGCACACACGCGCTCGCTTGTTTTTCCTTCCCTTTTCCCGGGAACACCATTCGATGGCGCGCCCCTACTGCCCTGGGAGGTGTACGATAAAACGTTTTCGCGTGAGAAAATGCTCGAGGGTTCGCAAGGAGGTACGGGGTTACGAGCGAGGAGAAGAATGAAGTCGATCGGAAACGTCGAAAGGTTACTCCTTCCCTATCCTCCACCATCTTCTTCTTTTTCTTTTTCTTTTTCTTTTTCGTCTTCTTCTTCTTCCACTAGTCTTTCTCTCCAGCAGCAGCGTGTCTCTCTTTTTTTCCCCTCCCCATTCCTCCCCGTTCTCTTGCCACGGCTTAGAACTCGAAACGACCATTCTTCCTGCAGGCCGATTTCACTTAATTCGAGAGGAGTACACGAGTTTCGCGGAAAGGGAGGGCAGACAAGAAGGAACCGTAGAATCTTTCCTGTCCGCCCAGCGTTTACCCAGGGTCCCTCCTGGGACATAATTACACTGCTAATCGCGCAAATGAATTCTTTTCCGCGAGCCAGAGATTTCGAGAGCCACGGCTATCCCGTGTGAAACGATCGAGGAAGGATCGTCGTGTGTTTGCTGGAATTTATTAAAACTGTAGGTAGTAAAAATTCCTAGTTTCATAATTAAATATACTTTAATATTGAAATTACATAATAACACGTGCACTCACATTTTACGGACACTTTCGACTCCTATACACTTCATACCCCACGCATGCTCCCCCATCTACCTTCTTTTGTTTCCCCCTTCCACTTTTCACTCACTTGCTATCTCTCTCTCTCTTTCTATCTTGCTTTCATACCAAACCACACTCATATTCACATATCCATCAATAAAAATAACCTCACACAAAAACACAATTATATATTTTACAAATGATGCCTAATTAAACGCTAAGTGTCGTTATGTTCAATACACATTGTACATTTGCATATCGGTAACTACACATAAAGATTCAGCAGTTATATTATGAAACACAGTAAACGCGATCCAGCTAGCGTGTGCGCAAGTGTTAGAGGGTAAAGAGGGTGAGGATTTGTCGTTGCTTGGTGAGCGAGAGGGGGAAGAAGCAGAAGCAGAAAGGGATTTCGGGGTGGCTCAGGCGTTATAACGAATTCTTTTCGAATTCCATTATCGTTGCACGCTCCAATTATTCCCATCGTTCCCGTGGAATGATCTATCTTCTCCCCTATTGTACGCGCCCTTCCTTCGATTGGAAGGCGCAGACTGTGCTCGTGTTTCGAATCAATTAACTTCGTGACGTCAGCCAACGCCACCATCTCCCGGCCTGTTTGCGTGATCGTTCGTCGTGGAAGAAGCTTATTGACTTATTAAGGCTCGCTGCTTGCCGGAATTCGATTGGCTGGAAGACTCTCTAGCTGCTTGACAATCACAAGGAACGAGAACGGTCTCTCGTGACCCGTGACGAGAAGATTATTGCATTATTATATTTCCATTGTTTCGAGTTATAAATGAAAAATTTCGTCCCTGTAGCCTTGTGATCGTTGAACAGGGGAAACTTATTAATATCGAGAAATGTCAAGAGTTTAATAGCGTTATTTCTTGCTGTTCGATGTTACAACGATCTTACAGCTGTAATAAAGAGAGGGATCAGAGAAATAGTGTGGTAATGCATAGATTTAACCCATTCACTGGCAGGCAAATTTAGTGCCTTGCCCTGGGTGCCAAGTTTTTATTTTAAAAAAAAAAACACGAAATTTAGCAAAATCTAATAATGTTAAGTTACAGATATAGTGTTGAAATGGCATTTACTGTAATTTGAAAATGAAAAAAAAAAACATTATGAGATATCCCGCAGCTAGAGTAGCTGAATAAAATTCCTGTGCTGAGTGCCATTTGTAATCAATATAAATTGTAATGCACACTACGAGATATCTCGTAGTCGGCAGTGAATGGGTTAAGGGCTAGTATTCTAAGATGGTACTTTTGGTGTGTGTCTGGGCGTGAATGTGTGTGCGCACATGTGTGTGAAGGAATCAATAGAGTGAGGCCGAGTGTTTTGTCTTTTGGGGTCCAACTCGATCGAGATCGAGAGATGAATGGGTCAGAAGCTAAGTAAGGAGCTCTGTGGCTTTCGAAGCATAGACGTAGTTTGTTGTTTCGTGTTCGTTCGTGTCGTTTTAATTTTATCAAATACACGTATATTTATAACTTCATTCACTTTTCTTTCTTTGCTTTTTTTAATTTATATCCTTTCCTACAATAGTGTTTATATAGGAAATTTCTACTTTAACAACTTTAGTATTGATTTTTGTTTATTCGTTAAATCGTATTTTAATTCCAACAACTTCTTTAAAACGATATGCAGTAGTTGGATAACCTAATCAAAATTAAACGCACCCCCGTTCAAGTAATTCCCTTTTCCACTAACATCTGCATATCTGGATCCATAGGGCCAAAAAATTTTCTAAATTCTGCTTGAACGTTAAATTTCTCATCTTTATGTTTTATTTTCATAACAATGCATGGTCCCGATTGTAGCTCGCCAATCATTGCTGCATTGTTTACCACTAATATCGTAAAAGCGAAAAACAGGAATACATAACTACCATAACAGAAGACAAACACTTTCCGGTTTACTCGGTACCTGGACTCATAAAAATTCCCCGTAACCGCTGTTCCAAATAAGCTCCTACACCTGTAAAATTACACAAGCAACCTTCCCTCCGCCCCTCGTAACTTTCACCGACCGCGAAAACCAGCTACTTCTCGCACAGCCGACGATATCAACCGTGTTTATACCGTTTACACTGAAAATCGTTGGAAAACTTGGCTGGAGATATTGTCTGGCTTGAAATGCGCGCATTTTCCGCTTATCGGGGTGGAACAGTTTCGTACGAAAGGAAATATTATCGCCGTGTTGCATTATCGATAATTATTGTCGGCTCACTTACGGAATGGCCTTGAGGGGAGTGATTTTAAATGATCCACGAATGAACCTCTGCATTTTCCGACGTGGATAATGCAATTTGTGAGTAAAAGCGTAATAATAATAAATACAATTTATTTAATTCTTAGGCTACTGTGAAGGCCTATAAGCGCTTATAAATTTTGCGTTTGTGACACTATAGCCGCCTATTCCTACGCGATCGCCTGAGACTAAGGGTGCCTAAAGGCACTGGTCGAAATTTGACTTTCTAACATGGAATGCTTCTATAGGTGTCCTGATATTTACAGTAACAGTTCGGTCCAGAATACAAAGAAATAAATAATATTGTTTCAATGTAGTGAAATTCAGTTTTTTCATTACTGAAATAAGTGTTCACAAAAATGCATCCCTGCCCAAAATTTCGCCCAAAGTTCTCGAACCATCGAAAAAATTGGCAAACGTATATTTTCGTCCATGGTCCCTACGAGTAACTTTCGTCAACACTAAGAAGTTAACGCCGAAGTGTGTGGCCCAGGGAAAAAGTCATATGGTGAAGAAAACAAAAATTGACAAACGCATATATGCGTGCATAGCCCCTGCGAGTAATTTCTGTCAGACGCATATATGCGCGCATAGCACTCAAAAGGTTAACCCTCATGGGTCATTTAGCTACATAAGGATTCTACATATACAAGTGTTTACCTGGTTATACCATATTTAATGTAATATAATGTACAGTTGATGATTATACTTCTAATTATAAGATATACCATCTTGCAGTTACCCTAACCAGAGCAATAATATATATTATATCGCATCCATTTCATAATTGTTATACATGTTGACGTATTAGGTGTGAGAGCCAAGATCTCGAGATCATTGGTACTTGAAAGTTTAGTTTTTCCACATTTTTTCTAAGATCATCCGCGTTGAACATTAAACTCTAGACGTTGCCAGAGGATGTGCTCGAGATCCTGGTGCTTCCCAGCAGCGAATTCCAGATGCAAATGAATGAACGAACGCGAATCGCGCTGAAAGATCGAAACGGCGCGACGCGTTGTACACACGCCATTCAGCCACCGTATTTGTGAACTGGCTCTCGTCCGGAAACCGTTGTTATACCGCTTCTAATTCGACTGGTAGTTAAATTATTACCGGACAACCGGCGTTTCGCGGCCAGTAACCGTGCTCGTTTTTGTTACACCGTCCTGTCGTGACCGTGACACGCGGTCACCGTTGCTATCTTTGTTATCGGAACTGCCGCGATGATGAATATAGCCGTCGAGACTGTATGTTATTAGGAGGGATTATTATAGTAGATTATTATAGTAGGTCTCCTGGAGGAGGGATAGAATTTGGAGGTAGAAAAGTGCTTTGGATGATAGGTATTTTTGATGGAAAGTAAAATGTGAGCAAGTGAAAATATTATTTGTATAAGCGTAAAATGAAGTTTTTTAAGCGCACTATTTATTTTTGTTTAATTTGAAGGAGAGTGAGGTGTGAAATGAACACCTGTTTGTAGTTTGTATGCAGTTTTGTGGTACGGTAGCTTGTTATAAATTAAACGTTTTATATGATGGCGGTTTCCAGGTTTAAATTCCTTTTTTGTCACATTTAATTGGCCTCTGTTGTATAATTAAACAACGAATAAATCGCCTTATCGATTGAAAGCCAATTGTAAACAGTTTTGCGAAAGACTCGTAATTATTTCATTCGACGAACCTTAAACTAAAGAGACACGGCTTACGAATTCGAAACTCGTTTCGCACACAAACAGATTCGCAAACTGTATTTCGAAATCTGTCGTGTCCACTGGAAAAGCTTATAAAACACCGCAAACGAGAAACTCAGCCATCGCTCGATACAACAGATATTCATTAAAATCCCAAAGAAGCGGTCGAACGTGATGAATTTATGATTTCAATCCACCAGACGAATAACCGGTCACGTGCCATTTATTTCTAATATTTTTCTTCCATCTATCGAGGGAGACCGGCAGTATGTGCGGGTTAATAACGTGCACGACCGTATCGAAACGTCAGGAGATAATAATTGCCATCAGGAACGGCCAGCATCGGAAGGGGGAAACGTTGTACGTTTTTCGAAATAGATCGCCCAATTACTCGCCAATTCTTGTTTCTCTCTTTTTTCCCGGATGTTTTCCTTTCATTTCCATTTCCAAAGCCTATCTTTCTCTCTCTCTCTTTCTCTCTGTCTCTCGCTCTTCTTTCTCTATCTCTCACTCTTTCTCTCTATCTCTCGCTCTTTCTTTCTCTCTTTGTCTCTTGCTCTCACTATCCCCTCCCCTCTCTCTCGCTGTTTCTCTCTTTCTCTCTCTCTCGTTCTGTCCAACAGAGACGATTCGCTCTTTTAACACGCCGTTGGAACGTCCACGTGCTGGTAATTGGAAATTTCGCGCATCTGACCCGGTTCACGTGTTCGCCACCGCGGGTTTAATCCGCGTGACGTGTGTACAAATCGCACGGAAGAAAAAACCGGAAACGCCGGTTGACCGAACCAACGAGCACCGCTGCTCGAAACAGTTTTACAGGAGCAATTTGTCCGGGACTTGTACCGGGGGGGTAAACTATATTTAAAAGTCATTAGCGTGCACGACGGCTCTCTATACGCAGCAGGGACACACCATTCTCTGGCGTTCCATTAAAAATGCTGCCGAGTCCGTACCGTGTACCTACACGCGTTTCGAAATGCGAAATTAGCTTATACGTCGAAATCCGCCGTGGATCGAGCAGCATTTTTTGAAACGACAAACACTGCAATTTAGCTGTCGGTCGTGCGAACATAATTCGAGCGCGGAACGACCGTTTTGTAATCGCTTCTGAAAAATTCCTTTAACGCGATTCCATTTTTAATTTTTATCAACGAGCCGTTATCGTCTCGGTGACATTATTACAATAGTTTGGTAAATTATGTATGGGTCTTTAGAAAATTTACTGTTTCCCTATATATCTATTGCAAGTGTTTCTTATCAACGGCATTGAAGCGTATGGAAATTCGTGTCACATATTTATTAGAATTCCGTTATAGCGTTGGAAATGGACGGCTTTTCAGGTATCCTTGATGAATCAGCATACCTGTTATAATTGCCATTTTTTGAAGTTTATAAAAAACTTAACTGCTAGGTATCATAACATCAATTAATTAGTAGCTCTTGTCGTGGGCATTTAAATAATTAAGTAACCGTACTCTGTATATTCTTAGAATATTATACAATTACTGCAGTTAGAAAGACTGAAGTCATTCGTACGATATGTCATTGCAGTATCTAACAATAAATGTAGTGAAAATTTTATTGTAAAAAAACACCGGAGAGGTATTTAAAAATGTAACAAATTCAGTATAGATTTAATTTATTCATTTAGCATAATATATCTAATGAATAAACTAAAATGTATTCAGTAAGGGATGGTATTCCTATGATTTAGGAACAAATTATTATTG
Source organism: Tetrapedia diversipes (assembly GCA_033822845.1). Lineage (NCBI taxonomy): Eukaryota > Metazoa > Arthropoda > Insecta > Hymenoptera > Apidae > Tetrapedia > Tetrapedia diversipes. Next base: position 378,001 of record JAOPTO010002212.1, on the reverse strand, counting down.
CAAACAAATCTCTAATCTTGCAGTAATCAAGTAGTAGGATATTTCTTGGCGGTTTTGAATTTATATTAACCTTTTACTTTATATCATATGCATGATTAGTATTCAAGCTGTTCTTCGAAATCTTTACTCAGTTTTCATCACTACGCACGGATGAACATTCTCACCCAACTAATCTAGCATACAAATGCATTTCACAGTCGGTAGCTACTTGAATTTAATAAACTCGATAAGAGAAAAAAATTATTTGACAAGCGGATAATTTAATTGAATACAGAAACAACCTGACAAGTAAAATATCCATGTTTAAAGTCCAATTAGCAAGAGGACGGTTCTTCACAAAGTTACAACTCAGCTCGTATCATATCAGCCTACAGATCTTCGCCAATTTCAAGCTGCTTACATATTCCAACCTACAAAATTCAGCTTGCTTAACAATTCACCGAGCACTCCGGCTCCAAGAACCTCGCCTGTCGAGCCTCGTTACCCCACCACCCGCCAACTGTAAAAAGGCGATCCGAAAAAAATACCAAGAACCAAAGCAAGAAATAAGACAGCATACGGTAGTAGGAAGTGAGGGAAGTCGGGTAACAAGCGAGAGGAAACCGGAGAGAATCAGGACCGGTGCTGGTGGAGTTCAGGTTTCGGGCGCGAACGACGATCATTAATAATATCCCTGGTCTCGCGCCTCCATTTTGCCCTGCTGACAATGGACAACTGTGTAACAATAATGTTCCGGGTTCCCCGTGTACGACCACCACAGAGGGACGTCCGCGCGGTGAAGCGAGAGGACGCGTACACCGAGTTCACGGAAAACGGGGTGCACAGACCCAGAAACAGAGACGAAACGAGCCAGCCGAAGACTGCGGGAAAGGGAGAGCGCGCAAGGGGGGGGGGGGATTACGAATCGGTAGGGGCGGGACGGAAAGTGAGAGAGGGTTGGAGAAAGGGGGGGTTGGCTGGCATGGCCATCTAGCCGCGCCGCAGTCAAGTAATGAAATTTGACTGGAAATTAACCACCATGGTGTACACGCACACGTCTCAGCCGGTCTCGGAAGTGGCGCGTACACGTATCCGGTCGCGCGTGTCTGTGCGCGCGATGACTACCCCCCACCCTTACGGCCGCGAGCCGAAGCGCATGCGCGGTCTGACAAACAACGCCGGACCGCGGCATGGTCCGCACGTACAAGATATTACCAGAGAGTCGCGGCCCATCATCGGGGGAAAATAATGGCCAACCGTTTCGTGATAACGATGAGTTAGCGTTACACCTCGCTTGTGTATACGTATATCACGTGTCTCCCTCCCCTGTCCGTCCCTCGCTCTCCTGCCGGTCATTGTCTCTCGCCTACCCCCCATTCTTTCTCTCTTTCTCTCCGGCACTCGGCGTTTGCGCGTTCTCTTTCGGGCTCGTTGCATTTCTGCACGCTCTGGGGGCTGTTTTGTTTCCCCGTTCGCCGGAGATGATCATATACACCTCCCCTCCGATGGCTTTATGACGCGTCATGATGCGGTGGAATTAATTTATATCGACACTCTGGGGTCGGGGTAACCCGAAGGGGTTTTTGAAACCCCTCTCTTGCTTTCAAATGGGTGGAACACAGGGTTTGAGGTTAGGGGAGGTGATGGCAGTTGGGGTATGAAAGTAGTATGTGTGTGTAATTGCTTAGAAATTCAGCAATGGGGAGTGAACTGGAGTGATGATTAGTTTCTTAATAAAATTGTAAATGAATTGATAAATAAATATAACTTGAAGCTTTTTTAAGACCCTGGTGTAAGCATAGGTTGAGATTATAATCAATAATAATGAATAGGTATACTTTACAATATTAGCAAAGTTACTTATTATAATCCTACTTTAAATAAGCATAGTCTATTCCTTGACTACGTTTAATAATAATAATTATGAAGGTATCTCTATCTGTACAAACTGTTCAAAGAACAAACTTCTGAAAGTTTCTATCAAACAACGAACGAAGTCATGAAATACTCGTGACTGTAATATTCACAAGAAAAAGCGATTCGACTAATCAAATAGTAACCGACTAATCGTTGTGAACGCCCACTAAAAATGATGTGCACACGCAGAAGCTACGTAATTATCGTTATTTACCGCGGATTGCGTGGCCTGGCACGCCACCACTAATCCGGCAGCAACAGTTGTTGAAACGACAGTAATAGTGGCGCGCGATCGATAGGCGGTTTATCGTGCAGTTTGAGCGGCGCCATGCATTATTGAAATACGAGCCGACCGAAAGATTTCACGCGTAGGCCGTGAACGGCGTTAAAATAAAACACACCCCTCCCCCCCGCTCCCCCACCAACAGTGTGTCGTTTCTTCGCTATTCAACAGCCGTCAGTTTATCAAAACGAGAACGAGAACCAGAACAAGAACGATCGTTTCATTTCTGAAAAGAATTGAATTCCAAGTGAAAAGTATCGTGATCGTGATCGTAAACCGGTAGTGTAATAAGGCCAGGAATAATTCATCTGGCACGGGGAACGTGAACCGTCGAAACGGTAGTCGAAAGTGTACAAGCCCGCCGCCGTTATGTCTTCGACCGGGGCTAGGGGGAACCGAACGAGGTTCCTGAACGATAAGCCCGGTTTATCGGCCGATGCTCGATATCGAGCGGATCGATCGATCGATCGGCGGAGGCTGCTGACCGGCGCGACGAGGTTCCGCCACGGTTGACGGATTTTTGCCCGGAGCCGCCCCGGCTTATTACCGCGAATCGAATCCAGATATCACGGCAATCTCTCTCGGCTCTCCCCGCCGATCGAGCAGTTCGTTTCAACGATAATTCGCCGCGTCTCCGATCGGATTAGCCCCGAGACGTCCCGGGGAGAACGAGCCAAGTGAGTTGTAAAGTTCCGGGGCCGGCTGCTAGGCCGTTAAATCCGTCGTGAACGACTTTCTTCGCGCGTACACCTCGCCGATTCATGCGTTTCTTGGAGTAGGTGCATGTACCCGCTAGACCGTTGCGCGTTTACGAGCAAGGCAAACGATTCCCGACCGGTCGATATAGGTGGCGACGATAATTTTGATACGCGCGCGACCGATCCTGTGGGGCGGGGAGTGAGGGGTGTGGTGGGTAGAGGGGGATGGTATGGTAAATGGCAAAGGTAAATAAAACGGTTGAACGCGGAGCGGAACGATAACTCAGCCAGGCAGGACGGTGTAATAATGAAATGTAAGCGCGAGAGCCGGTTTTTCAGCGGAAACCAGGCAGGAGGGGAAACGGGGGGGTGAGTCGCGGCGCGGCGGTGCTTTGAAATTAATAATAATGTTATCGGGAGGTAACAAAAAGCTTTTGAATCCCGATATAATGACGCGCGTATTAACGCGCACCGTTTTCGACCTTTTATCGCAACAAAAACGCTGAACCGACGATCGGCCCCCGCGCTTTTAATCGGGATTATTGCTCTATTTCCGCGAACCCGAACGTCCTTCGCGAGAGGGTTGGGCGGGGGGGGGGTGAGCCTCGAATGAATAATCGAATTGGGTTAATCCATATTTACCGGGATCAAAAACTCGGGGATTATCGGAAAGTAATTTCCATCGGCCGGGAACGTGACAGGGAGTCCGACCACTTTTCTCGATCGGCCGCTCGTGCTCGTTTTGCCCACGCCCGATCGCGTACAGGCTAGCCGCGCGCGGCACCTTCGGATATATTACTGCTTCCTGGCGGAATGTAAACTGTAATTGCTGGCTGCTTAAGTACCTGGTGAGAACTGCTGTCTGTTTTCGTTTTCTTCTTTTTTAAAAATTGTTTTGTACGCGTTGTTGAACGCTGCTGGCTGCAGAAGGAAAAGGTTTGGAGTTTTTGGATAGTGAATTGGATAATGTAATTTAGTATAACTTCCGTTAATTAGTTTTTGTGTACGCGTGTTTCGGCTACTATGTGAGCTTTTTAACGGCTGATTAAAGTAAGGCACAACGTACAATACAATTTGTATTCGTATGTGTTTGTGCGTGCTGTATCTCTGAGTGTGTTCGAGATATTAATGTTTTAGTCGTGGCTGTTTGGTAACGTTGTTGTCTCCTTTCCATGGATATATTTTATTGTTCCGTGTAAAGTTTATCGCGATCTAAAACGTTTCTCATATATCTTGTTAGCTCTATGTTAACGCTAAGTTTACGGGACCTAACCTTCGAAAGAAAACCGGAAATATCAAATAGAAAACCCGACTTCTCGCACAAAGATTCAAAACAACGTTTGCTTGCAACTGAATCTCAAGCAAACGACCTAATCTTTGAAAGAAAACCTGACTTCTTGCACAAAGATACAAAACAACGTTTGCCTGTAACTGAATCTCAAGCAAACCATCTAAACTTTGAACGAAAACCGGAAATATCAAATAGAAAACCCGACTTCTCGCACAAAGATTCAAAACAACGTTTGCTTGCAACTGAATCTCAAGCAAACGACCTAATCTTTGAAAGAAAACCTGACTTCTTGCACAAAGATACAAAACAACGTTTGCCTGTAACTGAATCTCAAGCAAACCATCTAAACTTTGAACGAAAACCGGAAATATCAAAAAGAAAACCCGACTTCTTGCACAAAGATTCAAAACAACGTTTGCCTGTAACTGAATCTCAAGCAAACGACCTAGCCTCCAAACGAAAATCGGAAATGACCGGAAACCGAGGATATCCGTCGGATAATTTCCGGGGAACACGCGGGGATCCTCAGCCAGCCAGCACGGGAAACGTAACGGGAGATCGTCCGAGCAAAGAAAGTGGAGCGAGCACACTTTCTAACGAGCTAAGCGAACGAAGGAAACGGGCACGAGAGAGAAAGAAAGGAACCGGGGGGGGAGAAAAAGGGGAAAAAGAATTCTTTGCAGACGCGTTTCGCTCCTGCTGCAGCAACCCACGACGCGGCTCAGAAACGATTCGAGATTTTTATTGGCTTGGCCGAAGTTCGCCGGCGAGTTTCAGCGAAGTTTTACGCCGTTCTCCGCTCGGCTGGCCCGGCGATCGCTCCAACGACTTCGCGGAAAACGAATGGACGAACGGCCAAGAGTTTCCGGCGCGCGAAACGAGGCGTAAATGTAAACGAGCGATCGACTCGTTTCAGCCGGTTACCAGCGAATAATTCGTCCGCCCGGTCAAACGGGAGGATCCACCGTTGCTCGCGAGTGTTTTCTTGCGCGAAACACAAACGGATCGGTTACGTGTGGGTATAAGTATGTGGGTGTGGGTATTGCAGCTCAACCTTTAACCCTTTATGCTCGAGAGGTGACTATTAGTCACCAAATGATAGATTCGCAAATTTTCTGAGTTTAGTTAGTTTGTCTGTTATTTAGACTCAGAGGTTAAATAGTCATTTATGTAAATTTTAGTATATCACTTAACTAAGCTAAATGAAGTTTAATATAGGCGAATGTTAGTAAATATTCTGAATTTCAAAATTTTTGAAGTTAGTATCATTAGACTACTAACAATCACCTCTCGAATGCAAAGGATCAAATACACCTATGGGGCTCATGCTCCTTTCTTAACCCTTTGAGCGCTGAGTTGGGCGACCGTTCACTTGTGTGCTGTGGGCCGCTCACTTTTTACGACAAAGCACACTATTTTATAAAATTATACAGCATTCATATCCCAGATTTAATGGTTGTGTGAGAACCCATATATACTTTCATAGCGTTCAAGGGGTTAATCTATAAAAAAAATTTGGACAATGGATTGCTTTTATAACATAGGCACCTACTAAGGAAGGATTTTTCTACCTCTAAGGAGGTTAAATAGGGGTTGAAAGGTTGTTTAAAAGTCCACCAATTTGGAAGCAAGCACTATAAAAATTAGCAGGTATTTACCACTTTCTGGTTGAAATTAAAGTTAAGGGCTTGCAAAATTGGACATCTCTTGAAAATAGTTAAAATTGAAATCAAAGTACTTCCGCACAAGCAAAGCTGTGGGCAACAGCTAGTCTTAATCTACTGTTACTATGTTAACGATTTATTTTCTTTACTCTGCATGTGCGTGTACATGCAAGAACAGTGTCAAAAGACGTTTAAAATATAAATAATGACTGAGTCATGGTTAAACAGTAGATCTGTAATTGGAAATATATTACGCCTTTCAAAATTTACATATATGTATTTAGACGTCAGCTTTTGGTACACCTATCGTCTTTTCGTTGCGTGTTTCACGAGATTTATGCGCGTGTGAGCAATATCTACACTCCGACAAGTTTAGCCCGTGGATTATATAGTTTGTTCAGGTTACGAATCGTTCTACGATGTTGTTCCACGCAAATGCCATGTGACTAGCGTCACGCGCGACCAGAATTTCCACGATTCTGTTCGGTGGTTTGATGTTTCATGTTTTCATGAAACACGTATGCAAGCAGATGCGTGTTTCGCTTTTGTTTGTTACTTTCAGTGGGGTAATAAAAAAAAAAAAAGATGAAATTTCTACAAAAATGAAAATTTAAACGCTGTCGCAAAATTGACACTACAATTCTTGATCTACTAAATGTGTAGCTTATGTATGCCTGAAATTATATTATTTTAGGTTCTATTTGAAAAAAAATTGGTTCATCAAAAAATCATCAAATATTTCTGATTGTAACGTTTTTGTTAATTTACTAGTAGAAACTTGTTTATTCGAGTGAAAATGATTATCAATTTGAAAAATTAAAATTTTTATTTCATTTCATAGTTGCAATAAAATCTGTCAAAATTGTTTTAACTGAGCAAACTTTATAAGTTAATTCAGGCAGATAGCGAATCTAATGCTGAATAGTAAGGGTTAACAATATTTTTATCGTGAAACGTTAAGTTTTACAGTAAAAATATTACTGCATTATAAAGTTTCGAAATACCACCAGTACCGTTGCTATAATATAAAAACAACATAACACGGGAAAAAGGTCCACTTCCCCAACAACTCCAGCCAGTGCGTTAAGATAAAAATTGTACATTGGCCAAGTAACTAAACTCACTGCAACCGTCTTGTCGCGCTGCTTCGTTCCACAAACGCTACAATTCTGTAGCCAAGCACCCGTGATGCTTTTTTCAACCACAAATCGTACAATCGCGACCCAAGAGAGAACACCACTTTCCATCTCTTCATTGTACAAACGAACAAGCAGGCAAGGCATTCAGTGTAGCGCCAAGATGGCCGCATTTTTTTGACTTTTCATCGTCTATCCGCACCGCAAATCGACGTCTCCTCTCCCTCCTTTTTTACAATCCCGCGTCGCCCGTGCACACACAGGTGTACACCCCGTACCCAATACTTTTTCCCTCCCAGTTCGACGTTGGCTGACGAAAGAGGAGAGGAAAAGCAGGACGCGAGAAAGGAGCAGGAGGCGGGGGTGGAGGTCGCGCGGTGGATGGTTAAAGGGTACGACCAGGGGAGACCGACAAAGACGGAGAAAGAAGCGGAAAAAGACAACGGAGAAGGGGCGAAAAAGACGAAAACAAAGCGTGTGAACGGGATGGAAAGAGAGAGAAAGGCAGAGGAAGCTATGGCTGCGGCGACGGGGACGAGGGTCGAGGGTAGGGGCAAGTGAGAGTTTGGAGGGGTAGGTGGAGGCAGGAAGGGTGGAGGAAGTACAGGCTGTTTTATTATGCAAAAGCTTTCTCGGCAGTTGGGTCGTTCTGGCTCCGCGCCGTTGCACCAGCATCGAGTCGGAGGCGGCGGCGGCGGTGGTGGTGGTGGCGGCGGGATACAGCTATGTGGAGGAGGGTTGGAAAAAGCCTCCGCCCCCGAATCGCGTAAATACCGGCAGCCATTTTGCGATAAACTTTTTTCGGCTGGTCCGCAACCGTGCCGCGCCGCGCTGCGCGCCACACCACCACTACCGCCACCGCGGACCAGCGGCACGATGAAAAAGTTTGGACACGCTCTCGAAAAAGGGGAGTCAAGGGGCGACCGGGCACCGCCGCGATATTCTCTACGCCTGCTGAACCCGCGGACGAGAGTTTTCGTTGAGCACGCCGGAACAGACAGAGGGGGGAAGGGGTGGGCGTGGAAATGGAGAGAAAAAGAGAGGATAAGGAGAGGGTGAACAATTAATCTTTCGCGGAGGGCTTTCCAGTGGCGCTCAATCGCGCGTGCTGCTTTTCCCCTTTGCTGGCAGAGTATCGTGTTTTTAATAAGCCACCCCCTGCCCACCCCTCGGTAATTATCGATGCGTTCGTCCGGCGGATTAAGCTCGCAGGCTCTCTTCCGCCTGTTTCCTTTCCCCCCCTCTATCCCACCCTTCTTCTTTCTCGTTGTTCTTCTTTTCCCAGCGGCGCGCTTACGCGCTATATACTCGTCCTCTTCCGCGCGACCGTTTGTTCTCTGTGCTCCTTGGACGGAAATGAATATTAACGAGCCACTTTCGCAACAATCGCGTAATGGTAAGATCTGATCTTCATGGCCGGGGGCGCGTTTGTTAAGCTAATTCAATTTAAGGGAAATATTTCGTTGCGCGACCGTACGGACAAATCGCGCGCGGGGGATGAATTATGGCGCGCCAGACAATCACAGGGAATCACGGTTTCCCGTGCGATTCTACGGATAGAACTGAGAACACATTCCGAGCGAAAGAATTACCATTCAAATTATGGTGTAGAAATATTGTCAACCGGTGTGAGATCGATCTTAAAAGTGCATTAACCCTTTGCTCTCGAGAGGCGACTATAAGTCGCCAAATGATAGTTTCGCAAATTTTTAGATTTTAGTTAGTTTGTTTATTGGTAAAACCCAGAGATTAAACAGTCATATATGTAAATTTTAGTATACGACTTAACTAAACTAAATGAAGCTTAATATAAGGAATTGTAGTAAATATTTTGCACTTGAAAATCTTTGAAGTTAATATTGTTGGACGACTAACAGTAATTTCTCGAGTGCAAAGGGTTAATACGAGATTGAAAACCGTTCCCAACGCTCTTGCCCCCCCCCCCCTCCCACGCACACATATCTTCTTCCCACCAGAGATCGTAAAAGAGCGTGCAGAGGAAAAAAAGGCACAAGAACCAGGTAGCACTTTAGAGGCGCACAATATTCCTTTATCGTCATCGTTGTGTACGCATGAAAAGAAGCGTGCGTCCCGTTTCTGTTTTATCGTTTTCCTGGCTTTCCTTCGCGTTGTTCACCCACCGTCTCTGCCAACGACAAGAGTCACGGCGGGCGTCTGTTGTGTTACAACGGCCGTTGGATAACAACACCTTCCATTGACGTTGGCCCCCCGGTCCCATGAATCGCAGCAAGCCTCGGCAAACCATAGTCCTTGGGGCTTCTAATATTTACACGTTCGCGGCGCAGCGCGAGAGTCATCGGTGTCGCGATATTCCCAGCAGCAGGCGGCGTTAACGATAAAACCGACGGCGTAAAGAACTGAATTGAATTTTGTGTGCAAACAGGATCAACCTTAGCGCGTAAATAATGACACGGTCGCGCTATGACGACGCGGCTTTTCCCGAGATACTGCCTCTTTTCATGGAACCGGTAATTCGACGTTATCTACGGATGTCCCTTTATGAGCGACGTCGCGCGTTGTGGTTACTGCCATTCATGTAACTCGATCTTTCGAGGAGCTGCTACGTATATGCGTACCCCATGTACGAGGTTAAAGAAAAAAAAAACGAGAAAAAAACGAGGAACAAGGCAGAGCAGAAAAACAAGAAGCGGTAGGAAAGAAGGGGGTCGAGGGGGTGGGGCAGAAGCTTTGACGACGGTGAATAAAACAGCGCGTAAAAACTTACAAACACGATGGTTGTTTTTTGATGGGGAAAAAAAGGAGGGCGCCCGAGGAAGAAAAGTAAAAAAACGCGTGAAAAACGAGACACGCAAGTGCCGCGAATCGAGAGAAAGAAACTCCTAAAAAAATTTACAGCGGTCGCGGCCGGTTAGCCCCTGGGCTTAAGAGTCTATTGTCCTCGGTTCATTACTCGTTTTCAAGAGCGTGCTGGCGCGGCGGGCCAGCGGCAGGAGGGGCGAAGGAGGTTACGAACGTCGCTGACCAGATGCATGACAACGAAACTGAGGTATCCGATTTCGCTAACGTTGTATCTTTACCGCCGAGTTTTTTCGCGAACAAAAACTAGCGGCGGCAGAAGTAAGGAAACACAGGGTGAGAGAGAGAGAAAGAACGAAACCTTACATAAAAACATTGTCCATCGTTTTTACGCGGAGGCGTCGGGTGTTAGATTTCCAGTGCCGATAATAGTCACTTTTCGGGTAACCGAGCGAATCCATTGAATCACTGATCGCCACGTAAGTGGAACGGTTATTTCGCATTTTGAATGGGCCGTGATTAGAACGGCTAGCGAACGGGATAACCGACGATACCGGAACCGATTCGATAGAGCCAGCCCGTCGACGGCGTTGTGCAACGTTGAAAAGCCCAGCATCGACCGGTCTCACCAGTCTAAATTCAAATTCTTTCTACCGCCACCGATTTCACGGTTGGAATTACCGCGGACGATACGCTTAACAAACACACCGCGGACCGGTAAGCACCGTAGAGAAGAAGGCAACACGGTGTTGGGCGAAGATGAGAAAAGGGAATGGGTGGCGTCCAGTGAGCCCCTAATTTCCATCGTACCCGATTCATTACCAAGTACGCGGGGGAGGGGGGTGACGAGGTGGAGAAAGAGAAGCACGGCGGTAGATGAGGAGGAGGAGAAAGAGGTGGTGCTGGTGTAGGAGGTGGGAGGGGTAGGGAGCGAAAAGAGGGCGAGGGGGGTAGGACGGTGGCGGCGCATTATTACGAGGCCGAATTACCTAATTTCGCTGGTCGTTACGTTGTTTCGACGAGCCAGAGCCCCCCCCGGGTCTGGAGAGGGGCGTAGAGCCCTCACAGTGGCGGGTCCTTCTGGCACCGAGGTTCGCGTTAAACCACCCCATTTGAGCGTTTTCCACCCCGACGACCTTACCATCGGGGTGGCCCGAGTGTAAGTTCCCCTTGCATCTCCTGCTTACAGTCCGCGTGGACTCGCCGACCAATCCCAACGCCGCTGATCCCTACTTATCCAATAGCCGCTGCTTGTTCTTAAGCAAAGAACCCCTCTTTCCGTGTGCCGCGAGGCAGCTTTTAAAAACAACCAATGGGACGACGACCTCGACCAATCAGCACCTCGCGCATAGTCCCGTGCACTCGGCCTGGCTTGCGCGACACGGCTGACGTCCGCCGATTCAGTCCGCGTGGAGCAGCCGGAGCGCTGTGAAAAGGTGGTGGTAGGCCGCTCTGCGGCGGTCGAGTAGGGGGCAAAACTATTGGCCACCCACGCCAGCCTTGCTCGGTCGCTCCCTCTCGCGCTCTCTTATCCTGTCTCTGGTACCTCGAGGGAGAGAAAAACAGGGTTTAGGGGGGAAAGAGATAAATCCAAAGAATGAAAGAGGGAGGGAGAGAGTGTAGAGCGCAGAGGCCCCACTCGTCAGGCTCTCTTCGCTGAGCTTTTTTCGCTCGACAGGGGCGGATGGACAAACGGAGAGTCCTTCCAGACTTCTGTCCTCCCTAGGGGTGCGCTATTACGGCATAACAAAGTCCGGTCGTGTCGCGTATATCGGATCGTACGTCAATATACCGCCGAACCAGCAGGCTTTCGCGTTCCCCTCTCTCCACGCCACCCTTCCGCCTCCGTCCTATCCTGCGCACAATCGGCCTCTTCTACGCTGAAATCGAGTGCGTCTGTGATACGTTAGAAGTCGTGCTCTAGCATAACGGGGGAGGCAAGGTGCCTCGCTATTGTTTCCCAGCCACTTTTTAACAAGGGGAGTTGCCTCGCTTTATGTATATACGTGTGCACGATGCACACGTATAGAGCACGAACCGATTAGAGGAACGCTGTCAAAACTTATCGAGGACAGCGGATGAGTGGAAACGGGGAGGTGGGGATAGACCGTGTCGGAGGAGTAGGAGCGACCCTCGGTGAATTTGGGTCGTGTCACGAGGGTGACGCGGGCAACGTAGTAAGACACGCTTGCTCGCACACAACTATCGACCCTGATTTCGCGAATTTCAGATTTCTCCTCGGTGATGTTCGAGGCGATTACATCTCCTCTAATCGTTTCTGCGGTGACCCGTGTCGACGACGACGGAACGATCCGGCAATTACGGAAAACACCATGCGCGTACACCTAACTTCGTGCGCCGCGCAGACGGTTTATGAAGTCATTAATCACCGACGACGACGCGCATTAACCCGTAATTATTCCCGTTTTTTCTTTCTCTCTCTCTCTCTCTCTCTCTCTCTCTCTCTGTCTCTCCCTTGCTCTCTTCCTCCCCTCCACCGTATTTTTAGCGAGCTGCTCGTTATTCACGTGTTCTTAAAATTTATCGTCGTATACGTCGCCATGTGACCGCGTTAAAAGACAGTCACAAGGATACGACTCGACGATAACGAGAGAATATCGCGTCGATAATGATCGTCTTTGGAAAAATTGCTTCTCGCGCTCGCGCACGAGCTCCGTACAAGGACTGCCGCATTTCAATTTCGCGGCAAGAAATTATTTAACGAGTGCTCTCAAGGCATCGGCTATCATAAGTATCATTGCAATCGATCCCGACGAGAGATATCAAAAGTGCAAGCAGCAGGCGGGTGTTTTCGCGCTAACCGACCACGGATAATCATCGTTTTTTCTCACGCGATCGTGTAAGTGGAATTGAACGCGTACTGCCCCGCTGGTTGTGCCTGTATGCCGTGTGTTACGTGAACAAAAATAAAAAAGAAGAACCATTTCCGTTGTTACGAGACAACGGCGTTGCGTTGTAAGTCACGTTCGAGAGGATAGACAAGGCGGTTCGCATTGGTTGCGAAAAAACTGTTCCTTAAATATTTCATTATCTCTCGCTGGTCGTGCCTCGTAGTCGTTTAATATTGTTTAACGACTTTCCACCGACGCCAGGCGTCACCGAAAACGCGCTCCTCGTTAATTTACCGCTAAACGGGTTTCGCGATACACCGCCGTGGAAATTCGATTAGCAAACAAGGTCACCAGTTAGACGAGCACGCACTCCAACCATTAACTGTTCACCAACAGCACTAGCCCAGCCTGTGCAGCGTTCTCTTTTAAGGGAGCGTGCTCCCCGGCTCAGACAAGTTACATTTTAAGGTCATATTCTGTAGGGACAAAAATCGACGAGACTGCAGCATCGATGTATTTGTCGATAATATTATTTCTCTCAACATTATCCTCTATCTACGATCTCGTACGAAGGATTCTTGAGCGAAACGGGACCGAAAGCCGGGCCAAACTAATTATCTTCCGAGCAGACGACAGAGAGACTGCTTGTTGTCGCGCTGAAACTTGATTTAGCGAAACCACGGTAAGCGAGGAACAAAAAAGAAGGGATGAAACGAGAAAAAGGGTACGGTATGCCGGAGAGACACGTACATACGTCGTGTGGTCCGTGAATGGACAAGCGAAGGGTAGCGACGGAAGACGAGAGGAACGGAGCAGCGGACAGTCTGATTGCTCTTCCCTTTCACCGCGTGCACGCACGAACGCGCACGCATGTGTACGTTCACCCTTTGCTCTGTTGCTCCGGGTGCAACTAGAGTGCGCGGCGCACACGTCGCGGCCTGTTTCGACGATATTAAAGGGATCTCGTCGGGGCCGAACACAATTTCCTGCACGGAGGAACCGCGAACAACTTACTCCTCGCCGTCTTTCTCCGTCCCTTTCTGCTCGCGCAACGCTTTTCTCTTTCGTTTTTCATCTCCCTCTCCCTGCACGCCCCTACCCTCTCTCTTTCGCCGGTATCCTTTTCCTGCTCGCCGTGCATCATCGTGTAAACCAATGCAGCGAATACGTGTATATACACATGGGTTGTTCGCGAACGAGAAAGCACGAGGTTAGAGCAAGATGTAGAGAACCGGTGGCAGAGAGAGAAGAGAGAAGAGAAGAGTGAAAGGACAGAAAAAAATTAAGAGAGGAGAGAAGAGAAGAGTGAAAGGACGGAGAAAAATTGAGAGAAAAAGAATGAGAAGAGTGAAAGGAGAGAGAGAGTTAGAGAGAAGAGAAGAGAAGAGTGAAAGGACAGAGGAAAATTGAGAGAAAGAGAATGAGAAGAGTAGAGGATGAGAAAAGTGAAAGGAGAGAGAAAAATTGCGGGAGAGTGTTAGAGAGAATCAGAAGAGTGAAAAGAGAGAGAAAGATTGAGGGAGAGAGTGAGAGAGAATGAGAAGAGCGAAGGAAGGAAGTGAAAAACTTAAAAAGTGGCATAGTTAAAAAGAGAAAGAGAAAGAGAGAGAGAGACAGAAGGGGAGGAGCAAGATAGAAGACGAAGACGGCAACTCGAGGCCACTGAAACCAGCTGCATTCCCGGCCATTAGAACTCCGCACGGTAGTGAAAATTTACTGTCGTAACCCAGTCCTAATGCACTGCACCGCGCGCACTGCTCCACGCCGCACGGTTATGGACGTTCCCCGGTTGTGGAGCTGTTCCGTGTGACCTGATGCTTGTGCGCGAGTGCCACACGAACGCCTCGCCGCCACTGGCGCGCGTGCACATGCACACACGCGGGGAACGGCAGAGGAGAGAGCTGCCGTTGCTGCCGTTGCTGCTGCTGCTGCTGGTGCCGCGGCAAGCTGTGAGACGAGACGAGCAGCTTCGTTGTGTGCGCTGCCTGTACGTACCTGCTGCTCTCGGTGCTCGAGTAGTTCTACCAAGAGCGGTGGTGTCATGCAGCAATGTTATCTGCCACCCTGCCTGAGACGAGAGGGAGAGGCGACGGTTACCGTGGAACAGAGAGACGAAGACGGCGCGGTTAACCGAACGAACAAGGAGAGACGGCGAGTGTCTGTGCCTCGCGGTAATGGCTTATAGCCAGGGCCGTAGCGATTGGCCCGTTTCTTCGTGAGATACTATGTGCCGGGGAATATCTTCCACGAACTCGATCGTGAACTCGAGAAGCAACTCGCCAGTTTCCATCGACACGTTCAAATCGAACTGATTCATTTTTTTTTTTTTTTTTCATCGGGGAACGTTTGTCGAAGCGACTGCAAGAGTCGTCAGTTGGTTAGAACGCGTTGGTTTCGAACGAAAAGTAATCGCACAGCCTACGGCTTACAATGTTGCTCGAGTAACTTTGAAAGTGTATATCTCAGCAAAAAAACGACTTAATTATAAGTGTAAATCAAAGTTGACTTTACAAGGGAAGATTAGTAGTGTACGGTGACGTTTACAGAAAGATTGGAAAAATATTACTATCCGTGAGATATCAGCATGATTATAACAAAAATCCACACTTTTTATCTGTTTATCTCATAAACTTAACATGATAGACTACCTTTGCTGGCAGGTTCGAATTCTGCACGTGAAAATATATAAGAAATCTTTGCCATTTCAAACAATGAAACCTCTTTGATCTCGTTTTTTCCTGTGTGTGCTATCATTTCGTCGCACCCATTTTTCATATAAAACGGTTAAATTCACAATAAAAAATCTAGCCTACGGTTAATCTTCATTCGTATTATTGGGAAACAGACACAGTATATACATACGTATGCAAGACTTAAACACATTACGTTAGACGCGTATTCCGTCCGGGGAATTGAATGGTGTATGGGTAGCGAGAAACAGAACCGAGACGAAACGAGATGGTAAAACGGAGGAAGATTAAAATTTATGTCGATTCCCGAGCCGCGCAAAATCTTGACGTCCCCCTCTGTTGCCCCCTTTCCCCTTCCCCCGAAGAATACCTTGGATTCTTTTACAAATTTCTATTTTCTCCGGAATTTCCTCGAACGCATCGTTTAGTGGCCCTCTTCCCCAACGGCGTGTTCCCCTCCCCCTCCGCCCATCCCACGACAAATTACATCTTTCCACGGATTACCATCGGAGGTGCCGTTTAACGGTCACACTCGCCGGGAAGATTTACGAGCAGCCGAAGCGGAACGCGCGCGCCCGTCGTTCGGGGTTCGGTCGAGGAACGATCATGAAACTAAAATTAGTCGGTGTTGTCGGAGAAAAGCTTTTGCGTTTCCACACATTGCAACGAGGGGGGAAAACGCCCAGGGTCCTTGAGGACCGAGGAAGTGTGTCCCGTCTGGTTGTGCCGTTGCTTGTTGCCTTTCCGGCCCCTGCCCCACTCTACGGTCGCCGTTTCGCCGATGATCCGGTGGACGTTAACCGTGAGAGTGGTCCTGGAAACGTCTGCCTGGAAGAGTCGCTCGTAAATAACGAGAGCAAAGGGGGCCACAGCCACTTCCCTCCAGAGCTTCTTCTTTTCGGAGGACAGAAAGAGAGAGAGGAGTGGCTCTAAATCATTGCCACGCCGGGGGGTTGCTCGTCCCCTTCGATCAGTCGAGAAAAAATTAGCCGAACTTCCAGCCCATTCCGGTTTCCAGCGAACCTCTCCTCTCCTCTCCTTCCCTCCTCCCCGTCTCATCGTATCCAGCCTTCCATGCTATGCTATGCAATATCAATTTCACGCGTTAGCCCTGATTCCCCGTGCCGGCGGAGGCTGTGTAACAACACGAGGTCGAGAGCCTCGGACGCTGAAATTTTTTGCTGCCCGTTCCAGCCCGACCCTGAACGAAACGAACGCGATCCAAGGGATCACGAGACCCGGGCGAGAAAGTTGCACCACGTGATACACGTTGGGGATAAATCCCGCACGGTGTTTCCGTGCGAACTGCCGACGACACGACCGCATTTACAGACGTCGACCGATCGTTTGTCGCGGTTGCTAGATACACGACTTTTCGCGAACCGGGGCACGGGATCAAAGTGTTGCTGCCACGGTTGTAGTAGCCCAGAATAGGAAAGCAGTCGGGGGAACGGCACGGGATCGTGCTTGGTGTCCCCCGCCGTTCCGCGTATCATCGTTACATCACATTAGCGATGGATGTAATAAAGTGCAAACAGAGGTCACCCAGAAACCGTGCCGCGTTTTACGTAATACGTAACGTACACGGGACCGACGTTTATTCCATGCGATGCGTGACGGCCTATTAATTCGTTCTGCTTGTCGCGCGAAGCAATTCGTCAGTTGAATCCAAGGATTTCTAAGTTGTTTCACTTTGTTCTATTTCAAACGGAAAACACGGTTCGGTTATGATATACGTTCTGAACCCTGCGTTATGTTTCATCAGAATTCTTATTAAAATATTCTTGGAAACGTTGGAATGAAACTGTTCGAAGCGATACAGTTTTGCTACAGAACTTTACTAAGCGACGTCAATCGCATCGTAAGTATGCACTCATCGAAGGGTCTCGTTCGAAATATATTCTTTAATTTCGTAACTGTTATAATTCAGAAGAAATTCCAGAAAATTTAGATTGAATTTCAAATTTAAATTTCGATCCATAAGTCGCTGGACACTTGTAAATTTTACTCAAAACGTCTGTTCGCTTCACAAGGCAACATAACTTCATGCTCTCTGTATGACGAACATAAAATTAAACTGAACAAACCAGACTCCGCAGATGTATTAGAAACTTCTACTATATTCTAAATGTATTAAGTGTTCAGCGAATTATGAATGAGAGTATGTATTAGAGTACAACAATACATGTATAATAACAGAAAGACTGTAATAATATTGAAGATCTAATTAAATGTAAAAAGCCAAAAAGAACTTTTCAAAAGTTTATGAATCTTGGAATTCATGCCCAATAGCTTTTCAAACAAATACAAGGGAGTTGCAACGCAGTGCACTGATGTAGGCAAAACACGAAACACAACGAACCAGATGAAGTGAAACGAAGGAACAAGCCTAGGAACGAATTAAATCGGAAAAGGAATGACTGCACGAGTCCCGGGGTGCAACCAAAATCGAAAAACAATGAAACGCGACAAAATGTCGAATTTACGAAACACGAATGAGATATATGGGGGTAAACAAAATTATATTAGGGTTAGTGTAAAATTAATAAACTAAATACCTGCAATACGAATATAGATTAACATATTAAACGGTTAGTATATTTCGCGATAACTTATTCACACTAATGGATTAATCCAATTGTACGAATAAGTTATTTGAACGTATCATTAAACGTGGCGGACGGGTTTCGAACAAAAGAGAAAGTTTATGCAAAAGTTAAGAAACATGCTAATAATTTTATCAGCCTCCAATCGGTTTAAGACCGGGAGCAAAAATATGCAAACTCTAAATCGAATCGCGAAACATGCGTAGCTCTTAGCTTGACGTAGATTTCCAAAGATCATGCATCCTTTGGAAACCGACGTCAATTACCGAGTCTCACCTAGGGGAGGTGGCTACGCAACGAGCGAGACTCGTCTGAAATTCATTGCATAATTAAATAATATTCTGTAATTTTTGTATATTACAACGCATAAGCTAGCTAGTTTGTGATTAATTAAAAAGTATGCTACATGGTTTTGTAATTAGCTCTGTTTTTTTTTTAAAGTCGATTAGTAGGCACGTATTACAATGCAACACCAATCAGATAAGAAGTAGTAGATATATAGAGAGATAAGAATGCAGCAGAATTAATTGAAACAAAGTATGATAGAGTGTTCCCAATAGAAGTTCCGTGGAATAGAAATGAAAAATGTAGTAGAATAAAGAGCTGAAAGAATACTATCCCTTCAACGAAGCAATGTAAAATAATTTAGATATAACCGGATGAACCGGAATAGAATAGAATAAAGGAAAATCAAACGAGATGGAATATCCTAGAATAGAGTGGAAAAGGTGTAAGTAAAACAAAATAAAATGGAATAGATAAATAAAATATGATGCTGTGCATACGGGCATACCGTATCGCACGCATACAAATCGTAATGAAATCTTCAAGCAAAATTCGTTCGTAAAAGAACGAATTTTTAAACATAATTGTGTATGGTATTCGTTGATAGCATAATACAACGAAATGTCAATTGCACTTGTCGATCTGAAAACAAAACATGCATTGGACGAACACAGTTAGCGAGCATAGTGATAAGATAATACAAGAACAGTTGTAAATACCAACCGTTTGCTGAAAATCCTAATTAAAAGCAGGATTAATAAAAAAAAACATCCTAACTTGATTTTATCTTATCATTGACTCGATTAAATTTTGTATTATAATATGAAAAATTTATCAAAATAGAAAATAAAACAAAATGTGATTCAAGATTTGACTATGATTCAATAATCCGAGAATTATTTCGTTAAACTTTCAAGAGATTCCAAGATCAAAGTAAATTGTCTAATAATTTTAAAGCGTTTCATTAATTAATTACTTCGATTTTAGAATCTACTTGCCGCGGAATATAAATTCTTGTACTTCATTAGGTGTTCGTGAAACAGCATTTAAATTGAATAAAATAAAAAACTAAGCAAAACAAGCTTGCATTTGTGTTACATAAAGATTCTAACTCGTGAAGTACAAGAAAGCCCTGCTCTAAGCTAAGAAATGTACCATAAAAATATAATAAGCACGATTGCTATTGTACTAAAGTACAATGACATTCGTGATCACTATGCTCGCTAAAAAAGTGATAAAATACAACCGGTCCCCGTGTCGTTTCGGACCTTTCATCCTACGACATGATTGGGGACCGGAGGAATCGTAAAGCATGCGACTCACCGATCGCAGAACATGTTACGGCACCCCGAAGCAGCATGAAATCGACAGCAATCCTCGTGCCTCCTCTCGTTCGGATCCCAGAGTGTTGTTGGTCGTACAGCACAATTGAATCTTCGTCCCTCCTTCGTAATTTGTTGCTGGCACCCTCGGTAATGTCTCGTGCAGGAAGTCAGTGATGATCCCAACAGCAGGCGGTAAAAAGCACGGTAACACTCGCGAATACTCGCGGATACTCGCGGATACTCGCGCGAACCCGTTACTACACGCGCGATATGTCAAGGTATGTTCGGTAACATATTGACATGTTGATGTGTACGGTTTAACGATCGGATAAGAACTGAGTACTGGAGGTCGTCTCCAAGATGCGCATGGCACGGAGAATGCACTGGAGCATGAACTATTGTTTTGACCTTGTTTACTCTAAAGGGAAATTTAAACTTCTTGATGTGTTACTTATAATTTATTAAATTTTAATTGTTAATGTAATAAATTATTGCAGTACCTACTAATTTCTATTGTTTAATTTTAATTATACGGATATGATCGACTTTTAATGTAAAATAGGATTAGTAGTAAATTGTTCGTGTTTAATAAATTTCAACCATTTTATTTATGATCTCTGGCGGTTTTGAAACATTTTGTGTAAATTGGAAATTATTTATATGATGCTTGTGATATTGTATTCAAATGTCAATAATATATGTGAAAAAATATCGTGCAGAAAGGAATTTTTTAACGATTTAGAAAATGTTTTTAAGCGAGAATTTGTAACGTGTTTTAAGAACCAATGGTTTATTGAAATTTATTTATTTATGCATTAAATTGTTGATTACTATTGATGTTTAGTCTAAATATATGGCCATTTTTTAATGGAAAATGCAATTCTTTTCAGATTTCATTGCATTCAATGAATTTTACCCGAATTTTTCACAATTTTCGATAACTTCTAAATATCTGGACAATCTTTACAACGATTTGTATATGCTTTTAAGTATTTTTTATTAAAATATTAATAGTAAATTCTAATGTCGCATAAAATAGATTCTTTTAACAATTAACGAACCTGTTGTATTATAATATTATAATGTATTCTAAAAATACATACCTTTATTTTAATTATTTACATTAATGTTGAATTACGCAAACACATGTAGTTACTTTTTAATGCATAATAGAGTTATTCCTAAATTTCTTTGTTTTAATATATTGCAGTTTCGTTATTTGGATAGATTATATATTAAACAACAACATATTTATACATTTGAATATTTATCACTTTATGGGTGTCATACGAAAAAAGGAATTGTTAAAGAATTAAACAGAATCTATTGATTTTAACAATTATAATCGATTATAAAGAATCGAAAACAAATTTTTCAAAATCTAAATTGAACTGAAATATGTGCGTAGTGTTTAGCTTGATGAAAATTTACAAAGCTCATGTATTCTTTAAAAACCATCATCAGTTCTCTGATTTTAACGCGAAGAGGTAACTATTGCACGTCCCCGACAAGATGGCTACCGGCTGATTCAGCAGCAATACTTCACTCTCTCCGCCTGATACTTTCCGTCACTCTTAATCATACAATCTAATTATTCGAAGTTCTCTTTTGGACCAATAGTGAAAACACTTATGTCAAGTGTGTAAATGTGTAGTCTAAGTGTAAGGACTTGAGAAGCGTTAGTTGTGGGGTGCAGACGAAGCGAGTGAAGGAACCCTCTTGTCCCTTTACCGTCCCATAGGACATTATTCCAGCTCCCAATAGTACTTACAAACGTTCAACAATAAGACAGGACTTAAGCATTATCCGAAAGCCTTAACTCCAAAACAAATTTCGTAAAACCAACGATCCCTTCCCCGTCGTTGCACAAACACACAGGAATTCACCACGAGCTCGCGAAGATCCCGTTTAATGCCCCTTTAATATCCCCTCATTGCGAGTTCCATCTGCGACATTCCCTTTTCTAATCATGCCATGCATCCTCGCCAAAATTCCGGACTCGCTGCGACGAAACGTCCCTGGAAACGTGGGCACAAAGGAACAGGGACAGAGACAATAAGAGAGTGAGGGAGAGAAAAAGCGAGAAAGCTAGGTTCATAGTGGTTGAAGCCGCGAAGCTGGCGTTTATTAGCGTCCAGCAGAAAGTTGGCTGACCGTCAGGATCGTCTCGACAACAGATTCCGTGCCAGCAACGCCACTAGCAACACGGATTCTATTGCTGCTGCTGCAGCTACCGTCTACTACCCCAAGCTGGCTGCGACGATGTACAACCGTCAGCAGCACCAGCAACAGTCACTGAACTCGAAATGGCCAAATGTCTCGTTCCTGCCTCCCAAGGTATCCCTCTCAACGTGTTCTCTGTTCCTCTTTCGTTGTTGCCTCCCTTACCCAAGATATCTCTCTCAACGTGTTCCCTGTTCCTTTTTCGTTCCTACCTCCCTCATTCAAGGTGCCTCTCTCAAAGTGTTCCCTGTTCCTCTCTCGTTCCTGCTTCCTTCAACCAGGGTACCTTTCTCAACATGTTCTCTGTTACTCTCTCGTTCTTGTCTCCCTCACCCAAGGTACCTCTCTCAACGTGTTCCCTGTTACTCTCTCGTTCCTGCCTTCCTCACCCAGGGTACCTCTCTCAACGTGTTCCCTGTTCCTCTCGATCCCTCTCCTTCCCGCACACGTTTGCAGACTTGCACGCGTGCAAGGTGTCCCTGTTCCTCCCTGCGGCCCGTTCCTCACCCCCTGCGTTCATTACGCGTCCGGTATCCACTTATTCGGCGTGATGCAGGCGTACATAACGCCACACGGGTGTACGTAGGATTGCGGGATCGGCATTGGGACCTGGGATTAGCGTTAAGTCGGCGGTAAGTACGGCCACTGGGCCGAGATTATCGTATCTGGCCGCTATTAGCGCCGATATTGAAATCGTCTCTCGGGGAAGCTGGCTGCCACACAGCTTTGCTCGCTTTCTCTCTGCTTCTCTCTGTGTTGCCGGGGATCGGTTTGAATCCCCTGCTGGCACAAAGGGAAAGAGGGCGGATTTTGATAATCGAAGAAGATGTGTATCGGGAAAATGACCGGATTATGAACACGGGTTCGCCGCAGAGAGTCAGCTTAAATCGTACCGTTAAATAATTATAGTCCACGGAGGCGACTGTTCGGTATACGTGCGTGGGTTTGGTGAAACCTCTAGGTATAATATTGCAGGGGGTCAGATTGGTTGGTTGTTCAATGATTTCTTGGAAACGCGATCGAATTTCGGCTGCAATTGTACGGATGAAAGTGATCGGATGGTGAACGGCGTGTGATTTGAATTTGTAATTGTTGAATCGGAGGAAGAATTTTTACATTGAAGTTTGATTTCTATCATTCCTTATATTAGCTTTTATTGGCTATTTGGAATATCAAAATTAATTGAAGTATTTACTTATCAAAATAAAGTAGGTTTGAGATAAATTACAAATAATAATGAGACGAGGTAAAATAATTTTGAAAAAGAACACGTAGATAGGTATTTATTTTCAGCTTCTTTATCCCCGAGAAGGAACTCGGTTTTACCATAAATTCCACACTTCTTTTTACACGCATCTTAACGCACAAGCTAATTAATGAATCCTTATGCCATCACGCGTTATTTCTTGCTTACGCTGTATATTAATAAATAAAATAAAAATGCGCGTCATAAATTTTAACGAGGAACGTACAGTTTCACGCCTGCTGCAGTATTCTAAGAATAACAAATATTCACGCATACAAGTATTAAAAAAAAAAGGAGTACAAGCAATACAGTATACAGTAAACGCAGAAAAATAAGAAAAGCCATAGATCTGAAGAAAGCTTAAAAGGTGAGGTGAAAGATGGCAGCCGGCGCAGCGATCGTTTACCAGCACAGAAGCCAAGATCGGATTTACGTTGATTTGTGAATCCGACGATCATTCACGATCACGCCGGTCTACGCGATCCTATAGAGGCGCTGTTTGAACCGAGTTACCGCGGAATCGGCTAATATAATGACGTCGTTCCGCGTGTCAAGTGCGGAGAAGTGGCCACGCACACGTACACGGTCGCATACACGCGGGCCAAACACCATTAGTCTGCCTGTACGTGTCGTTCGGACCTCTCAGCGTGTAATGATCCTCGTACCGGTCGTGTATTAACACGATGGACTCGGTGTAGTTAATCACTGAAACGCGTCGAATCTTATCTCCCGCTTGATGAATTCCATCGAACGGGAAAAGAGGTTTATGGGGAGAAAAAAAAGAAAGAAACCCAGGGAGGGAGAGAGCAGAAAAAGGAAGAAGAATTCGAGGCGGCTCGAAAATTGACGCGCGACCGATTAATTCCGCGACGTTTACGAGCTTAATCGCACGCAGCGATCGTGGCTCCTCTCTCTCTCTCTCTCTCTCGTTTCAAGAACGCTCTCTGCTCTGTCCTCCGGCGCAAAGGGAGTACGAGGAAGCGAGGCGACGATCGGAGATCGAAATTGCCGGTCGCGTTTATAGTGTCGTTCCCGTGTTTGCTGCTGCTCGTTCACGGTTCAGTTGTCGGTGTTTAAAAATGACGCGATTAAAAAACGTCGCTTTAAATCGTGCCGCGCCGTTTCAATGCACGCGTTCCGTTCGCGAGGCAGTGAGCCGGCACTCCGGATCTTCGGATCGGCTCGTTCCTCAAAACGCTCAATTATCTCGGCCTGGCTGGGGATGCGAGACGAGGCGATTAACGATCGGTTGGCGTTTCAGCAATTAACACGAGCCGATAGCGTGGCGTTCGCTGCATTAAGGAGGACTCGATGCGCGATGTAACGCGCGCCTGTGCATACAGTCTGTATGTATAGGGTGTTTCAGAATCCCGGGTTAATCGAGCAATAGGCGTTGCTGCGTTGAATGATAAAAGTGTTGGGGTAAAAGAAATGTTCGTTTCTATATGAAAACTCTACATACTGAAATGGTTTAGGGATGTGGCAACCAGGTATAAAATCTTCGCGCTGTCGCTGCGTTCTCCAGATTTTTCTGTTCCTATTGTGCGCCAATCGTATAGACACCACCGACACTTTTTCAATAAATATAGAGACATCTTTTTCTAACACGAGTTTTTTCTGCATAACCCCTCAACAAAAAGAAACCACTTTTGTCTACTAAACACGTTACCCCAGTGTTGTTCTATTTCTTAGTAATAAAGCGAATGATAAGAACTTTAGTAGCATTTAATATTCCATCCCTAAGGGGGTTAAATAGGAGTTGAAAAGTTGTCTGAAAATCCGTCGATTTGAAGCAAGCACTATGAGAACTGGTATTTAGCTTCTTGCTTAGAAATAAAGAGATACGTGTTTCAACGTTTTTGAAAAATCAACCCCCAAGGGAGCAAAATAAGGGATGAGAATTTGTTTGAAAATCCACCGATTTTGAAACAAGCACTGTAAAAGAAAAAAATTCGGGTAACAGCTAGTAGATGATATATTAATCACCGCATTGTATTATAAATATAGCTGTGTATTGTATTCCATAAGTAATTAAGGATTTTCATTTTAAGATCGGACATCTATATGCATGTCCTATTTGTTAGTCAAAAAAATTGTACTTTCTTCAATTCTTTCACAATTTTCTATCATATATCTATTTTCTCTAATTTCTGAATCACCCTGTACATATTCCCGTGCATCGCGAACACACTGAATGTACGTGCACGCGCGCGGTTACCGAGACGCACACTCACACACACACACACAGAGGCACGCGTGACACAGAAACCGAGGGAACGAGCTTAATTAAATACCGGATTTTTCTATCTCTGCTCTGTCGGGCCGAGTTCTAATCGCTCGATGTTCCCCTCTAATCAGCGGATCGTGCTCCTTCCCCCTCGTCCCCTGCGTCGACCGTTCTCTCCATCGGCTGTTTCCCATCCAAACAACGCGCTCTGCTCCTCCTCCTTCGCTTTCCTTCGCGAGCACCGACGACGACCACGTGCACGTAGCTCTATCGGTGTTTCTCTACGAATCCCGCCGTTCTCCCGGAGGGAGACCGAGACCGGGGAACGAAACAATCCGTGAACAAGCTACTACACGTAGCTTCCCGATGTATCTTGACGATTAGATTCAGGGGAAACGGTAGCGGGCTGTGAGTTTGTACCGGATAAACGCGACGCGGCAACTCAACCGGACCCGGTGAAAACAGAGGAGGAAAGAGAGACGCGAGGGGTTTAATTAACCCTTTGAGCGCTGAATTGTGTGACTTTAAGCGTGTGCTGTGGGCCCCCACTTTTTACGACAAAGCACACTATTTTATAAAACCATACGGCGTTCATATCTCAGATTGAATGGCTATGTGAGAACCCATAAATGCGTTCATAGAGCTCAAAGCATTAAGCGTGTGGACAACCCACATTTTACAACAAAGCACACCATTTTATAAAACTGTATAGTGTTCATGGTCACAATTGAATGGCTGTGTGAGAGCCCATATATGGGTTCATAGTGCTCAAAGGGTTAAGTGTGTGTTGTGAACAGCCCACTTTTTACGACAAAGCACACTATTTTATAAAACCATACGGCGTTCATATCTCAGATTGAATGGCTATGTGAGAACCCATAAATGCGTTCATAGAGCTCAAAGCATTAAGCGTGTGGACAACCCACATTTTACAACAAAGCACACCATTTTATAAAACTGTATAGTGTTCATGGTCACAATTGAATGGCTGTGTGAGAGCCCATATATGGGTTCATAGTGCTCAAAGGGTTAAGTGTGTGTTGTGAACAGTCCACATTTTACGGCAAAGCACACTATTTTATAAAACTGTACAGCGTTCATAGACACAATTGAATGGCTGTGTGAGAGCCCATATATGGGTTCATAGTGCTCAAAAAGTTAAGCATGTGTTGTGGACTGTTCACATTTTACGACAAAGCTCACCATTTTATAAAACTATACAGCGTTCATAGTCACAATTGAATGGTTGTGTGAGAGCCCATATATGCGTTCATAGCCCAAATTGAATGGTTGTTTGAGAACCCATATACACGTTCACAGCCCAGATTGAATGGTTGTACGAGAACCCATATATGTTCATAGCCTAGATTAAATAGTTGTACGAGAACCCATATATGTTCATAACTAAAATTGAATGGCTATGTGAGAACCCATATACCTGTTCATAGTGCTCAAAGGGTTAAGAGACGAGTTTCTTGATTCGTGAACCTTTTTTGTCTCCGTTTCAGTTTTTGCCCCGGGTTCCCGGTTTTCCTTCCCTCGTTTCCCGTTTCCCTCGCGTTACTTCCCTCGTCGGTAGAAGCGAGCGGCAGGTTCCGGTCGATTTGATGTTTCTCGTTTGGAGATGTTTGCGCGCGGGATCCGATGGAATTGACGAACGATGGAAGAGAAGTTTGTTTGACCGTTTTGATTGCTCGGGGAGCTGTTTGATTTTGATTGTGACGCGGGTTTGCAGTTTATCTTTCTTTCTTTTTTCCAGCGATCAGCTATCATTACAACGTGTTTGTATTTAATTTTACGGTAGTAGGTTTCGAGCAGTACCTACGGTACTTTTGTAATGCGGCCAAGCGAAATTAAATTCGAATAAAATTTTGCAATGAAAATTTATCTGCCTCGGTAGGTAATGGCCTTTATGCTTTATATAAAACTAGCTGTCGCTCGCGTATTTTTTTTTATAGTGCTTGCTTCAAATTGGTGGATTTTTAAACAAACTTTCATCCCTTATTTTACCCCCTTGGGGGTTAATTTTCCAAAAACATTGAAACACTTATTTCTAAAGCTAAATACCAGTTTCCATAGTGCTTATTCAAAAATGGGCGGATTTTCAAATAACCTTTTAACACCTATTTAACCCGCTTACAGATGGAATATAAAAAAATCATTACTTAATCCTAAAAAATAATTCCTACGTCATAAAAGGAACCCATTGTCCAAATTTCATGTTTCTAGTTTCAGTAATTTAGGCTTTGCGATGATAAATCAGTCAGTCAGTCATGACATGTCTTTTTATATATACTGATGAATATATTACTTAGTCTTTAAAATTTTGTGATTAATAATAAGATTGATACACATATGTACGTATGGGCCATCCAGATTTATAAACGATAGTATAACAAGCATTCCTGCTCCAAATGTGTGCTTCACCTAAACTCCAATATTCCCCTTTTTATTCCGCAAAGCCCGGGCCACCGATCATGCATACGTGTACACACATGCACGCGCACAACCGAGCAGCCACTTTCCAGGCTTTCGTTTCGCCGTGTGTATTCTCGTTTCCGCAGCAATTTCACAGCGAATCTAGACACCGAACAAGCGCCAAGCCCCAAAAGGGAAAAAGGCACCAGCGAGCAGAAAATCTGCGAACGGTGAAACAAGAATTCCCTCGTGCTACGGATCTCCAGGATACCTAAAAAGCCAATATAAGTCGCGGCAGATAAACGCGACGCACTATCTCGTCGTCGTCGTCGTCGCGAGAACGAAAGGAAGAAGAGACGAGAAAACGAGTAAGGAAAAAGAAAAGACGACGGACCCCGGAGAGAGAGAAATCCTTTTTCGTGTCTGAGACGGGGGAGGGGAAGGACATCGGCGACAGAAAAGAAGGACGAGAGAGTCGAGTCCCGGCAACGGAAGGCAAGCGGTGGCAAAAAGAGGGGAAAAAACGACAACAGGGCGGGATGGGGGTGAAAAGGGGGAGATCACGGGGTCGTCGAGACCACTTCGGTCGCTCCTTTTGTCCCCGAAGGCGCGAGATATCTCTCTTTATCCGGATTAAGAGGCGAAAGGGGTCAAGCTTCGGGATTAATAATTTGTCCAGGGCCGACGATCACTGGGACGTATCTAAGAGACGGCTCGTGTCGTGTTCTGTCACGGCTGAGAATCCACCTTTCCTCACCCTCTCTCTCTCTCCTCCCTCCCGCCTCTCTTTCCTCAACTGCATTTTGTCAAGCGGTGAACCGCGAGCAACGTCCAGATTCGTCCGACAGGTACGGTAACCGGCGAGAACGGACCAGGAACAAGAAAAAGAAACGAGAACATAGAAGGTGCGGTGGCCACAGCGAAACCGGAAGAACCGACGAAGAAGGGAGAGGACGAAGGCGCGCACAGTGTAGGCAGAAATACGACGCGAGAGGCGAAGCGAGGCGGATAAACGACGTATCGAGCACGCCTGTTGAGAGAGCGTTTTCGTTCGATAAACAGAATAATTTGGTGTCGTCGTGGTCGTCGGCGCGATTGATAAAACCGGACCGCGGCGATGGAAACGCGCTCGGGAGAGCCTCCGACCAGTGTTCGCCCCGAGATAATACACGCTCGTTGCACCGATACCGCCAGCCCGATAATTTATAAGCACGAGCGCGAGCGCGCACGCTGCCCCCGCCGCGCTTTAGCGGTGTCCCGAGCCGAGATTGGTTTCCCTGGGAGCAGGTCCAGGCTTGGGACTCCTTTTCGCGTGAGAAACTTGCGGGAGGAAGCGGAAAAGGTACAATGTAAAGACTGTTCATAGCTGAAATCGATAGTTTTGAGCGGAGCGTAGCTTTAACGAGATCGATTCAAAGAGTATGTATCCAGTTTTAAGTTTCATGGATGGCGTAGGAATGTTGGGTTGGGGATAATAAGCGAAAGTTTGAGAATAATGAGTTATAAATACATTTATTACTAGGTTTACGGGACCCGTCAATTTGACGGGTTTCGAGCTCCATTAAGCAAAATTTGCCAAAACAATTACTATTATTGTAGAAAGAAGGTTATCAAGATTGTTTATTATTATTAATAATTACTAATTATATGTTATTTTGATATTTTTGGGATATTTGTTCGGGAACACCTAGAACCCCAACTCTGATTTAAAAAAAAAATTTCAAAAACCTTCCCAGGGATATACCTAATAATTTCCCAAATTTTCACGGCGATTGGATGTATGGTTTTTGAATCTATCGAGTACAAGCAAATAGACAGACACACATTCCTTTTTTATATATATAGATTAGCAATTGAGAGGTCTTAACTCTGTCTGGATCAATGACGGATCCAAAGAGGGACGATGGGGGAAATCATCCCTTTTTGGGACAATAAAATTTAAAAATAATTACAGAATAACAGAGCGGGATAATGTTTAAAAGCAAACGCGGTTAAATAAATTTTGATGATTTCACATGGTTGTTCAAGATCGTAATTCTCTTTCTCTCACACACTCACTCTCATACACACACACACACACACTCATTCTTTCTTTCTCTCTCTTTCTCGTTTACGGTTTCTCAAACTCATCAATGACGTGTCTCTAGAAGACAGAAAGGAAGAACCAAATGACCTGTAACAATACCCGTAATAAATTGCGCTCGAAGAAGGCGCGAAGCACGTCAATTATATATTGGTTTCATAGTTACGAAACGAAAACTCGAAGGAATGCTGATTAACGTTGCAGCTAAGCATTACGTGGCCATTGTAAATGATTTTTCCCAGACAGAGTATAATCTGCATAATGTATCGTTACAAATTATTAAGTTTCCTTTCTTTCAATTTTCTCCCGGCTTGTATGGAGTAACCTGAACGATTTGCGTTTCGAACAGAAATACCAGATGCGCCGGGTAAATTGGAGGGGAAAAAACATTAGAATTTTAAAATAGGTGAAATCCTACTTTTCGCAAGAATTTTATTACCGTTAAAACATAACAGTAATATTTACGCGTATCCTTTTAAGTGGTGCCCGGCATGTTATATGATTTAATGGCTCGTAAAATTCCTCTGAAAGAATCGTAACAACGTATCCAATGTACACACACCCCGCAGTTATTAAATTGATTTTTTGCCAATGAACCTCGTTGCTCTGCCGGGTAGAATATTGCGATAAAAAGTTGGGAAATTCAATTTCGAAATGTTGTTTAAATTGTTCGAGACAAACTGCAAACGAATATAATTCCGGGGCCAAATAATTTTTTAATATTTACGAGCGGAAATTGAGCCCCCCCCCTCCCCCCTCTCCCCGTTCCCCCACAGTGTACTCAATTACCCGGTGTAATTATCGTAGCTTTCGAACAAGTTCGTTTCGCCATACTCCGCTCCGTCCCTCTAATCTTTTAAGTCGGTGCATACACGTATCTAGAACGAGGAACAGATCTTGGAAGTGCCCTCGGTCGCGTTCTATTATACTCTCTCGTTCTTGCCTCAAAAACTTTTAAGAACTCCGCGGAGTATTCGCAAATGGAGTGCTCAAGTTCCAGTTTGCGGTCAGTACGCCCGCATTCCAAAACGCTCCGGTGTCCGTGATCTCTGTGAATCGCGAGCGAGAGGCGAGTCCTTTCTTTCTGCCGTGTATATCTGTTGACGTTAAACTTTTGTGGGCCAGCCGTCCATTACGATGATAACGTTGCAGCACAGAGCCATCAGAGCTCCGGAGCAGCACCACGGTTACAGCTGCTTCTTGTTTAAAGAAGAGGCAGCTCCTTCTAATCTTCAAACGAGAGGCCTTCTTAATCTCACAAAGAAGATATTGAAACCGTTGGATACGCCCGCTGCGCGATGAGACAAGTAAAACAATTTTAAACAGACCTTCCCGGGAATTTATGTAGGAATACGATCGAGTGGATACGAGTTTAGGAAAAACGTGAGGAGTGCTTGAGTCGAGCGATAGCCGGGTGAACGTAGAATGTTTGGACCCGAGTGTTTCTAAGCCGCGAAAGATGAGCACTTGAGAAAACATCGCGACTGAGGAATTTTGGGTGAACGTGACCGAATGCATCGAGTGAGAAAGGTTTAGAATTAGAAAGAATGGAAGCGACTGTTTGGAAAAAGATATTGCGGGGAACATGCGAGCGGGAGATTGAAAGAACATGATTGTGAGAGGAATAAGAACGTTGAAGTTATGTTAAATCGAAAAGTCATTTATATACTATAAAACTATTTTAAGAATTTCACTTTGTTTTACGTACACCTGAGCCCTCCTGTCTCACTAAATAATAGAAGCAAGAAAGTCTTAAATGTGAAGAGTGCTTGAGTCGAGCGATAGTTAATAGAATGTTTGGACTAGAGTGTTTCTAAGACGCGAAAGATGAGCACTTGAGAAAACATCGCGACTGAGGAATTTTGGGCGAACGTGACCGAATGCATCGAGTGAGAAAGGATTAGAATTGGAAAGAAAGGAAATTAGTGTTTGGAAGAATATATTGCGGGGAACATGCGAGCGCAAGGCAGAAAGAGCATGATTGTGAGAGGAGCAAAAACGTTGAAGTTGTGTTAAATTGAAAAGTCATTTATATACTACCAAAGGTGTTTATACTATTAAACTATTTTAAATATATATATAATATTCTTTACTTTATTTTATTCACACCTGAGCCCTACCATCCACTCTACTAAATAATAAAAATAAAGAATTCCCTATATTTATGTCACGTTTTGATGGTTAGTGGTCTTGTAAATACGAGTGACGCTCATTTTAGTTGGTATTATCTCGTATGTGAACAATTCGCGTAGTTCACAGTGATACAACAGCAAGTAAACCCCCATTCTGAACAGTCGATATCATAGTAACCATTTATATGTTATTAGGTATGCAAATTAATTCGGTGCCTCTTTCGTGCGGAACCCATCTTCCTAACTTTTGAATTTTTCCTAACTAAAGTAAACCTAGGGATAAGCATTGGTGGATAACACCCGACTGCTACTTTCAAATCACTATAGGGCAGGAAAGGTATTTTAATTTGAATAGAAGTTGCAAAGCGTTAATTGCAAAGGCACCGAATTAATTTGCACGCCTAACATATATTATATTACTTACAATCAAATATATTACTCATTAACCGCACTGTGTGCATCTATTAAGCTCAGAACAGACATTTTCCCCGAAAAGCAGGAAGAAAAATCGAAACATGGAGCAGAACGTAAGCTCCCTTGGGTATGATCGATGCGAGTATAATTCTGGGATGCCCTATTAAAGATCGTAAAACTGTGGTTCGCGAACGAGAGCTTTCTCCTCGACGGGGTTCCCGCACACGGCACAGTAGTCCGCCGTAATCTGTCCGTAAACGGTTTAAGTACGCTAATTCTCCGTACCTTGAGAAAACATCTTTCCGACGAAGGCTCTTAGAAACGCTCGTTAGGCTTGCCTTGTAAGCCCCCGTGATTGGTACCCGCCGCGGCGTTTTACGAGAGAATACCATCCGCCGCTGCCATATCGCTGCTTCGCCGGTCTCCACTCGATCCGCGCACGTGAGAATCGAAAGTCGTTGCCGCCGCCGCGGTAAAACGGGATGAACAGAACGAGGCGAGCCGAACACGCGTCCAAATAACGATTATATCCGTTGTTGAGGTTTGTCCCTGCAAAGGTCGCGGTACTTTAACCCTTTTAGCACCGAACGACGATACATCGTTGCGTATGCCATGGCGCCTAACTGTTTGCATCGCGAGAGAGCTCTATCTCAAAATAAATTTATAAAACATTTATAAATGTTTCAAATTTTTCTTCTGTTCCGTAATATGCTTCTTGTTGAATTTTGTAAATATTATTCTTGCTTCCGTTTTTATGAGCTTTTTCCCAAACCTTAGCAAATTCGTTAAATTTGCTCGGTACTAAAAGGGTTAACACTAGGTTTACGGGGCCCGTCAATTTGACGGGTTTCAGACAAAGTCAGAAAAATTTACAAAAACAATTACTATTATTCCTAAGAATTTTTGTGTTAACTTTTGTCGATGGACTGATACGAGTATACCCTAATCTATTTCTCTTTCAACTCTGGAGTTTCAAATTCTACATAATGTATACCTATTTCTTAGTACAAGTATGTTAGAAATAGATCCACAAGAAATGTCCGTAAATCTAGTGTTAACGAATAAAAATTTCCTTTTATGGACGATTTTCATTTATACTTATACTGTAATATATATAATATAACAATATCGTTGTACTAGTATTTCGAATTACTTTTACTACGCAAAAATATTTATATTTGCAGTTTATTGAGAAAAATTTCAGAGGCTCGCGATTCCGCTTCCGGATTTTTTCGCATACGCATAAAGGAACGCGATCGCTCTCCCTGGTACTCAAAGGGTTAAAGTATGCTTACTTATAACGTAGAGATGAAATTGAATGTTACATTTAAAAAATAAAGGTCATGTCAGGGAAACAAATCTTTGTTCGTATTTTTTCTTAAATACCACGGGAAACTTCCAGAAGTGCACTACAGTAAATTTATAAAATTTGTTTAAAAAATTATGAATTATTTATATTTTGACCTCCTAGGGGTAGATCTAACGTTAAAGGATCGAACGCGTGAACGAACGGTTTGCTCTCGCGTGAACTTCATCGGATCAGACGGAAATGCCGGAATTGACCGGATGGTCCGTAGCAATCGATTGAAATTCGATTCGGTCTATTAAATTCGTCGTTGAAATGTTGGAGTTTATTGTGGAAGATCTATTGTTCAATATAAGTACTTTAAAATAGTTATGAGGAAGAAAGAAGGAAAGAGGGATGAATTGCATTTGTAAGAACACTTGAAAAGGTATTGAAGGGAAAATAATAACACTGTATATCCATATAAATTTTATTCAGTTCTTTAATTTTAACAATTATGTTTAATTTACATATATCATTAGAAAAAGTATTATTTTTCGTGTCATCAAAAGTAATATTTTACTTTTGCTGGCACTGTCGCTGTTAATACGAGGTCCTTCTAGTAATTAATTTCAATAATCGTATATACTTATTTTTGTAAGCATGTATCAGTTAAAATGAAACACCTCTTACATTATTATTTTCGTAATTGTTCAAATTTATAATACATTTGAAAAGAAATGTACATGTCTACACCAAATAAGTACAAATAAAATTGTAATAATTTGTGTATATATAAAATATATACATACGTTGATATTTTGTCAAGCATAACAGTATTTAAAGAAAAATGGAACACAGATTGAATTTCTGTGACAAGATCTTACCAGACGCTAAACGACTTAGAGAATTTAATCTTAATATTCAAACAACTACGTCGAATGTTATATCAGTATGTTTTACAAAGATATCCGCAGCGTAGCAAAACAAACAGTTACCGAGTAAGCAAATATATCCCGTGTTTCGAAATTCACGTTAACAAAAAAAGAAAAAAAGAAGATACATATATGTTCCAATTAACGAATCCCTAATAAACTACGAATAAAGTTTTCTCCGTTTTACATTTGTAATACGCCAACTGTACTAATATGTAGAGATACGTTCGTCGTCCGAGAATAAAGTTGTTAACTCGAAGAACAAACATAAAAGACCAGCGCAAAATTACAGTTCGCCATTGTTCGATCAATTATGAACAGGATGATATAGGTGCATCTAGGCATAAAAGCTCCCTTGTATCATGAACGATCGAATAAATAATAGCGTTGAAGTCGATCTCCGATCGAACGATCAAAAAGATCTAAAAATTTTAATTCGCGATAAAATATATGCTAACGAAAAGTTTCGAAAAAAATGGGGATGATTCCGGATAGAAAGGTCAACGAATAATTTTACACTCGGTACAAACAGCCGTGCGATGCCAGAGAATCGGAACTAATCTGTGCACGGTTTTATCATCGTGGCGTGGAACGCTCTCTAAAAACCTAGTCGAAAAACCACACGTTATATCCATGGTAATACTGGTGAATACTCGGGGAATTTTGTACTCCGGCTGTCTTTCTCTTTCTCTCTCTTTCTCCGTACTTTCTCACCTGCCTACACGGCAGAGTACACGGCGGTACCCTTAGCAGGGACCATTGTGTATACGCATCGTGTATTCACAGCTCCGCGAGACAAAAGAACCTACCTCCTTGCGTGGTTCGGGAACGACTGGCCCGGGTGAGAGACGAGACTACGTAGTAGGCGAGCGCGGATTCGTAACTCGCCAGCTGATTGGTCGACGTCGCGTGCTGATTGGTCCGTTCCGTGCCGTTCGAACGGCTACTCCGCGCGGACTGATACGTCTGTCCTTGTCACACTTATCCCGAACAGATTGCCATTTCCGTCCCGCTTGTACCGTAGCCGTGTTCCTTTCTCCGTTTCTCTATCGGCGGGATATTCAAACGTCATCGTTGCACTCGTGACAGACACGACAGCAACCACGGCCGGCTGTTCTCGAGTCTCTCATTCTCCTTCTCGCAGTCTTTCCTTGCCTCTCGGCTCTCCAATCCTTCTTTCTCTTTCTCCCGCCTCCTCACCCTTTCGCCCGCGCCCGTCTCGCTTCTGCTCACCCTTTCTCTCTTCGTCCCTCGAAAACAGTCTCTCAGCAGCAAAGCAGCGAGATCCCCCGGACGAGATATGAATTCACGTTCCTCCTTTTATATTCCACGCTCGCCTGCCCTCCATTTTGCTTGCTCGAGTCCCTTGTCTGCCTCGCCGATCTGCGACTACCGTATGTGTCGGCTGCACGGCTATCTCACAGGCTTCGCTTCTCTCCTTCTTTTTCGTCTCTTTCTCGCACTCCTCCGATCCTTTCCCGCTATATACGCGTACGATCGTGTTGTTCCGACGTCGTCGTCGTAGCCGTCTTCGTCGTCGTCGTCGTCGTTGCTTGCCATC
The DNA here is from genome assembly GCA_033822845.1 of Tetrapedia diversipes. Lineage (NCBI taxonomy): Eukaryota > Metazoa > Arthropoda > Insecta > Hymenoptera > Apidae > Tetrapedia > Tetrapedia diversipes. The sequence continues at coordinate 341,973 of JAOPTO010002212.1, read as the reverse complement.
GTCGTCGTCATCGTCGTCGTCAAGCTCTCTTGGTCGTCGGTGTGCTTCGTGTTGCTTTGTGCGATAGACATGTACGAGTACTTGGCCGCTTGTTACCATGTATACGTGTGTACGTGATATAAGACGGGGAGGGTCGCGTTGTGTTGGTACAACGTGGTCAGTTGCTCGTGGCGAAGAAGATACAGAGGAGGTCTGAACTGTGTTTGCCCTGCATATACGGGCGAAAGCGAGACGGTGTGAGCATGGATAAAAAAAGAAACGCGGAGAGAAGCGTTAGTGACAGGGCACTGTGACAGAAGAAGGAGGTGGAGGAGGAGAAACGAAGCGTTAAATATTAAAAACAATCCATCAATTAGCGTTAATGCCCAAGCATTAAGCGAGAGGCAGCCTGCTTCTCTCTTCTCGCTCCGCAACGACACGTGTTCGTATGTAACTGTGTGTCGTCCACACGACCGCCTCCTTCCGCGTGTCTATACGTATATACACGCGCGGCGACTACTGGTAGGTATCATTTCGGTTCGTTAGGCGCGGCCCGCTGTCGTATAGGCGTTACGCAGTGTACATACGTCGTGTGCAAGGTATACATATGCAAAGTGTACACACGTGCGGTTGCACTACGCCTCCTCACCCCCCCTATCTATACGCGCTTGTATGCAACTCTGTGTACGCATATGCTCATATACATATGCATACACGCGGGCACACACGGAAACTTGGTCATCGGTTGCGAGCCGATGATTTGCCTCGTGGAAACGTTTCCTCTCGGTTGTCTGGACGTCTTATAAACGGTCAACCGATCATTCGGAGAAGAGTTAATTTCTGACAGCAGAGACAGTGACCAGGGGGAACTTAGTCGAACAACGAAGAACGATCGTTTAAATATTACCTATATTATTCAACGTTATTTGATTAAACCTGATTTTTGTAAATTGTAAATGTTGGACGGATTTCACGCAATTTTGTTTTAAATTTAGCATATACAATAAAGCTTCCTTTATCCAAATATCCATTATATATACTTTCTTGTGCTCGGTTGTAATGTTAATAGCGTGTGGTATGACAATATTAATTAATATTTGTTATCGTCTAACTGTATGACTAATGTAAAACAAGTTTATTATCAAAGTAATGATTCTTCTATTATCCAAAAATTCCTTTATTATTCCTATTCCAAACACTTTCGCTTTTCTATTAATTTGGATACAGAAGGCCTTTACTGTATGTACTTTGTTTAACACTAGAATTACCAGAGCAGTCAAAATGACCAGTTGATGATTATTCATAGCAACTTTATAAATCCACAGTGGTAAAGTCTCCAAAATTGACTATGATTTTCTGCAGAAAGTATAAATAAAGATTTGTTCCCTATATGTATTCAATATCTTTTCATATAATTTTCAATTTGATCTTTTGCATGCAAATAAGTACGCTATAATTATCGGTAGTTTTAGTGTTAACACTACTCATACCGCGACATTCCCACGTAAGACAGACTACAAACTTTTCTCAGAAAATAAAGAATGAAAAAAGAAATGAATATTGAAAAATGTATTATACGTGTATTTAAGGAAAAGTCTAAAGTTTAAAGACGATTCGAGTACATTGTATCTATGAAATTGTAATCGAAATTTTAAAAAAGGTCATTTGACCGGTTGTGGTAAGAATAGTGTTAAATATTCGCGCCTTTCTTCACTATAATCACCGGATTAGTTACAACCAAAGGGTTCGCCCGTTTCCAAGGAATTGGTTCGAAATCCCTGAATCCTGCGTGAAAAGGTTCCCCTTCTAACCGTGTAAGATAAACAGGTGGTACCGTATTTCGTGTTTACCTCTCGACCGTTCTAACCGGTACGATCAGAACCCTTCAACTTCAACGTGGCAGAAAAATTCGAAGGACCCGCCGTGGTACCCGCATGCGCTCGCGCGGAACCCGGTTCCTGTGACGACAACTCGTAACCTCGAAAGTGGGCCTTAAAACACGGGCAACTTGTTACGTGGCAAAACCCTTTGCCCGCTCGTCGATATTTTCTCACATTATAGGTGGCCGATACGCTATCGTTTATCGCGTGGTTAGGTTGTCACAAGCGTGTACTCGGAGAAAGACCTCGTTAAGCCCCGTAAAAAGGTTGGTATTTGGACTTTTTCAGCGAATAAACGGTCCACTGGAATCGCATTAATATCGCGGAGAGGGAGGGAGGGAGGGGGGACCGGGTATAATTAACTTGTCCACGCTGCTCGTTTATCCAGCCTGCCCCGCATCGTCGTCCGCGTAAAACAGCTTGTCAAACGACAGTCGCCGATGAACCTGTCCCACGTCGGACTGCGCCTAGGTAATCCCGTAAGACGTTTAGCCAGCATGTTGGTCCGTTTTAATCAGGATCATCTGGTATCGGTAACCTCGGTTTTTGTCTCGTTGCTCTTGCAGCCCGGAGGAACGATTGTAAAGCAGCGGGATGCAAAAGGTGTCGTCTTAAGTAAAGCTGCAAAAATTGAAATACGACTTCGGACAGCTTATTTTTATCTTTTTTTTATTGTTTTCTGCGTGGATTCGTTCGCAAAGCTGACTACACGAACCTTTGTCCTGTAAAAGGATACGACATCGGTGTAGCGGCGTTGATTTCTCTGAGGATTATAAAAATAGTAGAACCTCAACTATCGGAGTTAACAGGAAGGCAAATGTATTTCGATGATAGAATTTCGGAGTAACGGAACACGTTTCCTTATTTTTTCTTATGTTGAACTTCATTCATTTAAATGAATATTAACACCGTTCCTACCACGATCGATCAAATGACCGTTTTTAAAATATTGATTAGACATGTACAACATAATTGAATCGCCTTTAAACTTTGGACTTTTCCTCAAATATACGTATAATACATTCTTCAATATTGACTTCAATTTTCATTGTTTATTTTCTCAGACAAATTTGTAGTCTGTCTTACGTGGGAATGTCGCGGTATGAACAGGTACACGTGAAGTGTCGGTAGGAATAGTGAATTGAATAGTTATTTAAATATTTTTCGGAATCCTGTATTTCTTTCGCGGTTAAATTTCATGACATAAAAATGAAAAACTTTTATTAGGAAGCTTATATCGTAAACAACACGCTTTATCTACAGCTTCAAAGCTCTCAGAATTCCGCTCCACAACCATTCCCACCTTTCACACCAATACACACGAAACACACGATAAAAGTATAATATATCACACACTTAGTACGAATGCTCGACAAAAGAATTGTCCCATAAAAAGGTAAACTAATAAAACCTTCTTCGATGACCAAAAAGAAAAAAAAGAAAAAAGAATAAGTCGCAAAGATGGCCCAGCAGGAAAAACGAACAGGGTATTAGGAAACAGTGAGACGTAGCATTAGGTGGAACACTTTGTGCCTCGAGCGTGGCCGGTGCAACGACATGCATTGGCCGCAGCAAGGGCGACATTATCGCCGGTTGCACACACCGCGCGGCTGCGGATGGTGCGGTATGGTGGTTAGGGGCGGTTAGGGCAGTGCACCACAAGGGTGGTCAAACCGCAAACGAGACCACCGTCCTGGCTATCTGCTATCTGGATAACCACCGCCGCCGCCGATGCCCTCCGCCTCCACGTTCGCCTCCTGCACACCTCCACCTCCGGACCGAAGGAGAGAGGGAGGGAGCCGAGAGAGAGAGAGAGCAAGAGCGAACCCCGTTACCGTTGCACCACCAGGGGACCCCCGTCGTGGTACCGACGATACCGACGGCCAACGTGTTACACCCGCTTATCTCGCTAATTTTGAACCGATCGATCATCGAAACGCTCGTAAGAACGCGTTAACGAGCTGTCGCGCCTGTTCCTCTTCTGTTCTTTTTTCCCGTTCCCCCGGCTGGTGAACGCGCGCGAGAGCACATGAGAGCGGTTTCTGCACACTTTTTTCGTCCCTTTTCGTTCTTGTTCTTCTCGATCGAGTCTCTTTGGTGGTTGGCGCGAGGCGACGGGAAAATGTTCGCCTGTACCGCCGTGGTCGAGGATGTTCGAGGAGTTGATACGTGGAGCGTTAACGACCTCCTGGGTGGCACGGTAATTACTTAATGCCGAACGAGCGGAGCTTTCGAGAATTGAATGGCTTTTTAAGCGGCGAACGAGAGCAAGGGCAGAGAGAGAGAGAGAGTGTAGTAGTAGTAGGTACGTTTAATCGTGGCGTTATTTGATTTCTTTCTGCTTCTCCTTTTTCTTCGTTGCTGCGACGTGTTTTGCCGGTGATTGCTGTTCGCACGTCAGCAAGTGGTTCTTCTTTTTTTTTTTCGTTTTTTTTTTTGGAGGAGGAGGCAGTTGTTAGGTGGGCGGTTCAGACGATACGGTGGAGAATTTTTTAGCTAATAGGCACTTACAACTTTTTTGTCGCAACTATGATTTGTTGAAACGGTGGTTCGATGGATGTGAAAGAGCGAGGAGGTGATGATTAATTGTAATCAAGAGTTTCGTAGTGACAGAAGTCCATCTTTCGTCGTGCTGTGTACATTATTGACGTTACTATTTATTGCTCGCTCAAGCTTAAATGTATCAGGGGTTCCACTACTGCTATTAGAACGATTATCAGAGAATTAAAATGGTATTATCAAAAAACTGGTTTCCTAAACACTTCTTAAAATTCCAGATCTTTCAATTTTATAACATTCCTACACATACTTAACCTTTTGCACCCAACAGGTGACCGTTAGTCGTTTAATGATACTAACTTCAAAAATTTTCAAATTCGTTATATTTACTATGATTCACGTATATTAAACTTCATTTAATTTAATTAAGTCGTATATTAAAATTTACATATATAATAGAGCTAAAGTCTGAAAATGTGCGAAACTATCATATGCTAGGAGATTACGATGTCCCATGAGAGGGGACAGCCGAGTGCAAAGGATTAAACTCGAAACCGTAGAATCCCTTCGATAAAAAGTATCAGCTATCGCAAAAAGAGTCCACAGAAACTCAACCAGCGATCAGAGTAAACTAAACGCTTTCTCTTTTCCCCGAAAGCAACAAAAACCGTCAAACATAATTTCCAATCCCAAACTCCCGGTATCCGTCGACTGGACGCATACCGTGCCACAAAAATCGGTCGCGGCAACCAGACGGATCGGATCGCGCGGCGTATCGCGGAGCAAGAACCACCGTTACACAATTCTCGCTTCGATCGATTACGCGAATCGGTCCGTTTAACCGGACCCGACAAGAACGGCACGTGCACGCGCGCGGCTAATCGACGGGAATTAATCATCGATCGCTATCGATCGTTTGCATCCCGTGCTCGAAAGGCAGCAGCAGCAGTAACAGCAGTGATCGGCGAGATCGCGAGACATAAAACCTGTCGCCTGGATCCCGTTCTCGAGGCCGCCACTGAATTTCACGCTTAGGAATGCCTCCGGGAAACCGCGAACTGCACAAGCGCCGTTGCAATTCTTCGACGGTGCCGCGAAAAAACCGCGGCGGTAACAGTGTGTTTTTTCTTCGTTTTATTTTTCTCTTTCTCTCCTTCGCAGCGATCGCGCAGACACTTGGGAGAAAGGGAGGGAAAGAGAACGAATAAATTGAATAGCCGGCGGGAGGGAAGGAAGGAAGGTTGGGGGCTTCTTTGTGGAAGGTGCGAGGATAAAAATCTCCCGGTCGTCGTGTGCAATTACCCTGGCATGTAATTGCAGCGATTCACTCAGCTGCACCGGCCAGGCAGCGCGATAAATTCCTCCTTCTTCGCCCCTCCTTTCCACCCTTTATGCTCGATTCTTCTCTCTCTCTCCCCTTCTCTCTTCCTCTCTTCCCCAATATCTCTCTCTCCCTCTCCATCTCTTTTTTGTCTTTTTCTCTCCCTCTTTCCCTCCCTCGCTCTGTTTCTCTCTTCCTATCCCTTTCTCTCCCTCTCTCACTCACTTTCTCTCTCCCAATCCCTCTCTCCCTCTCTCACTCACTTACTCTCTTTCTCTCTTCCTATCCCTCTCTCTCCCTTTCCCACTCATTTACTTTCTCTCTCCCCTTCTTCTCTGACTCTCTTTCTCTCTTCCTATCTCTCTCTCCCTCTCTCACTTACTCTCTCTCTCCCCTTCCTCTCTCACTCTTTTTCTCTCTTCCTATTCCTCTCTCTCCCTTTCCTCTTTCACTCTCTCTCTCTCCCCCCTTCCTCTCTCACTCTCTTTCTCTCTTTCTATCTCACTCTCTCCCTCTCTCACTCACTTACTCTCTCTCTCTTGTTAACTATGCCGCTGGTTCCGTCTCTTGTTTCGTTTACGGTCCGGCTACCGAGAAATTTAAGCGTACCACGGCTCATCGGCTAAAGGGGCGCCTGTATATTTATGCGGCACGCACAGAGGGAGAAGAGAACGCAGCGACGTTTTATGTCCGTACACATGTTTAGCTACGTTTACGATTCCGCGAGCCAGCCAACAGCTGCCGTTTTACGTGGATCCCCGTCGATCGTTTGCCCGTCTTTTCCGCGCGAGCGCGTCGTAAGCAGGTAAATCGACCTTCCGCGTGGCGCGCTGATTTTAATCCGGACGCGGGGCTCTAATTGACGCGGCCAAGTGGCTGGGGCTTGTCAGCGGAGCAGATCGCGTCGTTAGCCGGTCGTTTTTCGGTGGGTAAGCCTTTTTTCCGAAAACGAACGATGTTACTCGCGATCGGTCGCGATTAATGAGAATGTTTCGGGAGCAGTGAGAAAGAGGATCGTCTGGTAAACTGAGCTTAAATATTGCTGGAAGTTCGAGTTAAATGTGGGAGATGTATTATAATTGTCGTGGAACGGATATGTTAGGCGAATCAGTCGTAATTCTGCAGCGCCACAATATTTATTGTTAACCAATTAAACGTCAGACTGAGGTCTATCAAGTTCGACCCATCTTTTCGTATGTTCGAAAGTTACAAAGAACTCTGAAATTTGATGTAGCTTAATATACTTTCAGACATTGTACTTTGCGAATGCAAAATTTGAACATTTACTTTTATTTACAGGTACAAAACATTTTGGAATATAAAACAGTCAGAGATGAGGAAAGTCCTAACAAATTGAAGATATCATTGGAATTTAAGATGAATGAAATGGTGAAAATTCAAGAAAGTATCCATATTAAATAAATGCTACCAAAAATAAACAAGATGTCGTTTTGTACCCATGATGATCGCTGCACTAATCTTCCCTCACTGCAGGTAATGCATATACAATTTGATCACGAATTTCTATCTGTATAAATTCCACGTACTTATATATTTTCTATAAAAATATGAACTTGCAACGTGTCGGTTAATTATCCTTATTTCCCAATTCATTCGAATTTATGCTCGAATCCAACCACACCTTAAAGGATACCAAATTCCAACGAACTGCATTCCATTGCAATGCGAAATGGCGCGGGAAAAAAACCGCGTTTCGTTCCAGTGAGTTTGTGCGCGCTGCTCGTTAAATGGTTCGCCGGTATTGGAAACGAAAAAAGCGGAAGTCGAAAATCCATTGTGCCGTGTCTCTATCGGGAGCATGAAATTTCAGCGTTATGGACACGCAAGGATCGCAATATCGAGGTCGAAGAGTGAGAGGAGTACCCATGATTCGTGAACGCGCGTTGTTTCGACACGTGCACAAGCAGCTGCGCTGTCCACGGATGCCGCAATTTTTGTCGTTGCATTAAAACGACAGAAAAACCACCGTCAGAGGGTTTGGTGCGTTTTCATGGGCGCACGTCACCTCGAGCTTTTCGCGGTTTACGCGTTGCTACCACCCGGTCCATGTACGCGTTCAGTGTACATACACGCGACTGACAGCCTGGAAATATTTGATTTTTGTAACCGAAAATCGAGAGGTTACTTCGAAACTTTTACATCAACGCATGACTGTTAGGAAATCGGTTTAAAATAATATTTGCGTAGAGGCGTATCGATTGTAATCTCCGTACATCTTACCGATGTTTGCACGCGCTGATGGATACGCTTGAAGCGTTTTCGTTGGTTTTTAATGTTTCGCCAAAGTATTTTACAAAAAGATATGAAATGTTTATAATAATAAGTAAAGAAATGGAATTCAGTTACAATTAAGATTAATAATTATTTTTCCTTTCAGAATCATGATACGGAAGCCTAACTGGAATAAAAGATATTAACACTGGGACATCCGAAATACATCTTCCCACGCATTTGGACATCCGAGACATATACTACATACATTTAAAGTATACTTATCATTAAAGCTTCTAAGCCATAACATCTAAAACTGTAGAACAAATAAATAAAAACACGATAAAACAAGAAATTGAGTTCGTTTATTACACATACCTATTACACACAATTAACGGTAAAACGAATACAACCAACAATCATCGATTCCCTTAACTTCAGAAATTGTAACGTTAAACGAAAGAAATGAGTGACGAGCAGGAGACGTAATCTAAACAAAACAAAAATCATGCCACCTCCTCACTACTCATATTACCCTGTTACAAAATCGTGGTTCTACCAAAAATTCAGTCCCGAATTTCAGAAATACGTGACACCTCTTCGAAACACATGTTCTCCTGATACAAAATCGAGATTTTAGGGAAAACGAAATTTCAGAAGCGCAAAAATTATGCCACCTCCTAGTATTTCATGTTTTCCTGATACAAAATCGTGATTCTAGGGACAACGAAACATGAGATGGCAAAAATTATGCCACCTTCACCAAACTCAAGTTCTCCTAATACAAAAATTGCGATACTTACGAGTCTGATACTTCATTTTGCATTAAATCTCGATTTTGTATCAGGAAAACATGAGTTGGGAAGAGGTAGCAGCATGTTTGCAAGTCAGAGATTTCGTTTTGCATTAAATCGGAATTTTGTATCAGGAGAACATGACGACCGAGGAGGTAGCACGGAATATTTTTCTCGGTATATGACGTCATTTCTTGGAATTTCTCGGGCGGGGAATTTTCGAAATCCAACCGAATTTTGGTACGAGAATCGATATTTTATATCAGGAGAACATGATGACCGAGGAGATAGCACGGAATATTTTTCTCGGTAGATGACGTCATTTCTTGGAATTTCTCGGGCTCGGAATTTTCGAATCGCAAGTGAACTTTTCTCCGAAAATCAAGATTTTGTATCAGGAGAACATGACGACCGAGGAGGTGGCACGGAATATTTTTCTCGGAACGTGACGTCATTTCTTGGAATTTCGCGATTTCTCGGAACGTGACGTCATTTCTTGGAATTTCGTGATTTCTCGGAACGTGACGTCATTTCTTAGAATTTCGTGATTTCTCGGAACGTGACGTCATTTCTTAGAATTTCGCGATTTCTCGGAACGTGACGTCATTTCTTGGAATTTCTCGGGCGGGGAATTTTCGAATCCCAACCGAATTTTGGTACGAGAATCGAGATTTTGGATCAGGAGAACATGACAACCAAGCAGGTGGCACGGAATACTTTTCTCGGTATATGACGTCATTTCTTGGAGTTTCTCGGGCGCGGAATTTTCGAATCGCAATCGAACTTTTCTCCGAAGATCAAGATTTTGTATCAGGAGAACATGACGATCGAGGAGGTGGCACGGAATATTTTTCTCGGAACGTGACGTCATTTCTTGGAATTTCGCGATTTCTCGGAACGTGACGTCATTTCTTGGAATTTCGCGATTTCTCGGAACGTGACGTCATTTCTTAGAATTACGCGATTTCTCGGAACGTGACGTCATTTCTTGGAATTTCTCGGGCGGGGAATTTTCGAATCCCAACCGAATTTTGGTACGAGAAACGAGAATTTGTATCAGGAGAACATGACAACCAAGGAGGTAGCACGGAATATTTTTCTCGGTATATGACGTCATTTCTTGGAATTTCTCGGGCGCGGAATTTTCGAATCGCAAGTGAACTTTTCTCCGAAAATCAAGATTTTGTATCAGGAGAACATGACGACCGAGGAGGTGGCACGGAATATTTTTCTCGGAACGTGACGTCATTTCTTGGAATTTCGTGACGTCATTTCTTGGAATTTCGCGATTTCTCGGAACGTGACGTCATTTCTTGGAATTTCTCGAACGCGGAATTTTCGAATCGCTCGTTAGAGTAAACAATACTTTGGAGGAGCGATTTTGTATCAGGAGAATATGAGTTAGGAGGAGTTGGCATAATTTATGCGCTTTCGGAATTTTGTATCAGGAGAATATGAGTTACGAGGAGGTAACTGTGGATATATCAGGTATTGTGAGGTTGTTACAGATTGTAGCGGGTAATAATAATAAATGCATTGTAATGAGAATATAACTTTTATTGTGTGCAATTGTTTACAGTAGGTATTAGCTATGTATATTTTGTATATGATTCGTTTGAATTTATTGGGTACTGCTAATATTTTTTTATTTTAATGGTATGCATGTCTTTCATTGATAATTTGTAATAATTGTATCATATGTCAGAGAAACTTGTAATAGTAATTAGAAGTAGTTTGAGGTTGCAGTGGATTCGTGAATTCTGTTTCAATGGTAGGTAGTATCTTTGAAGTGTCAGCTGGCTTAGTTTGATGAAATTGAATCAGCATTTTTATCTTTGGTTGACTCATGTCGTGATCGGCTCCTCGCGATGGATTTCTTCTTTCCGCTTGTGCCGCCGTCATCTCCTGGATTCTTCGACGATTTCTAATGCATGCAAATCACGATGATGCCAGAAACCAAGCTTTCTCCGTTGCCGCGCGAGATTACATATCACTGACCTGTTCGCACGGCGTTTTCCAAGAAATGATTTCCTTCGCCTATCGATTGGCCGAACACGGTAAAAGAGAAAAGGGAGCAAAAAGTCGTCCGAGAGAAGATCAAATGGAAATTTCTATCGTGTGTAATCACGGTTTGCAACAGGGGGACACGCTTCTGGATCTCGATAGAGGCTCCCTCCTGCCTGACAACAAAATCCCTAGCTCGAGACGCGTGTCTTGATTCCACCGAGCTGGAGACCGGTAATTTTCTCGCGCAGCTCGCGTTTCACGCGGCCACTCGCGCGTGTTCTCGTGTTTGCAGATATCACGTCCCATCCAAGGAAGATTGCAGCCGTAACCGGGCGACGGGGAACAGAACGCTACGCGAAACACACAGCAATATAGATAAAGACAGATCCCCGACCGTTTATACCAACGGAGAAAGAAGAGCGCAGGTGTAACAATGGGAGAGGAACAATTACGAGGAATGCAGGAAGAGAAAGCGTGCAAAGTGGCTGGCAGCAAGAACAGAGCGGGACGGACAAAGCCCGCGAACCGTAGACAGCGGTGCAGCAGTGGGTGGAATAAAGAGAAGAGCAGAGGAAACAGCAATGCTAGACACGGTTCGTTAGTGGTAAACGGATAGAGAAAGATGGGGAGCAGCAGGAGCACTGGATGGGCACGGGAATAGTGGTGGCGTAAGGGATGAACAACGGAGGTGGGATAAAGAGGACGAGACACAGAGTGAGAGAGAGAGAGAGAGAGAAAAAGATAGATATAGGGGGGCACGTAGCCGCGTTTATTAGTGTCCAATTGTGACGAGAGAGGCGCGGGGAAACACGAAAGCGAGCGCGTGAACTCGCTCATTTGCGTGGCTGTTAATTTGCCACGTTTGTGTGAGCACCGTGCCGTGCCCCGGCACGTACAGCCGACGCGGCCTCGCTGACGGACAGAGAGAAAATTAGCGCTTTGAGTGTAGGTGCCTGACCGCCTGCCAGCCAGCTTGTGTTAGGCCGCGCTGCGCTGTTCGCCGCTTCGCAATGTGTGAATGCTTGCTCTGCACGCGCATCGGCCCGCGTGTGAATTCTTTGATACGATTTTTGCGCTTCTCAGAATACGTTTTGTCTGAAATCAAGATTTTGTATCAGGAGAACATGAGTTACGAAGAGGTGGCATTTATTTTCGCGGCTCCTGATACAGTTTGATATAAAATCTCAATTTTGCATTAGGAGGACATAAGTTGTTAGGAGGTGGCACTTATTTTCGCGGCTCCTGATTAAGTTCAGTATAAAATTTCAATTTTGCATTAGGAGAACATAAATTATTAGGAGGTGGCACGTATGATTTTTTGAAAAATTATTTATTTAACTACGATTTAAATGGGATGCAATCAGTACGTGAATGGTCGTAATGGTGACTGTACATATCTTACAAAGGATATAATAATCATACAGTACAAATAAACACCAAACATAAATATCTCTATCGAATGTTTCTCTCAACAAAACACAGTTCCTGCGATAATGCAACAAAACGATGGAAAAACTCAGTCAACCTCACCAGAGGCATGAAATCGTTTGCCCGAAGAATACAATCGATTAACCGTGCCCCGACCTTTCTCCGATCGTTGACGCCCAAAACGGTGCTTCGACGTCCAAAAAGTGTTCCGTCTCACCGGTGGTCCCGGACAGAGAGAGGTCCCCGTCCGGCCTCGTAAAGCGTGACGATATTTCAGCGATCGAACCATCGAAAACGTCGAAACGTTTCGTTACGGTCGCCGGACAGCCGGGTTCCGGCCGGCCGTTTCTATGGAAGGCGTGACGAACGTACGACACGGTACACGAGCGTAAAAGGTACACGGGTTTCCGCGAAATTGGACATCCACGTTGGAGCGGAGCGTAATAGGGCAGAGAGGCTCGCGGCGGCCATTGATACGCGCAAGTTGTGTCGGCCGCTAACGATCCCGAATGATAGCGGCGCGCTCCGCTTATTACCGCCGTTCACCGTCCGTTTTTACGCGTAAAATGGAGATTACACGGTGTCGGCGAGCGGTCACGATCGATCAAGCCCCGTCGCCGTGTATCCGTTTCTGGAAAACACGCCGGTCAACACACACCGGCGGCGGCACTCCGCTCTCGGCCGAGCGAGAGCGCGGAAAATGGTGTTTCTGATGAAATAAAACGACCAGAGATCTAGGTCCGGCACCGGTCAGCCCGATCCGACGGGCTGCTCGATTAAGTTGTTATGTGTACACGGCGTTTGACCATCGGACAGACCGACTGACTGGCTGCCCCGTTAATCTTCTTACCGCAAAACAAACCCCGCCGATTCGAACGGGGCTTGGACCGGATTCGATAAAAGCGTCTGTTATTATCTGTTATAAGAATAAACGTTGAAGTACGCCCGATCTTACTTTTACACGGTTTGAGTGTACTCAGAAATAAGAAATCGCGCGAATATGGATCGGTAAAAATGTGAAAATCTTGCTTTAAAGTACGCAATCCTATGCAAAAAAGTGATTTAAAATTTAAAAATGCATTTGCTGTAGCGTTTTATTTAATTATACGAATGATAATGTAACTGTGAACAAATTGTTTTAATAAATGTTATTAATAGTGAAAACCTATGAAACCTGTGAAAAATCGTGTAAAAAGAGGACATTGTTTTAATATCGTAAAACATACGTAATATCCATATCAAAAGGCAAAATTGCAAAAAACTTATGATTAACATCGAATGTAAGAATTCTAAAACAAACGATAGGATCATGTTATACTTTATTGGTGGTGAAAAGTCATCTGAACGACACGAGAACAAAAGGAACTTTATTATCGTATGATTTATTTGGTTATCTGCCAATATGCAATCCGATTCGTTAATCTTATTATTTCAACCTGTAATAAAAATACCGGTGTCCTATTTTTACAATTACGTCGAAGGCTATACAAACCTATGACCAATCAAACTCTCGTTCCTTCCAAGCGACTTCTTTTGAGCTCCCAACGGTACGTATTAAGGGAAAATGTCGTAAAGCGAAGAGCAACCCAACAAAGCACGAGACTGTTAACCTTTTGAGTGCTATCGACGAATATATGCGTCTGACGGGAATTGCTCGTAGGGACCATAGACTAAAATATGAGTTTACCAATTTTTTCGATCTTTTGCTTACTGCAACGCGATTGTCAGTATACAAGTAATAATACTCCATCTCCAGCGATAGCACTTAGGCCAAGAGTATTCAGCGCTCAAAGGATTAAAGCAGCGTCACCAGAACGCGTGTCTTTCTCTGTTTCCCTACGAAACGGACGAGCACGAACGCGCGCGCTCGCGCGCCACAGGAATAAATAAAGCCGCGGCCGGCTGTTCGCTTCTCTCTGTTCACTGAATTAACCGTAATAACTGATGCATTTAGCCGCGACATTCAAAACTTGCGCACGAAATACCATCGGCGTTCCACTACCCCCGTCGTGGCGCCGCGCGCGTTACCCCTCTGCCATTAAACCGGGAGGCCACCTCCTACCGGCTCTCTCTACGTCGCCACCGGCGGAGCTTCATCGGTCCTGCCGCGCCGCATATCATTACCATGCAAATACGCTTGGCGTGCGGCAAAGCCCGTGTAAAATCGCCCCCTACCCTCGCCCCAACCGCTCCAAGCCCCCTTCCCCACCCCCTTCCTCGCGGGGATACCTCTTTCTCTCGCTCCTACGCCCACACCGCTGCTCTCCTGTTCCCGCTTCGCACCAGGCTACCCCAGTCACATATGCAAAACGTGCCACTATTATAATAACATTACGCCGATGAACCTTCCATTGAATATGCGCTCCGCGAGCGTGGATTGCATCGCTAATTATGTACCGGGTGGCGTGATTCGCACGGGGCTTCCCGTGCCGCGATTTCCAACGCAAGCGGCGACCCACGATCGCGCTCCTCGCTTTTTCCCCCTCCGTCTTTTTCCTGCGCTTTCGACCCGCCATTTTTTCGTCCTCCCGCACTCTCGCGACGCGACAGCCCATCGCCACGTCCGCCGCAATTCGTTTCCCGTGGAAATCGCGTGAAACGCGAGGAACGAGCCATCGTCGCGGTGTCCGACACCCCCAACCGTGGCCGCGTTTCTCCTGTTCTTTTTTTTTTCCGTTTTTTATCGACGAAACGGTGTCGTAATTTTCGCGACACGATACGCCGGCGTGTGACTAAATATTGTTGACGCCATGTCGCGTGCTCTCCCCCCCCCCCCTTTTCCGTCGTCGTCCCTCGCCCGTCCAGCGGCTGGCCGCCGTTGACACGTTTATGGGCGCCGGGTGCTCCGGGGACCGAGCAACACAGCTCGCGCGACGCCCTCGTTTTATATTTTCGGTGACGGCTACCCCCGGCGACCGCGCGCTCGTTCGTCCGTTCGACCGCCGCTTTCCGAATGTTTGCGGCGCGAAATGGTCTCTCTCTCGTCGGGCGTTCATCGGTTTTTTATATTACAACTGTTGGTGGCGAAATAATATTTGCTTCGCGATTTTCCATGCATGTGTGTGTACCACCTACCTTCCACGGCGATAGCCTCGCGCCGTTCGGGATGCAATTAATTTTGTTCCCGGCGTGCATCCCCTGGTTCCTTCGCCAACGGTTACCTTTTCTTTTCCTAGGACGTGCGTTTTTCGTTTATTTTTTGAATTAGAGGGCGTTGCCCAACTGAATGCGCAGGGAGAAAAAATTCAGTATCACAGAGACAATTATCGAGTATCACTTTTTATTTAATCGTCTCTCGTCACGATTCTGTTATATTCTCTAAGCCAGACAATATTTACAAATTTAATTGTTTTTTTTTGTTTGTTTGTTTGTTTGTTTGCTTTATTACTCGCATTCCGTCTCACTTTTAGGGGACGTAGAAAAATATCATGATAAAGACTGACGTATGTATATATATAATATATATATATATATGTATGTATGTATGTATAATATGTATATGTATATACAAAATGTACAGGGGGGAAAAACGCGGATACGATTGCCAGCGTTTCTGTTCCCAATTAACGCGCCACGATCTCCCGCCATCGAGATACGGCGGGCGTGAACGACGCAACGAGCAGAACGAACCGTCTGATTTCGAGCATGCCGGATATAAAAACGTTCGTCCCTTCGCGGAAACGTTCATCGATCGCGATAAAAACGATTCGCGGTTCTTCCTTCGTCGTCGTCGATGTTACGAAAGGGTGTTAAGTGTCTCTTTTTAAAATCTCGATGATTCTCGGTTCGATTTTTTAAAAAGCTCGTTTTTGAGCGACACGATTTATTCGATCCCACCTTGTAATAATTTAATTCACAAGCAAGGGAGGGTGGGGTGGGGTGGGGTGGTTTCGCTGTGGTTCGTTCGACTCGTTTCACATTTTTCGTTTTTGCATTATTCTTTTTTTTTTTTCTTGCACGGACCCTTTCCTCGCCCGGAGTAACAACAACAACAATAACAAGAACAAGAACAACGGCAACAAACGTCTCTCGTAATATCGTATAAGAACTATATGTACACCCACGCTGAGAAGAGTTCCCCTCCGGTTCGGATGAGTAGGTTCTGGTCGCGGCGCCGTGATTCGTTGAGGTTTCGTCGTTCAGTACATGACCTCGTACACCGTCGCTTTCTTGTCGCCTGAACCGGTAACGATGTACCTGTCGTCCGCGGAGATGTCGCAGCTGAGCACCGATGACGATTCCTTCGACTGAAAACAATGCAAGACGACCCGTTCTTCAGCAACGAATGCCGCGTAAAAAATCTTAACACTTTATCGACCGCGTAACTTATTGCACACGCACTCTCGATCGATTCATTATGGCCTCGAATGCATTGATCGCAATGGTTTTCTTCGAGTAATTGATAGTTTAATGTCTCTTTACGGTATATCTACGATATTGCCCGAAATAGTTATCTTCGTGTAAGGAAACGTTACAAAATTTACAGATTAATTGTAAGCATGTAAAAGTCGATTAACCCTTTACACCCTGTTGTCGCCTCTCAGGGGACATTAAAATTTATTAGTGATTCCGGGGAATCAACTTATCTCAGCGCAACCTTTTCAAAAATACATGTTTGTGTGCAAATTTTCTGCCAAAATGGCACAAGATATTAAATAAAAATATGGTACAGTTACCAAGATATACAAAAAAAAATAGTGATTTTGAGGCAATACGTCAGAGATGATGCGGAGTGCAAAGGGTTAATTAAGGTCGAGGCTTAAGGCTTCCGGTCGATAAAGCGTTAAAAGAAGCTTGAACGTATAGAGGGTGCAGAATTTATAGAAATTGTATACATTTGTTACTAACATTAAAACTGTTGTGTAAATAAGAATACGTTAAAATGACCAATTGTCAGACTTTCATTTGGTGACTAACAGTTACCTCTCAAGTGCAAAGGGTTAAAGTTAATTTACAAAAAGTTTAAAATGAAAAACATAAAAATATTGCTAGCAATTAAAATGAAATAAAAAAAGACAAAAAAGGAAAATAAAAAACAAATTGAACAGTCATTTCTTTAAAAATCCTACATACCGTCAAAAACTAAAAATCTTTAACTTTAAAACTGTCTTTGTTTTATCCAATTTGGATAAATTTCAGCAAAATTATGTCAGTTTAAAGATCGAGTGAATATGGAAAGAATTTTGTTCAATTTTTCGGGGAAAATACCCCACACTGTGCGCTGTGTCGAGAAACTCTCGACATAGGACCGCAAAGGGTTAAAAGTGTCAACGGTGGTGTCTGATGTCGCGTTCAGGTGACGCTGATAAATTTTATTCAACGCCAAATTATAAGAATCGTTACCTGGAATATTGAGGCACCATAAGGCGTGCGCCACGCGTTCAGCAGGTTATCCTTGCCGGTGGAGACGAACCACTTGCCGCAGGACGCGAATCTCAACGAGAGCACACAGGACTCGTGAAGGTGAAGCTGATACTTGTCCGGATTCGTGGCGTGCAACACTTCCACGTTCGAGTTCTCCATGCCCACCGCGAGCCATTCTCCCGTGGGACAATAACCGAGGGAGAATATCTGCGAGGTGAAGTCGTGCTGCTTGAGCTGCCTGCCCTCCCTGAGGTCCCACGAGCGCACCGTGTTGTCCAACCCTCCTGTCCACAGTTTCGAGCCGTCCGCGGAGATGTCGATGCAGGAGGCGCCGTCCGTGTGCCCTTGGAACTGTCTGACCAGAGACTGATTCTGGAGATCCCAGACGGCGATGCTGCCGTCGCTGCAGCAGCTGAAGCAGACCTTCGAGTCAGGCGAGATCGCGAGAGCGTAACAGGCGGGGGCGGAAGAGATTAATTCGGCCTTGATCCTCGGCGTCGGGCTGGCCAGATCCCAGATACTAAGCCGGCTGGCCTCGCCGCCGACTATCAGCGTCCTGCCGTCCGGCAACAGTTTCACCGACCTGCGCACACAATGGACACGCATACGTTTCTGTTAGAAATTGAATACAGAAATACTGCGAAGCGAAAATCAACCCTTTGCACTCGAGAGGCGAATGATAGTTTCTTGAATTTCTAGATTTTAGTTAGTTTGTTTATTAGTCAGACCTAGGGTTTAAATAATCTTATATATGTAAATTTCAGTATATCACTTAATTAAACTAAATGAAGCTTAATATAAGCGAATTTTAATAAATATTTTGCACTTGAAAATCTTTGAAGTTAATATTGTTAGACCAATAACAGCCACCTCTCGAGTGCGAAGGGTTAACCATTTTGAGAAGTTTGGTTTTGGAAAACGCAAGACTAAAGATTGTAAACGGTATATCTTAAATTTTTAAGCAGTGTACTTTTATTTTGTTTTGCTTCGCTTATACAGAGATCGAGTTCATGAAGGATTACCCCTATCGGTTAGTATTGCGCGTCGCAATGTATATGTAACGTGTGTGTATGTGAGTGTATGTTTTTTAGCTACTTGTGTAAAATGTCGTTATTTACTAACCGTGAGCAAATTTCAAAAGGTATCCAAATAATCTAGCAGGCTGCACTAACACAAGTATCGCCAATAACCCCCCGCCCGATCTCGCGCGAAACGGGCATCGTTCTCGTTAAATGAAACGAAGCACGTTTTGGCGGGCTCGAGCCCGGGGCAACGGGTCGTTTCGCTCGGTTTGACAGCGTTTTAAAAGTGGTAATCATTTTTGCGCGGTCAAGCGTGGCGGAATCGACCGGCCGTGATTAGCAACTGTGACCGATGGATCATAAAGTACCTTTTAATGCATATTCGCGCGCGCGCGCACACACAAAAGCAAGACAGAGAGAGAGAGAGAGAGAGAGGGAGGGAGAGAATGAAAAAGAGAGCAAGGGAGGGAGAGAAAGAGAGCGAAGGAGAGAGAGAGTAAGAGGGTGAAAAAGAGTGAGAGAGAGAAAGTGAATGAGTGAGGGGGTGAAAAAGAGTGAGAGAGAAAGTGAATGAGGGGGTGAAAAAGAGTGAGAGAGAGAAAGTGAATGAGTGAGTGAGGGAGTGAAAAAGAGTGAGAGAGTGTGGGAGGGAGACGGAGAGTGAGAGTAAGTGAGTGAGAGGTAATGTGAGAGAGAGAGAGTGTGTAGGAGGGAGAGGGAGAGAGAAAGTGAGAGAGAGTGTGGGAGGGAGAGTGAGAAAGTGAGTGAATGAGAGTGAGAGAGAGAGAGAGAAAGTGAATGAGTGAGTGAGGGGGTGAAAAAGAGTGAGAGAGTGTGAGAAGGAGAGGGAGAGTGAGTGAGTGAGTGAGTGAGTGAGTGAGTGAGTGAGAAAGTGAAGGAGTGAGTGAATGAGTGAGTGAGTGAGAGTGAGAGAGGTTTTCCCGCGTACATTATCCGGGAAATGTATTAAATTTGCCGGTGGCTCGAGCACGCGTTCGAAAAACGCGGCGGGCTTCAATTACCGCCGCGTATCGCGGACATTAACAGTCATACGAGCGCGATATTATAGCCGGTCGTGTTCGACGTCGAAACGTGCGTCGCGCGCGAAATGCATCGCGGGAACGTCGGTGCCCGTTTGTTCTGCACCGCGATTTTTCGACGTTCCGTGCACGGAATACATCGTCGGCTCTCATTATGCGACGCTTCATTCGCTGTCGGCAATTTTTACCGGCCCTCCCCGGGGGTAGGAGGGGGTACGTCGTTCCGGTTCAACCCCGTTCGATTCTGTCCGAGTTGATCTGGTATGTCTGGTTTGGAGATGAAACAGGGGGGCATGCATAATTTTGCCGATGATCGGTCCGCGTTATATGGCAAACGCGTTCGATAAGATTAATCGTGTGTGCGACTGAGAGAACGGTTTTGAAAAAGATATTGTACCGTGCTGTATAGAATCTATCGTCGATAGGTTCTGCTAAATGGTAGGCAGTGTCTGTGATTACAACGAGATTTTAAGGGGTGTGTTAAAACGTTTACCCGTGGCGAAATCTGTAAATGATTGCGATTGCCTAACCTTATTGCGTTCGTAAAATGGCCTCTTATCGTATATGGAATGTGATCGTGTATCTTCTTTAGAAATTCAACGAAACACGTATTTCAAGTACTTATTCTCAAATAGCCAGAGTCAAAATTAGATTAACTTGAAGATACCATCATAGATCATATAGATACGAACACAAAAGCAGGGTTAATCAGAAACCTCAAAAACTTAAAAGTACAATTAATATATGTGTATATACATAGTGGAAACTCGGTTGATCTAGTAACCTATCGATTGCCTAACTTTCATGACCTCTTAATATTTCACAAAGATACCGATGAACATTTTGTCACCGATGTTACCAGTTAAACGTTAATAACATTTTAACCCTTTGCACTCGTATGTCTCAGTGTATGCGACATTTTCATTTTTTCATGCGGAATTTTCATTTTTTTTTAAATTATACTCATGAAATGTCACAGCTAAGTATGCTAATAACGTATTGGAAAAGTTTTGTTTTGATTGAATAAAAATATAAATTCCGAGTTGGCGGTAATTCATGGTGACATTAAATTCGAGTGCAACGGGTTAAAACATTCACAAGCAAAAGAAAAAATTGGCTAAAAGCAAAAAGTCCCAAAAAAGAAAGAAATTAAGGAAACGAATAAAAATGTAACAAATCCAAAAAAGATCGCTAACCTGATGTAGTTGTCAGGCTGCAGGCAGTCGAGCTGGGACACCGACTTGGTGCTTCCCGTCCCGCCCTGGCCTATGTCCCAGACCTTGACGCATCCCTTGCCGCCGGTGTACACATACTTGGTCGGATTCGAGATCGTGACAGCGCACACGACCTCCCCGTGGCTGAGGGTATTAATTTGCCGGGCATGACGCGGTATCCCTTGCCCGCTGAGCGCGTCCGGTGGGAAGGGCACCGGCTGCATCTGGCCCTCGCTCGACACGTGAAAGCTGTACGCACTGAAACACCCAGAAAAATGCGGCTCGTGCCGTGAAACACGCGTATGCCAACCGCTCAGCCGTTGTCCGTCCGGCTCGTTGACAAGACTCGACGAGAATCCGCGAGGGACAATTGTCGGTTCGACTGATACGAATGGCGAAGTTAATCATTTGCCCTCGAAAGGCGATTGTTAGTCGTTTAATGATACTACCTTTACAAATTTTCAAATTCAGAATATTTACTAAGATTCGCCTCTATTAACCCTTTGAGTGCTATGGGCGCATATATGCGTCCGACGAAAGTTGCTCGTAGGGACTATGGACACGCATACATGCGCTTGTCAATTTTTGATTTCTTCGTTAATCTTTTAAGAGTGCTATGGACGCTTATATACGTCTGACGACAGTTGGTGGTAGGGGCCACGGACGAATAAATGCGTTTGTCAATTCGACCTTCCGCTTATTGCAACGCGATTGTCAGTGTAAGTACATGTAACATCGCAACAGAGCACTTAGGCTGAGAGTATTCAGCGCTCAAAGGGTTAAACGTCATTTAATTTAGTTAAGCTGTGTTCTATTTAATCTCTGCGTCCGATTAATAAACACAATAACTAAAGTCTGAAAATTTGAGAAACTATCATTTGGTGACTAACAGTCTCTCCTTGACGTCAAACGGTTAATCGGAGAAAAGAAGATTTCTTTTTCGTTTTTTTTTTTTTTAACATTCGGTTGGTTCTTCTTCGAAAGCCGTGGATTTCAACTGCAGAAAACGGTGGAAGGGTTGGAAAAATTGAAATTAGAAAAGAAGGATGTCTTGAAAATTGATCGTTCTCGTTGGTTTTTAAAAAGGAAGTCTAAGTCCTTGCCTTCCAATACTTTTGCTATCGTAAACATGCTTGGCCAAGTGATCGAGCATGTTCATGGATTTCAATTCTACTGCGAGACATCGATATCTATATTCACCGTGTACATATTTTGTCCAATTCTTTTTTAGAATGTATTCTTAACTGTTAAAAAATGTGACTTATGTAGTTTCTAAATAAAATAATAAACATGATTCGTAATACTAAGGTCTTGTATGTTCTTAAGTTATCTATACTGTTCAGCGAAATAACGGCGCCTTGATTCTTATAAAATGAGTATGTACGATAGAAAACATTTCTTTCGAACAGGAATATGTATCTTTTACCACGCATTGCCTTGGACAATACGCTAATCGAACAAAGTTAATACTTGAAGTAGAACGCTCGATATCGGCAGTACCTGACAGTCATATCTGAAGTGCAAAGTTTGTTTGTTCTTCAGTATTGATCACAAGTTTTGATTCACGGAAAACTGTTTTTCCCCTTTTCATGTTATCTTTACTCTCAAGGAAAATACGATAGCATTTATAAATATCTTCAAAAAGGGAATTACAAGGGAATTTTGAGATATTGTTTTAAAACAAAGAAGAAGTGAATATTGTTATACTGTAATCGGAATACTTGAAAAGCTAAGAAATATACAAAATAAAAATAAATAAATCTTATCATGTCCCTTTTCACTGTAAACTTTAAAGTTCAATCCTTCGTTTTTCCTTTTCGTTTTCCTTTTTTCAGAACGCGACATATTGTTTACAATTGAAAACATCGAAATCATCGTGATTTTCCCGTGTTTACCTGCACGGTTCGCAAGATCGTTTGCTGTGCACTTAACGTTAGTGCATTTCATAAATAGACACAACAGTAATACGCTACGTACACACACAACGTTCCTATCGGCCTCTTTATCTTGAGCATTAATCTCTCGTGGCACTGACATCTGCTTTAGAATAATAATAAAAAAAATATCGATAACGCGTCGTATTTTAACCGTAGGCGGCTACAATAAACAACAGGATCGGTAAATTTTCATAGTAAACAGAACCGTAGAGATAACGAGGGAAGCCCCAGAGATCGGCAACCAGACCGAATATCAAACAACGTTAACGGAAAACCCTGTTTCGCGTATCGTTGCTCGATCTTTCGTCGAAACGTGAAACGCATATTTTCACCAAGTTCGCCGCGAATCGATGGCCCTGTCGTCGCGCGCAACTTTTTCCGCGTAACGATCGAGAAATCGTGTAATCATCCGACTGGAAACTTCCACCAGAGGGGGATCTGTATTGATCGAGCGATTATCGTTATTACGACAACGCGTAATTGTGCCAAATATCACCCCTTAATATCCCCAGATGGGATTAAGTACTCAAGAAACGTGTAATCGAATTATCTTATCGCGGTTTTTATAATCCGCCTGAAAACAAACAGAGCACCGAGTCGATCAGCCTTCATCCACTTTAGATTCGTTTCGAGAACTGCTTACGTTCCTCGCGTCACGCATCGTCGAGTCTACCAGATACACAGTAACGGACAAAAGTTTAAGACCAAAGGATTGAAGAAAATAAATAAATTGATTAATAAGAAATAACTGTATAATGCTTGAAATTCGGTGGGAAAAGACGTTTGAAAAACGGTTCAGTTTTGGAAACCAATGAAGAGAGCCTTTCGATTGTACTTTAACGATATAACTACCGACGATTAGAATATACAGTAACGAATAAAAGTTTAAGACCAAAGGGTCATAGAGAATAAACAAATTGATTAATAAGAAATAACTGTATAAATAAAATTTGTATTCTATGCTAATGAATAAATAGTGTTCTACCAAAACAACAATAAAGATGAGTATATAGACGATATTTGCGAACCATAAAATTATGTGATTACATTGTTCTGCCGTCTTAAACTTTTGTCCGCTAATGTACCATTCGATGGCCATTTACGACAAGGGGAACACGATTTAATCCATATTTTATTTGCAGGTTTCTTCAATCAATTCACTAAATTTTTCTTTCTTAGAAATTTTCTTTACATTATAGTTATACATGTGAAAATGATCGAGCGAACCTGAAGAATTTATTTTCGTAGTCGCGGCAAAATTTATCAAAGTAAATTAATTGAAAAATAATTACAAATAAAATGTTAGATTGATCTAACACTGGTCCTTAAACAGATTAAGCCTCGTAGTTCGTATTTCCATCGATTTGTTCGACAGGATTTCACCAGCCGGGAAGGTTTGGTGTGTAACCATCGTGGTGGAGACGACGACGAGGGATAATGATTATGTACCGGGTACCAAATGTTGCCTGAATCATTAGTCGATGCACGAATGCTTGATCTTAAGATCAAATATTAACCGGTACGGCTTCATTAAGCGATCCTCCGAACGTGGATGGAAGGCTTGATGGGCGAGATGAAGGGGTTAGGATCTAGGAAGGGTAGGCGTGGATTAGGTTCTATAGAAAGGACGCCTGTCCTCTCCGGTCTGGTTACTCCCTTATTGTTGGGATTCTAATCTGGTTCTGAGCTGGTGTGAGTAGAGGTTACAAATATTTGGAGATGCTCGATTAAATTTGAATGAACAATGATCGTGTCTGTGTAGACGAGTTAGAGTCGAAGAAAGTATCGAAAAGTCGGAAAATTTAAAAGAATCGAGAAACTTAAAAAGTAAAAAAAAAGAACTGTTTGAACTAAAAACCGACAGGCGCTCCTTCGATTTTCGCACACAATTGGTTCCTGAAAGTGTGTGCAAATGTTGAATGTTCGAAAGTAGAGGGATGTAAAATAATATGCATCAAAAACTGTGTTTTAAACTATTGATCGGAACAACATTGTAGTCTGATGATTAAAGTCTGATATCCCTTGAGAGGGGACAACCTGCTCGACTCACAATGTCCGCTCAGAGGGAACATCCGACCATAAAGGCTTAAAAATTTGAACTTTAAAAAATGTACGAAAGTTGAGGGGCTCCCGTAATTATACCTTGACGCTTCAATAATCTTAGGGATCACTCAAACATCTTTGTCAGAAATCAATATAAATTTTCAACGTTCACCAATCGCTTTCTGCAGTGAATCCAACCCTAACTCTCGCATACCTTTCAACGCGATGTTACTCAGAGTCAAATAACTTTAATTCTTAGTCGTCTAACAAATATTGATGAATTCTGCGATATTTAACACTATAACTACCAATGATTACAGTGTACTTATTTGCATGCAACAGATCAAATTGAAAATTATCGAATACACAGAAAGCAAATCTTTATTTACACCTTCTGTAGAAAATCATAATAAATTTTGCAAGCTTGTTAAAGTAAATTTATAAGGTTGCTATGAATAATCATCAATTCATCATTTTGACTACTCTGGTAGTTCTAATGTTAAGACTTGGACTGCGGGCAACGTACTTTTACGTTTTTCGCAGTCTGTCACTGGAGTCACGTAAAAATACGTATTTAGTAGATTTGTGGTGGATAACGGGTATTGTATAATTACAATGAAATTATATACAATGTCACGCATACGTGTCATGTATTGTTGCGTTGCTAGACAACGCTTCGCATTCTTTTGTCCCACAAATTTACCGAACCACCAAAATCCCGCTGGGTTCACGAGAAAACGCCCGCTGCACGAGTAAGTTGGCGGCGAAATATACCCGCAGTCCAAGTTTTAAAATCAATCGTCCCTTCGCATAAAATGCATAAAGTAAGCGCCACTCACGGTTTGCCTCCGGGTACTCCGACGGATCCCATGGGAGCCCTCATCGCCACGTGTGGATCGTAGAGCTGCTGCAACGAGGGCGGTGCTCTAGGCGCCACGTAGCCGTTATAACCCATCATGTCGACGTGTGGATGCTGACCAGCTGGTGCCAGATGGTGTGGCGGCGGCCCGGGGGCGTAGTGCGGCGGATAGGCGCTAGGGACACCGGGAGGCGGTGGCCCCTGAAGCAGCTTCGCCGAGCCCGAGGGCTTCAGGCTGCCGCCGATCGCGGAGCCCGAGGTGGGTGTCAACGGCTTGGAGATCGGTGTCGTCGGTTTCTCCCGTTCCTCCATCTTCTTGGCGGAGGGCGTGCTGGCGTTGCTGCTGGTCCCGCTTCTGGGCGAGTGCGGGGGCGCCTCCTTCTTTGTTTGCACGCCCGCGCCTATGGGCGCCACTTTGTCCAGGCCGTTCTCCCGGGGGGACGTTGTGCCGTTCACCACAGGACTCGTTGGCCCCTCGCTGGCATCGTCCACGACTAGATCCTGGTCGCTCTTCTCGCCGTCACTCTGAAAGAAATGGGTGGCGAGCAGGTCACTTTGGGGTTCGTGGAGGGATTAACCGCTTGGCATGCTTTGACGAGTCTGACTAGTCAAAGCAATATTGGACCAAACATGAATGTCACGAGTCTGACTTGTGAAATGTAACGCGGGTCTATTGGAAATAGGGTTTTATATTGCTTAAATGAAATACACTGTTATTTGAAATATTATAATACTTTATTATATAGCACGAGGAAGGACAATTGTGACCGAACCTTGCAAGCTAGAAGAAGCCCTTGAGAAAGTACGTTAAGAAAAAACTGGTTTATGGTTAATTTTTGCTTCGTATTATTTTTATATTCAATTTTTAACCGAGTCAAACGTGAACGTTAGGAGTTTGACACTTGAAATGAAAATGGAGCCATGCATATAAATAAAAATAGTTTGATGAGGGAGGTAAAACATTTGATTTTTTTCTACCAGTTAGATCTAGCTTTCATCGGGTTAAATCGTATGTCAAGGGGTTAAAATGGTATTCGATTAACCCTTTCGCAGTTTAATGCAATAGAGATTCGTACAAACCAACAGTTACAGAGGTGTAAGTTTTATAACTTAAACCGTTTGACAGTGGTATAATTAATAAAGGTTATTGTGCATAAAGAGTTGAAATTACGCATTCTTTTAACACAGCGAAAGAAATATCAAAGGCTTTGATAACGCTGCAATAATTATTTTTTAAGCTGCTACTTATGTATTGTTCGTTATTTTAATAGACTGTGAAAGGGTTAAATGTACACATATTAAAATTTAATGTCCGTTTGTTGGAATTCCTCGCTCGAAGCGAGCCTGGGTATTGCATATCTAGAATAGAGGACTCGGGTAGGAATGACACACTATGTAATGAAGTATGTCTTGTTTTCACTTATATTTGCACGACAGAATGAGCAACAGGCAATCGATTTAAAAAGAAAAAAAAGAAAAGAAAACAGTTTTAAAAATTTAAACGTCACTACACTGTATATATTTCAAATTATCAGCTGTAGAGAAATTACAAATTAAAATAACTTGCTAACAAATTGAGAACAAACGTTACTTCCACTAAACCGACCATAACAATTTGCGATTTTCTGATTTTATAGAAAAAACAAGAAACCAGTTTTAGAAATTTAAACATCACTATACTGAATTATCAGCTGTAGAGAAATTACAAATTAGAATAACCTTCTGCTAACAAATTGAGAACAAACGTTACTGCCATTAAAACGAGCATAACAGTTTACGGACTTCCTGATTTAATAAGAACATAGACATTTTTCCGTGTTTGAGATGATCAGAGATCCACACGCAGTATTCAAGGAAATGAGTACAAAAATGCAAAAAAAAAAAAATATGTGTTAAAAATAACCTTCGAGATTATGAAAACCAACAAACACAGCGGGAACAATAACACGTCGAGCGAACACTTACATGACCGATGTCCTTGTCCTGCTCCTTCTTCATCTTCTTGATGTGCATGGGATGGTCATGGTGATTCTGAGAATGATGGGAATGATGCGTCTCCTGCGGTGTTCGTGGACGACTGTATTTATCACCGGGCGATATCGAGCTCCTCTGTAACGTGACGAAAATTACGGTTCTCGCGATGCGCACTCGCTTGATCGTTTCGAATAACGCGCCGCGGAAACACGGCAGAGATCGACCGCGGATAGAGTCGCGTTTCGATCGTATCTTTTCGGGTTCCGGAAAAAAAAAATACGCTTCCACGGTTACATTCCGCACGGAGTTTTTGATTTATACGGAATGATTAACCCTCAGATTCCTGAATAGGATTACATTTGAATATTTCGCTTTAGTTTCTTGTACGAACGAATTGAAAGATTCTATCTTTTACTAGATTGCATAAAATTAGTAAAATTAATCCAGTAAAATTTCCTTATGGCTACGTTTCCAGTATTTGAAATTTTAACAAGTTAAAGATGATTGCGTATTGAAATAATCGCAACAATTAGCAAATTTGCATTGTGTTCAGAATTACTTTTTATTTATTTCATTTATTAACTTTTTCGTTTTCTCTACGTTTGAGAGATTAAGTTTCAGCTGTTTACGTTTAGAAAACTATTTTCAGGAAAATTCGCGAATAGTTTTAACACTAGAACTATCACACCAGTCAAAATTACCAATTGGTAATTAGTCATAACAGTCTTATAAATTCTCAGCTGTAAAGCTTCTAAAATTTACTATGATTTTTTGCAGAAGGTATGAGTTAAAATTAGCTCTCTATGTATTCGGTATATTTTCATGTAATTTAGTCATAGCAGTCTTATAAATTCTCAGCTGTAAAGTTTCTAAAATTTGCTACGATTTTCTGCAGAAGGTGCAAATAAAGATTTGTCTTCTATCCATTCGGTATTTCTTCATATAACTTTCAATTTCAACTCTTCCATGCAAATAAGTTAACTGTAATTGTCAGTAGTTCTAGTGTTAACACTATTCCTACCACAACCGGTCAAATGACCGTTTTTAAAATTTCGATTAGAATTTCATAAATACAACATAACTGAATCGCCTTTAAACTTTAGACTTTTCCTCAAATACACGTATAATACATTTTTCAATATTCACTTCTTCCTTCATTGTTTATTTTTTGAGAAAAATTTGTAGTCTGTCTTACGTGGGAATGTCATGGTTGGAATAGGTATAATAAAAAATAAAAAATAGTGTTAATGACGCCACTTCGGTTTCCGTGCGAATTTCCACAGTTTCAATATCCAAAGGTGTTTCGTTAGATCGAAGATGAAGAAACGAGTTAAGAATCACCGACGAAGGAACCTTACGCATTCTTCCCGAACAAAAGTGTGCATTTACAGAGTCGTTAATCCTTGGTTAAATAACGGGCAAGCAGCGTGGAGTGAAACAGAACGGATTACCCACGTGTTTCCTGCGGTTCGATCAACGTGACAAAACCGTAATTACCCACGTCGACGGTTATTATCAATTGTCACGCGACCGTTCGCGATAATCGATTTCGACTTCGCGTCCCTGCCAGCCGGACGAGTTTCGATACGTAGATTTAGGGGATTTACGTACAGCGAACAAAATCACTGTACGCGCGATGCCCGGGGAATCCTGTTTCGGTGATTTTATTATTTAATCGTCGCCAGGATGAAATTCGAATGAAATCCGTATCCCCTCTTTTGTACCCTACCCGTAGGAGAACACAAGTTCTTTCGTTGTTGTTCTCATCGCAAAAATTTCCTACCTTTTAACGTTACCAACGCGGATTAAAAATGATCAACCAACAAAAATACAACACTTTTTAATATCCTGTGTATACTGGAATACACCTATTAGTTATATATGTATTATCGGTAATGTAGTTACCAATATGTAAATGTACAGTGTGTAGTTAACATAACGACACCTAGCATCTACTTAGGCATCATTTGTAACCATGACTCGTAGCCTAAAAATAATCATTAGTCTAAAAATATCCTCTAAATAGTAAGCACGTGTATGCATAATAAGTCTGTCGCTAGGGTAAAATTAAAAAAAGAAGTAAATTGTTAAAAAAAAGTAAAAAGTAAAACTATTACTCTGCTACATTTACTCCACCTTAAAAATGATTAGTATAGATAGAGCCATGCCCGTATATTAATTAATTAATAAATATTAAATTAAAAAATCTTCAATAAATTCGTTAACATGTTGAATGCTACGGTCACCGGTGACCGCCATCCAACTTGTCAGTAGGACCGTGGGGGTCACCTGTGATTGACCCGCTCAAATTGGTAAAAAATACATAATGTACAAAAATGTCAGTACTCTCATTTTCTAAAGGTTAACTTTCTCACACCGACCTAAAAAATCATTTCTGCTAAAAACAGAAGCTACGTTTCACTATGGCCTTCTTTCGGCACGCGCTCGAGGTCCAGAGGTCCCAGACCACCGTCCAGCTCGTGACGAAGTTTAATAGAATCGGAGGCTGGCCGTGAACACGCTTCGAAATGCGACGAATAGGGGAAAAAGCACCACACGGGGGCGGATCTCGGGCGGCAGCACGCACAGGGCCCCCGGGGAGGAAGAGAATCGAGGGAAGTGCGAGGCCGACGGTAACACGAAGAAAAGGAAGAAAACGCGAAAACAAAGAGAGAAAGAATAAAAAAAAAGGGAAAGATGCTTCGGGAAGAGGTTGATAATGATTATAGACTTCGGCGCGACGAAGGAGAGAGAGAACGAGGCGAGGAGGACACGCACACGAGGGAGCGTGCAGCAGGGGCGAAAGAACCCGGGGAAACTGCCGGGGGACAGGTTCGGATAAGGAGAGAGGAAAATAGAATGGCGAGAGGCAGAATGAGAGGGCGTCGATGGGCGTTTCGCGGTCCCGCGATGATTACAGGCTCGGCGAACCTATAATACACGCTCGCTATCTCTCTCCCCCCCTTTCTCTCTCCTCTGCTTTATGGGTGCTCCGCTCTTTCCATTATTTTTTCTCTTTCCTCTTTTTTCCCTCCCTTTCTTTACTTTTTCTTTCCTCCTACCCCTTCCCCGACACGCAACCCCCCCCCCCACTCTCTCGCCTCGTAGGGCCCTGTTCACTGGCCCCTACAGGGCACGTTTCTGCCGCCTGGTTTGGGACCCCGTTCGCAAGAAGAAGGTCGTTACTTGCGTTTTCTATGGGTGAACTATGTGTTTTAACACTATTCCTACCGATACTTCACGTCTACCGCAACATTCCCACGTAAGACAGGCTACAAGTTTTTCTCAGAAAATAAACAATAAAAAAAGGAATTGAATATTGAAAAATGTATTACACGTATATTTGAGGAAAAGTCTAAAGTTTAAAGACGATTCAGTTATGTTGTATATAGGAAATTCTAATCGAAATTTTGAGAACGGTCATTTGACTGGTAGTGGTAGGAATAGTGTTAACCCTTTGCACTCGGCTGTCCCCTCTCATGGGACATCGTAATCCTAGCATATGATAGTTTCGCAAATTTTCAGACTTTAGTTCAGACCCGGATGTTAAATAGTCATATATGTAAATTTTAATGTACGACTTAACTAAACTAAATGAAGGTTAATTTACGTGAATCATAATAAATATTTCGAATTTGAACATTTTTGAAGTTAGTATCATTAAACGACTCACGCTCACCTCTCGAGTGCAAAGGGTTAATTATCCAGTGGATAGGTGGACTTCATCCATTAACCCTTTGCGATCGGCAGATTTCGCTCTTGAGAGTACTAGCAAGTCGGGGTAAATTTACCGTTTCGCAGTTACTTCTCCGTACAGGATTTAAAATCAACATATGGATATTAAAATACACAGAATTGGTTGAAAAATTAGTTGTGTTTAATACTACTTATAATACGTAAAAAAAAAAAAAATGTTAAACCTCTATAATTTTCTAAAGTATATTTTGCAAAACTTGCGCATGCCCCCGCTGCGGGTACATCAACCAAGCAAAGGGTTAAGCTTGATACAATTGAACCTAGCTCTTAGCGAACGAATGCCGCCATATTCGCGAGATTAAAAATATTCTAAAAAAAATCACTTCAGTATCCTTTTGTATGGACATATCTGTTCATATAGTTATCATTATTGAAAATTTCCATAAAATGCAATAAAGTGATATTAATTATGCCTTTTTTTCCATCAGTCTAGAAATAGAGCAATTAATTTCTTAAAAATCCGTCAATATATTGGTCATTGTTTTGGAAAAATACGCTCGTTCGTTAAAGGCTAGTACATTTGTCTGTAATTTACTTTTCGTAATTTTAACGCCGTCGCTCGTTCCTCTGTTCGGAGCTCGCGCAGACGATTCGTTCCGTTCCATGTTCGATTTCACGGCCGGTCCTTTGTCTGGTGAAATCACCGGAACGGGAACGAATTGGGCAGTTTTATAAAACAAATAGCCCCTTTTTCCTTTGGTTGATTCCGAAGAACTGAACTTTGTT
This sequence comes from Tetrapedia diversipes, assembly GCA_033822845.1. NCBI lineage: Eukaryota > Metazoa > Arthropoda > Insecta > Hymenoptera > Apidae > Tetrapedia > Tetrapedia diversipes. Next base: position 309,898 of record JAOPTO010002212.1, on the reverse strand, counting down.
CTTAACACTTCGCCAACCTAATGGGGAGATCTCCCGTTTTTTCCTCGACAAAGCGATGCCAATTATTCTATGCACTTTTGTTATTAGTTGGTCTTGAGCTAGCATTGAATTGAGGAAAAATTGTACTTTGGAAAAGCAGAAAATTCATTTGATGAACTACTGTGAATAACACTAGTTCAAAACTAACTGATAACAAAAACAAATAGAATCAATGGCGGCGCTTGGTTGAGGAACTAGGAACTAGTGTTGAATTTAATAAAAATTACGCTTTGGAAAAATAGAAAATGCATTTGATATACTACTGTGAATAACACTAGTTCAAGACTAACTAATAACAAAGGTAAATAAAATTAATGGTGGCGTTTGGTTATGGAACTAGGAACTAGTGTTGAATTTAATAAAAATTGCACTTTGGAAAAATAGAAAATTCATTTGATAAACTGTGAACAATATCAGTTCAAGACTAACTAATAACAAAGGTAAATAAAATCAATGGCGGCGCTTGGTTGGGGAACTAGGAACTAGTGTTGAATTTATTAAAAATTACGCTTTGGAAAAATAGAAAATGCATTTGATAAACTGTGAACAATACTAGTTCAAGACTAACTAATAACAAAAGCAAATGAATCAATGGCAGCACTTTGTAGAGGAAAAAATGGGAAATCTTCCTGTTCGATTGATTAAATATTAAGAGTCATGTATAATAAAAGCACTTAAATATTTAGTTTATAAAATTACAACTTTTTTACGGTTTCCTAAAATATTTTAGCACGATAGGATGGTATTCTTTTGGCATTAATCGAATCTTTGGACCCATTAAATGTCCCCTGGTGCCATTTTACAATTCATACTAAATCGAATGTGTACCATTATAATTCCCATTAATCGAGACCTACCTGTACATTAAATGCACACCTAAGTTATTCAAAACGTGGCATGCTATCTTTAGATCTCATTAAACGTGGAGATCTCCCCATTCGATCGGCTAAGTGTTAAAATCGATTCTAACGATTATCGTCAAGCAATATTTAAATGTGTCCCCGATAAATTGTAGGTAACTCTAATTCTCAAAGAAAACATGTTAAGCGTGAAAGATCGCTGTGATTTATTGATATTTCAAAAACGTTTGTTCGTTCGAAAAATAAACGGGTGGAACAGAGTAGGATTAATGAACGGAAGCTATGGATATATTTGTGCCGAGGTGTGTTGTTCAGTGTCGGGTGCGTTATGTAAATTTGAAGATTTAATTGCGAGTGTGTGCGTGTGTGTAGCGTTTGGTTAACGTTATTCAACAGTTTCGTTTAAAAGAGCAACGATGGATACCCGAGGTGATGCATTACGAGCGAAGTCATCGAAGGAAGCCATTAAAAATTTCGAACGAAACACACGCGTGTTTTGTAATTCGACATAAACTCCTCTACAGCAACAACAATGTTTTCTGTATTTTACACGTTAAAAAAATAAATAAACTCCAACCGTGAACTGCTTTTTTTTCTATCTATGATTTCATAACCTAGTCTTTACATTTTTGTAAAGCATATCTGCGCAAAATATACATACACCCACCGCTTTCTACACTATGCTTCTAGGAACAGTGAATCAGAAACGAAATCAAATCACTCTACATTTTTCCATTTATTTTTTCACTCCAAATAACTTTCCGCCTCGCCTTGAAATTTCACGTACAGTGGCCATCAAAAATATTTGCGCATCACTATATTTATCCTGACGTTTACACACGAGTTTCACAAATTTTCAAATGCAACCATTTTTAAAAACCCAGGTATTATTTATTCGAATCGTTTAAACAAATTTTAATACACGTAAATTCTATTTATTTTGCATTTTGAAATTTTGTTTCACTCAATGAGACTGAACACTATAATTACCGACGATTAGGTTATACTGATTTGTGATGAAGAAACAAACCGTAATGATTACAGTAAAAATCATAATAAATTTCCAAGAGTGTAGGATATCACAATGAATTTGCCAAGTTTCCCTAAAAAGATCACGAATTGATCGTTTCAACCCATTCACTGCCAGACAAATTTAGAGAGTCTTGCTCTGGGTGCCAAGATTTTATTTTAAAGAAAACACGGAATTCAGCAAAATCTAATAATATTAAGTTACAAATATAGTATTGAAATGGCATTTATTTTGAAATATTTGAAAATGAAAAATGAAAAACGAAAACACTACGAGATATCTCGCAGCTGATGTTGGTGAATAAAATCTGTTGAGGGGTTATGTGAAAAAGAACTTAAATAACGAAAAATGAACTATATATTTATTAATGAAGTGTATCGGTGGTTTATATGACTGGCGCACAATACAAATAGCGATGGATTTAACTAAAAGCGGCGACAGCACAAACACTTTATACCTGGCTACCCCCTAAACCATTTCAGTATGGAGAGTTTTCAGGTAGAAATAAGTTTCCTATACCTCAACAAAATCAAACTAACTCAAATGGCCATTTGTAATCAATCTAAATTGTAGCGCACGCTACGAGATATCTCGTAGCCGGTAGCGAATGGGTTAACCCGTTTTGGTAATTAAAACATTCGAACACTTCCCACACTGCAATACCAATCTAAAACCAATCTAAAATCTCCAAAACATTGGAACACTTCCCACACTGCAATACCAATCTAAAACCAATCTAAAATCTCCAAAACATTGGAGCACTTCTCACACTGCAATACCAATCTAAAACCAATCTAAAATCTCCAAAACATTGGAACACTTCCCACACTGCAATACCAATCTAAAACCAATCTAAAATCTCCAAAACATTGGAACACTTCTCACACTGCAATACCAATCTAAAACCAATCTAAAATCTCCAAAACATTCGAAACACTTCCCACACTGCAATACAAATCTAAAACAAATCTAAAATCTCCAAAACATCGAAACACTGCTTATCATTTACACGCGAAAGTATTCGCCGGCACGCGGAAGGCTGTGGAAAACAAAAATTTCGCCGACAACCAGTGAACTCGGAAAACCAACGAACCGAAACGCGAGAGAACGAGAAGTCGAAAGCCTGCTGGCTTGGCGAGCAACAAGAGCGCCGAGCTCTTTTCTTAGTGGCCACGGTTAGGTATTTTTCGAGCCGGGCCTCCTCTCTTTTCCGTCCGCCACTTTATACCACTCGCGCGTTCGTCGAAAACATAATTGCGCGTACAGTGGGTGCTCGTGGACGAAGTACGCCGAAGCACTCGTGTTGTACCCTTCACGCGCACGGAAAGTTACACGCGTGTAACGTGGCTGTAATACACGTCCGCGTTAGAGGGATGACGAGGGGGATGGTGGTGGTGGTGGTGTAGAAGGGCGAAGGGGGTCACGTTGCGAGTGCTCGTGCGCCTCGAGTGCGTTGTACATGCGTTGCGAGCTGCGAACATGCCGCACCGCATGTTCAAGCTAGAACCGGGGGATTAGAAATAGTTGTCTCGAGTGCATCGTTTACGCGCGTGACCGAAGAAAAATGTTGCGCCGGTGGAAACGGCGACAGAGGCGAGGGAAAGGGTCGTGAAAATGTAGGAATGCAATCGAGTGGATGCGAGTTTGGAAAAGTCTGAAGAGTACTTGAGTTGGGCGATTGTCGTGCGAACGCAGAATGTTTTGGGCTCGAATGTTTCTAAGGCGTGAAAGATGAGAACTTGAGGAAATGTTGCGACTGAGAAATTCTGGGTGGTCGTGACCGAATGCGTAGAGTGAGAAAGGTTGGCAATTAGAATGAAAGGAAACGAGTGTTTGGAAAAATATATGACGGGGAAAACGCGAGCGCCAGGTAGAAGGTATTAGACGGTGAGTCAAAAAGTATTGGACGGTGAAGGCAGAAAGTATTGAACGAAAGGTTTTGATTGTGAACGTAGAAAGAGTGTTGAAGTTGCTAAGTCGTAAAATCATTTAAGTTGTTTTTGTTAAATATACTTTTACTAAATACTTTAATCGCTTCACTTTTATTTTTCACACCTGAATTCCATCTTCCGATCTACAAAAATCATTTTATAGAACTTTCCTATAAAAATGAGAATTTGTAGCTGAATCAGAGACGCGGAAACTTTGAGGTGGTTGTTTCGGTGACTATGTGACCGGATAAATGAAAACAGTGGAGTTATGATGGATTTAACCCTTTGCGCTCGAGAGGCGACTGTCGGTTCGCCAAACGATAGTTTCGCAAACTGTCAGACTTTAGTTAGTTTGTTTATTAACACGCTGAACGCCACGGGGGTCACCGGTGACCGGCACTCAACTTGACCGTGGTGCCGTGGCGGTCACCGATGACCGGCGCGCTCAAATTGATAGAAACACATAATTTAGAAAAATGCCAACACTTATCAATTTTTCATTATTACCATCGTTAATGCCATGGTGTGAAGAAATTAATGCAGGAAAACATATCTAAAAGTAGTTACACTTATTTGTAGTAGATAATATTACAGGTAAATCCTGTAAAAATGGCGTGGCATTCAACGTGTTAATAGGACCGGAGATTAAATAGTCGTATATGTAAATTTTAGTACATGACTTAACTAAATTAAATGAAGTTTAATATAAAAGAATCTTGATAAATATATTGCACTTAAAAATCTGTGAAGTTAATATTATTAGACGACTAACCGTCACTTCTCGAGTGAAAAGGGTTAAAGATGTGCTTACACGGATAATTTGAATAAATACACGATTTAGTCGATTCGGTGCAAGGAAGAGGATACGTTGTAATACGGATGTTTTAAGGTAACATCAATTTTAATAATAGTGATGACTGAACTTCCTTATCTTCCCTTATCAACCCTGATTCACCTTCTAGAGAGATAGAACTGTCTAATGAAACATTAATCGAACCTAATTGTTCCGTGTCTGTAGAACAATATGTTCGAAGACAAAAGGAAGATTCTAACGATTAACTACAGGGATTCTCTTTTATCGTACGTGACCATTTTATAAGTTGAACGAATGTATAGTTACCGTTCCGTGAATAAAGTTCTCTATCAAAAACATGTATTGGGTTGGAGGGAAAGTTCTGTCGTATTTTCCGTTTCCGTTAATTCACGTGGAACCCAAACACTTTGCTTTAACACGAACCCAAGAGATTTAATGTGATCTCCAACAGTTGTATGATGAATGCCAAACTCTTCTGCAATTTCTCGACTTGTTAAATGTGGATTGTTTTCCAACATGGATCGCAAAACATCATTATCGATCTTGGATGGTCGTCCAGATCGATCACTTTCTTGGAAGCTCAGATCCCCGGAACGAAATTTGCTAAACCATCTTTGACAAGTACGAACATTTACAATATCTTTTCCAAATACCGCACATAAATTTTTACATGCAACCAATGCGTTGCTTCCTTTTTGGAATTCATACAAAATGCAATGTCGTAAATGCACTTCATCTACTGACACGTTTTTCGCTTTAAACATCACAAATAAATGATGAACGGTAAAAAAGGACTCCTTTTATATTATACAGCAGGTAAAAAAACAAAAAAAATTCCCAATGACTCACTAGCCAGATGTTTTTTTTATTTACAAGAAAAATCACCTGCCTATTTAAAATACGACAGAACTTTCCCTCCAACTCAATACAATTATTACGAATATAATAGAACGTCAGCTGCTCCTGAACATTTGGGCAGATAAACAGAAATCCCTGTGAACCCGGGAAACCTGACTAATCCGCGTAATCGAGAAACGAGGTAACTTATTTCCATGCGTGCGCGTACACACGACAGTGTGGATCATAAATTCAGCGACGGAGGCGCACGCTCGCGGATGTTGAAACAATTTTAATCGTCGAGAACAAAGAGGCGATTTTTGCCGTTCGTTGGATACGTTTCAATTGAATTTATTTATCTACGTTATTAAATCCTTTCGAAATTTCAGACGGAAACAGCGGCGGGAACGGATAAGCGGTAAAAAATGCCCATCCGCTCGTGTATTTATTTATTTATGCGATAGATCACACACCGTAGAACTTCGACGGATAATCCGATTGTTAACTCGACATTTCGATAAATGATTTGTCTGCGTTTCAGCGGAGAAATATTTACCGGAGCGCGAAAATACGGGCCCGTAAATCTCCGCGCATATTATTGTTTCATCCGCGATAAAACAGCGACGCTGACATAATTTCATTTGCGCAGTAAACCTTAATTACGACACATGAAAAATAAAGCGCGCCTCGCCGTCCCTCTCTCTCAACTCATCCCCTTTCGCTCTCTCTCTCTCACTTTTCCACCCCCCCGCCCCTGATCACCTTCCTGCGCCCTGCTCGAAGTGTGTACCTTCCGACGCTCGAAAATTCTAACAAAGAACACCGGCTGTTGCCGCCTCTTCAACGTTCATTAACCCTTTGCGCTCTAGAGGTGACTGTTAGTAACCAAATGATGGTTTCGCAAATTTTCAGATTTTAGTTAGTTTATTTATTAGTCAGGCTCAAAGGTTAAACAGTCGTATATGAAAATTTAGTAATGTCACTTAACCAAACTAAATAACTATTTAACCCTTTACATTTGAGAGGTGATTGTTAGTTATTTAATGATACTAACTTCTAAAAATTTCAAATTCGAAATGTTTACTAAGATTCGCCTATATTAAACGTAATTCAATTTAGTTAAGTCGTATAATAAAATTTACACATACGACTATTTAATCTCCGGTCCTATTAACACGTTTTATCTTTTTATTATTATTAACATTAAGCTAAGTCTTAGCATTAGCCTCTCCCACATATTTACTAAAATTCAAGTATATTAAACTTCATTTAGTTTAGTTAAATGACATACTAAAATTTACATATATGTTTATTCAACCTCTGAGCCTGACTAATAAACAAACTAACTGAAATCTGAAAATTTGCGGAACTATCATTTGGTTACTAACAGTCACCTCTCGTGCACAAAAGATTAATGTAGTCTAAAATCGCCTATTTAATATAGGCGGATCTTAACAAGAATTTCGATCTTAAACATTTTTGAAGTTAGTATCGTTAGACGACTAACAGTCGCCTCTCGAGTGCAAAGGGTTAATAATTTAATTTGAAACGACGACGTTATCGACGCGCCTGATTTCCGCGTCGCAACGTTCGCAACGTCCGTAAAAAAAAAAAGAAGTTGGATACACGCGCACGTACGCGATGTAACGAAAAGGTAAAACGCGCTACGAAACTCTCATTAACGAGTTTCTAATACGAATCCCCCGGCGGTAGTCTCTCGAGATTCGTTTCGTAACTCGTTAACACCCCCCGTTGCTCGCGCTGACGTGCTCAAAAATAAACCCGCGAGAGAGAGGGGGGAGAGAGATAGAGGGAGAGAAGGCGAAACAGAAAAAAGCAAAAAAAAAAAAAGAAAAATAGAACGGAATATTTTCTACTCACGTGTCTCTCCTCGGTCGAGCTGAGACCTGCAACGAGACAAATGCAAACAGTCGTCAGTCAAAAGCCGTGCGGAACGTTTTCACGGGGTAGAAAAAAAAAAAAAAATCATTTTCATGCATGACGTCGGGACAGGAGGGTCGGAAAATGGGAGGTTAGAGGATAGTGGACGGGCCAAAGGAAGGTAGGGGGGGAGTAAACGAAAAAAAATTGTCGAAATCCCGACCATCGCGCTTCGATAAAATGTTAATAACGTGCCCATAAAAGAGAGACAGCAGGGGGTGTGAGTTGAACGGAACGGGGGCGCGCGTGTGTGTCTATCCATGTGCCGCGCCTCTCTCTACGCGTGTGTGTGTGTGTGTGTATGCGATGCGGCGTGGATAGTGGAAGCGCGAGCGACGCCCGTATAAATGATCTTCATGCATATTTATGCGCTTTTCGCTCAAAACCGCCGGTGTCCGCTAACAGGGTGACGCAAACACGCTCTCACCCCCGCCGAAAGCGGATACCCGAAAAGCGCTTTGAAAATTTCCAGTCGAGCGAGCCGAGGCCGCACGCTCGCGCCACGTCGGCTACATATTTTTTTTTCCACCCCCGCAGCACCCCTTCCACCACCCCCCAACCCTCTAGCTGTCGGCTGTCCCGCGGTCCAGAGTGCTCTGTCCCCGCTTCTGGTGGCGTGTACACGCACGCACGCACGCACACACACGCATACGAACGTGTACACACGCTCGCGCGCGCAGGAAAATATATACATACGCATACGAATGCGTGTGCACATATATCGGTCGGTCGAACGGCGCTCTCTTTTTTTTTTTTGCCAGGGGTTGGTGAGGGTGGGTATCGCAAAAGCGGGATCAAACGGATGATGGTGACAAAAAAGAGAAAAATCCCCGCTCGGTCTGGACCGTTTTGCTGTCCCCGTGTGGAACTTTAACCGGGGAGAGAGGGCGCGCGAGCGCGAGCAGGTGCGACTCGTTACATAGGGGCGCACGGCGGCGGCGGTGGCGCCACTCGAACGTGACCAAAGGCCGGAATTTCGTTAATTTCTTTTCCCGCTGCGCTGCCCACAGAGGTGGCAATTAAAATCGTGTGAAAGGGCGGAAGGTATGCGTATAACGAGTATTCCCGGGGTTTTACGATTCCTGCGGAGAGCCGGTCGGTAGGGAGGAATTCGATCGTGAAAGGGAAGTTTGGTCGTGGAACGAAGAGGGGCAGAGGAGGGCAGAGGGATGATCTCTGTCTGCCGCGTGACGGTTTTCTGCGGTTTTTCGGAATTACCAGCGGCGAGGGGGTTGAGACAATGGGGACGGACGAATGTAATGCGTTGTTAAAGGAGGCATGGAAATTAACTAACGGTAATTCGCTTGGACGTGTTTAGGATGGAGGTGTTAAAATCGAGAATAATGAAGGAAGCGGGTAATAAAGGCGCGTATACATGGTTTTAATTGATTTTTATGGCAGCTCGTAACACGGTGCGGTGTACGAGTTTATAATGTGTGCCCTAGCATGTTAATGTCAATCGGTTGGCTGCTTAATGATTTAGGGTTAGACTTGGGGTATAGGATCCTGGACAATGATTAGATTTGAGTTACTTTTGAAAACGGACAAATTACTTAATAGCTCTCTATTATTCATATTTTCAAGCAATTGTATCTGCTGTTATTCTCGTTGTCTTTTCCATTGAAACAAACGAATCTTTGTACAAACTTTATATAATTCTGCTTACTTTAGAACTGTCAATAGCACTGCTATACTACTTTCTTTAAAAACCACAAAAATTCTTTCTCAAATGAAGAGTTTACGCTCACTAACAAATATATGAAAAGGGCCTGTTATAATACGTTTGTATTTTTATAGTAGAAAAATTTGCAAGTGTCAAAGGGTTAAAAATGAAATTAAAGAGAAATCGCTGAATCTTAAAAGATGGGAGATATCCGTATTCTTTCTCAGCAAAAATATACCGACCGGAAAAAAATAAAATACTCACCGCCATTGCTCTTTAAATCATCGGGTTGACCACGATGCAGTTCCGGTTTACTTAGCATCGACAGCGGATGGGCCGCTGTTGTACCGGGTGCTGTGGCGGCGCCCGGCGTCAAGCCAAAACCAAGAAGAGCGGCGGAGGAGGAAGTCGGCACCGGAAGTCCAGCAGCTGGTCCTAGCCCCGGAAGTCCGGGTAGACTTGGATGAGCGCCTATCGCCGACCCCGGTGGCAGTTGTTGAGCGTGCATTTGCTGTAGCAGTCTTGATATGTCTGGTCTCTGTTGCTGCAACGCAGCAAAGCATAGTTTTATCATCCTTGCTGAGCTCGCGCATTAATATTAGGTAAAGATGTTGCAATAAACATTAGCCCTTATCGCTCAGTTGGCTCCGCTGCGGAGACATTCTGTATTTAACCCTTTGCGCTCGAGAGGTGACAGTTAGTCACCAAATGATAGTTTCGTAAATTTTCTAACTTTAGTTAATTTATTTGTTAATCGAACTCGGAGGATAAACAGTTATATATGTAAATTGTTGTATATCACTTAACTCAACTGAATGACGTTTAATATAGGCGAATGTTAGTAAATATTTCGAATTTGACAATTTTTGAAGACTAACAGTCACCTCTAGAGTGCAAAGGGTTAATACTCTTTATTCTATAGGAAATTCTACATTTATTTATTTAGTACAGTGAGATGATAGGGTTCAGGTGTAAATAAAATAAAGTGAAGTGCTTAGAATATTAATATATGTATTTAACACTAGAACTATCGACGATTACAGTGTACTTATTTCTAAATTGAAAATTACATGAAAAAATATCGAATACACAGAAAACAAATCTTTATTTATACCTTCTACAAAAAATCATAGTAAATTTTGACAGGTTAGTAAAGCTATTGCTATGAATAATCATCAGTCCGTCATTTCGACTGCTCTGGTAGTTCTACTGTTAAAATAGTTTAGTAGTAACAACTTAAACGATTTTTCAACTTAGCAACTACGTTCTTGCTGCTTTCAGAATCACAAGAAATCAGAATTGTCTGAAAAAGGGACTGTTGCATACGAAGAAAAGAAAAGCTCAGAGCGATAAGGGTTAAATACGAATATATTTGTGACCTACTTAAATTACTCAGCAAAATACTTTTTAAGCGAAAAATAAAACGTTGAAATTTTCACGATAATTGTTAAAAACATTTTCTTATACCTTTTGGAGTAAATATTGACCGGTTACAACAGTTTAATAAAACGGTATCGATTAAGCTTCGAAGTAGAGTTAAACGAGTGAATTGAACGTCAATGGGATACGGGTACAAATTTAGAGGGGATTGAAATATTTATAGTTCGAGATTTAATTTAAAATTTGATAGCTTTGGATATAACACACTAATGCGATGCACGATTGTTAGATTAAAATTAAAATTGATGTTTCTCGTTCACCGAATACCTCATTATTTCACGGATCCTTTGAACAGCGACATCACGCATTAACGACATATTAATTATAAAACAGCGTATAATATTTCTACTACAGCGGTAATAATTCAGTGGAACCTCTGAATCGCGGCAGCAAATGTGGATTACGTGTACGTACGATGAGTTTCGATGTAACACAATATCGGAGAATAATCGTTCATGTATAATTCAACGTTTTTCGACTATCGTGGTGGCGAAACGGTTGAACGCCAACGATAACATCGCAAGTCAACAGGTTCAACGCTCGAAAAAACAAGATTGCACGCGTGTATCTAAATTAATTCAGCAATTAACGTATATCTCGAGTACATAAAAATATGAAGAATAACTACCTTAGTGGAATACATATTTTGGTTATCAACCAAAAAAAAAAAAAGAAAAAAAGCTCAACAAGACGAAAGTTCTTCGAAATCAAAGTAACACACATCGACGCTAATAGCCCGAACCACAGGACTATCCAATTCCGGATGCCTTTTCCCCAGTGTACATTTCTTTACGTGACACCGCGTAACGAGTCCGGATGAAATGTCATCCCCGAAGAAGAAAACCCGAGCCGACGTCACGCGTTTGGCCGCAACGCAGGGGTGAAAACGAATCCCCGTGGCTCGAGGACCCTCTCAGAGACCAACGACGGTGATCAGGCAGACCCGAAAAGCTACTCCATAATAAGAAGCGACGAGAGACCAGGGGGATGAATCAACCGAGCACGAGGAACGGATCCGGGCCACGGAAGAGCGAACGAGAGCGATCCAAAGGGATGAAGATAGAGAAAAATGGGGGGCGAGGGGAGAGAAATCCAGCGTAAGATCAAGAGGGGATAACAGAGGCCGGTAAACTCGTTACGTGTGCGAATCATGCTTATCGTGGATTTCACTTAGGTATTTAGGGGTCGACTGACAACGAATGAAGGGTGGAGACAGAAACAAGAGGAGAAAGAGAGAAATAGAGAGGGAAAGAGAAAGAAAATTAGAAAAGGAGAGAGAAAGAGAAAGAATGGGCGAGAGGGAGAAAGAGAGATGGAGAGAGAAAAAGAGGGAGAGAGAGAGAGAAAGGGAGGTGGAGAGAAAGTAACACGCGGTGGAACGAGGGTTCTGGTCTGGTCGCACCACCCTCGAGGATGGATTATGCGAAATAACCCCTCTCGGGCTACACGCCGATTGTGTACGATAGTTATTTTCCCGGACTGTCGCTGAATGGGCCAAGAGAAGCGAGGGGTCGCGGCTTGGCGTGTGTGTATAACGCTCGTACGGTCTTCCCGCAGCACAGTTTACCCCCTAGGGACGTATTTGCGCCGCCCTACGCACGTGTACCTACTCCACGGATGTAGCTTGCAATTTGCCTTGCGGCCACTCGACTTCCGGCGAGGGGCTTTTGACGCGCAACAACTTTTTCTATGGCGAGGCCCGTTCGACGAACGACGTCCAACGGGAGCGGAAAGGTGGCTGGCGGGACGGGGGGAAGGGGGGGAGGACAACACCGACGGGGGGGATCGTGCGAGACGCCGGAGGACGAAGAGACGGAGGGAATGGGGTCCTCGTTGACGTTCATTTTTCAGGGGTATTGATTTTTAAGAAACGCCCCGCTTTTTGAGGTAACGCCAACCTTTCATCGACGCGGACGATAAACGGTGTTTGATGTTTCGCGCTGCTATTTATTGGGGATTCTTTTGAAGTCTTTGAAGAGGAGATTGCGCCGTTAGCGGCTGTGATTAATGCTGAGGAGTTTTTTGAGAACAAAAAATTTCAACAACGTTCGGGGAACCGTTTAAAAAGAAATGTTTTGATGGAAAATTGTGGCCAGATAATTTGTTGGAAAACATATATCAGCGAAGGAAAGAAGGAATGATACGAGTATAGATAAAATTGCGATAGAAGAGAATTAAGTGGTGCAACACAGTGGATGAACGGACTTTAATTGATCGAACGAAAACTTTGGACCGAGATTATGATGTAATTAGAGGTCTTAATGTTAATGGGCACGAGATATCTTGATCTGTCGTGAAATGAAACTGTCGTGCTGGAAGATTTATTTTAATGCCAGACACGTTTTTATCCCGCGCGATATTTTGGTCACCGTCGAAAACGGTGTTTTCACGGAGAAAGCGAAACCGACCGAACCGCGGTTTATTTTTAAGGAAAACAGTACCGGCTAAATAATTTTATCGAGATCCGTGGATAACCTTTGACATTATCTAAATATAACGAAGGCATTTAAAACGCATTACCCTCGAATCACAAAAATACACTTTACATGTGTTTTCCTTCATTATCATCCGTCCGCTAAAAGGCATCTCCAACAAATCGTCCGAAAATATGACAGAATTTACGTCACTGCCCTAACTCACGCCATTAACAACTGATTTTATTAACACTGAAGAATCCGACCGCTTATTTTCTACCGTGCCAAAGAATTCGTAAACCGCCTTGATCCACGATTTTCCTCTTACATCACCCAATTCCGTCGAGCCATTTACATAAATTACCATTTTTATTTCGAACGTTCTACCCTGCCGCGCATAACGTTGCCATTACCACGCCGTATCATCGTTTCCCACTTCATACATAACAAAAAGGTATCGGCTACGTTTCGACGCCACCGATCGAACTCGCCACCCCTGGTGTGCCATCCGCCAAATAAGCGTAAAAGCCAGTTACGCCGTTTTCCCGGTTCACAAAGAGATTTCTCGGGGAGGGAAAAAAAAAATGCAGAGAACGCTCAATTTCCATAGTCGAACGAGCAATAATCGGGTAACGCTCATTCGAAAACAAGGGTGGCCGAAAAATGCAACAATGACCCCGGTTATTTTCATTGGAAATCCTGTTTCCTTCTCGGATTTATTCCACTGTTATGCGACCCCCTGTTGATTTTTGGGGAAAAACCCCCTGACCCAAACACAGGGCTCTGTTCAGGATAATTACACGGGTACACAAAGGGCATTTGAAAGCATCCAAATGTTCTGACCTAAGTTTTACGATGCTTGTTCCTTAAACTCCGAAAGACAATAGGAAAAAGGAATGGTAATTTCGTAAGGACGGTACGAGAGATATAGAAGTCAACAATTTAGTCGAAACTTTGAACACTGTTAGATTTTATTACACCGTTTAGAAAAATGCCTTGGCATAGAATCAGTTATTCAGTTTATTAACACTATTCCTACAACGACCGGTCAAATGACCGTTTTTAAAATTTCGATTAGAATTTCATAGATACAACATAATTGAATCGCCTTTAAACTTTAGACTTTTCCTCAAATACACGTGTAATACATTTTTCAATATTCACTTCTTTTTTCATTGTTTATTTTCTGAGAAAAATTTGTAGCCTCTTACGTGGGAATGTCGCGATAGGAATAGGTATACGTGAAGTGTCGGTAGGAATAGTGTTAATACACTTATCTCTAAACGAAATTTGAGCAGGACCCCATCAACTGAACTCCTCGAAAATAAATGACTGTTCAAATTTGTGCTTCTACTATCTGAACGAGGAATCTTAGATCTCCTATTATACGAAAATTCTGCTTATCTAATTCGCCTTATCCCCAAGAAGTTCATGTAAACATATGTAAATCCCATTGTAAAACTATGAAATCCTAATCATGCGTAATCGGTTAATATTCTACGTCCTACTGCATTCAGACCCGCAGATATTAGCCCTTTGCACTCGAGAGGAGACCGTTAATCGTTTACTGATACTAACTTCAAAAATTTTCAAATTCGAAATATTTACTATAATTCACGTATATTAAACTTCATTTAATTCAGTTAAGTCGTACATTAAAATTTACATATATGACTACTTAACGTCCAGGTCTGAACTAACGTCTGAAAATTTGCGAATCATATGTTAGAATTACGATGTCCCATGAGAGGGGACAGCCGAGTGCAAAGGGTTAAATAACACGTTCAATATTTTGTCGATAAAAGTTCGTCACAAATAAATAGAATCTAACGGTATACAATTCGCGTTCGAGGCGACCAAGAGAGCTCAGAATCATCGTCGATCGTACAGCGTGGCAAACGAAACGTAATAGTCCCAAACGAGATTTAACGCGGCGTGAATAATACGGCGAAGGGGTGTGGAGGGCACCACCAGGGGGTTGGCCACCCGGGTGCCAAGGGGAGGACGGGACCGTTGCCGGAGGTGCGACTCGTCCATACCTGTGCGTTTAAATACGTGTCAGGGAATACCCCCGTGCGCCTATACAAATGCACCCCCCTGGAAGCAGGGGATGGTTGGCTGGCTGGCTGGATGGCTGTCCTGTCTGGCTGTGCGAGCACGAAAGCGTGCGGCGGTACGTGTATTTCAACAGAGGAGGAAGAAGAAGAGGTAACGAGGGAGAGAAAGGGAGGGTGAAACAGAGAGGTCCAATCAGACACAGTGCCGGAGATAGGGAATAGCAGGAAGCGAACAAAGGGGGTGAGGAGGAGGTGGGAGAGGGAAGAGGGAGAGATAGATAGATAGAGAGAGAGAGAGAATTGCGTTCCAGCGTGCAGTGTTATTAAACGAAATATTGATTCAACCCCTGTTTACCGAGTAATACATATTCATGGGGGTTGGCGCTTATGTCTATTTGCTTTCGTCGTCCCTTCAGCCTTTAGCCTCCCTCCCTCCAACTAAACCCCTATCTCACCGTCTCCCGTGTGTTCGTTCTCGTTGGTTTTCGTTTACGCCTTGCTTCTACGTAGACTCTCTCTCCCTCTTTCGCTCTCTCTTCACCCCTCTGTGTCTATCTCTGCAGCTTCGTTTCCTTGTCTTTATTTAGAGCTTCGAGCCTAGGACCCAGAGAGAACTCGAGCCAGCCGAACACGTCTCCCCTTTGTGCATCAGCGTGCGGTATGCATGTACGAGCGAGGAGTGCATTTGCACGTGTCACGCTGCCGGGGCTTCACCTTGTACCCCACTATATAGCCGGCGCTGAGTGCACGCACTGATTATGTCCCCACATGCCGATGACGCGTATTACACAACTGCAGATTGCGGTTTGTGTCACGACCTCGATCAGACGATTTGTAGCGGTCAGGCCTGCGCGCTCGTTAAATCGAGGACGACCGCACGGCGATCCCTGATTTTGTCTGCGTCGATCGAGAGGAATCGCGTCTGATCTATTTTGTTTCTTCGTTGGCCGGTTGATCGGATAGCAAACGTCAACGGACAAAATATGATGAGCGATATTATGATAGGATGGATGTTAACCCTTTGCGCTCGAGAGGTAAACTGTTAGTCGTTTAATAATATTAACCCTTTGCACTCGAGAGGTGATCGTTAGTCGTTTACTGATGCTAACTTCAAAAATTTTCAAATTCGAAATATTTACTATGATTCACGTATATTAAACTTCATTTAGTTTAGTTAAGTCGTATATTAAAATTTACATATATGACTATTTAATGTCCGGGTCTGAACTAAAGTCTAAAAATTTGCGAAACTATCATTTGGCAACTAACAGTTGCTTCTCAAATGCAAAGGGTTAAAAGGATACTTGGAAAAAATCGATGGGAAAAGATAGCAGAAGGAACATTTAATTATACATTTGTACCAAGTAGGATTTGAATCATTTTAAATTTATACCTGCCAGTGATTACGAAAATAGCAACAATGAATTCGAAGAATTAATATTATACGGTAAGCACGGAGAGAAGCCCAAAATACTTCACTGCTACCATTTTATTTGAATCCATCAATAAACTATACATCTCTAAATAGAACAAGATACCTTAAACGAAAGATTACGAAATTCTTACTTAATCTTCAACCCTCTTTCTGAATCCTTCTAAATCTACATGAACAATTTGCGACATAAATTTATCACAAAATTTCGTTTTTGACCGTGTTGCTACGGCTTCTTAACACATCGTCACGTGAAAAATTAATAACATACAGTAAGCACCGAGAGACACCCAAAATACTTCACTGCTACCATTTTATTTGAATCCATCAATAAACTATACATCTCTAAATAGAACAGGACACCTTAAACGAAAGGTTACCAAATTCTTACTTAACACTAGAACTACCAATGATCACAGTGTACTTATTTGCATGGAACAGATCAAATTGAAAATTACCTGAAAAAGTATCGAATACCCAGAAAACAAATCTTTATTTATACCTTCTGCAGAAAATCATAGTAAATTTTGGAAACTTAGTAAAGTGAATCTATAAGATTGCTATGAATAATCATCAATTCGTCATTTTGATTGCTTTGGTAGTTCCTAATGTTAATCTTCAATCCTCTTTCTGAATTCGTCTTAAACTACATAAACGATTCCCGACATAAATAACCACGAAATTTCGTTTTTGACCGTGCTGCTGCGGCTTCTTAACACTCGTCGCGCGTGCAAGGGGAATAATTCAAGCGTGGCCCAGGCGACAACGACCAGGGCCGTGCGCATTCGTTTAGGCGATCGACGACCGGGGGAATTATTCAAGTCGTGCACGCGAGAACCAACTCGGAACTCAATTATACGTGCCGCGGCGGCCGAATGCCAATTTCGCGGCGGCCCCGCTGCTATCGGCATTGCCGCCGTCCATGAGTATGAGAAAAACGTTTTCCACCGGAAGTCCGTCGTACACGAGCCGCTGGACAAGAAGAAAGAACGCGCGCGCGCCCACCCTTTGTTCTACGTGCACGAATTGCGACACGGCCAGGGACCACGTTCGATTTTGGAAGTTCATTAAGTCATTTAGTGTACAGTAAACCCTCGAGATAAGCGGGGGTTCAGATCTTTAAAGTATCGTATAACTCAAAATCCACATTAACCCTTTCGCTACGGAATGCTCGTGACAAAATGTGATCGCTCTGTACGGAGCGCATTACTGACTAGTTGACACTGAGGTACGGAATGCTACGAAGTAATTATAAGTCGTTTCTTGTTCTCTAAATGTTATAATAATATTTATTATATTTAGTAATATCATTTTACTTTCTAAAATATAAAAATTGACTGTTTGAGGTATGCAGCGTTGCCAGATACGCGATTAAAAAATGTATCTCATGTGAAGTATGAAATAAAAGTATATATGATGTGAACGTATATATACGCTCTTCGTACCTGAGCGCCCACTTTTCCAGGGCGTATATATACGCTCTTCGTATATGAATGGTCATTCTTCAAGGGCGTATATATACGCCCGTCGGAGCGAAAGGGTTAGTTTGAAATCCTCCATCCCTAATTTATACATAAAAGAAACATAGTTACATTTATATCGTTGATGGAAAATTTTATTATGTACATATATGTTTCGTGTACAATTTTTAAAATAAAATAGGTGAGGGAAAAAAGTATGTACAGTATAAGAATATACAGTAAAAGTTTAAGACCGAAAGTAAATTAATTAGTCAACGAAAGTAAATTAATTACAGTATCCCCTTTTTTAATATTACAAATTTGACCTTTTAATGTGAAAAATGATAGAAAGGATAGAACGAAGAAAGAGATCAAAGAAGTTTCGTTGTTTGAGACGACAAAGGTTTAAGACCAAAGGATCAACGAAAGTAAGTTGATTAGTTCATAAGAAATAGTCGATAAACGAAATTCGTATTCTATGCTAATCAATAAATAGTATTCTGCCGGAATAATAGTAAAAATGAATATTTAGACATTTGCAAAGCATAAAACTATGTTTTACATTGTTCTCTCGTCTTAAACTTTTGTCCATTACTGTATTACTTAAGAAATTATAGGTAAACCAATAATGTGGTTTGGCCCTTAATCTCGATGCATCGCGATCCACGGATCCTTTGAAGTCACGGTGATTTCAAAGACCATAAAAAACCGCATATAATCGAAACCATGTCTCGAAAGATTACTATATTCTAAGTTTTTAGAGCTATTTGTGAGATTGTTTTTATAGGGAATGAGTGTGAGGTTATGATTGTACGAGTGTGAATGGATATTTAATGTTTGATCGGTTGGTAATGAAAGGGGGACATCTGTAGGTAAATGATGAGAGAATGGATGTGATATCGAACGCATAATCGAGAGTGTTTTGTCTTGTGTGGATGGTCGGAAAAGAAGATGTGTTTTAGGGAGTACGAGAGTTGCTACGAGTGAGCGAGGTGTGGAAATACAAAGAGTGTCGTGCTGTATGATTGAAACATATATTAAAGTAAACAATTCTGTATAATATAAGTGTATTACATAATATTATCCATAACATTTGGCTAATTATTGCTACACCCGAGGCGTTTAGCCCATATCGATAGATGTTTGAAAGCAAGTAACCTCTCACCAAGCAAAACGAACGTACAAAAGTTACTTCGTCAACCTTTCCGGTATCATTTGAATATTGAGAGTACAAAAAACCACACTTGACTCTTTGTTCGACTGAAAGGAGCGTTTTTCCTTGGGTCTTCTTGGTTGAAATGTGCAATTGAACACACCCAACTGAACTGATCCCCAGTTAATTACGTCAATTTTGAAGTTGGATCTTCTTGGTTGAAATGTGCAATTGAACACACCCAACTGAACTGATCCCCAGTTAATTACGTCAATTTTGAAGTTGGGTCTTCTTGGTTGAAATGTGCAATTGAACACACCCAACTGAACTGATCCCCAGTTAATTACGTCAATTTTGAAGTTGGATCTTCTTGGTTGAAATGTGCAATTGAACACACCCAACTGAACTGATCCCCAGTTAATTACGTCAATTTTGAAGTTGGGTCTTCTTGGTTGAAATGTGTAATTGAACACACCCAAACTGAACTGATCCGTTTTGAAATTGGCCGGACAAGGACTGGTCGCGCGTTTCTAGGTGTCGCAAAGAGAAAAAGGTGTTCGAGCAGAAGCTGCATGCGGTGCTCGCGACTCGTCAGCCGTCAGGTAATGGTACACAAGGATGATTCGCTCGACTTAACGACCCTAAATTACCAGCTCGCCGAATAACCGGCCAACTGCGCGTTAAACCGGGCTGCGTTTTGCCTGCTGCGATAGGCTTTTTGCGAGTGCGTTTCCTTTTTCTCGGTCGAAATTTCGCGGGATCACGACGAAGGCTTCCAAGTACAACACGCGACGGTTTTGACGACGATGGTCACCGCGAGGGGGGATGGAGAGGGTGTACGGGGGTACAAGGTAGAAATTACGTCCGGCTGTTAGGTTGAAATGGTCATTGCGCGTTAAGGGATTAGGGGTTATTAAGGAACAAGGGAAGGTTTAAGTGGTGTGTGACATAAAGATAAAGGGGAG
The DNA here is from genome assembly GCA_033822845.1 of Tetrapedia diversipes. NCBI lineage: Eukaryota > Metazoa > Arthropoda > Insecta > Hymenoptera > Apidae > Tetrapedia > Tetrapedia diversipes. Next base: position 289,862 of record JAOPTO010002212.1, on the reverse strand, counting down.
ATAGAAAGAATTTAGCAGATGTAAAGAGAATGGGGTGGGCACGAGTATTATACTGCGATGAATTACGGTTACTATGAACAATTTGTGTAATTACACCGATCATAATATTATCCTACCTGCTTAAATTCGATTTAGATTCGTATCGGATTAATCAAATGAAAATCAATTTGTTTATCAAGAGAAACCTTCTGTTTATTACGAGGAAGACAATTTGAACGGATCCAGAAGTTTATAACAATGAAACACGTTAATAAAACACGTTCGAAGTGACAGGTATTTCAGTGAACTCGCAAGGTACTAACCCTTTGCGCTCCAGAGGCGACTGTTAGTCGTCTAACCATATTAAATTCAAAAGTTTTCAAGTTTAAAATATTAAACATCATTTAGTTTAGTTAAGTGATATATGACCTCTGAGTCTGACTAATGAACAAATTAAATAAAATCTGAAAATTTGAGAAACTCTCGTTTGGTGATTAAGAGTCACCTCTCGAGCGCAAAGGGTTAAAACTATCTGTTTCGATCGCAAAACGGTTGGCTAATCATTTTTATCAAAATACTTGCACAATTTCATGATTCACCTGTTGCAACATGCTAACGCGACACACTTATCGAGTAACCGTTCTATGGTTCCTTGGAAAATTAGCCAATTACGGAACATGATGCACTCTTACCCCAATTATGGAGTTCAGCTCTGTCATCGTGACCTGTTTCGCCCTGTCAACGGCGGTAGCGACCTGCTGTTGATGTTCCTGAGATAGAAAGGGCAGGATCTGTCCGATAATGGCGTTCAGTCTCTTCGATATTTCGGCCTGCAAAAAGATCAACGATATTCGTTAACGACTAACATTCATTACCATGAATACTGCTGTAAGATAACAAGTCTCTAAACAGTTTTTGCTTTCTTATAACAAATAAGGTTGAACTAAAACCTAATTCTTGTAACTTAACTTGTATCATACCCGATTCTATTATCATTTATCATACCCCATTAGTATTTATTGTATTATATATAGAATATGATATTTCTCCATGACTAAAGAATATTTGTTTGCAATGAAAAACTGAAATTAAAAATTATATGAAAGAAAGAAATCTATATCTGTATATTTTTTACTGAAAATCATAATAAATTTCTGAAAGTTTTCCACGATAAATTTGCAAAGCTTCTATGAGCAACTACGAATTGACCAGTTTCACAGATTTAACCTTAACACTTAGCCAACAGAATGGGGAGATCTTCCATTTTTTCCACAACAAGGGAGCCGCCATTGATTCTATTTACTTTTGTTATTAGTTACTATTGAACTAGTGTTGTTCACAGTTCATCAAATGCATTTTCTGCTTCTTCAAAGCACAATTTTTAATCAATTCTTAATACGCGATGGACAGTGTTCGGTTAGGTGTGGCATCGTGCGATTAGCTAAATGTTAACCCTTTGCACTCGTATGTCTCAGCGTATGCGACATCACAAGTTTTACCGTGAAATTTTCATTTCTTTTAATTATACTCATGAAATGTTACAGCTAAGTATGCTAATAACGTATTGGAGAAGTTTTGTTTTGATCGAATAAAAAAATAAATTCCGAATTGGTGGTAATTCATGGTCATATTAAATTCAAGTGCAAAGGGTTAATAAGGTCCCAGTCGGGGAAGTATTAACCCTTTGCACTTCGTGTCATCTCGGATGTACTGGATAGAAGTATTCTCGGTTCCTCAAAATCACTATTTTTTTTATATATCTTGGTAACTGTACCATATTTTTGTTTAATACCTTGTGCCATTTTAGCAGAAAACTTCACAGAAACATGCATTTCTGAAAAAGTTGCGCTAGGATAAGTTGATTCCCTGAAATCACTAATAAATTCTAATGTCCCCTGAGAGGGGACAACAGAGTGCAAAGGGTTAAAATGCGATATGTAAGAAATACTAAGTAAAAATTCGAACGAGGAGGATCGAGAATTCTGACGAAAAGGAAGAAGAATTCGAAACGTGGAGAATCAAGGGGAACAAGCGAAGGAAAATTGTGTGCCAAGTTTAACCCTTTGACTGCTAAATACTCCTGGTCGAAGCGGTCGGCGTGGACGGTGTTCTATTTGTGAAAGAAGTAAGAAAGTTGAAATTGCTAAGTTAAAAAGTTGTTTATACCATTAAATTACATATTATTGAGTTGTTATTATTAAACTATTTTAAATATACATATATTAATAATATCCAAGAATTTCACTTTATTTTGCTTACACTTGAGTCCTACTATCTCATTCTAATAAATAAATTAAGAACTTTCCTATAAAATTGACAAACGCATATACGCGTCCATAATCAACGTGAGCAACTTTCACCAAAGACGCATATACGCGTCCATAGTTGACAGGAATAGTTTTCGTCAGACGCATATACGCGCCCATAGCAGTCAAAGGGTTAAAAGGACCTACCGCCAACCATGCGGTGTTAACTTAGCACACAGTGGGTGATCGGTCGACGCGTGAGAGCTTCGCGTAGTAAAACGCATCGGTAACAAAGTGCGTTAAAGAGGGAAGGGAAGCTTCTATTTCCCTTCCGTTGTGAACACATATGTTTTCCAGCTGCCAGGAAAGATTGAAAATATTTCTGGCTCATTCTCCTTTCGTGAGCGGAACGTCTTTAAACTATGAACATTTTTAGCGAATCACAAATTAACACTAGATTGCCGGATGTTGGGTATATACCTATTTTGGCTGAAACGAGTCGATTTGACTCAAACATGAAAATTGAAGTTTAAGAAAAAAAATAAAACTTTATTTTAAAGAAGGTTCATTCAAAACAATTTGTACATATATATTCTGTGTTTAAAATACATTTTCCAAACAAATTTTTTTATTACATTTAGCACAAATAAATGCCTTTACTTATATCCCTTTCACATGATACTTGAATTTGACAATTTATAAATGAGTCAAATTGACTCGCTCCGGCAATCTAGTGTTAACAAAACATAATTTTGATAACAATGAATGGGCCTACAAGGATTCTTTCTTCCAATTCAAAAGTATTTCAATAATTAAAATACTACAATTTCTGATCCCTGTACTCTTTTATTTTTTACACAACACTGGTGAAATTCAAGAATCGAATATACAATCTGATTAGAGACTATACCGTCTATATACCAATATCTTTTCGCCTTCGCCACTAACGTTTCGAATTTGTGAAAATAGCATACCAGTGAGTCCACCCCTAAGTGTAATAAATAAGAATAAAACTGAAAATTTATTCAGCCGGGAAAAGAAAATTAATCACACTATTTATTGAGATAATGCCACCATAAGCCTTTGAGGTCCTCGAAATTCTACCGCCATGAGCCCTCACTTTGCTAAATCCGCCACCTCTAACCCCCTCGCCCCCCTTAACAGTATTTCACTTATTCTCTTAAGCTTCTCCAGAAACACCCTACACACATAGTAACCAATATTTCCTTTCAACGTTTACCCGAACCTAACCCGCTAACGAAAACAATCTTCTCTTCGGGCGTCCAAGGAAAATACGCGGAACGCGCGGGATATCCATCGAACCGGCGTATTTCTAGTGGCTGCGAATGGGTGGTGGGGCTCTATTTTTGTCGCGAGAACCTCGCAAGAGGCTGCAGCACCGCGGAAATAAGCGACGGGGCCAGACATAAGGTGGATGATTAACGAGACGCGGGTATAAAAGCTGCGCGCCATGATTCTGTTTCGTTGATTTAACGAGCTCGTCTTATGTCCTATGCGTGAAAGCGTCGAAACGAGGCGTGGTACGAGTGGTTTGGATCAAAAGAATCGATTATTAACCCTTTGCGCTCCTTTATCGAGCATGACTCGACAACCATTTTTCGAGTCACACTCGCCACTTTGATTTTCCTTCATTTATAGAAATTTTTTAGTTGGAAAATTTAGAAAATTCACAAATATAAGTTACAATAAAGCTTAAGAACTTTAACACTTTCGTTGCTCAGAGTTTCTTGCTGGACCCAAATTCGATTGCATAAAAAACTGAGGTAAAAAAATATAAAAATAGCAAAAATTTTTATTTTTTATTTTTATTTTATATATTTTATACTTATATATATTATATGTACTTCAATGCTGAGTCCATTGAATTCCTTTTAAAATTCCAATTTAAAATCCTATTCAACTTTAAGAAAAAGAGTGTCACCCATATTTGGATGACGTGGCGACGAACGTGTTAATATAATTAATGAGAGTGATTTAAAGAGTCAACGTAGTTAAACAAGTGTAAATTATAACAAAGCTTGTAAGCTATGTTTAATATAATTAATAAAAAAAATAAATACCAGTCAAGGAATTTCAAATAAAACAGCTAAAATGCTAGGAAGTTATTGGAAATAAAATTGAAAAAATAATTCGGAGTGCAAAGGGTTAAGAACGTAATGAATGAAAATAATAGCGAAAAATGTATTTGTATTTTTGAAACGTTGGTATTACAGTTGTTTCATTTGAGATTCAAAAGCTTTTGGCTGATGAAAATATCCACACACGCACACGTGTTTATTTGACTTGGCAAATCTGACAACGGATGATGACTTCTAGTTGTTATTTAAAAAAGGAGCAAAATCGTGAACGGCACTGATCTGAATAATTGCCAACACTTTGCGGTTGAATTATGGGAACAACATTGAACCGAATACTTAACATCTCTTTGTCGTTCGTTAAGTATCTACGGCATTGTTTCTTGAAACTTGGCGAAAAGAACAAATGTATAAACGTAGAAGACCGCTTGAATATAGAAAACTCGATTATTTTTCAAAATTACTCGAGCACAGTTGTACAATGTAATCCTTGTGGCAGTAAAAAGTATAACAATTTAATTTGATAAAATAATCTTACAATGATAAACGATAAAAAATATCAAACTTTTCTTCGTCTTCAATGATTCATTAATAGTTGAGTCATCGTCGATACGTACTTACGTATCTTTGATAAAACCGATACACCATTTTAATTAATCAATTTCAAAAAAATGATGTATATAATCCTTCCCATTGAACAACGTAAAAATAATAATCTATCTGTAGAACAAAATCACCAGTCTTCCAAAACATCGAAGAACATTATACATATAAATTTTTTACGATCACCAAAATTGCATTTATCGTTATGCAATAAAATCGTTGATCAAGAAACGAAATAAAATCCTTATACAATAATAGTTATACAATAACACACTAATACAATAAAATCCGTGAAGAAAAAACGAAATAAAATCCTTACAAAATAATAGTTATACGATAACACACTAATACAACAAAATCCTTGAAGAAAAAACGAAATAAAATCCTTACAAAATAATAGTTATACAATAACCCACTAATACAATAAAATCGTTAAAGAAAAAACGAAATAAAATCCTTACAAAATAATAGTTATACAATAACCCACTAATACAATAAAATCGTCAAAGAAAAAACGAAATAAAATCCTTACAAAATAATAGTTATACAATAACATACTAATACAATGCAATCCCTGAAGAAAAAGCGAAATAAAATCCTTACAAAATAATAGTTATACGATAACACACGGATACAATATAATCTTTGAAGAAAAAACGAAATAAAATCCTTACAAAATAATAGTTATACAATAACACACAGATACAATATAATCTTTGAAGAAAAAACGAAATAAAATCCTTGTACAATAATAGTTACACAATAACCCACTAATACCGATCACCTAGTAACTAGTAAAATTTGCAAAAGCATGTTCGCCCAACAGAAATCAATTAATCGCTGTTTACAACCTCACTATTCAACAATAATATTAGCGAAACTTGACTAATTAGTTCCTAAATCATCCTACAAGAGATTTCGCGATCACGAATAAACAGGGAATAACAGAAATGTTTACCGGTCCGCACGATTTCCCCTAGCCCCGACTTCTTCCAAGATGGACGACAGTGACGCATACGGGCTACCGGTTTATCGAACGAACGAAAACGACTTCTGAGAATAGTGTGGCTCGCAAACTGAGTCAAAAGCCGCGGCTATATTTCCACGTCGGTGCCTTGCCCCGTGTCGTCGAGTCATCGCGGCAAATGTTTATTCGGCCGTGTACACGGGACAAACTTATCCCGCTTAATGACTTCGGCAAACACGCGAGTCCCAAAGCGAGGAAAGCGCGCGCACGACGAAAAAGAGAGGACAGCGTAGAAGAGTGTGCATAAATGCGGGAGTCGCATTTTTTAGGAGTTACTGGAAATGGGATTTCAAACAAATGAAATAGAACACTCGTTTAAGACTTTAGTTACTTTTGTCGTTAACTGCACGAGGAAAGTGCGAAGTCGAACCAAGAAGAACTCACGAGTTTTGTCTAACGCGATAATCAAAATTCCTACGACCCCGTCTGAGCCCTTTAACCCTTTTATTTCGGCAGTCCAGTCGGCCGAAGTACCTGAATGCACTGAACGAAAACACGCGCCAGAAATTTGCACGGTGTGCGTGGTTTTTGTATGATATATACGTTTTTTGAAGTCTTAAGTACTAATTGTGCTTAATAAAACAATCATGTGTATGTTACGTCTTGAATTTAAGTAAGTCGGTGTTGCATAGTAAAAATAACATGATTGAATTCAGAATAAAATTTGAATTCAGTTGAATTCAGTCGAATTCAGAATAAAATTTGAATTCAGTTCAATTCAGTTGAATTCAGAATATAATTTCTATTTGACTTACTTTTCTTTTGTATGTCTTTAAAAAAAATTTTTAATATTTTTTGAAAAGGATATTAAAAGAATAAGATTAAAAGGATATCGATCCTTCTCATATGGCTTGTTTTAATTTCAATGTTCATGTGAAGGAAGGATTTACGTATGTCGCAAAAAATGGCAAACAGATTCAAATAAGTGGATGAAGTGACGAATTAAAAAATTAGGAAAAACAACGCTTATAATCGAAACCGAGTTTTTCAAAACCATGTACTTCGAGGGACAACAACTGCAATTTGTTAGAGAAAAAAAAATGAAGTTTACCTGTTTGTGCATCTCCACGTTTAGGCCGTACGACATCTCGTAATACTGTAACAGAAGAAACAAAGGCACAATAAATAAATCTGATGATAAAAGTTGCTTATCAACCCTTTAGCTATTGTATATTTAAAACAATATACATATTCCTTGTGTAGAATAGTAACTTTGCGAGTTAACAGAAATTTCAAACAGAACAGAGCAGAAATATTACTTGCAGGTACATGGTTTTCCATAGCTAAAGCGTTAATTATACTTCATGATTGATTCATAGTTGGTTCGAAAGATTAAACCGCAGATGGTTTGACAAGGTTAAGCCACAGCATGAAACGAGAGAGGAACGTTATGCGAACACCAGCTTTTCGAGGCTTGTTTATACAGTTACGAAGAATTAACGTAAATGAAGCGTCATGTGTTAGAAGCGACCCGTTATTCCAAAAATATGCTTCTCCATTATGCGTAATGGCATCGTGCAGCCATTTCATCAGTTTGATGCGTTCAGTTGAAATAATTGGTGGCAATAAGTTGCATAATGTTGCAGCGCCGTGTTCGCCCCAACGACACGAGAAATTTACGATATTAGACGAAAAATATGGTGTTCAACTGTGTCCCGTTTGTAATTTTCCATATATTCTGCAAGCTATCGACGCAACCAACGTTACTTACAGAATATTTATCATTTAACAAGCTAGTAAACGCTATTCACATGAAAATAATTATATTTAAAAATAAGTATACACAACGCCTGCTTCGTTACAATGTAATGCTCTTTACACTTTTATATCGATCTAACAAACCGGATGTACAGGCAATTCTACCAACACGTTCACAAAACACATCATCCCTTCTCATTTCACTCTTTAACCTCCTCGCTCGAGCAGTTGTTCACAATCAGCAACCCTTTTACAAAATATACGACATAATCGTATATAATTACAGTATCTGGTAAGGAAGTTGAAAATGCAACAGGAAAGTGGAATTATAAAGAGAATTGCAATTAGAAAACGAACGATAACCTTGCTTGCTCACCAAATTTGCCACGATATCATAATAATCGATGAATTCGTGGACACCGAACACATTAAAATGATCGTCGCATGGAATGGATAACGAACGAACAGTGAATTACTATGTCAAATACAAGGATAGATTTGTTTACTGTTATGTTAAATTTTGTTGTCGAAATGACCACTGTGTGTACCACGTCAATCCAACCGAGTTACGACACCGCGGGAAACTCCTACAGTTTCCAAATGCGTAGTGTCTTTCATCGGCTATCAACGGGGGCCGGTCGTTAGCGGGGCCGCGAAGAGGCGGTCATAATTGCGGTAAACGAGCATTTTACCGAAGAGACCGTTTTGTAGCGTCATTACTTAACAGTCAACTCCGTGGCTGAGCGGCGGTCATTTAGCACAACGCGTTCGTGCTACAGCGTGCCGCGCGCTGGCATCCCTTCACCGCCGGCAATTTAACATCATTTGCCAGATTTGTCCGTGTCTTCCTTCGTTATTTCGACGTTGTTACTTTTTCCTCCTCCTTTTATCTCTCTCTCTCTCTGCTCCTCTTCCTTTAACCTCTTTATTCCTCCTTCTCTCTCTCTCTCTCTCTCTCTCTTGCTTTTTCTCTCTGCTCCTCTTCCTTTAGCCTCTTTATTCCTCCTCGTTTCTCTTTCTCCCCAGGAGAACAGTTCCTCCTCCTTTTATCTCTCTCTGTCTCTCTGCTCTTCTTCCTCTAGCCCCTTTATTCCTTCTCGTTTCTCTTTCTCTCAAGGAGAACAGTTCCTCCTCCTTTTATTTCTTTCTGTCTCTGATCTTCTTCCTTTAGCCTCTTTATTCCTCCCTCTTCCTGCACCTCTTCCTTTAACCTCTTTATTCCTTCTCGTTTCTCTTTCTCCCCAGGAGAACAGTTTTCCTCTTCCTTATCTCTACCTCTCTCTTTCTCCCTCTTTGTTACTCTTCCTTTAGCCTCTTTATTCCTGCTCCTTCCAAGGAGAACAGCATCACCAGCGTACCACACCACCACCACCGCCTGGTTGGTCATCAGCAGGCGGCCTGCTTGCACATCCGCGTCATTAACATCCCCGGGCACCATTAATCTCGAGAACGAGAGCGGCGGCGCGCACACGCTGAACTATAATCCGCCCCTCTCGGCATGTGGCTCTGCACTTTCCGCGGTAACGCGTTATTAATTATCGTTAATCGCGATAAACTTAATCGAGTCTAGTCGAGTACACTCCAGAGACAGGAGCGAGAACGGGAGAACGACGGTTACATATAGGTCTAACCGTTAGCGAGAGCGAGCGAGCGAGCTGGAGACGTTAGGCGAGACGGGAACCGAGAAGAAGGACAGAGGGTGGGTATCATCGAGTGAACGAGACAGAGACAGACACAGCGTGTACATGATAGAGAGAGAGGAGGAAGGTGGGGGAGGAAGGGAACGAAGGGTAGCAGAACGCGTGCAACACGCTCGAGAGCCAGGTACAGGTTCTTAATTTTACGGGCCATTAGCCCCGTAATTACACAGGCGAATTAATTGCGTCGTAAGTAAGTTATTCCACCCGAGGGAGAAGGGGGTGAAGCGCGAGCCACCGAAGGAACGGAAGAGAGGCGAGGAGACGGGGGTGGCGGGGGATCGAGGAAACGGGACGAGGGAAGGAAGAGAGGGTAACAGAGGCGAAGAGGGCAGGAGGCAGAGGTTGTTAAGATCAACTGCAGCAGCAGGAACCGGCAGCGACGATCAGCAGCCCTTATAGTAGTAGCGCGCTCTCTGGACCAACTTCCGCGACTCATTATGGCTTGCACAACAAATTAACGTGACGGGCCTCGACCCCTGTACACCGGCGTCCTTAACGTGGCGCTTGTTAATGAACTCGACAAAGAGAACGAGAAAAAGCACGCGATCTCCCTCGATCCGACACCGCCTTCTCTCCCTTTCTTCATCCTCCCTCTTCTTCCTGTTCTTCTTCTCACTCTCTCACTCCCTGTCTCTTTCTTTCACTGTTTTGTCTCTCTTTCTCTCTCCCTTTTCGTTCCTCGTCGCTCCGCCTTGGCACCGACACCCCACCAAGATGTACTCTGTACACGTCGTTTAAGCGAGTTAACAAGCGGTCTTTTGTTAGAGACCTGGCCTTTTTTACTGCCGCCGGTACTATTGCTCGAACAGCCCTCCGAGACAGAGAGAAGGAGAGGGAGAGGTATTGTTAAGGGAGGATAAATGATCGGGCCAAGGCATGCCGGAGGTGTAATTTAGCCCGACAAATTTTTATCGACCGGTCAGGCGAACTCGATGGAAATCGATCGGACTTTCTTCGACGATTTTATTCGCGCAGAAGAAAGTCTTTGTTTGGCGTGACCGTTCGCAGTGGAACGGTTTTAGCTGATGATAGCTAGTGTGAAAAATGACAAAGGATCGGTAACTTCGAGATTTTAATGAAATGTACATCTAGAGATGGGATTTCAAGTTTTAGGTAATTTATACAATCACTGTGATGTGAAAGATATAACAGATATACATGTTGGAAATAAAATACGTCCTAACGAATAAACAAAAATCAATCTCTTCGAAGAAATATTTATACGAGATCGAGCTATGCGTTGAGGAGGTTCTAGGAACGGGTCAAGTGTTTTACTCTTACCACACTGTGTGTAAGAATTAGAGTACCCTAACGAACTGTGTCCTTTAGCCCCTTCTGTTCATTCGAAACTTGCCTCTCCCTACGTAGAGATCGGTTTCAAAAAGGATATACCTTCCTTTAGAAATAAAGTTTAATAAATTCTTAAAAAGAAAAGTTATCTTTATTTCTTTCTTTTTAACCCACAATCTCCAATAATATAAATATTGTTCTCAAAATTTCTACTTCCTCAAGAAACATGTATTCCTGCGATAACCTATAAACATCGAATTGAAAAAGGATATACCTTCCTTTAGAAATAAAGTTTAATAAATTCTTGAAAAGAAAAGTTATCTTTATTTCTTTCTTTTTAACCCACAATCTCCAATAATATAAATATTATTCACAAAATTTCTACTTCCTCAAGAAACATGTATTCCTGCAATAACCTATAAACATCGAATTTAAAAAGGATATACCTTCCTTTAGAAATAAAGTTTAGTAAATTCCTAAAAAGAAAAGTTATCTTTACTTCTTCCTTTTTAACCCTCAATCTCCAATAACATAAATATTGTTCACAAAATTTATATTTCCTCAAGACATATGTCCTACAATAACCTGTAAACTTTATAAATATCCAAACATCCTTCCGTTCAACGATTTGACCAAATAAAAAATATGACCTGGTAATGAAGAGCAGAGCATGCCAAAGCTGCACAGTACCATTAATACGAGTATGTACACCGTATAAAACGATGCTTCAGTACGTTCTACCATGTTTACCGTGGACGTCCGTAGAATCCGGTATCGTTAGCGGCGAACAATACGTTTAGTGCGCGTTACACGCAATAATAACGTGTCCCGGGGGCAGGGAAATCTACATTCCACGGTAACAGGAATTACGAGACAGGACGTGGTCTTAGGGAGCCTCGCGAGGAACACCGTTGTTGCCCGCGTCGATAAATCTCCGTGGAGAGCCTCCTCAGCCCTCCTCCCTTCCCACCCTCTCTTTCTCCGCGGCGACTTCCTACGGCCGTGTCGGCTCGTTCGCTTGATTAATCGTGTTTAAACTAGTCGCCTTCGCGCCAATTAAGACTGTACAACGCCCCGTGCAAGAACAGCCGCGAAGGGGGCGAGGAACGGGAGGGAGGAGGGACTCGATCTCCCTCCTCGTATCCCAGCGAGTGTCCGAGGGAAAAACAGGACCCAAGGCGGAACACACCATCCGCGTACACATCCACGTAAGGGACAACGATAAATTAGTATCGTCCCCGGGATACGTGTCCCGCGCTCATACGTACTTAACACATTGTATGCCGGCCCCGCGAAAACGCGAGTTTGAAAGTCTGTTGCTTTAGCGCCGGGTTTGCGATAATACAACATTCTTTTGTTTGGCGATTTGTTTGTTTCTATTTTTCGTTATCGTTAACACGTTAAGCGCCACGCCGGTCCCTAGGGACCGGCGCTAGACTTTCCGTTCAGGCCACGTCGGTCCCTACGGACCGGCGACAGATTTTTCGTTCGTCTATCGCAGCGCGTGTGTCGGTCCTTGCGTACTTGTAAGACTGAACATTTAAATTATGCGATATCGATTTTTGTTTGGTCAATGCTTCAAGGAAAAGAATATAATACTTAAAAATATTAATGTAATTTATTAAAACAAGATATCTGTTTATCTGTTTATACTGTGGCTCGCCTATCGGCAAGTGGACCGGCGGCTAACTGTGGCTTGAACGGAACGGCACAGAAATTCGGCGTGGCGCTTAACGTGTTAAATTGCATATAATGAATATGCAAACCAATTTTAGTGTTTTACAATAATGTATAAAATTTTAAATATTTTCTTCACCTACAGTTTTAAATGCCTCAGATGCCACCGGCATACAATGTGTTAACGCGTACTACTTCTTTGTTTTCTGTTTGCACGGATGCGTGCCTGAGATACGAGGCGGAAAAACGCGAAGTGTAACCCTGCCGATTGAATTACACTGGTTAACCCCTTGTACTATTCGGAACCTCGGAAAAAGTCAGGCCAAACGCGGCTGCCTCAATTGTCGCGGTGAAGGACGAACGGTGGAGCGCGCGTGCCGAAACTTGAGACCCATCTTATTCACGAGATGAAACTCTTGTGAAATTTCAAATGAATTTGAATCAAAAACTTTTATAAACACTTTAATTATCACGTAAGATTAAAACAAATTCTGAATAAGTAATAATAATATAATTAATTAATAACGAAATAAAAATATGTAAAAGCAAATCCACGGTAGTAGGGTTTGAATTCAAATAAGTTTTCTGATTATCTCACTACTTATCTCTCAACACACAAGTCTGAACTTACAGCACATTTGCTTATAGTCTGTAACAAGTAGACTGATTGCAAATACCCTTGCAATCGTAACAAAAAAAAAAAAAAAATATTTCTCGACGATGCGAGTGAAATACCCGTCTTGCCCCTGTACCACCTCACTCGCCAACTTACCAGCTCCCTATAGTACAAATACAGAGAGAGCAAGAAGTTTGTAAACTTCAAGTGTTCGTATGACCTTCCATCGACAAACATTGCGAATCAAATTGCGGCTTGCGTGAAAGCAGACATCCTAAGGGTTACCGCCAAACTTTTTCACAAGCAACTCCCCGTTAAGAGTACGGGGGTAGCTCGAATTAACGGGGGTGCGTGAGAGAAAGGTGCGCTGCATCAACCTTTCACAACGTTCTAAATAAACGCGATAGCCGCGATATCAGCGTCGATTAATTATGTCACCGGACCCGCGATAAACACCCGCCGCCACCACCACGCTCCGCACACCATAGGCCACCCTCTTTTCCTCCCTGTCCCGCGGCCACGTAGGCACGCAGGCAGTCCAATTTCGCGAGGGTTAAACTGCCGGGGCATTTACCATGAAAACGCCCGGCAATAAATCCCATCTTGCGTGCGGCCAGCGAATGCCGCTCGGATTTCCTCGCGGGACACGCGCGGATCGGTATAATTAGACTGGTTTACGGCGGTCGATCGTTGGAAAGCATTCGGGCTGGTACAAGCCAACCAGGGCAACTACATTATCCTTCGGCGTTGCTCGCGCGCCGCTCTGCATCCCTTTCCCCCCCGTCCTAGTATTACTTTGTCATTAGGTGTCCGAGGCCGTGGCACGTCAGGGTTAGGGTGAGAGGGGGTTGGAAACTGTGTGAGCGTTCATTGTGTGAGAGTGTGGATGGATTTAAATGGGAGAGGGTGTTTCCTTCGTCTTGGAGTTGCGTTATGTAGTTTATGGTGTGAATGTTATGTGTCAGAGTCCTGTCTAGTGATAAGCATGTTATGTACGCTGTGAAGTGTGTCATAGCGAGAGTCGGTCGAAGAGAGAGAATCAAAGTGTAGTTAAATGTGTATGGGAGAGAAAGGGAGGATGATGGAGAACAGAGTACGGTGTAAAGTCACTATGGGAATAATCATTTACATATTTTAATATAGAAGCGCCCCTTGACTTTCGCACACAATTGATTCCTGAAAGTGTGTGCGAACGTTGAATGTTCGAAAGTAGAGGGATGTAAAAGAATATGCACCAAAAACTTAAAGATTTAAAGTATTGATGGAAACAACATTGTAGTCTGTTGGCTAAAATCTAATATCCCTTGAGGGGGAGTAGACCCAGTAGCCTACTCGACTCCCAATGTCCTCTCAAAGGGGACATCTGACCGCAAAAGCTTAAAAAGTTGAATTTTTAAAAATGTGCGGAAGTCGAGGGGCGCCTGTACATAATTTACTTTTAATGTTAGTTTAAATATACTGAGTCTGAGTTATGTGTAAAAATTGTATTTCGTCCCACTCTACCCACAAATGGTCCCCTAGAATCGATGAGGGAACCTCAAGTCGCCTCTCTTAGTCATTAGCTATGCACAGTAGGTGTGCAAGATAAATAAATAAATAAATACAGAGAGAAAGAGAGAGATCCATGTCAGCCCCATACATGTTTGTGTGTATACATTTGAGTCCGTGTATATATACGTTTAGCTGAACGCTTTGAGGGAATGTGGCGCGGCCGTAACAGGCCAATGTAAAGTCGGTGCGGCGAGGATGCAATTAATGCTAAGAAGCCGAGGTGGTTTACTTTTAATGTTAGTTTAAATATACTGAGTCTGAGTTATGTGTAAAAATTGTATTTCGTCCCACTCTACCCACAAATGGTCCCCTAGAATCGATGAGGGAACCTCAAGTCGCCTCTCTTAGTCATTAGCTATGCACAGTAGGTGTGCAAGATAAATAAATAAATAAATACAGAGAGAAAGAGAGAGATCCATGTCAGCCCCATACATGTTTGTGTGTATACATTTGAGTCCGTGTATATATACGTTTAGCTGAACGCTTTGAGGGAATGTGGCGCGGCCGTAACAGGCCAATGTAAAGTCGGTGCGGCGAGGATGCAATTAATGCTAAGAAGCCGAGGTGGTTTAGCGGTCGAGCAAGCATGATTATCCCGGATACGGGAAACGAGGGTGCGGCGGAGATGGAGATAGCGGCACCGAGCGAGAAAGGGGTAACTTCAGGGGTTGGGGGGATGGTGGGAAGCAGGGACTTAACCGGAATTAGTGTTAGGGAATGGTAATTCCTTACCATCACGTAATGTCGCTGAATCTCGATCTTCTCCGTGGCCAGTTTCTCGCACTCGAGCTTCAAGCTGCGAACAAAGAGAAAGAGAGAAGTTTGGTACAGATTAAATGATTTCAGCACAGTCGTACGTTTTCCTTATCTATCCTACGGTATAATTATGAGCGTGTGTACATTGGTGTGGCGAGAAGGAGTATGTAAAGTAACGCGGTCGGGCTAGGCTAACTACCTAAACTTTTATATGAATACATGAACTTTGCAATTTTCATCGGTTTAGTACAGCAATTACTATTATCGTCATGTGTTATCTTGTGTATTAATAGTTAGTGTTATCCGTAAAAAATCATAGATAACAATGTTATAGATAGTGTTTGAATAATATTGTTACTAGAGGAAGAAAATCTTAACCTAATTCCTGCGAAAATTTTCAAATTTAATTTTCTCAGAGACACCAACTATGAAATAAATAAAATATAAAGTACAAAATAAACTCGTATTTAAAAAAATTGTGTTCTACATTTTTCATACATTTTTGAATATAGATCCATCAGATAGCCTGTGTACATCTACATTCTAGCTGGTATCCGCGTCACGAAAAGGTCGCAGCGTCTGAAAAATCGTTCGCTAGCAGCCCTATCATCTCGTTCTCTTATACCCCTCCTCGTCATCGACCGGGGAACAATGCCGTGGTACGCGTTCACTGGCTCCGAAAGAAAGAGAGAAAGAGGGAAAGGGGAAAAAGGCAGACGAGAAAGAAAGAAAGAGAAAAGGGAAAGAGCTTGAAACTTCCGGCTGGGAAGTTGCAGGTAGTACGAACAATGAAAGTTTCGATCGACGGGGAACGCTGAAAAATGCAGCAGCGTCGACCGAGAGGAGGCTTCCTTAATTTCGTATTCGCGGTGGCTACGGTGCACGGGTGTCATTACGTGTCTGCCAATAGCCACGTTGTCGTAAATCACTTATGGCTTTTGTGTATCGCGTGCAGAGGCCGAGGGAGCAGCAGCTGCACGGGTTCCCAGGGCTCTTCCTCGATCCGCGATGGTGGTGCCCGGTAGCTGTCAGCTACGTATGCAACTTCGAGACAAAAGGAGGGCTCAGGAGGGTGAGTGAAGGGGGGGAGGAGAAGAAGAGTAAGTAAGAGGAGGGAGGAGAAAAGGAGTAAATGAGAGAGGGGGAGGAGATAAAAGTAAGTGAAAGAGGGGGGAGGAGAAAAAGAGTAAATGAGAGAAGGGGAAGATAAAAAAAGTAAGTGTGAGAGGGGGGAAGAGAAGAAAAGTAAGTGAAAGAGGGGGAAGGAGAAAAAAGTAAGTGAGAGAGACGAGAGAGGAGAAAAAGAGTAAATGAGAGAGGGTGGAGGAGAAGAAGAGTAAGTGTGAGAGGGGGGAGGAGAAAAAGGGTAAATGAGAAAGAGGGGAGAAAGATAGCAAAGTAGAGAGGAGGGAGAGAGAATGAGAGTGAAAGAAACAGAGCAAAATAGGAAGAGGAGGAAGAGAGTAAGAAACAGAGAAGAAAAGAAAGAAAGAAAGAATGAGAGAGAGAGAGAGAGTGAAAGAAAGCAAGAAAGAAGAAGTGAGAAAGGGCAAGCCAAAAAATGTAAGGGAGAGAGGGTGAAAGGGTTGATGAGCAGGTGCCGCTCGCGTTTAATCGTTTTACGACTCCTGCCCTTTATTTTCTTTCTTTCTGTCTTTCTTTTTCGTTGTGCACAGCGATTTAATAAACTTATTCAGACCGGAAGACGTTTTTTTGGACTTAGCCTCCGACCACTTCGCGTTTTTAATATTAGTTCGTTTGGTAATGGTGTTGAGAGCAAAAAAAAAAGAGAACAGTGTAATATGGTGACTTGCAAAAAATACTGTTGTAAATATAATGCAGGCGGTTCACCTGTTGCTAATTATTTTTTTCGGTTCCTAAGTTTTATTATGGGTATACATGGATCGATGTTAACTTTTAATTACTTTAATAACGACAGAGAATAACAACGAACACCATAAAAATTATGAGAATTAAAATGACTAGTAAGTAACAATAGTACTGAAGGACAATAACAGTGAAAAAAATTGAGAAAACCGTAAAAATAAAGATGGAGAATTTAACTAAATCGTAACTCGAATTACCATGATCTTTATGTAATCAAGTGGTGATAGCGTGTTAAGCACTGGGACAAAATTTACATGTACGTGTAATAATTATGGTATACAAGATATGTTTCACTTACGCGTGGCATTGGTTCTGCAAGAAGTTAAATTCCTCTTTGATCCTATCGCAGGATTCTCCGACTGTGAATTTAATTTGCTGTCCGGGTTGCGGTGGACCCTGCAATAAATTAAGAATAAAAGGCATTAATAACCCGGCGGCTAAACTAATGGATCGTCTTATCTCTTAATCGTGTTAAATTTTATTTTCCGCCCATACACCTGACAGGTGGCAATATTCATGAATACACACTCCCTATACAAATTAGTAATTTGCATGTGGCTAACGTTTAACGCCTACTCTACACGACCAATACTTTTTCAGCCACAATAATCAGAAACCTTGTTAACCCTTTGCACTCGAACGGTACTTGGGAGGTTTAATGCGTCCAGAGTATAATATTTAGCAGATTTTGTTGTAATCAACGTAAAAATAACTAAATTGGTGAAATTTTATTACTTGTATACGTTTGTTTTAGTTCAAAATGATATTGAAGTACCTGTAAAATATTTTCCTAATAATAACCGAAATTGTCTCAAATTGCTGGTTCTTCCGAGTGAGAAAGGCCTCGAGTTCAAAGGGTTAAGTCTTTATCACAATAACTCGAACCTCCACGGTTACTGCGTTAACATTAGAACTACCAAAGCAGTCAAAATCACGGATTGGTGATTATCCATAACAACCTTATAAATTCACTGTAGTAAAGCTTCCAAAATTTACTATAATTTTCTGCAGAAGGTACAAATAAAAATTTCTTCTCTATGCATTCGGTATTTCTTCATATAATTTTCAATTTCATCTCTTCCATGCAAATAAGTTAACTGTAATTGTCGTCAGTTCTAGTGTTAACGACGCCGCTTTAGTTTCCGTGCGAATTTCCACAGTTTCAGTGTCCAAACGTGTTTCGTTCGATCGAAGATGAAGAAACGAGTTCGGTATATTTTGCATGTAATCTTCAATTTGATCCCTTTCATGCAAATAAGTATACTTCAATTGTCGGTGGTTTTAGTGTTAATCCAACGTTCAATTTCCCCACACAAGATCCTCCTCCCCCGACAAAAGACTTACATTCACCACCATCGAAACCGCACAGACGAGCCCTCATTAAACCCCGTTAACGTTCATTAAGACTTCAATTCTTCCCCGAATCGCGCAACCTTCGACCTAACCCCCATCCCCCTCCAACCCCAGAAAAGAATTCAACTCTCCCTCGAGGTGAAAAGAAAAGACGAGGTGAAAAGAGCGAAACGAAGAAAAAGAAAACGGGTGCCTCGCCAACCAGTAGAGGGTGTAGGGTACGGGGGTGTGGGGAGTTGGAAAACGCGATGGAAGCCGAGCGAAGCGCGCGACGTGAATACGCGTCAATGCAGGCGGTGAATAATTAATTTCACACAGCTGTTCATCGCGAAGGAGCGGTAGGGGGGAACGGGGATGCAGGAAGCAATGCGTTAGCCGATTCGCGGCCCCGCGAAGAAAAAAGGAGGATCGGACAGGCGTGACGAAGAGGCCACGGGCGGTATTATCGCGTGCATCGCCGTTGATTCGCGGCGCACGGCGAAAGAGACGCCTAAAGCCGCGTCCACATAGAAGAGAACAGTTCGCGAGCAACTCGCGAGCAGCACACGAATTGCTCGCGTGCGGTTCGCGAGCTGTTTGCCAACGGAAAACGCAGCATATCCAGACTGGAGCTCGCGAACAGTTACAAGCTTGTTCGCTCTGAATTCATGGGCAGTTCGCTATTAGCGTTTGCCACATACTGTGTTACAAACGCGTCCAGATACGCTTCGAGCTCGCGAACAGTTTCTTTGATGTACCGCTTCCCGAGCGAACACTGTTCGTTGTTCGCTGAGGAGTTCGCTGCTCGCTGCTCGCTGTTTCGCGGAAGTGTCCACACTGCTGGCGAGCACAGCTCGCGAACAGCAGTGTGGACGCGGCATAAAACGCCGCAGGCGATCGTGCATGCGTGGACGAGTGCAGCAACGCGACGCGAAACCTGATAACAAGATCGCTGGCAGGTGAATCCCTCGTGAAAGGGGAGGAATCGTTCGAGGATCCCGATTCGAAACGATTCAACACGCCTGGAGAAATTCTGCTGTTTCCAATCTTTCGTCAGAGATTTTGTCGATCGGACAAATAGGATTCGGGCAATCGTTTTGACTGCCTACTTTAGGGTTCACTTGGTAAATGATCCAAAGTGTCGGCGTGATTCTTCGGAAGAAATTATCCAGAACTGATCCAGAAATTATGCAAAACAAGATTTTTCCCTCCCTTTTCGACGAGTGACTTTTTGAGCAAACTAGTCACTACACTACTATTAGAGATATGCAAATTTCTATACTTTTAGCCGTATTTAGTCATAAGGTTAGTACTAATAAAGTAAATAAAGTTGTGCATGAAAGCATAATAAAAATTTTGAACGCAATTTATATTTTAAATGCAAATCTAAGGAAATTTCACGTATAGATCAAACCGATCCTGTATTTTTCGATCGCGCTAATTTTAAACCATCTATTCCTTCGAGGGTTAATATGTAACCGAATAGATTAAGTTTGAGTTACACTAAAATTATTAATATACAAAAAAATATAGATTCTTCATTGTAACGAAAGTTGCAATTCCATTTTCATAAATTATCTCCGTCTTTGACCGTTGTCCAAATATAACGGGAAATATGGCGGGAATGCCACCGGGAAATATGCTGGTACGCTTCTGCAGGTGATTCCGAGCGCGAAAAATATGGCAGAAGTTTCGAACCGGATTTCGGGGATATTGTTGATACCAGTATCGGCTCTGCGGCGACGCGGACGTGATTTCGAGCGTTATTGGGGATCCCGAAGAATGTTCGGGGTAATATGAAAGGAGAAATGTGTGTTATGTGTGCGAGAAATATACGGAGAGCCGTACGATCGATGGAAGCTGGATGAACGGTTCGGGGCAAAGGAGTTTCATGCATCGATGAAAACTGCAAATCACAGGTTTTAAGTTCCCAGGCAATCTTCGTGTATACACAGAGCAACATTTTTCGAAACCTCTTTCTCGCATCTTTTTGTTCACGTCAAAACTCATTCTGTGCGGATATCAGTTTAGAATATGGATTGAACTAGACGAACGTTTGGTATGGTTAGTTTATTTCAAATCTGCGTTTTGTCATACTTAACCCTTTCGCTACTACGGGCCACTATAGTGGCCCTCCATAAGATACCACTATATTATATTGCATTGCATAATGTTATTTCCTCTCATACTGTAAATTAAAGAGCGCATGCTAAGACGTTATAAATACCCTAGAATACCCTTTATTTATAAATGTCCTTTGGAGAAAAATTTTTTCCTTCGAAAACATTCAAGCAGCTTCTTGAGTTCTCTGCCACCTCGCGTAGCATGCAGTGATGTCACGGCACTCCGTTCAGTGGAAATATTAGCAAAAGGGTTAAATAATATTAATTATTAATATTACTAGCTTTTAAATAGTAATAGCTTTTAAATAACATGTTTGTATATACAATGCAACGCAAAATAATCTCAAGAGAGATTAAAATTGCTTGAAACCAAAAGAAAATAGCTCTATACAAAAAGCAACCATGTATTTACTAATACCAAATAAATAATAATAAATCTATAAATCAAGTACGATAGAAAAATAAATAACTTGGGAATTTTTGTATATCTAACAACCTCCTAACAATAACATAAACAATAACGAACATAAGTTTAACACGAGAAGATAATATCAGTCATAGTCTGCAAACACTGTTCCATTTTTATCATCAATCGAACAATACACCATTTAGTGACAAACGCCAAACACAAACTTCCTTTCTCGTGCTATTTCTCACAAACGAGACTTAACTTAACTTATCTTTCCTGACTCATTCGTCTCCATACTTTTGCCCGCCACTGTACATCCCAACCTATGCGTTCCTAGGCAATTTCTCGGTGTCATGAGAAACAACCAAAAAAAAAAACGAAGAAAAAGAAAACACAGACTGAAAGAGTGACTTCTTTTCCATCATCAATCGAGCAATACGCTATTTAGCCCTTTCGTTACGGATGGGTTCTCCATTGCAATATTCCTGCTGAACGAGCCGCCGTGACAAAACTGTATGGCTCATTACAACCTGAGCTGCTTTGACAGTGTTTTCAAAAAACGAAAATTTTTCTCAAAACAAGGTATTTATAACGTCTTAACATGCACTCTCCTAATTATAGTTTGAGAACCGCATAACTGCATACGCTCGTCGTATGTATATTACGCGATATTTTATACAGGGCCACTGTAGTGGCCCGTAGTACCTCAGTGACATCATATGGAAGGCCACTATAGTGGTCCGTAGCAGCGAAAGGGTTAGTGGCAAACGCCAAACAAATTTCCTTTTTCGTGCTATTTCTCACAAACGAGACTTAATTTATCTTTCCTGACTCATTCGTCTCCATACTTCTGCCCGCCACTGTACATCCCAACCTATGCGTTCCTAGGCGATTTCCCGGTGCCATGAGAAACAACCAAAAAAAAAAAAAAGACGAAGAAAAAGAAAACACAGACTGAAAGAGTGACTTCTCTTCCTTGGAAATCGCCTCCGGAATCCGGCGGCAAAATATTTGCGCTCGCTCTCGAGACACCCCGTGTGCAGCGGCGAGCAGTCTCTGTTATTCGTTACAACGCTCCGGCATGCGCGCACGATTACACGGGGCTGTAGTACAGTCCCGGGTGTGGAGTACAGTCAACACACGATCTCGACTGACTGCAACGGCTCGCAGAGAGAGAGCAAGTGTTAATTACATGTTTGCGGTGTCCGCGAGGATTACACGCTACAACCGAAACTATGAACTTGCGAGGCTGGCTCAGCGGCGTGCACACAACACGTGTGTACGTGTGTGCATGCATGCAAGTGTGCAAGTGCAAGTGCAACGTGGGTCGCGTTGTGCGCGCGTGTGTGGACCAAGTGAGAGAGGGTGGTGTTCTCTGTTAACTGCATTCGCCAGAGCCCTGCCTACGCAAGCGTCGTCCTTCGGATCGCGACCTGTAGATCGTGTCGGGATACGCTTCCCCTACAACCAGAGTCGCGTTAGCCGACCGCGTATATCCTCTGTTGGACTCGTGAGGATCGATCGATCTGACACGGTAGCGCGTCGAAAAGACGATTAACTCTTTGAGTGCTGTGGGCGAATATATGCGTCCGACGAAAGTTGCTCGTAGGAATCATGAACGAATAAATGCATTTGTCAATTTTTCTTTCCTTCACCTTGTGATTGTTTCAATGGTTATACATTTCGGCGTTAACCTTCCGAAAGTGCTATGAGCGCATATATGCGTCCGAAGAAAGTTGCTCATTGGAACCATGAAGGAATAAATGCATTTGTCAATTTTTGTTTCCTTCACCTTGTGATTGTTTCAATGGTTATATATTTCCGCGTTAACCTTTTGAGAGTGCTATGAGCGCTTATATACGTCTGACGACGGTTGCTGGCAGAGACAATGGACGAATAAATGCGTTTGTCAATTTTTATTTCGTTCGCCTTGTGACTTTTTCAGTGGTTATACATTTCGTTCTTAACCTTCTGAGAGTACTATGAGCGCATATATGCGTCTCACGACAGTTGCTAGTAGAGACCATGGACGAATAAATGCGTTTGTCGATCTTCCACTTACTGCCACGCGATTGTTAGTATATATACAAGTAACATCGCGACTGCCATCCACACGAAGCACTTAGGCCGAGAGTATTCAGCGCTCAAAGGGTTAAATAACTATTGGAAGAAATACCAGATTCACCCTTTCTAACAACGAACCATATCTTATACGACTGTAAAGAAACTGAACCAACAAGAAGAAAATATAACATCAAGCACGACACAGCCATAACATCGGAAAAACACATAAGAGCTACAATTAACTTCCTCAAAGACATAAACATGTACCAAAAAGTATAGAGTTCTAACCTAAACTTGACGCTAAACTTTAAACGTTAAACAGAGAGGGAAAAAAAGAAAATTCATTGTAGACCCTTAATAGGGATAGCTATAATGTGTATCCTCCCCTCGTTATATATGAAAGTCAGAACACATTTCTTTCGTGAATGTGTACAACCAAAGAATTTCTTCTTCCTACCCCGAACGCATAACAATCTATTACCCAACCTGTGTGCGTTTCGTGCACAGCAGTTTACACACGTAACAAACCTGAATCAGATCACTCCAAGCAGTTACCAGTTCCCAGTGGAAAAAGGAAACGCGAAACGAAAGCTCTTTAATCGTATCAATTATTCCACGCAGCTTGATGCCGATCATCAATCTCGCCGTGCTCGAACCTCACCCGTTCCTTCTGAATCGACCGATCCCCGTTTCTGTTCGCTCGATAATTTGCGGAACTCCCTTGATCGCTCCCCGCTGCCGACGAAAAGGAAAAACGAAAAAGATCGCTGATTAATCAGCGTTCTCTCTGCAATCCGGTACCGCACCTCGGCTATCTCTCTCTCCTTAGGTAAAAAACAGGTACAGTACGCGACAAAATGATGGCACACCATGTGATTTTTAGTGTTTCAATCCAAAGTGATGGGTATACGAATTTTGCACGCGTATCCGTATACAATACACCCTTCCTTAACCCTTTGCGCTTGAGAAGTGACTGTTAGTCACTAAATGATAGTTTCGCAAATTTTCAGACTTCAGTTAGTTTGTTTATCAGTTAGACTCAGAGGTTAAATAGTGATACATGTAAATTTCAGTATATTACAGTAACTAAATTAAATGAAGTTTAATATAGGCGAATCTTAGTGAATACTCTGAATTTGAAAATTTTTGAAGTTAGTATTACTAGATGATTAATTGTTGATATCTGGTGATTAAGATGATCAATTCTTGAGTGCATAAGGTTAAAATTCACGTTAGTCGCAAATTTTCAGACTTTAGGTAGTTTGTTTGTTGGTCAGAACCAGAGGTTAAATAATCGTGTATGTAAATTTTAGTATATTAATTAGCTGAACTAAATAACGTTTAATATAGGCGAATCTTAGTAAATATTTCGAGTTTTAAAATTGTTGAAGTTAGTATCACTAGATGACCACGTGCGTAAAATGTGCGAAAATGGAGAAGGTAAAAATTTAATTAAAATCAAGTGCTAATGTTAACCCTTTGCACTCCGTTGTCCCCTCTCAGGGGACATTAGGATTTATTAGTGATTCCGGGGAATCAACCTATCCCAGCGCAACCTTTTCAGAAATGCATGTTTCTGTGAAGTTTTCTGCTAAAATGGCACAAGATATCAAAGCAAAATATGGTACAGTTACCAAGATATATAAATAAAAATCGTGATTTTGAGGAACCAAGAATACGTCCATCCAATACGTCCGAGATGACGTAGAGTGCAAAGGGTTAAGGATATGTATAGAATAAGGTAATAAATAAAGAGTTATATTTAAATAAAGATTAGTAATCAAGAGGTTCTTCATTTGATCCACAACAGATACGTTTGTGAACAGAATCATCAGTACAGTACTAACCTTCCTCTCTAAACTCAAATTTGACTTGCAATTATATGACATTTTTCTTTTCCTTTCTTTTTTGTCGAGATATAACCAGGTACGAAGTTACTCGAGAAAATCCATAAGGTGTGCTATCATTTTGTCGCGCACTGTACGTGTGTGTACTAACTCCTCGAGGAGCTCTCCGTGAAACGGCTGAAGGAGCATCGTCGAGGAACAAGAAGGAAGAGAGAGAAGAGGCTAGCCCCTCCGAGTTATCTCGGGTTAAAGCTAGAAGTGCATCGCGGGTACCTTCCTGACCTCGATCACAATCGAGCCGTTGTAATCGAATGAACCGGGAGAACCCCGGAGTCCCTCCCTCCCTCCCTCTTTCTCCTCTGTTCGGTTCAGCTGTCGACGAACTAAATCGATCGCGGGGAATCCATCGGAGTCTCTTTGTGCGGCATTCTTATGCGCGGTTCCCTCGTCCCCGTGCCACGTTTCTTTCCCTCCTGTATAATAAAGGGGGCTCGTGAATCGCGTCTAGGTTTCAATAAAATATCGAATCCGAGAGTGGAATCGAAGTTTCTGATCGGGGCATAGGATAAGAAGTGATAAATTGGGGGAGGCGACGAGAAGGGAAGTTCCGGCAAATTTCTCTTGAAACGTTTGAGAATTGGTGAAAACAAAATGTACTAGGTAGCCACCTGTGACTTTAACACTTAGCCAACAGAATGGGAAGATCTCCATTAATCTTTTCCTCGGCAGCGCTGAAACGATTCTATTTATTTTTGTTATTGATCAGTCTTGAACTGGTGTTGTTCACAGTTCGTCAAATGATGCATTTTCTGCTTTTCCAAAGTACAATTTTTAATTAATTCTTAATACGCGATGGACAGTGTTCGATTGGGTGTGGCACCGTGTGGTTAGATAAATGTTAATAGGCTCTAAGTTGAAGTAAGTAAATTTGCAAGAATTGAATCGATGGAGCCGGAATATGGGATGTGTTAAGGTCTAGAAGTTAATTTGGTGGCTCTATGTTGAATTATTTGTAACTTTAGAAATCATCAGAAGCAATCTACACTATACTTTGTGGAACCAAACCTAATTTCTATTCTATTTGCACCAAAGGGTAA
This sequence comes from Tetrapedia diversipes, assembly GCA_033822845.1. Lineage (NCBI taxonomy): Eukaryota > Metazoa > Arthropoda > Insecta > Hymenoptera > Apidae > Tetrapedia > Tetrapedia diversipes. The sequence goes on along the minus strand of JAOPTO010002212.1, from coordinate 263,864 downwards.
TTTCTTTACCCGTAAAGGAATAAATTATTAAACTTCAAAACGTGGGAACTACCATCTATTTTTCGACAAAGGTTTCGACAAAAGATTTTGACGAAAGTAATGGCAAATCTTTTGACGATTAATAGGTATACACGGTCTTTTCATGAATGAATGTTAAACTTCTCGAAAAAAAGGCATCGAATTAACCTTTGGACTTAATAAGTCATTCTAGGCTCGTAGAAACGAAGATACGTAACCTACTCTTGGTTGGGTTAACAGAGCTTAACACGGATTATATCAACTTCATGCAATCTGATAGAGACTTCACCGGGACTTTAGAATCTGACTCAGAGCACAGCTAGTCTACAGAACACACAACACAGATAACAATTCCGTAGTATAGGATGGAGACTAAACTGGATTTGTAGAACAGTGTATACAATCTCTTACACTAGAACGCGAAATCCAGCACATACTACCCTGACATCGTAGAACTTATCACTGTTCACATCGTATATCCTATAGAACCCCATATACAATCGGTCCATTGAACCTCACCAAATCTTCATGATCTGGACAACCTAAAGAAAGCTTCTTAGAGATCACGAATATCCTAGGGATATATTCATAGGGATTTCAATAATCTCGAAGACACTAGAGATCCCCAGAAGCTTAAGGACTCTAGAAGAATAGTCAGTCCACTGAACCTCTGAGACCTTCATGATCTCAAAAATCTAATGAAACCTTCTTAGAGATCACGAATATTCTAGGGATATATTCATAGGGATTTCAATAATCTCGAAGACACTAAAGATTCCCAGAAACTTAAGGACTCTAGAAGAATAGCTAGTCCATTGAACCTCTGAGACCTTCATGATCTTAAAAATCTAGTGAAACCTTCTCAGAGATCACCAATATTCTAAGGATATATTCATAGGGATTTCAATAATTTTAAAGACACTGGAGATCCCCAGAAGCTTAAGAACTCTAGAAATATAATCAGTCCATTGAACCTCAGAGACCTTCACGATCTCAAAAATCTAGTGAAACCTTCTCAGAGATCACCAATATTCTAGGGATGTATATTCATAGGGATTTCAATAATCTCAAAGACACTAGAGATTCCCAGAAGCTTAAGAACTCTAGAAGTGTAGTTAGTCCATTTAGCCTCAGAGACTTTCATAAATTTAAAAATCTAGAAAGACCTTCTCAGAGATCACGAATATCCCAGGGATATATGCGTAGGGACTTCAATAATCTTGAAGACACTAAGATTCCAGAACCCTACAGCAGAGTTCTCGAAGATCTCACTGATTTCGAGGAACCAACAGCCTTTATGGATCTCGCAGTCTCCTAGGAACTCGGAGATCTCCGAACCTCGTAAGCTTAAAGCTTTCAAAAATCCTAGTGACGTCTAGAACTTCAGAGATCGCGTAGGCTTCGGAGACTCCTAGGAACTCGAAACGGTCCCGTCGCGGCTTCTACCGATGCAAACGCATTCCCAACCGCAAGCTTGCCGAGGTCCAGACCGATCTACACCTGAGTTCTACGAATTTTACGCGAGTTCTACAGCGTTCTGGGAACCACCAAGCCGATCACACGGGATATTCTACGCACCTGTTGTCTTTATACATCGTTTACATCAAATTCTATAAACCCATCTCTCCTATGGGATCCTATGAACCCAGTTTCTCATCCGTATCACGTTCTACAAAGTCGATGTCGTCTGTAATTAAGTTCTGCGAACGCGACGCGTTTCGTATCAGATTCTCGTGATTGTATCGGTCTACACTGGAGCACAATCATACAGCACTGCTCGAATTCAAATTCCGTAATCAGTATAATCGTGTTTATTAAGGCTGACAGATTTCACCTTATCTGCTTGTAGTTCGTTCTATTTTGTTACAGCTATGTTACATGTTACAATGTTACAGCTAAGTATGCTAATAACGTATTGGAAAAGTTTTGTTTTGATTGAATAAAAAAATTAATCCCGAGTTGGCGTCGATTCATGATCATATTAAATTCGAGTGCAAATGGTTAACCGTTTTTGAGTGCGGCGAAGCGCTATCGCGCTCCTCTTATGTTTTGCCAAAAATGATACTATAATCTTCACATTAATTGAGAGCGGTTGCGTTCATATTAACAAGTTCCCTGCCGCGTGGGGCATATATGCCCCATGCTAAAATTTCCTCCCACGCCGGAAAAAAGCCTTTAAAAAAAAGGCATATTTTTAACAATATTTTGTCAAATAAAATAAAAATGATCGCTTTTCTGGTTTAAATTTATAAAGAGATATGCCTTTCTTTTAAAGTTATGGTTTTAAATTACTGAAATATTGTGTATTATACCACAAAAAACATGCTTGTGTCGACCATAAAAAAATGTGGGGCGTATACGCCCCACGCTGGCCTGAACGGAAAGTCTTGAAAAAAATGTCCAACAGGGAACGTGTTAATTTCGGTTTTTATTAATATCATTCAATTATGATTTTTCATAATATAAAAATTGAAAATTATTTTTATTTTTTCAAGATAATTGTCATACCGGTAATAAAGATAGCACCATGTCAAAATCTAATTTATCTGAAAATGACTATTGTATGAAAAGATAAATCCAAAAATTTTTTTGTTGAAGATTGTTATTCATACAATAATTTGAGTTAATTATTGCCGTTTTTATTATTTTCCAAAAAAAATAACTACGCATTTCATATATATATATATATATATATATATATAAGAAAATTCTTTCGCACTCAAACGGTTAATGTAAGAAAATCCAGTTACCTCTAATATTATGGAAACAACTAACATAAATCACGCCAATCTCGAGTGTAAAGGGTTAATATCAGTGAATCGAGTACGTTTCGTTCGTATCTTTTCGTATGCCTCTCATACACAGACAAGTCAGTCAATAATTAAAGAAATTTTTGCACGTCTCCGTTAAATGCTAACGCCTTCGACATTACGTGTACGTACATACATACATACACGCACATATACATGCATACTTACATAAATACATACATACAGAGATGTATACATATAAACCGTATGCATTCTACGCAGCTTGTTGCAGCAGTTTAAACGGTTCTTAACACAAGCGGCACTTTGCGGCTTTTAGAGCGTTTCGGCTAATGCGCTAAAATGCACTTCGTTACGCTGTGCACCGCAATGCAAACCGGCCAGCACACACCCGTGCATTCACTCCGCTGCCCGCTGTAGTGGAAATAACGTATAGTTACCGACGCCGAGAGATTTTCGCAATCCGGAAGCAAATTTGTCGTGGGGACAGGGAATTTCCGAGGTTAGGCGAGCGCCACGTCCGGATAAGTTTACAATACGACGTAAATTCTGAAGGGGAAGACGGGGGAGAGGGGGGAAAATGAAAAGTGAAGCTACACGAAGAAGCATCGAGGACGAAGAACGGACAAGATAGAATAAATTATGGCGCAATAAATATTACACCCGTCACTACAATGGTAGACTGCAAAAATTTTTAGCTGGGATTTATTGCTTTGTTGGCACGATTGAACAAATGAAAACATAAACTGAGAATTATATCTGGATATTATACTCTCTGCATTATTCTACGGTTAAGCTCCGTATAACACGGCAATTCTACAACACGATTTTGAAAATATAAACTGAGAATTGTTTTTGGCTATTATACTTTCTGCATTATTCCACGATTAAGCTCCGTATAACACGGCAATTCTACAATACGATTTTGAAAGCATGAACTAAGAATTGTTTTTGGATATTATACTTTCTGCATTATTCTACGGTTAAGCTCCGTATAAGCACAACAACACGATCTCACTCTAACACAGTTACAAAACTGCGTAAATCTTCGCTAAAATAAGATACTCTTTCAATGCAATTTCGCTTTAACACTATTCCCCTATCACGACTGGTCAAATGATCGTTTTTAAAATTGTGATTAGAATTTCATATATACAACATAACCGAATCGCCTTTAAATTTTAGACTTTTCCTCAAATACACGTATAATACAGTTTTCAATATTCACTTCTCTTTTCATTGTTTACTTTCTGAGAAAAATTTGTAGCCTGTCTTACTGTCGTTAAAATCTGTGGGAATGTCGCAGTAGGAATAGGTACACGTGAAGTGTCGGTAGGAATAGTGTTAAAACACTGTTAAATAAGTGGACAGCTCCCGATAATGGCCTATGAAAAGTAGCAACGAAGAAACGAATTATAAAAATATTTCTTTTAACAATTAAGTGAATATAACAAATTTGGTGTATGTGGTAGTTGTATTAATATTTGAAATGTATTTTCCTTTCTTATTCTTATAATCCTTAAGTCCCTTACAATACGATTTCATTTAACAGGACAATTTTTTGAAACGTAATCGCCATGCTACAAGGGGTTGATTGCAAATACTTTTGAACAGGTATAGAATTCTTATAAAACTATAAAAATCCGCAGACCAATCAGAAATCAATAATAATGAAACGATCGAACGAAGTTGAACGAAGTTCGTCATTATTGTTAATGCTGTTGTAAAAACGAGATTAACATCGACGCACTAACACGAACCAATTTTTATCAACATTACGAGCAACAGATCCGTCAAAATTGCGTTCAACGATCGTTTTACGTTCAAAAGTAAATTTGTTTTCTTACGAAACACCTTTACCGTCAATTGCAATCGTCTGTTGGCATATCAGCCACCCGAAAAAATTGAATAAAACCAGTATCCATCGATCTATTAAGACGCGTAGATAATTTTTCTGCGTTCGACACTTAACACATTGTATGCCGGCCCCGCGAAAACGCGGGTTTGGAAGTCTGTTGCTTTAGCGCCGGGTTTGCGATAATACAACATTCTTTTGTTTGGCGATTTGTTTGTTTCTATTTTTCGTTATCGTTAAATTGCATATAATGAATATGCAAACCAATTTTAGTGTTTTACAATAATGTATAAAATTTTAAATATTTTCTTCACCTACAGTTTTAAATGCCTCAGATGCCACCGGCATACAATGTGTTAACACTATTCCTACCGACACTTCACACATACCTATTCATACCGCGACATTCCCACGTAAGAGAGACTACAGATTTTTCTCAAAAAGTAAACAATGAAAAAAGAAGTGAACATTGAAAAATGTATTATACCTACATTCGACTGAAAAGTCTAAAGTTTAAAGGCGATTCAATTACATTGTATTAGTTTGGAAGGAAGGTTCTGTCGTATTGCAAGAAGGTCGTTACTTGCATTTTCTATGGGTGAACTATGTGTTTTAACCCTTTGCACTTGAGAAGTGCACTACTAATCGTCTAATAATACTAACTTCAAAAATTTACAAATTCGAAATATTTTCTAAGATTCGCATATATTACACGTCGTTTAGTTTGGTTAAGTGATATACTAAAATTTACATATATGATTATTTAACCTCTGAGTCTAACTAATAAACAAAATAACTAAAGTTTGAAAATTAGCGAAACTACCATTTGGTGACTAACAGTCAGCTCTCGAGCGTAAAGGGTTAATACTATTCCTACCGACACTTCACACATACCTATTCATACCGCGACATTCCCACGTAAGAGAGACTACAGATGTTTCTCAAAAAATAAACAATGAAAAAAGAAGTGAACATTGAAAAATGTATTACACGTATATTTGAGAAAAAGTTTAAAGTTTAAAGACGATTCGATTACGTTGTATCTATGAAATTGTAATCGAAATTTTAAAAACGGTCGTTTGACCGTTAGTGTTGAACGGACTATCGAAGAGTTCTTCCACTGGATAAAAATATTGTTTCGCGAATTAACATACGAAAGCTTCCTGTTTTTTGTTCGTCGAAAATAAGATCGATCGACGATTCCTATCGCCTCTGTTTATCGGCAAGATCCGAAGTTTCTTTACGCGTTCGTGGTAACATTTTTGGCGGCAGCTTATCGAAAAGTGGCACGTCCTTTAAAACCCGGTAATCGACGTCGATATCGCGATTTTCATCGGAATGGAAACATTTTGCGACGGTTATCTTGTCCAACAACGCGACGCAAATCTGATTCACCGGCCATGGACTTTTATTTCACGGTCTGAAGAACACAGTTGTAAATCACTCTGTCCTCCATAAAACGATATTTCAACCCTTTGCGCTCGAAAGGTGACTGTTAGTTGTCTAACGATAGTAACTTCAACAATTTTCAAATTCAAAATATTTACTAAGATGCATTTAATTTAGTTAAGCGATATACTAAAATTTACATATATGACTATTTAACCTCTGAGCCTGCATAATAAACAAACTAACTAAAATCTGAAAATTTGTGAACTATCGTTTGGTGACTAACAGTCACCTCTCGAGTGCAAAGGGTTAACACGTTGCGTACGAATCGCGAGATGTCTCGTTTTAATACTTTCTTATACACGCGTATCCACGACTTACTCAAAATAATTCAAAATGCAAACTATTGCATCTAGAAAAGCATATTTTTCTCTCATGTACAATATATTCTTTAGTAGTCAATAATTGAAGATAAATGTAAATATGCATGATAAAAATTTTTTAGTTACGCTCTTGCTATAAAAATAAATTAAAAAACTTACAAATTTTTTACTTTTTCCTATGATACGAAATATTCTAATAATGAAAACTACGGATTTTTATTCAAATACGTGTTTCAATAAGTACAGATAAAGAAACGGAACCCTAAGTAGATAAAACTTCGTTTCAACCCTGAAAATATTACAAAGAATGCCAAATTTATATGCCACATATCCACTTTTCGCGTTTAACCCTTTCACAGTCTACTAAAACAAGGAGCAACACATAAGTAGTAACTTAAAAAATAATCACTCTAACGTTATCAAAACCTTTCACATTTCTCTCGTTATACCAAAACAACAAAAATACGTAATTTTAACTCTTTATTAATTATGTTACTGCGAAACGGTTTAGAATATGAAGCTTACACTTCTGTAACCGATGATTCGCAAGAATCTCTGTCGCGTTAACCCGTGAAAGGGTTAAAATTCTCGTAAAACGCATAAAAATCGGTAGTCCACTAACAGACACGAACACACTTTGTGCAGCGGCATGAAATCGCTATTTTCCCCGGCAACGCTTCAAACTGTCGCGCGTTACGGAACTTATCGCGCTAGATAAAGTGCGATAAAATAGTGTTTGACGCGAATAATAATGATGTCACCGGGTTATTTATTTCCCCTCTATACCGAGATCCCGCCTAAAGGAACCGCGTAAATCTTTCTCCACGCCGGCTCCGACCGCTGCCTAATGGCACGCGAGAAATCGTTCCCTATCGACTCGTTTTATCGCGCGAAACTGGAATGAAACCGGGCGAGCGACGATCAACGCACACTCTCGCACACGTGTACACGTACACAGAGGCGCGTGAAAGAAACTTGAACAAGCTCGTTTTATTACCGTCAATCTTTAACTGCAGGCGCAAACAAGACCGCTGTCGCGGGTCGATATTTGAGAGCGTCGACTGACAAACGCTTATCGCTTAGATGGGATTAACCCTTTGCGCTCGAGGGGTGACTGTTAGTCGCCCAATACTAGATACAGGCGCCCCTAGACATTCGCACATTTTTAAAAATTCAACTTTTTAACACTAGAACTACCGACACTTTACGTATACCTATACCACGTAAGGCAGACTACAAATTTTTCTCAAAAAATAAACAATGAAAAAAGAAGTGAATATTGAAAAATGTATTACACGTATATTTGAGAAAAAGTTTAAAGTTTAAAGGCGATTCAATTACGTTGCATCTATGAGATTCTAATCGAAATTTTAAAAACGGTCATTTGACCGGTTATGGTAGGAATAGTGTTAACACTAGAATTACCAGAGCAGTCAAAATGACCAATTGGTGATTATTCATAGCAGCTTTATAAATTCACTTTACCAAGCTTTCAAAATTTACTGGCGCTAACAAGGCCGCTGTCGCGGATAGATATTTGAGAGCGTCGACTGACAAACGCTTATCGTTTAGCTGGATTAACCCTTTGCGCTCGAGGGGTGACTGTTAGTCGTTCAGTATTAGATATAGGCGTCCCTCGACTTCAACGCATTCTACTTTCGCACATTTTTTAAAATTCAACTTTGTAACACTAGAACTACCATAGCAGTCAAAATGACCAACTGGTGATTATTCATAGCAACCTTATAAATTCACTTTACCAAGCTTTCAAAATTTACTGGCGCTAACAAGACCGTTGTCGCGGGTCGATATTTGAGAGCGTCGACTGACAAACGCTTATCGCTTAGATGGGATTAACCCTTTGCGCTCGAGGGGTGACTGTTAGTCGCCCAATACTAGATACAGGCGCCCCTAGACTTTCGCACATTTTTAAAAATTCAACTTTTTAACACTAGAACTACCGACACTTCACATATACTTATTCCTACCGCAACATTCCCACGTAAGGCAGACTACAAATTTTTCTCAAAAAATAAACAATGAAAAAAGAAGTAAATATTGAAAAATGTATTATACGTATATTTGAGAAAAAGTCTAAAGTTTAAAGGCGATTCAATTACGTTGTATCTATGAAATTCTAATCGAAATTTTAAAAACGGTCATTTGACCGGTTATGGTAGGAATAGTGTTAACACTAGAATTACCAGAGCAGTCAAAATGACCAATTGGTGATTATTCATAGCAGCTTTATAAATTCACTTTACCAAGCTTTCAAAATTTACTGGCGCTAACAAGACCGCTGTCGCGGGTAGATATTTGAGAGCGTCGACTGGCAAACGCTTATCGCTTAGATAGGATTAACCCTTTGCGCTCGAGAGGTGACTGTTAGTCGCTCAGTACTAGATACAGGCGCCCCTCGACTTTCGCACATTTTTAAAAATTTAAGTTTTTAACACTAGAACTACCAGAGCAGTGAAAATGACCAATTGGTGATTATTCATAGCAGCCTTATAAATTCACCGTGGTGAAGCTTTCAAAATTTACTATGATTCTCTGCAGAAAGTATAAATAAAAATGTATTTAATATCTTTTCATATAACTTTTAATTTGATCTCTTCCATGCAAATTGTCGGTAGTTTTAGTGTTAAGCCACTGTGGTTTGATGCTCTCCCCCTCCCCCTCTCAGGGGACATCAGACTTTAACCATTAGACTACAAATCTTGTTCCGATCAATACTTTAAAATATAGTTTTTTTGGTGCATATCTTTTTACATCCTTCTACTTTCGAACATTCAACATTCGCACACACTTTCAGGAACTAATTGTGTGCGAAAGTCGAGGGGTCTCTTTACACTAACTTCAAAAATTTTCCAATTGCAAAACATTTATTAAGATTCTGTACTAAATCAATTGATAGTGTTCTACCATAATAATAATAGTAATGGATGCAGAAACAATATTTGCAGACCATAAAACTATGTTTTACATTGTCTTCTGGTCTTAAACTTTTGTCCGCTACTGTATGAAATGGCTTACACTTAAATAAAACGCTTATTTAAGACTTTAGATGGATTTTATTAACTGCACGAGGAAAGCTCTTTTGTTAAGCATTCTTAACAATCTAACTTTCTAATTGCCAAATGTGGTTTTAGATTTTCAGAAGGAAACTATTGAGAAAATTCGTTAAAAGATAGGCGGTTGTTCGGTTATTTTTGCTTCTGCATTACGTTTGTCTCTGTATTTATATTCTAACACACGGTTAACAAGTAGTTTGATAACGCGCGCGGCTATATCGATGCCCGGAGGATATCTTTCACGGCGATATATTTAGTAGATAAAAGCTGCGAGCATACAGGAGGAAGTTCTTGTTCTATTCTACGAATAGCTGCGTAAACAGTTTGCTTAAAACAGGCAGCTGTGTCCTAACAGGCGTTCAACTTGATATCAGCAAATAGGCGAGCGCGTGTTTCGAGCAATTTTTTATTGTTCCAGGTATTCTGTCTGATTTTATTAACACGAATGCGTATACTTTATTTTCCTCTTTTTTTACTGTTAATATTTTACTAAAATCGATCGGTGAAATTTTGTAGAAATTCAATTCTAATTGTTTCATAGCGTTCAACGGAGGAATATAACAAAATAGGAAATGAGTGGAGCATGTTAATAAAACAAATCATATCTAAGACGTAAAAAAGAAAACTAAATACTGTGACAATATTTAGCTTCCTAACACACTTGTATACTTTATTTTCCTCTTTTTTTACTGTTAATATTTTACTAAAATCGATCGGTGAAATTCGATAGAAATTCAATTCCAATTGTTCGATAGCGTTTAGTATAAGAACATAACGGAATAGGAAATGAGTAGAACATGTTAATAAAATAAATCATATCTAAGATGTGAAAAAGAAAACTGAATACTGTGACAATATTTACCTTCCTAACACACCTGTATACTTTATTTTCCTCTTTTCTCTCACTATTATTATTTTACTAGACTCATTTTACAACTTTCAAAAGTTTCACAAAACACAAATACCTAATATTTTCCTGCACAAAACAAATAAAGTGCAACCTTAAAATTTTACTTATGTAAAATTACGTAACCCTCAAATCCTTTCGCAAAATATTAGCAAAACTTGATAACTACGACTTCGAATAAAATATTGGAACATCTTCAATAGAGTAGAACGTTCCTTATCCGAACTGTTTGTAGAATGTCATCTAACAACAGTTCTTTATTTCAAAAGCTCATTAAACCTACCAGTAATAAATATACAGGAAACACAATTATTTAAACAAACTAAAACAAAATAATTGTCCTATTTGAAAATTCTCTTATCCTAAAAAGGCTCCACTGTATTAATAATTACATCTTAAACATTGAGATAAAGAATAGTTTCTACCATAAGCTCCCTGTTAACGTTCATTTTACTTTTTTTACAAATATACATTTCAACACGCATAAAAAATCCACACACGTATATAACCAATGCGAATTCCGTAATACGGATTCATATATCACTTTCAGGTGCATCATTGAACCTACAACATCATGTTCAACTTTCCATTTCGCCATTCGTTCCAGGTTCTATCGTGCAACAACCGCAACCTGTCCCACTTACACTTTCATCGAACGACACACACACACACACACACACACACACACGTGTGTGCGCGCGTTGCAACAATTCAAACCTAAAATAACAGCTCGTCTTATACCACGCACCTCCTCGTACACGTTGCGACACACTCTAATCTGTTTCTCCCTTCGTGTTCAGAGATTAGCCTCTGAAACGGCGCCGCAGAGAAAACCGCAACTATTCTACGCTCGATACTGCAGCGAGCGCAATAACAAAAGAATCCAATCTCTTGTCTTCCACAGAGACCCGAGGCAGCGCAGAAATCGAGACTTTTCTTTTCCCGTGGCGGAATCGCGGTTACTCGTAATCCCGTTCGCGGAATCTCCGGTATTCTCGTCCTCGTCTTTCTTCTCTGGCTGTGTGCCTCCCTTTGTACAGGGTGTTCGGTAAATCGGAGTAAATTCAACGAAGAAAAGAAAAAGTGATAGGTTGCGAAGAAAATAAGTTAGAAATATAAAATCGAGGCGTTTTATCAGCGCTTATCTCATTTTCGTGGAAGACAAATTTGAACGCGAATGATTCGCAAAAAAAAATTGTGTAAAACAGTATAAAACAGGGGTGTTTAACGCATTGACTGAATTTTCTATGTATATGTTGCTTCGTGGGTCGTAAAAGAATTTTCATTATTCTATGCAATATTATCTGTGTTGTTCGAAATTCTTTATCAACCATACTCCTTTTATATTAATCATTCTAAACAACTATGACACTGCGGTCGCTGATGACTACCATGGCTCCACTAACGAAGAAGAAAACAAACTCAGGTCATGGGTGACTAACGCATTATTTACTTATCTTGTTTGATTTGAATGCAAAATTATAAAGCTACAAGTTTAAGTTGAATAGGTTCCATTATAATTTTTATCGCTGACTTTGAAACGATACGAATCACAGACGATGATTATGAATAAATAACAGGAAATTCTCTGCATACCAATATAAACATTAAACAACAATATTATCTATCATATTTTGAGTCAACAATTTAACGTTACTTATTCTTTCATCCCTTGTATTATGGACTTACTAAACACCCTGTAAGTGTCGGCCGGGAGTATCATTAAAATCGCTCGGGCATACTATATACGGAGCAAAGTACACGACGACGGTGTCGCCCTCTCGGCGCGAGGGTCTGCGGTCAGAGGTTACGCCGGCGGGGAGAGACTAGGGTAGTTGCTAAATTCTCGGAGATGGCGGAGCGCCGCGATAGTGGCGGGAACGGGTGGGTGGGGAACATTCAGCCGAGGCAGTAACGGCGAAAGGTCGACGGAGAAAGAGGGCCGTGTGCCGGTGGGACAGAGAACGGCTGAAATTGCGGAGAAAGAGGGGCAAAGGTGGCCACGGATGAGGGAAGTTGCGGTTGCCGTGGTCGCCGCGGTTGCGGCTTAGGCAAATTGAGATAGTTCGCAAACCACCGACCAGCTGACCTAACCGTCACGCCAGGATGCTGGCGAGCCCGCGGCTCCTGGGAGAATTTCACAGTTCAAAAGGAAGCGAGAAGCTCGTTTCGATAGCGAACTGCCCTGCGGTCGCTGGCAAAAAAGAAAAAGAGACCAAAAAGAAAAAAAGTAATGTGAATTCGCCCAGGCGCGAACCATGTTCGCGCAAAATCGACCGATTCACGGGAATATTTCTCCGAAACGAATCGACCAGCTGCGCTTGCATTTTCGATGGATCGAGATGTATATATATACACACACCAAAGAAACTTGATCCTGTAGAGACGTTCCGGGGAATTTGTTCTCAGGGTATTGGGAATTTTTTTTTTTTTTTTTTTTTTGCAAAATACTCGAATGGAGCGGAAAACTTGTAACTGAAGTAACTAAGAAAACTGATGATTTCTTTTTGTGCTATAGGGAACGATGTAGGGTATAAATTGATACTTTGTGACCGATACTGATGAGAAACTAGAAGATGGATGATCGAGTATAGATTAAAACTGAATTAAAATAAATAGAATAAACGATACGATAATAGTTATAGCATGTGTGGGGGAAATTAGTTTTAAGAAATACTCTAATAGTATTGTATTTTAGATTTAAATCGTAGAATTCTGACAAGATAAAATGAAAAATATGTTACCCGACGAATGTGCAAATAAGCTTTTGAAAAGTTCGAACGATAATAAACAGAAATAGTATCTAATAAAAATAAATTTGTTTCTTACTTCAGACATATTGATGGTAAGATTGTAAATGATTTTGTACGATTGAACATTTTTTTTCCTATAGATAGATATTGGAAATCACGAGTCTTAAGTTGAGATTCAATATAAAATTAACGTTATCTATAAACCGTGATCAACATTATCAGCACGTATTAAATTTACCGAGTCATCGAAAATATCATTGTGATATCAAAGCTTCGAAAATCATATCCGGGAAACATTTTATCAAGTGATCGATACCACGATAAAACTTGTTCTACAAACACCGTAAATCGATCTTGATCGCCTATCGCTTATCTCGAGTACGTCCTTTGGATGGCCGTGTCGATAAGAGGAGTACAATTTTCGATTACAAGCTTCGAAAGAACAGCTAATACGAAGTATTAGCTCTTTTTATTGCTCAATAATTTAAAGAGAAGAAAAAGTATTAAGATAACAAATTCTACTTATTAACGTGTATCCTAAATTATATTAATTGCAAGCAATATAGTTCCAAAAGCAACTAGTACTCTTTAGCTCACGTTAAAACTCCAATTCTAATCCATCATATACAAATAGAAAGGTTTATACGCAGCAAGGTTTAAATACACAAAAATTTCCAATCGATTTCTTAAAAATCGAAGCATAGTTAACAAATATTTCCACGTTTCAAATTCGATGCCTTCAATAATACCGAACAAAAAAAATGTTTACTAAAAAAATTTACCTTTGAAAAATCCAGGCCGTTCATCGCGAAAACGCAGGACAAACTGGACACATGAACCGATGGCAAGGGATTCAATCGATTCATAACGAACGCACGATTCCCACTTCAAACCAGCATACCATCAGGCATGGTGCAACATTACACACGTCCGCAACGGAACGAGACAGTCAGTTATGGGCAAGACGGAGAGAGCCGCAATTACAAACGGGACCTGCTGGTATCGCAGCGTCGATCAAAATGGCTGAGCGCCACTGGCAGTGGGTAAACAGTACTGTATTGTATTTGTGTGCTTAGCCCGGCAAATATTAGCCACCATATCGCTTATGGTGCTTGTTGAGCGAGGGTGATGGTCGATAGTTTCCGTGGTGGGAGAGTGGTGAAGAGGCCTCGTCGTTCGTGAGCGTTCCGTGAGCGAATGAACGCGCGCGCACGTGTACAGGACGCGACTCACAGGCTTAGTACGCATACACAGGCACGCAATACGCATGTCGCCGGCGCGGTATGTGATTCGTGGCTGAGTGTGTTTGTCCATCCGTCCATATAGGGCTGTTTGTCCTTGCTCTCCTTGTTTGAAGAACGTCGGGATCCCGGTCTGTGCAAACTCCTCATTATTGCGAACAATGTACACAAGGTATATAGCGCGTGCGTGCGTGCGTACGTCCGTCTGTCGTTTCCGCGCCTTCGTCTATCTCGTCAGCGCCATGTGCGCATGCGCAGGTTGCGCGCGCAGCCACTTCGGTTCGACTCTCTCACCTATTACCATTCCTCCCGCACGTGTGCGTCGTTCTTCACGTGTATGCGTGCACATATGGTGTGAACTTTACACGTGTACAAGCATTGCATGCGAGAATCGCTCGGCGTATGCACACATATACATCATCGGGGCACGATCGAATTTTTTTCGCGACTCGATGAAAACGTTCTCTTCTCCGCCCCTTGCGAGAGCACGCTGATTGCACACGCACACAGAGGCTCGAGTGTCTCGTTGGCTGCGATTCCGCTCGTTTAGCCGGCGAGGGTATAAAACCGCGAATCAACGCGCGTCAGAGTACGAGATTGCATTAAGAAAAAAGGGTTCGATGACGCGCGAAACGCGATCACTGATTCCGCTTCGATTTTACTATACACGTTATACGCTGCTCTCTCTGTGCAATGCATGCACGCGTGCATGCAAGAGGGACACACGAACATTCGAGTGAGAGAAAAACGATGGTAATTGGTAATGGCGATGGCGGTGAGACGCACCGTGCTCACGATTAACCACTTTAAAAGTTTAAACACGTTCTCTCTCTCCCGGGGACTCGTTGAGAAACCAGCACCAGAGTCGGCTCTCTGTGGCCCGTGAATGCTGAGCACGATTTTAATTTGTAATCAGGTCTCGGCGCACAAAATAAGTAATCGATGCGCGTCCCGAGAAGAGAGAACTCTTCTTGAAACAGAAGACTCCTCAACGGCTACTTTCCGGCCGCCTGGCCACGAGCGTCGTCGTCTGTTCCTACAAGCGAGGAACCGAAACTCGTATCTACCGAGGAGGCATTTTAATGGTGACGAGGGTCCAAGTACCATTTCCCGAATTCGGCCATTAACGCGGAAATTGACGGCAGTTTTAGGGCGGGCCGTCCCAAATTGCCCGGAGCCCTTCAATTTCGTAGTCGATTCCGTCGTCCCCCTCGCAATAATCCACACCGGCCGGCGTAGGAAATTCGCCCCAGAGGAAAAGGGCCCCGGACTATTCATGCCGCAACCCTGTTGTTCTCACCTACTCACCGGCCTGCTTCGAACTTACAGTTTCTTTCCTAATTATACCAGGAACAGGACTGGGCCTGATTCAAGGCCTTTTAGTTGTTACTTCAGAAATCAAAGAACTGACCAAGCTTTTTTTTCTTTCCATACTTATATATTTAGATACTATTACGAAAAGCATTCGGCTTTTTTTTTATTTAACCCTTTGCACTTATATTTATATACATTTATATATTATATTATATATTTGCACTTATATGATTATGAACCGGTTCGACGCAAACTAAATCTCAACCCTTTGCACTCGAGAGGTGACTGTAAGTCGTCTAATCATGCTAACTTCAAAAATTTTCAAATTCGAAATATTTACTAAGATTTGCCTACGAAGAAGTCATTTAGTTTAGTTAAGTGATAGAATTTACATATATAACCATATTTAACCGCTGAGTCTGACTAATAATCAAACTGTTTAAAATTTGAAAATTTGCGAAACTATCATTTAGTGACTAACAGTCACCTCCCGTGCACAAAGGGTTAATCGAGACTTCAGTAAGAGGAAATGTTCGCTTTAATTCATTCATAAAAAATTATTTAACCCTTTGCACTCGAGAGATGACTGTTTGCCATCTAATGATACTAACCTTCAAAATTTTCAAATTCGAAATATTTACTACGATTCGCCTATATTAAACGGTATTTAGTTTAGTTAAGTGGTACAGTAAAATTTACATATATGATTATTTAATCTCTAAGTCTGACTGATGAACAAACTAATTAAACTTTGAAAATTTGCGAAACTTGGTGACCAACAGTCACCTCTCGAGCGCAAAGGGTTAATAAGACATGAATTTTGTATCATAGGTAGAATATAAATAGTGATGATCAATTGATTGGAGCCAATGGTATAAATTATAATTGCAAGTGCAATCTTTTCCTCTTTTTTTTATGTATCAAAGTGTATTTATTCGCTTGGAATGAAATAAATATTTTGTACATGGAAACGAAATAAAGTTTTAAAACAAAAGCAAAGCAAAATATCAATTTCCCACTGTGTACCTACTTTTAACGAGCAACTTAAAAATGTTTCAAGGAAATGATCCAAGTTTAAACTTTGATTCGGTACCTTTGATTAATTATCTTTCTCCCGGCACAGCATGTGTAGCAAAGACGTTCAAAATAAACAGTCGTCATCACGGATGGGTGCTCGTGGGATATACGCAAATGATAAATGAAAGAGAATGAGTGTGAACAGTGATAATTGCGATATGATTACGCACAGTTAGCTGAAGAATGTAGAAGCAGTTGCGTGTGACAGGGGAGGAACGCGAAATAATGTATCTCGAGGTGTGAAATTATTGAAAACATAATCTGGGGAAGATTGGGTACAGTGCAAAGCTCACGTTAGTTTCTTGCATTTGTTTCCTCTCGATACAAGCGACAAATATGATAAATTTCACGAGAAATATTTTCGTTCTAACGGTAAAAGGTTTCCACAGGCGTGAAAGATCGGAAATGTGTATGCAAATCGAAATCAAAGCGTCAACCCTTTACCGCATATATGGTATTGCAGTTTTGATTCAATTTTATTTCCAAATTAAGTATTATAAAATAATTCAAACTATTTTAATCCATCAAATGAATATTTAGCAATAATAAAACGCGAAAAAATTTTGTATGATTTTATGATATTTCGAAATAACCTCACTTTTGTGCAAATGGGTGAGAAAGCAGAATTGAGGTGCGAGTGATTCATTTTCAGAAAACGATAACAGAGTAAAACGTAAAGTACTTTTTGACAGAAAAAATATTTTCATGGAGCCGATATACTCATCTTTCTCGACGGATTATAATTTTTCCGCTTTTTAACTGTTTTCTATACGTCACAACTAATTTTTTCTTCGATTCCATATTTGGTCTCGTATGCACCAAAATATAAAACTTTTACATTATTTTTCTTTTAATATGTCTTGTTGATAATTAAATAAAGCTATTTCCACCGTGAAACAATCTTTTTTTTCAACAATTTAAACAAATTTAATTCATGCAGTAAAGGGTTAAGAAGAAAGAAATGGGAAAATCGAACACGATTTTGATATCTGCTGGAAATTATTACGCTGAATAATTTAATTCTGAAATATTAGCGTTTGTTATTATGCAACGTGTTCTGCGTTACACAAACATGATACATTCTCGATATTTAACGCGCGTTAGTAAATAAAGTCGTGAAAATAAACATTTTTCTGGTAACGTTGTTTCTTGATATTAATTACGCACTATAAATTACTGTCAATGATTACTGCCAAATAATCGACCTATTTGCTGTCTCTACCAGATGTATTTCATGAATCAATTTACAGAATATCGTAACCTCCGTGCACGATCAATTACCTATGTATACTAATGGGTTTCTCCCGTTTATGAAGAAATTAAAAATTAAATTAAATTAAATAAATTCCGTTCCATTTTCCAGGGAAATTTTATGAAATAATTTTACACGTTCATCCTGTTACAAAGTTTAAACTCACGGGTAGTTCTAGATTCCAATTAAACCGTTCAAACAATTTGATTGCTTACGATAAAAACCAAAACACCCTGTATCATTATATGTTGATTAAACGAATGCTGCCTGTTTCTAATAATATTTAACGTAAATTAAATTAAACATACATACACATATTTCCTTGTTAAAAAATTAACTTTGAAATTCATATAAATCAGGACATATAGTAATACAGGTTGTCTTGAACGTTCGCAAGTTATTATGCAAAACAACTGAGACAACCACACTAACGATATTAGCTGTCGAAGACATTCTGACGATACAATTTTAAGGGTCATTGTTCAACGCGAAACAATACTGAGTTACGAAACAATTTTCAGGTTCTTGCACACCTCTAGCGATAAGACAATCGAGAATTATCAGCAACGCCCGATTTCGTCCCGGGGGCGAGCGCGCGCGCGCGCTCTCATTAGCTCGCGATCCTCGCCATAATTCCATCGAGGATCATTTCGTTGGTTGGCCTCCTCTGCCCGGAGTCTGGCGTCGACAAATATTTAACAAAGTGGCCGGCAAACAATGCCAGATTCCTTTCTTCTTTTCTCTCCCTCTTTCTGCCCCCTCACCCCCGCCCCCCAACCACCTTTAACCAGGCTACCCTCAGCAAAGGGAAGAAGTGTCGAGCGCATAATATCGGCAATTTCTAACTAAACGGCCGGCTCTACGGAGCGTGGAAAGAGGACCCACGGTCTATGAACAATGAGGCGATCTTAAGGACCTTCTAGTCGAAGGGGGCTTTGTTCGACATGTTCCAACCAAGGACTCGCCTCGGGCTTGACAATGGTCCTCTTGATTCCGACGTTTCGCTGGCCCCTCGTAAATTAGCCCGCATTATCGTTCCGACAATGCGGTTACTTCTTCGTTTGCAGGCAAAA